>CAMZMU010000037.1:65489175-66089175 GCA_947311845.1 Poa pratensis | reverse complement strand
TTCTTGTTTGCACAGTTGCAGCGGGTCATAAAGACGAGCAGTGTACCATGAGTTTTTTTTTTTTTTGCGAGCGATGGTGTGTTTGTACATAGTAACATGTATATGTGTTGTTCTCCCTCAATAAAATTTATGTTCGAAAGCTACAATATATTTCTGTTGCTCAAATGTGAAGTACAGAGGGTAATCTCACCAAAGAGAGTCATCACAACTACATAGCCACTGTCATCCCTCCAAACCAAACAAAAAATTGGTTGCCTCTAACCTCTTCTCATCCTTGTAACCAAACAAAGAAAATGGCTATCCCTAACCAGGTGGTTGGGGATGCCCTTATCCCCTGAATCATATCCCTTGAACCAAACACATTCTAAGAGAGTCGACAACTATCTCTATGGCCTCGGGAGATTAACTTCGGTCGTTCTTTTACACGATCTTTGTCACTGAAATCAACAAATAATTTAGCATCACTCAGGCAAGTTAGTGGGGGGATATTGTTAGTTTGGCCGGTGTCAATTCTTACATTCTACTACTACCATATTTATGGCAAATACAAATAACTCTTTTTGATATTGTTGAGCCAGTTTAATGAGAAATGCCGGAAAAAACCACAGACCCTGGTTGCTTGGCTTCCAGATGGTGTCGCTCAGCGGCGATGAGGCCGCATCTTTCTCGTGTGACTGACACCTATCAGAACGCCCACCACGACGCCGACGTCTAGGCACGAGGCTACAACGGCTTGGGACCGAGGAGATGATGAGACGTCCGTTGGCTTCAGAATGAACAAAGTAGGGAGGAGGGTGTAGCCGGAAAGAAACCTGCCTCGCTTGACATGTTGGTGCCTAGACCAGCCCACGATTCATGTAATATTCATGAATATCAGATTATTTATATGTTCCCCGTTGCAACGGGCATTTGATCTGTTTTATGTTCCCCTGCTCCATGGAGCCGCAACATTCAGAGGTGTTGATTCAGACGACGACCTCTAGGGGCAGTGGCCTCCACATGTCGTTCTGGGTTTAATACTCTTATGAGCTCCCCAAAGCTTCTCTGCCACCGCCTGTTGTCACTCCAGAATTCAGTATTTTGCATCTTCAAATGTTATAAAAATATATGTGTTCTCGATCCGTCACGAATCGCCTTTTTAATTCTGAATTTTGGCCGCATAAATGGTTGTTCATGTTGTGGCTTTTGATATTTTTTTTTCCGAAATATGGTTGCAAAATGTTGTGAAACCAAGGATTGGTTTAAGAAGTGGCGCTTAATTTTTGTTACTGGTTCTCGCGAGATTCATGTATTATTCATGAATATCAGGTTGTTTGTATGTTCCCCGTTGCAACGCACGGGCATTTGTGCTAGTTAAGTTTAATTGGAGACAACGTTGGGGAAACATCTGAGAAAGCCAGACACCTTAACAGCATTGTGGACTTCGAGTGGCACTTCTATGGATAAGATCTGGACAGTCGGGACAACATTCTCAGCCTGCAATCCACTCAAAGAGAAACCAATTCAGATCATTGACTGACATAATACACATGCATTAGAATCTAGCCAGCTGCACACCACAACGACAGTATTGCTAATCTCCATCTCATTCTCTCCCTGCTAAAGATATCCCAACACACGCAGGTTGGATGCTGAACTTAATCCCTTAGCTATCGCAATTGCTGAAATTGATCTCGCGCAGGCAGTGACGAATGCACTGAGGGCCGAAGGAGTTGTCATTGGCGTACAGGATGAGGGAGATGAGGTACTACGGGGTAGGTGGTGCGATTCGATACTGGGGCAGGATTTTTGGCGGTCGCCTGCACGCCGCGCGACGCTCGCCGTGGACGGGGAAAATTGGGTAGGCGGGGATTGACGGCGGTGACAGTTGCGTTCCCCAACTCGTAAGTCAGCGGTGGCGCTTCTGTTCTCCACGGCGGACGGAGGCGGTGATGCCTGCGGGCACGTCGACATGCTTGGGGCGCGTGGAGGAGGCAAAGGGCTGGTGGCGCTGACGGCGGAGAGAGGGCGAGGGGCGAGGCACGTTTGGCAGCGGAGGATGGAGGTGGGGATGAAGGCGTGAGACCGACGGCGGCGAGGTGGGTCGCGACGACTCAGGCGGAGAGAGTTGATCTCCGCCTTCTCCGGTGGTTGCTTCGCCGGAGAAGACCGCTAGGGCCGGCGGCGCCAAACCCAAGCGCCGCCACTCGCCTCGTCTTCTCTCTCTCTCTGCGTGAACAAAAAAACGAAGCGGTCTGATCTTCAGAGGAAATTTACCTCTGGAAATAAAACTGAAATCGAATGCTTTTTACCCTGACGATGAAGAGGCTGGTGGTTCTGAGGGGCCGCGTGCCCGACGGGAGCTGGGATCAGTCGACGAGCTCGATGCAAGGGAAGGAGCATGGTTGGAGAGCTCGAGGAGGCAGGGCACGAGAGCTGGCGGCGCCGGCGAGCTCGAGCTGGGAACGATGCCAAATCGACCGGCCGGATGCACGGACGCAACAGGCGTCGCCGACCGAGCTTCCCGGACCACCGCGAGCAGCAGGATGCCGGCGGCCGAGCTTGCCTCGCCGGCGATGGTTGAGGTCTTGACGAGCAGAGCGCGACTCCATCTCGGCTCTTCCTATGTGGAGACGGGCCGTGATTGATTGATTTTGCCGGTGGAAGAACCTAGTCCTGGAAATAGAATAGCAAAGCGTCATATGACTTGGGGGTGGCACACTTTGTAATATCATAAAGATGCAAGGGTAAAATCGGAAATTTAAAAAACGTACCAACCATCACCTGTAGCTATATTATATAGTAGAGATTATACCCCTGTAACCGTTGTTATGTTGCTCAACCGAAGTACTTACACCACCCTAGTATCTTCTGGGCTTGGATGGCTGTGAGGGTTCTTCCTTCTTAAAAATTCCGCAGAACATGCAGCTAGGAAACTTGGGTGAAGGTGGATCAAGAGCAGGCGGAACATGCTGAGTAAGGAAGGCCTGGTTGCCATCGTTGGACCTGCCGCCGCGCTCCACGCCATCACGCCACCTACGCTGGACAGCTCCTGTGGACCCGACGCTACGGGAGTGCCTTAGGGCATCTCCAGCCGCCCCACCCCAGCGCCCCCCAGGGCCCCAAAAAGCGTCGAAATGGCCTGGGAGCGCCGTTTTTCACCCAGTCGGCCCCCCAGGAGCCCAAATAGCGCCGGATCGGCGAAAAATTGCGCCGGCGCTCCCAGGCCAAACCCAGCCCACCGGGTTCGGCCTGGGGGGGGGGGCGAAATGGCGCGAAAAGGAATGTGGGCCAGAGCTGCAAGCGAGATAGGCGAAATGGCGCGGAATCACGGGTGGAAAAACGCTTCGTCGTCATCTCCTCGGCTCCCGCGCTGGTCAAAAGCCTGCCGGAGTAAATGGCCGTGGACTGCCGCGCCGTTCAGCGGCGGCCGACGCGTCCAGTCGGTTGCCACGCGCCGGAGTAATGACGCGCCACCGTCTCGCCTCCCCTGCGCCTATTTATTCCCCCAATCTCGCCGTGGCAAGGCACACCATTCCCCATCTCTCCATCTCTCTCCTTCCCCGAGCAACTGCAATGGCCGAGCGATACCCCAAAGACGAAGCTGCGGCGAACGGCTTCGGCCGGCGTTTCCTGCACCCGGAGGAGGCCCGCATGTTGTACGAGGCCGGGTACCCTACGCCACCGGACATGCGGGTCCCCGGCGACTGGCGCCTGAGCGCTGGCGGTGTCCCCGTTCCGCCGCCGCCAGAAGGAGCGGATCGCGTCTACGCGATCCAGGACGTCCTTGCCGGGCTCTCCGAAGAGCAGGCGGCGGACCCGCGCTGGGATCCGGCGAACTCCGCCTTCTGGACGGCGTACTTCCAAGAGCGCCACCGCCACGAGCTGGAGGACACCAACGACAACGGCCCCGTCGCCGGCCGGAAGAACGCCGGCGGGCGGAAGCAGTGGTGGAGCGGGCGAGGGCGTACCCTCGCGTACGTCCTCGAGCACATCCACGCCGGGAACCAGCCCCGGCTCACCATGCCGCCGCGCCAGGCGCCGACGCCTCGACGCCACTTCACATCCTGGCTGCCCAGGAGGATGGGGACGGCGTCTTTGTCGTCTTCCTCTGGCCCGCTCTCCAGCGGGTCCCCGCACACGCCGGCGCTCGCTCGGGTCAAGCCCGAGCCGGAGGACACGCCGCGCGGCGTCGTCCTCAACTCCGGGCGCCGCGTCCGGTCGCCGCCAAGAAGGCCCAGCGGCGGGATTCGTATCAACGAGCGCCGCGCACCGTCGCCGCCCCGAGGCCACCTTCGCCTTGTCAGGCCCAAGGAGCCTGGCACCGGCGGCACCACCTCCAAGAAGAAGAAGGCGGCGGTGGAGTGGGTGGCGCCACCGGAGTACGTCTGGGCGGCCATCAAGGCGGAGGCGCCGGACGACGACGAGGAATTCCCCGGCGAGCAGAACGCCGTCACCGCCTCCATGCAGGACGTCGCGCCGCCCATGTTCGACGCCGAGGAGTGCTCGGACGAGTTCATCTTCGAATGGTCACGCAACCAGCACGCCCAGGAGGAGATTGCGCTCCAGCAACGCCTTCTCGACGAGGCAGCGGCCAACCGCCGCATGCCGGCCTCCTACTCCCCCTCGTCAGGCGAGCGGCGAGGTGATCGTCCTCGACGACAGCGACGACGACGACGTGTGGTTCGGCGGCGGCGCCAACAACAACGAGGCCGGTCCGAGCCACTTTGGCGGCGGCGCGCCACCGAGCGACGACGACGACGACGGCGGCGGCGACTACACGGCGTTCTACAGCCAGCTGGGCATGTAGATCGCCGTGTTTTAGTTTATGTTTAAGTTTATATTATGTAATGAACAATGCGAAATTCGCCTATATAGTATGAATTTCACCTAAGTTTAACGAATTTCGCTTATGTTTGATGAATTTCGCCCAATTTTTTTTTTTTTCCGGCCCAATTCTGGGTTTGGGCACGGCTGGAAAATCGCCAAACCCATGACGTCAAATAGCGCCGGCGTCCCCCAGGCCGTCCAAAAAGGCGCCGTTTTTCGGCCTGGGGGGGCCGAACGGCTGGAGATGCCCTTAGCTCCTTGAGTTCTAAGCTGTTGACATCTGCCTCCCCAGTTGCCCCTTGATCCCTCTGGTTCTGGTCTTCGGGCCTAAGACTATCCTCCCAGATCAGACCAGATGAACCAGACCTCCTAAACGTTTGGGAAGATCTCTGCAGCTCTGCCATCTTCCTCTCCACTTAATTCAATACCTCCCTACTTGTGTTTGTGGTTGATTGTTTCAGTGTTTGTATCTAGGAAGTCCTATGGTGCACAATAAGGACTGCAGTTGGGACTTGGGACTTGGGAGGAAAGTGTGTATTAACCAAACCTAATAATATACATGCATATCAAGGAAGGGTAACCATAAGAAAATTCAGGATTCATATGATGGCGACAACTGGAGAAGACTCGGGGAAAATGTAAGGTATGTATGCACAATGTATGGACATCACGTCATGTATTAAATAAAACTGGACCCTCTGCCTGTCTGCTACATAAGTATTACTAGTTGAAACACCGTCTTGTTTGTTGTGATGTATTTAAGATCTAACAGAATATTAGCCTAAAGTAGCTTAACATTAAATGCATAATCACAGCGGATATCGTTACCCTTTCCCTTTTGTTCTAAAATTCACTACACACAATTTCATCTGAATACCCACAATGATCGTTGTCAGTATAAACCCTTCTACAGGAAACAGATCAATGTACCATTGTAACAATTTACTCACTCTGACTAGCATCCTGTAGAGCTCCCCACTGCTCAATCAAATTAGAATCGGAAAAAAAAAATAGCAATCCACATGATCAACAAATACAGGCCCACGTCACTCTACAAAATGTGGTATACGTCAACTAACTTTCAATCTTTAGAACCAGAGAAGATGGACATGTCAGAGCTACTGGAAGGTCTGTCTCTCTCCTGCTATCTCATTCCTAATAGGGCTTGACATCTTAGTTTATTAGTTTTTTTTCCTTGAACTAGCCTAGAAAACCAACCGATACAATAATGCAGACGAGCACACTGAATTTCTCACTGCACAAAATTTCCATAGCTAATTTTCCAAATTGGATTCTGAAATCAGAGGAAGCTTTTTACTAACCTGAGAGGTCTGTTGTTTGTTTTTCTATGAGAGGCTATTTCTAGATATGTCATCCAACTGTTACTTGGAAGTCCTCTCCTCTTATCCCCACATGGCAGTAAAACAGGACACTAATATGGCAGAAATGGAGAGAGAATGAAGAAACCAGTGCAAATCGTGCAATGATTCAGAAACGCGTGGTAGAGTCAGATGATCAAGAAACAAAAGATGCACTGTCCCAGCAATTATCAACTAATGTTTCTGTGCATGTATATAGGATTAGGTAATATTCAAATAAATCTGGAATATTATTGAAATAGGACGGAGAGTTGTTTAGATGGAAAAAAGACAAAACTAGAGATCAAATTTGTCTCCTACTATATAAGGGACATCATATGTATAAATTAGGAATCACGCAATAAGAGATCAATCAATCTATTATGTCCCTCCCTCCTCCCAATACCTTATGCTGCACCGTCAGGCCATCTTCCCAATACCTTATGCTGCACCGTCAGGCATCTTCATTGCAGTAGTAGTTTATTCCAATTACCTAATAAGATATATCCATCGATGCAACCAGAGCATGCCCTAGTTACGGCTGAGCCACCAACATATTAACCTTCATTAAAATTTATCAAAGCAACTTATGCTAAATTTATCAAAGTAACATTCTTCATCACAACATAATTGTTCGTCCAACAGGTCAAAGGAAAATATGAATCCTTAACGTTTACAGCAACATATAGATTTTCTTTTACAAAAGTAGAAAGAATATGAAAGCACTAGGCTCTCATTATGTAATAACATTTTCCAGAACATGAATCAATGAGATATGGTTGCTTATACACTTATTTGTCACCATCAGAAAAATTCAAGCACGAATATTAAAGCCTGCTAACAATTTCATGCATGCAAGAACCACATTAGAAATAGGATAGGTTAAGCAAACTATCATATGATTTATAGTATCATGCACAGAGGCAGACACGGTTGATTCCTGCTTGTAAAGCAGTTCAAATGGGACATCAACTGCGCAGACATACAGCGCCACAATGTTTAATTGATGCGATCCCTAACTTACAGTTAAGATCGTAGCAAAATGTAGTAACAAGTTAATTAACATCATTTACCAACTATAGCAGCTAGCATTCCTGGATACTGGTCCCTTCCTCCTAAAATTGACCGGAATGTTAATTTGTCTGCAGAAAATTGACACTGCATGTTCCATTCTCTTTGACAGAAGTGCTCCCAAGTTGCTAAACAGCTTCCATAGACATCATTCTGACCAAGTTGAGCAGAAAACTGACAACATTGCAGTTCATATGCACTGCTACAGTAGTTGGGCTAAGCAATTGAAATCCTACCCTTAGCCTTGAGAAGCTCAGTCAAAGATTTGGGACCCTCGAAATCATTTGAGAAGAATCTCTGAGGCACGTGAGCAGCGCAGTGGCTAAAACTTGACTTGGATACAGAATTCTCTTCTTTTATACGAGCTAGGGTTTTCGGCCCGGTAAAATCTGCCATGGGATGTTCAGAAGATCTAGCAGAAATAGCATTGTTCTGTTTTCCTATACGCTTCTTCTTTTTCTGTCCCCTGAAGGTAGCACAGACAACAGACTGGGGACACTGTTCCATCAAGGAATCTTGCCTGCGATGAGTGGATCTTGATTCAATCTCTTGGAACTCACTCATGGGTTGAAGACCCCGATGCTTCTTAGTGTGACCATTCCTGCCCTTGGCACCTTTACTCTTCTCACGTCTTCTCTTTGAAGAGCGTCTTGTCTCAGTATGCTCACGAGGAAAAAGAACATCGGCTGAGCTGATGGGGTTTCTGGCACAGAATAACCTTTCGTCATACTCATCAGAAGTTGGCCTTACAAGATTTCCTCTATTGTGTGGTACATGTCCCAAAGTGGTCTCAGTATAATGGTCTTGAACTCCTTCAAGATGACTAAGATACAAATAAGCATGTTGATCATCAAAGCCACAAAATTGCCCGTAGTACTGCGAATCATAATAATCCCGATCATAACAAACTGGATCTCCAATATCATATTTCGCATGAAGCAATTGAGAATCTCTTTTCTGCGCCAATTGTTGCTCAAGATCATTCTTGTTAGAGAGCCCGTCATCCACAAGCACATCAAATCCAGGGGACAAATCACGACCCTCATCTTGCTCTGTATCCTCCATTGTTGAATTTCCTGAGCTCTGATCTGAGTGAGTGGAACATTTCATGTATTTGCCCATACCAGTTGATTTTTCAGGTGCAATGGTAATAGCACCATCAAATTCGGGATATCTAGACTCATGAAATTCTTCTGAATGGCATTTCTGTATGTGGTAAGGGGTGTCCTGACAAGGATTTGCTTGAGCATTCTTCGATATCTGAACATTCTCATCTCCAGCAGAACTTTCATTGACATCAGGATTGAATGTAGTAGCTTCAGAAGTATTACCCACATCATTGTTAGGAGTTCGAGGCTCATGTAGGAAAGGACAATTTTCAGCTTTTGTACAGCATGAGCTGTAGTAGAAAAAACAAGGACTGGTTGCCTTGACAGAAATAGAACCAGATGATGAAGTTGGTACTGTCAAGGACTTGGTTCTGTTGAAATTTTCCATTGGCTGCAACAGGAGAAGCTAATCAGATAACAAGTACCACCAAAATGATGCCATTCAAAATAACATAGCTAGGAAAATTATTAGGAATCTACGATTCAGGGAGGTGTGGTTGTACACCCCCTTCATCCATGTCCATGTCCCATTTGGCTTGGATTTGGTTGCCTATTCTTCTTAATTAAATTCATACCTAGTTCTTCCTATGTATCTAAGAAAAAAGGTTCAACGGACCATTCTAGTCAAGTAAAAGAGCATAAAGAATGTAAAACATGAACTTGCTTCAATCAATAAACTCAGGAATTGCTTAACAAAGCTAGCACTATCAGGGTAAGTCACTGAAATAACAAAACCTGATATCGTATTTGTAGATTTGGTACATGAGCATATACAAAGACAAATAATTTGATGTCAGCTGTCAAAAATTCACAATACAAACAACACTTTCTCCACAAAATTGTTGCTAGCTCCGGCTAACAGTACGTGGGCTAGGTGCGCATAGTGGAATTAAAGAATTAGGGCCAATGTAGGCCTAGAATAAGCTGAAGGGTGTTTGCAGTTTTTTATAGCAAATGCTCACAAGGTGTCTGATCTATTAGCAAAAACAGATCCACTGTGATAATGCCATCTTATGCTTGAAACCCTTATTCGCCAAATTGCACCACCACCCAGGCACCCAGTTAGCTTGTCACAATCGTAACAATGGCGCCCATCACTAAGTACCAAAGCAAACGTCCTAGGCTTGCAAGCAAGCACGGACACACGCAGGTTTTTTCACGATTAAGAAGCACGGACACATATACCAATTGAATGGTGGTATTGAACTATTGAACTTAGTGCGAGCGGAAGTACGAATCACGCACAGGGTGGCGAAAGGTGCAGCTTGGGTTGACGCAGTTGCCGTGGAACCAGTACCAGCAGTTCCTGGGGTTGAACCGCGCCCCCTCGCAGTGGCGGTACTCGCACTTGGACCCCTGCGACCAAAACCCCCACACAAACTCCGATCAGTAAATCAATCAACGGCGGCCGCATTTAGCACCATTCGCCGGCCAAGAGACGCGGAAACCCAGCGAATCGACGGATTTGCGCTAGGGTTTTGTGTCGTACGGTACCTTGGTGCAGCTGACCCGGGAGACGAGGAAGAAGATGCAGTCGGTGTTGCTCCTCCTCCACCGCGGGTCCTCGCCCTCCTCCACCGCCGCCACGGCCACCATCGCTCCCCCTACTCCCTGCTCCGCTGCGCCGGCGGCGTGGGAAATGGGAGGACGCGACGATTCGGTAGGAAGGAAAAAGGTTTTGAATTTTTTGCTGCGTTGCTTCTAGAAACGAATCGCCTTCTTGGCTTCTTGTGGGCAAATGCATTTGTGTCCCTCGAAGTTTATAAATTTCACACAATACTTGTTACATTTGACCATAAATATTTTTAAGCAAATGCATCCTGAGTAGTGAGTACTTCCATTGTTTACTGCTTTGTTTTCCTATAGTAGTGTCCTACAATTTCTTGCATAAATACGTGACATATTTATGGTAGAAATGTATTGTTTCAGCGAGTAGACACGGAAGGAGTAGAAAAAGACGTCCAAGAGTCAAGAGATGGTGAAAATTCACCAAAGGAATACAAGATAGCCAATTTTTTTCTTCTATAATAATACCTGAGCCAAATTAAATGAGGTTAATCGACTTCTTGTGAAAGCCGAGGACACCAATAATATCCGGAGATTACTTTGATGAGTTGTTCAATGGTGGGAAAGAAACACAATGTTTGAGCTGGATGACTCCTTTGGTGACACCAATGAGCTGTTTGTGTGGATGATTGAAGTTGACGAGGCCCTAAAAAGGATGAAAGGACAGAAGGCCTTGAGCATCGACGATATTCCTGTTGAGGTGTTGAGAATCCTTGAAAACATGGCAATACCATGGTTAACTAAGCTATCCGATCATGTTTTTGGTCAAACAATATGTCTAAAGAGTGGAAGAAAAGTATAGTGTATATCTTCGAGAATAAAGGAGATATTCAAAAAAATACTTCTTACCGAAGAATCGTGCTTGTGAGCCATACTATGAATCTGGGAGAGAGTATTAGAGTCTTGCTTCAGGAGATTGATGGGTATCACAAAAAACAATTTTGTTTTATGCTCGGTAGCTCGACTACATAGGCAATTTTCCTGTTACGCGAGCTTATGAAAAAATGTAGGGAGAAGAAGAAGGAACACTATATGGTTTTCATCTACCTTGAGAAGACATATGACAAAGTACTAATAAAGTCAGGACGAAGTACATTATCCTTAAAGGATGTGTACGATAATGTGGTGACAAGTGTTTGTATAGGTGATAGTGTGATCGATACCTTTCTAGTTTGTTCCCGTAAACCTAGGGCCCTTACATTTTTCCCTTCCTGATGCATTTTTGTCAAGGATACAATATGCTCTTTTCTAGCGATGTGGTGTTAGCAGATGAAAGTACCATGCTCGTTAATAGGAAATTAGAACTTTGGAGACATATTTCGAAATCTAATGGTTTAAGACTTAGTAGAACCCGAGTATATGGGGTGCAACGTTAGTGGTGTTGGGTGCAAGGAGGAATACGTTAACCTAGAAGGAATAAACAAAAAATTAAACCTACGAGTGACACCTTTTGGTACTTGGGATAAAGCTACAAACAGTTGGTGTTAGGTTGTTAGCCACACGGTCAAAGTAGGGTGGATGAAGTGGCAACAAGCATCTTGCATCCTTCGTGATAAGAGCTGCCACGTAAATTAATGGTAAGTTCTATGGGACGACAATTAGACATGTGATGTTAAATGGAGCAAAGTGATGGCCCAATAAAAGCCAACACATCCAACAAATGAGTATCATAGAGATGTGTATGCTAAGGTGATGTGTGGAAGAAAGTATCAAACTGAAAATGAGGTAATACATGATAGATCAAGTAAACTTAATGAGAATAAGCTTGTGTAACAACAACTAAGGTGGTTTGGGCATATCCAACTGAGCTCTCCCCCCTCCCCCAACAAAAGACTAGTTAGGGGCACGAGATGACCAAAGTTACATGGGAAGAGGCGGTGAAAGCGACTCAAAAGATTGGAGTGCAACTAGAAATCTGACACTTGATAGGACTACATGAAAACAAATGAACCCGAGTGTCGTAATCTCTTGTACTCTCTCTCCCTATCTCTATCTCTCTCTCTCTTCACTCTTTTGTTGCCACATGTTTCCGCTATCTCTAGCTTATCCCAACTTGTTTGAAACAAAATACTTCGTTGATGTATATATAATATTGATGTGTGTTGTCAATTTTTTGAGAACTTCTTAAGATGATTGTATATGAAAATTGATCGCACGGATCATTCCTAACTTGCACCCACCAACTGCCACCTCTCCCTATCCATCTTCACAATCATTGCGCTTACCCATCTTCGAGGGCGAAATGTTCTATATCGGCACATGTCCACATTTCTTGTTTTGTAGCGTCTTGTCTTTCTGGACACTCTTCCTCGCCGCGACAAATTCAATCTCTTGTTTTTTCTCTGCGCGAACCATCAAATATGTTGATCCATCATATCATATCCTATCTAATTCCAAGGAAAGACTCATAAAAGTACCCACCAAAAAGTGTTACTAGCCATGGTGAGTTTGAAGCACTGGTAGAACGTCCTCCAAGAATATTAACAGAGGCTCAACCTCTGCTATGTCACATGACAATGACATGGGGAAGTGGCAGAGCATATAGTGGATTTAATCCTAGGCTCCACCCCATTCTCCATTCAAAAACTCAAACAAGACTTAGGAATTTCATGTGGCAAAGATGGAAGGGAAGTTGGCTGATGTGGGGTCGGTGGGCTATGTAGACTACTCCGGTGAATTGAGTGGAAATGTAAATACCATGTCCCATATACTTAATGTCCAACTGGGCCAAACTTAACCCGCGAAATTATGACACAAACCAAATCTTTTTTATCTTTGCACTCTCAACATTGGGTAATCTCTAAAGAAGACCAATTTGTATAAATATTTTTTTGTTTTCTCTGTAATTGTGGCATGTTGCATGTGATGTTTGACAAGTGTTGTAGTGGAAGAGATTTGTTGGGATTTCTTTTCCAACGCGGGGATACGGGAAGGTTGTATGCGCATTTATTTTCAAGATTCGAATTTCAGTTCAATTAATTCTGTATACTTCTAAAACTACTACGGTTATATTCCGGCTATGGTTATCAGTGTACTTCTATTCCGTTTTAAGTATTCTCTAGTTTTAGGGATTTTTTCAGGCCGGTCCGGGTATTAGGACGGGCCTGAAAAAACTCTACATGCAAAACCCAGACCCGAGCATGGCCTGACCCGAATGAAAACACAAAAAATGAGCCCAAATCCAGCCCGAACACACAAATGGAGCAATTTTGGGTCGGGACAGGTCGGGCCTCAGTGTAAATTGTCTGATTACCCAGGCCCAAAATTTAACGGTACAAAATTTCAGGCCCGAGCCTGGCCCGAACACAAGCCCGACCTGTACCGGATTTTTTTTGCGCCGGGCTACCCATGCTCAGGCGTAGTTTTAGTGTATTGCTTCTCCTAACGCACATAGGACGTGTTGATGCTCTTGTTGCAACACATGATGTGATTAGGTAGGTAGGTGGGAGAAGAATCGTGATAATTCTAGGTTTTGTGTGTGAAAGTAGAGGTAGTTTTCCCTTTTTCTAAAATTGAAAATCTAAACTAAAATATTTTTCAAACCGTTTGTGCGAACTACAAGCGGTATTCACCCTTGCGTTCTTCGCGCCGACATATTCAGATCCCATGTTAATAGATTTCAATAAAAATGCACTTAAAAACTAATACACTTGTATTCCGGGTTTTAGTGTATTTGTACTCTAGTTTTCAACATACTTGTACTATGCTTTTAAATGTACTTGTACTTCATTTTGGTGTACACGTGTCCGCTGTGTAGTGTGAAGTACATGTGTATCATGAAGTATTCCTAAAAACTATGCCAAAAAATATGCAATACATTGTGCAAAAAAGTGCAAAAAGAAAAGAAAAAACGCCAAGTAAAAAGGTCCTCGGCGCGGACCACTCTGCGTGCGACACTTGTCAACACGGGAGTGCTCTGTGCTGCACAAACATGCCTTCCAAAGGTCAGCATTTTGCTAGTCCTACCCGCAAGCTTGCCGACGACGCTATTGACATTGTTGATAAGCTCCACATCCCACGGGTCAATATAATTTTGAGTCTATATGACAACTTCACTCCTCGAGTTCCATTCAATGTTCGATACTTTTGGTGGAGAGATATTCTTAAATTTCGCCCAAAATACCGAAGACTTGCCTCGTGCTTGATCACGGCTGGTGACACAACCTTGTGTTGGAGCGACCTTTGGCAGATGCGCATCCTTCTCAACAAGTTCCCTAGGCTCCACTAGTGATACCGAGCCTAAAAATACCGACCCTTCCAAAATAAAGACCTACAAGCCTAAAAATACCGAGCCTTTCAAAATAAAGACCTACAAGCCTAAAAATGCCGAGCCTTGCAAAACAAAGACCTATCTAACATGAGCCAAAGCGGTTGGTGTGTTCGTTGGTTCCAGCAACCTACCTCTGCTTTGAGAAGACAAGGTCTGTGTTGAATGGAGTACATTTCTGTCATTTTACCCAACTATGCTCAATGCCTGACATGCAATATCCAAGCAACTTCACGGATCGATCGCAGAAAGCGAGTATTTGAGTTCGATTATTTCAGGTGCATTCGATCCATGCAGGGAATCCACACGGTTACAGTGTGACTGGATGACACAAAACAAGGATGCCAATCCATATGTGGTAGTATGTGCTATCTGCCTATCTGTCAGAGAGGAACTGTCACCCGTTAATGTGCACGAAAGAACAGAAGAACAGCCCAGAAACCGCGATGTGAAAACAAATTCCCCACCAAACATGGCAAATATCTCAGAGGTCGTCTAATTTCATTTTTCATCTAACAAGGTGGAGGTACACGCTGTTAGCGACGATAACTCTTCCTGCAACGCATGTCCAAAGCCTTGCCATCTTATCCTCCCCAGGCGATCAACAAGGTATATGTACCTGCAGGTCCAGAGTTGAACTACCTTGGTCAAAACCAGAACCTCTGCTTTTAGTTTACTGAATGATTTAAGGGATGGGAGAAACATTACCCAGTAAGAAGGTTTACAATCTGAAGCTGCTTCCTGAAGTCATAGTGGTCTCCAAAGGCATAGACAGCGTGTCTTTGCGGATTGTTAGATTTCCTCGCCGTCTTGAGAAATGCACGCCTCACGGGACTTGATGACAACAGCCATGAATCTATAAATGATACCTGAAACAGAATGTTTCCTTCAGCTAGCAGTATGGCATGATGTAGGACATTTTTCTTCAGTGCCATCACAAGCTCTTAAGTTAATTATTGCCAACAGATTAGGATAACAAATGCTTATGACAAGAGTCTTCTAGCAGACACTGACGCAAGAATGTAAAATGATTACATGAGCACATCTGACTCTCCAGGTAATACAGATCAAATAACAAGAAAGGCAGTAACACAAACAAGTCATGTGCATTATAAATTATAGAGCATAGTTCCTCACACACTGACGCATGGACGCGAGCGCGCACACACACACAAAGGAGAGAACAAGTTTGCCATTCAAGACAATTCCAATGGAAAGGGTGGATACTTTCTCTCAATCCACAAAGTGTTAATTAACCATTTGTCTCAAGATAAAGAACAACAACTGAAGCATCATGTACCGTTGAAATGAAATTGGTCAGTGCAAATTTGTATGGCTTTACATCACAAAGATACTTTGGACTGTATCACAAATTGAGAATAATTATGAAAGAATACCTCATACGCTTGAACTTTTCCAGCAGCACCAAATGCATCGAGAAAAGGTAGACTCCACGACTCTACCATTTTCTGTTGAAGAAAAAGCATATTAAGTTAGCTACTGAGCCACCCATTGGACATCTCACATATTCACTTCAAAAACATATATCGATGTTGGCAATGGTAAAAAAGAGCATGAAACCAGAGCTCAATATGCCAAGTATGACTTCTAGACGAGTAGGTTACACTGAATCCTTGATGTATTCATCTTAACTGCCTGCAAATAGCTGTTTGGGTAGATCAAACGGAAGAAGTTGCAGTTGTGTGTCATGCATCTGCCGATAATTCAACTAGGAGCAACTGAATGTTGTTGTCTGCAGTTTGGGATCTTGACAAGGTAATTTGTAACAGTGGAGACATGTAACAGAGTTAATGAGAGGCTACACATTTTTGTGGCTTGGTGACAATGCAACAGTGGATTTGTTGGCGCACCTATTATTCGTACATGAGAGGATGCAGGATGAGGACACATGATGTGTTCGGTAATATACGGCATGAATAGCTACAAGATAAATACATCTAGCTTTTGGAAATATTTCATGAATGAGCTCAATGTTGTGATTCCCATACTACATTAGGCTCTGACAGTTATTTCAGTAGAAAACTAGATATACATTATTAGTTAAAAAAGGACAGATCCAGTGCTAGAAGCTCACACACCAGGTGGGGTCTGGGGAAGGATTATATACATTATTAGTTAATGATAATAAATATATAATTATATATAATAACTAGCAATTACCAGTTTACCATACTGGAACAAAGATAGGGCACACACAGTTTTGTAAGATGAATTTGTGCCTTTTCAAGGCACAAAAAACAAAAGGAAAAACTAGCAGGTACAAACTTATCGGAAGTGTATGGATGGATGGTACCATCAAAATATATTTTGTAATCTTGGGTCAGTGAACCTTGTGTGCATTAATACATAAACAAAGCACAAGCAACATGACCGTAGCCACACCATTTCAGCCTGTTCTAGTTTAGGATCCAAGTTGGGCTGGGCAAGACAAACCATAACCAGTTACACGCCTTTTTGGACGAGCTTAAGACTGGCTTGGCTCAGGAAATGCTAGAGGCCCAAGTGAACAATAGGCTGAGCTCAAACATTATTAGGGTACCTATACGTCACATATGGGCTCATCTACCACCGAACTTGTGAAACCATAAGCAGCCACAAATAACAGCACTCAATCGGTTATTGTCCAAATACCACGCTGGACGTATAAGATCTAACAACATTTCTCTTTTAATTTGCATCTGGTAAGTGAAAACATGCAAGTTATGCACTTGTCATGCTCAATGGCCATCATCTAACATCATCTCTCTATTAGTTTTCATCTGGCAAGTGAAAATATGAAGTCATGCACTTGTCATGCTCAGTGGTCATCATTTGTTCTTCCTTTTGTCCATTTTCTTTTGAGATGCTTGACTGCAACTCAAAGACATATGCTAAATTTGAAGTCGTTGAGATCTTCTAATAAAAAGTGTGAGATAGTACCATTAAAAAAAAAGAGTGTGAAATAGTTGAAGCAGTGAAATAACGTTATTTCCAAAACATGACTATGGCTACGTTGTTTTATAACTTCTAAAAGGGAACTGTTTTTATTAAAGTTGGAAGCACCATCCAGGTTTACCAAATGTAAGTACGGAATATGTAGAAGTACACCAATCACGAAATGTACTGCAGCTATTCATACCTGTGAGCTTGCACGAAAGGAAAGGCACACCAGTGATGCATCAGGAACCACCGTACCAGCAGCCTCAGGGCTACTATCTCCCGGAGGAGACGCCACGAGCGGTAGCCACAATGCACCGCCAACAGGGGACTCCAAAGCAAGATCGGGAACTTGACAGCATCGTCCACTGGTATGATGACCTTATTTGCCACCGCAATCTACACCATTTTTAATTACGATTACTACGTGGCGACCCAGGTATCAGCAGTTAATAGTCAACTAGCACACTGAAACCAAAATACCGACAGACGTATACCTTGCCGTCGTTCTTACGGATCTCGGAGATGTCGTCGAAGTACCCTCTTCTCAGCTCATCCGAACTGCATTAGACCAATCAACCAGAGGTTCAGAATTAAACCATCACACAATGCACCCGCCATAGCACAGCGATAACCAGTAGGATTGACAGGGGGAGAAGAGCCTTACAGCCTGCCCTCGCCTTCGCCTTCTTCTCGGTAGCCTCCTTGTCCCCCGTCTGATCAACCATGCGAGAAAGCCATGTGTTAAACGCCCTAATGGATTGCAGTTGCGTAGAGGAGCAGGTGGAAGAGGGAGGAGAAGACCCAGGAAGCATACCTTGAAGAAATCCAGGAAGCCGCGGGTGAACACGGCGGGCGTGGATGGAGCGCCACCGCGTATCCTCTCGCCGACAGCGCCGGTTCTCGAGAGCCGGAGAAGCGGCCCGCCGCTCGCGCCGCCCTCAGCATCGTCGCCGCCGCCGCCGCCGATCTAAGCCGGTGAGGACGAGTGTCGAAACAGAAACCAACGGGCCGAGCCGCCCTAGGATACGAGTTCCCTCTGGATACGTAAGCGCAGCCGGAAGACGTAAAACTAATTTTCCGTGAACTGTGCTGCTCTGACGTAATAGCCTGGCCGCTGGACCGGCGCCAATAGAAACCGCGGAGTCCCAAAACCAGCGGCGCCGAACAGAGGAAGCAGAACCCCCTTCCCCTCCGGCTCGACTCGATTCGATTCTTCTCCCTCCCCGATCATGGCGCCCTCCTCCTCCTCTTCGTCGCAATTCGAGTAAGTTCCCCGGTTTCCACTCTCTCAATCACTGGTTCACCTGCGCACTGATCGATCTCATGTATCCGTGTCGTCTTGGAGCAGCGATACGTTGGCGAGGCGCCCGCCGCCGCCGCAGAGGAAGCCGCCGTTGCTGATGCTGCTGCCGCTCATCTACGCCCCCGTGCTGCCCCTCAGTACGCATCCCCTCTTCCCATCCGTGCACCTCCTCGCCGCAATTCCTTGTTCGAGATCGTGTTGCTAACTAGGGTTGTTGTAAACAGTCAGGATCGGGATGCGGCACAACCCGGTGTGGAGGGACCGCCTCTTCTATGGCGTCCTCGCCGGCGCGTTCGTCCACGGCACCTACCTCATGTACGTACTCTGTCCGTATGTTATTTGCCTGTGGTAGCTGTGCTTGTCTGTGATAGGGGGTGAGCATTGCCGTCTGCAGCGATTGTTCTCTTGGTTGTTTTATTTGCTGGTCGATATGTTTTCTGACTACAGGACGTGTCCATGACTAGTCGAGATCAGTGACGGAAACTGTAGTTTCGTAAGGATATGCCGTGTATTGGAAGTAATTAGAACGTTCAACAGCGTGTAACATGTGCTTATGATAATTATGCAGTATGCTATTATTAAGTCTTGATATAGAAAATGTTGTGGGAATCTGCATTTGTCTGTTTGGTGTTTAATAACAAGCTGCATCATTCACACTGTATATATACATAGTGCTCCCTCTGGCCCGTTTTACTTGAGAGAGCTAATCTAGTACAAATATTCTATACAACTCACGGCAACTAAAACAGAACAGAGGCAGTATAACTGAAAGGGATGTGATTGGAGGTCTTTGGCAACCAGCGATGACTGATTAAGCATAATGCATATGAAGCATGAATTTTGTAATGAACATGAGCTTGATAATCTTCTAGTATAATACTAGTTTTCTATGATCATAATTGTCTTTTGTTATTCTTTCTTAGTGTTTCACTGAGTGATATTATGCTTACATTAATGACTGAGTACTGATGCCCACCTTAGGTAATTGCGGTACACCAGAACTCGCGTTACACTTCAAGCAAAGTGTTATGCATAGCTTGCGTGATTGCATGAAAGCTACGAATATATGTATGTGTCTTGTATTCGTACAGAGTGTTGGAATTTAGTCTTGCAGTTTGTTCGGCTAAGAGCTATGTCCACATGTGGCATGTTAGACATGGGTGAATCAACCGAGATTCCAATTCCCATCCCTGTCATAGTTATTTACTTGAGATGCAAGTGAATATCTTAAAATATGAGTTATCTTACTGATAAAATATGTGCACTAAACAAGTGACATGAACTACTCTTCTTATCCACCCTCTTGTGTGATTCCTATACAGTTACATACATACATGCTCTCATTTTGGTGTCAGAGTCTTTCTTATACCATACATATGGTAGAAAAGAGTTTTGCTCTATGTCCGCTTTCCCCTCCCCTCCTCTCCTGCTACAGTAGCGAAGGTGAAAAGGAAGGCGAAAAGGAAGGCGTCTTCGCTCCCTCCTCGATTTGCCGGAGAAGCCGCAGGTTTCCTCACCCTCTGCTTGCCGCTCCGGCGGTGGGTGGCGGGTGGGGGAACCCCGGTTCTCGTTCGGCTTGTAGATAGGGGTAGGTTAGGTTTTCGTGACGGCGTCGCTTCGGTGGTGGCAGCGGCGCTGCTCCGGCGAATAAGCTTCCCACATCTCCCCCACTTTGATGGTGTCGTCGGCAGCGTCGAGGAGATGTTGGTACCTGGGCCTCCTTTTCCGTCGGTCGTAGTGGCGGTTGAAGGAGGATTTTGGTCCTCGGAGATCTGTGGATCTCTCGAGTTTTCTATCCCCTTTCGCGGTCGTCGAGGCAGCGCCGGCAAGCGCGAGTTTTGGGTCCTCGTCCTCTGGCCATGTTGCTGCAACGCCGTCGTCCTCTCCAGCGACGGTGTGGGGCCTTGGAGTTATGGTGTGCTTGTTGGAGAAGCTCCGGATCTTCCTCCCTTTCCGGTGAGGTTTCTGGTGAGGGAGACGACCTGAACTTGGCGGTGCTCTGATCTTCTTCTCCTTCGTCGTGTGGGCACGCAGAGGCCGAGATCGACGACTTCCCGTCCGCGGTGATGCTGCCTGAAGATACAAGGTTCTCGCCAGCTCAAGGAGGGAGCGGAGTAGGCGGCGCGGCTTCGGTCCGCGTCGGTGGATGCAGAGGAGTGGGTTCCCAGGGACCTGGTTGTAATTTCTGTGTTCTTTGGGTTCTGTACTGCAAAGTTTGGTTAATATATCTGGAGTTTAATCGCAAAAAAAAAAAAAGTTTTGCTCTAAGCGACAATGATGGTATGTTCTTGAAAAATGATGTCTAGTATTTATCTGTTTTTGTCTGAAATGTCGTCCCTGGCCTTCTTTTTGGTTCTTGCTTGTGCAAACTGGTTTACGGTGATTCTGCTGGTAGCTATCTCCACTGTACTGATCATGCACGAATCCAGTTCTTGATTTTTGCTAGTGCTTTGATTTCTGAACCCGTACTGTTTTCAAAGTTCACAGATTATAGTTTCTTCACCAGGATAAGCTTATGTGGTTATCCTTGATGTTCTTTCAGATCGGAACTGTATGACTCTGAGAGCAAGTGAATCATAACCCTCCAAAGGTCCAGCTATGAATATTTTTCGGCAGCAAAGTTTGATTCGATCGCAAGTCAACAATAGATGAAGGATGACTTGTTTTCGTATTACCAAGTTTGTTCACTTTCTGTTTGTTTTAATCATATTCAAGGTTTGTGTTTGCTACAATGATAGAATTTTGAGCACACAAAATAATTCTGACTGCGAGAGTATCCAGCAACGGTTGTATATTTCTCCAGTCTCCATTTTTTGCAATTCTATATATTTCCCCTTTGCCCTGTCAGTTTCTGGTATATTTTGTGCTGATGCGTAGCCATTCCTATTTCTCTTGAACAAAAGTAGGGATACAAAATATGGAGGTGGTGTTTTGGCTCTTAGGAGTAGATACTCTCATTATGTAGGGGATTTCCCAATATGGAGGTGGTGTTTTGGCTCATAGGAGTAGATACTCTCATTATGTAAATATTCTTTTAAATGTAAAAAAAATCCGAAAAAAATATTCGAGGGTACATACGAATATTTATGTCCACGCACTAAGTTTCAAGGAAAAAAGACATTTTGTGTTGCTGGTGTAAAAAAGACAATTTGGGGTGCTACAAAACGACTTATTCTGAGACAATTTTTTGTCTTTTTAAAACAAGTCACACATAATGTCTTTTTTCGTGCAATTTTATGCGAACAGCCGAACATAGAATGTCAGGATATACACCCGATTTTTTTTAAATTTTTTTTGACATTTTAAATGCGGTTTTGAACAATGGGAGCATATGCTCCTGTGACCCGAAGGGGATTTCCCAATATGGAGTACATTTGTAATATTTTGAAAGAAAATGCCTTGAACACCAATTGATTACCATTACCACGTGTTTAGCTTTAACCAGCATTTGTGCTTTACATGCTCGTGTCAGGGTGCATTTTCCTTTTGAAAGATGTGTGTGATGTTGTTATCATTCATCCAGTCCAATACGTTGTATCTGGTTATTGGATCTTCCTGATTCAAATTAGGAAAAAGTACATTTTCAACCCTTAACTCGTAGAGGTTTGGCGAAATGAACCCAAACGTCGAATCCCTGTCGATTGTGCACTGAACTCAGCAATCCCGGTCTAAATTGAACCATTGACCCGTTTTTCAGAGAAAACACCAAAATCATAATTTTCTACTCCCGCTGACTAAGTGGGCCCACGTGTCATATATGTCTTTCTTCCTTGTATCGTGCTCCTCTCGGCGATGTAGACCTCACCGAGCCCTACCCCATGTCCAACAGCTTCGCCTCGCTTTCCTGAGTGTGTGTGCCAACGAAGCGGAAGGTCGTCGGCATGAGTCCTCGCTCCGTTTTCATCATCTCCGGTCTGCCGTCGTCGCCCGTCCTAATCCTCCTCCTCCGGCTCATTGCCTTCCCTAGGTGCAGCATCCCCAAGCCGAGCTACCCACGTCGGTCATCCCCGCCGTTGCCGCGTATGACAAGGAGTGGCTTGGTCGTTGTCGCCCTTGGCGCGGTGCTATGGGGCGAGGGAGCGGAAGACACACAGAGCTCCGAGGCGAGGGGAGGGAGGGGCTCGAAAGCGGTGGCGGCGTCGACCTCGGAGGTGAGGGCACGTCGCGGCGATCCGGGCTCACGAGAGACGCGGAGGGTGCCTGTTCCTGGGATTGACAGAGAGGCAGCGGAGCTCACCGGTTAGCAGTCGGAGAAGATCGAGGAGGGCGGCCGTGCGTATAAGAGGAAGAAATTGGGGGAAAGGAGATCCATTGTCAGTGAGAATACCCTGTATCCCGGCCGGGGTGCTTTTTTCCCGCTATGCCAAACAGGTGTAAGGTTTGGTTTAGACCGGGATTGCTGAGTTCAGGGTACAATCGACAGGGATTTCGACGTTGGGTTCATTTCGCCGAACCTCCATGAGTTTAGGGTCGACAATGGATTGTTCCCTACAAATTATATTCCTTATTGTGTGCAAGGGCTAAACTTACATGCCGTTAAGTACCCTGTCCTATCAAGACAATTACTCTCTCCGTTTTATGCAAGGAGGGAGTAACTAACAGTTCGTGTTTCATTTAGTAATATCGTACGATTGTGCCACTGTTCGCATCTAGATCAAGTGCAGGATTATTAAGCAGTAACTGATCCTAAGACATCTTGATCCCATGATCTGTAAACAAAACATGGAATTAATCCGGACCTCGATTCTGACAAGATTCGTCATGGGATATGTTGAGTCAACAACTAGAATAGCACCAACACGACCGCAAGAGGAGTTTTTTTTTTGAGCTAAAGTGGTCGTTTCTGTCCGAATAGATAGAAATAGTTGACCCAGTTTATAAGAGAAACCGGGTCCAAAAACATACAATCTGTACAAAAGAATGACACAAACGAATCGACCTGTCGCCCACACGAGCCAAGTCGACAAACGCCACAAACACACACAACCTGCTCCGGGGCCGCCGCCCCGGCGAAACAACCAGATCGATCTTCGCATTGCCCGAAAGTGATCCAGTCATGGTCGACGAACGCTCTGCCCACGCAGTCTTCATCCAGGTTGCCACCAAAACCACCTGTTCCGGGGCCGCCGCCCCGGAGTAGCAACCAGATCGACCTTCGCATTGGCCGAAGACGATCCAGTCGGGTCGACGAACCCTCTGCCCAAGCAGTCTTCATCCAGGTCGCCACCCAAACCCACACTAAACAACGGTTCTGCCTCATAGAACCGTCGTAGCATGGGAGATCGAGGCCGCCGCCTCGACGCACCACCACCTTCAGGAGCCGCCGCCCCGACATCCACCGCCCACGACCACACGCCATTCTGCACATCCGTCGCGAAACCGTTGCACCGCGTTGGCCAAGGGCTCCAAAGTGGCGCCTCCAACAAGGTAGTAACGAGACCGTCACCGCCGCCCGCTCACGAAGGAGCTAAGGTTTTCACCCGGAGAACTTGGAACCACCACGCGTTAGACGAGGTCGAAAAGCTCCACGACGACGCAAACAAGAAAGGGAACGACGCCCGAGGGCGCCGCCGTCGTCGGCACAGACCGAGGTCCATGCGAGCTTTCGCCCGGAGTTCAACCCGACCGCAAAGCTTCGGGAGCAGCAGGATGGCATCCCGGCCATGCCGAGCTCCACCGCATGCCGCAGCAGCCGCGACACCACCTTCCACGGCCGCTGCCATGCCCGCTTCAGCCGCTCCGCCGGAATAGCCACTGTCCGGGGCCGCCGCCCCGGCTTCCTCTTCCCCGGGAGCACGCCACGACCGAACGAGGCAGGACGACAAGCGCCCCGACCTCCCCGACAAACAGCCTGCAACCCAGCTTCTCCTCCCCGCCGCCTCGGCCTCCTCTGCCTGCTCTGGCCAACTCCACGCACTGCCCTCCTCCACGCACGGGCCAGCATCTCACGTCCACTGCAAACACACGGCGCCGGCGGCCCGCCCGACCTCCACTGCAACTCCACGGCGCCCGCGGCTCGCCCGACCTCCACTGCAACTCCACGACGCCGGCGGCTCGCCCGACCACCACCCGCACCGCAGCCCTGCTCAACTCGACGCGCTGCAACCGCACGCCTCAGCCCCGGGCCCGACGGGCCCAGATCGGGCCCGCCAAGCCCATATGGGGCCCCTCCATCTCCGCTTCAGGCGACGGCGCACCTCCCGCACCGTCGCCCGCAGCCAGCAGCGCACCGGCCTCCACCACTGCGCGAGCCTGCCGGCTCGCCGTCCTCCGCCCCGACCGCCTCCGCCCCCACGGGCCGGCCAACCTCCAGCCAAGGGACCGCCCCCCCACCACCGTTTTTGGCAGCAGGAGGGGTGCCGCCACCGCCGCGGACGAGGCCGCCGACGGCAGCGGCAGGGTGGCCCTGGTGGAGAGGGACCGGCGGCGCCTGAATTTCTGCCCCTGGCGTCGCCTGGGGGGGCGACGCGAGGGGAGCTTCAGTTCTTTCAACTCGATCGCTTCTACCTGTGTCACCGCAAGAGGAGTTGAGACTGGTCATAGTGAAGAAATTGTCATGCTGAGTTGCTGACAAATGAGCGAGTTCCTGAGGCAAACGGGCACAATAGCTGTTGAAGACGATGTTGAGATAAAAGCGGAAGCATCAACTGAAGATGTTCCAAGGTTAAAAGGGATTGCTACCGAAGAAGCAGCAACAATAGTAGAGGCAGTTGTTTGAGTTTGAATTTTTTTTTAAAATTTGTTATTCACGGGTTTAAAATTTGTTTAGGTAGTTCAAAGTAATTATTCACGGGTTTAAAAAACATGTTCAAGGATTAAAAAACGTTCACATAGTTTAAAAATAAAATATTGACGGTTTTTGTTCACTCACCGTACAAAAACGAAAAATAAATATTTTATAAAAGTAACCGAAAATGAAGAAACTGTAAAAAGAAAAGGTAAACAGAAAAAAGAAAAAAGAAACAGTAAATTGAAGATAGCTCACCTTGTTGGGGTGGCTCACTCCACACTTCCACAGCCACGCATGGGCGTCGCTCCAGTAACGGACGCTTAATGAGCGTCATATAGGAATAGCTATTTCCCGCAGCAGCTCCGGATCGCTCAGTTAACACAGCCGTTTAATCGTCTTTTGGTGAATTGGGCCGGGCTTTCAACGTATGGTTGAGTCATATCGGGCTTTATTTTCTTATTGCTTTTTTCTTTGTTGGACCGTTTAGTTTCTGGCGGGTGTACACTCTTTTCTTTTTCATTCGTTTATGCGAAATCACTAAAAAAAACTTTGGTAAGGTCACCACGCGCTCTCTAGCGGGCTATTTAAAACTATGATGTAGACTCCGAACAAATTTTGGAGCTAGGATGTAGACTAAATCCGAATGGAGGGAGTACAAGCAATAACAAAGATAACATATACGAGTCGAAGCAACTCAAAAATTAAATCAAGTCTGTCGTGGTGGTATCACGGCAGATGCCATAGGATGGCTAAAGAGTGGGACCGATGGACGCTGGTGGATCCGGGAGAGGGCTAACGCGCTAAGAAGCACACACGAGGAACATACAGGCACACCAAGATCTACCCAGGTTCAGGGCCCTCGTGAGGAGGTAAAGCCCCTACTCCTGCCTGCCTCTCTCTCTATACTGAGGTATCACAAATACAAGGTTGCTCCTCGAGCTGTATGATCCCAGCAATGGAGACAAACACAAGGAAGAAGATGTAGCTTAGGGGGAAATGTGTCTCAGGGCATCGTCCCTCACGCAGGAGGGGGTGAGGCCCTATATATAGGCTAAACCGAGTTACTGAAGTGCCCATCCCGGTGTACTGTAGCCACGCCAAGGATATGTCATGATGTTACTCCTGTCAGAGACAGGACGTGACATGCCCATCTCCTGCAGCACCGCGGTACGCCTAGAATGTACCCTCTGCCAGAGACAAGACATGGCATGCCCATGCCTATCTCGTAGCCTTTTCCCCGGATGTCCCGCGGTCAGCGGTTAGGTGAGCCCTGTCACCTCACTCCTTCCGCACGCTCCCGTGTCAGGCGCTTCCGTGCCAGACGCTCCCGTGCCAGACGGGATGTGACAGGAGCATTGACTTCCGTCCGACATAAGGATAACCCGGCATGGATATGCCGGATTCCCTTTCCTGAATAACCTTCCCTGCACATAAGAAAACACGCAGGATATTGACACATATATGTCGGTTATGATGTCTCGGATCCTTTATCTCGGTCGACAGATGCCAGTTGGCACCAGCATGGTACCACGGTCCCCTCTGGCCCGGGTTACCTCGGTTTGCTTATGTCGGTATGCACCAACTCCACACCCTGGTCACTCCAGAGGTTCAGGTATGTCGGCTTTTACTGTGACTTGGCCCACACCTGGGACCTTGCTTATACCACACCATGACCCTACCCGGGGGTAGCCCCCCGACATTAGTCCCCGAAGCTGGTGCGGTCCTGCAGCCTTGGATGAAGGGCCACAGCAGGTTTAATCAACCGAAACAACCACACCAAGCATCCGACATAACCATGTCGGTTCAACCGTAAAGCCACTAATAACCTCTCCAACTGATTCCGACATTTGCCCCTGTGTCGGTTTCTCCGACACAAGAATTCCGCTGAAGGAGCAAGTCAAGCTTTCACGACCAACTCAATCTAACCCAATCATCCGACACAATCGTGTCGGTACACCTCAAGCATCAGGATAAAACCTCCGACTGCTTTCGACATATGCCCTTATGCCGAATTCTCCGACACAAGGCAACTGTTTTAACCTGATCAAACATCCGACATTCTTATGTCGGTTTGTCTCAAGCTGCAAGAACCAAACTTCCCATAACCTCCGAGATCTGCTCTTGTGCCGGTCTCTCCGACACAAAAAGATTCCCACAATCTCTCCAAAGATTTCTCCACGGCACGTGGCAGAGAAACGCTGCGCGTTACCTCGGTTCCTGTGCACGGACAGACACATCGCTGCACGCACGCCGCCCACGTCACGCACTGTCACGTCGCATGGGCACTTGAGTGCGCTTGACCACGGTGTGCCTCCTCAATTCCCGCGTCAGTTACCACACACGATCGCGCCGCGGGCAGTTACCCATCTGTGGCCCACGATGTGGCTGATCGTGCGGCCGCAAATATCACAACCGCGCAGATCGTGCGCGGTTAATCCGCGCGGCCGTTACGGGAAAACGTGCGCGGTAAAAACGCTAACCGCACACGCCCCGCGCCCATAAATAGGGGAGCGGAGCCTCCCACTTCTTCTTCTTCCTCCTCGCATCCCTCACGCGCACTGCCCTCCGCTCTCATCTCCGCCGCGCTGCGATCTTCGCTACTGCACAACGCCGGAGCACTCACGCCGCCGACGACCGGAGATTCTCGCGCCACCGCCGAACACGCTCAACTCCGGCACGCCCCGCGCTTCTTCGCCTCGCATCGCCGTCGCAACTCCGGTGAGTTCCTCGCCCTTAGCACTGCCGATGAACGTGTTCATCCCCTCCGATGAACACGTTCCTCCTCTCCGATGGATCTGTTCATCTTCCCCGATGAACTTGCTCCTCTTCTCCGCAGATGCTCTCACATCCATCTGCATAGATCCCATCTAGATTTTCTCCATTGCGCCTCTTAATAACCTTGCAATAGTTCCTCCGCAGATCTTTCTAAGTTTCAACTCACATGTTCTTGCGTTTATCTTCTATTTATTTTTCTCCGTAGATCTTTGTGGCGCCCCGACCTGACTGCTATACAGTGATACTGTGTCCCCGGTTATCCGATACCACCAGACACACTATCAAAGCATAATAGAGAGATCAAGACTTGTGGAACAACTGGCACATCACAGACTCTACGACACAAATCATATAGTTCAACTCTTATAATAGAGAAAGATAGCAAATGACAACCAGAGATCACAGACCCAACATTACAACAAGCGGAAGCAAATTAAGTTGTTCTAAACAACAAGATCCAAATTATGGCCTAAGAGGCCTGCAAATAAACATCCAAGCGCCAGCTGTTCCGGGATGTCCCAAGCTGCCACCTGGGAACCTCAGACTACTCGTCGACGTCCACAAAGAACCCACCTTCGAGGGCTGTGAAGTCCTCCTCTGAAACAAAACAAACGACGTTGAGTTCGACGAACTCGCAAGATTATATATAGAGCATTAGCTCGATGAGGCTTTCAAAGTTTTACGGCTGTTTTGCATAAAGCTGATTTTATTTATAAAACATAACTCAAAGGCATCGACTATTCAGAGTATTTTCAAAAGGGGTAAGAAGTGGCTCTTTTCTCGATCACATTTATCAACATCAACCATCATCAACCACTGTACCTGTTCATCAAAGGCACCTCCCCGAATCACCCTCGAGGAAGCTCACCTTGCATTCTTGAGTGGTACCTCTAGTACCCAGTTTTTAATCATTCCGTTCAAGTTATTCTATGATCTTATCGTCCTTTCCCAAGTTGTCCGTAACCGTGGACACGGCTTTTCGAAAAGATTTAACCCTGCAGGGGTGCACTGTGTTTACCTTCGGTACCGCCCGGCTCATTGCCTACGCTTAGCTCTCTTCCGGGGAAAGCCGGCTGAGTGGGAACGGTTACAACCTTTACCATGTTAAGGACTAACCCAGGATCATCAGTGAGGACGAAGCAGCGGATCATCGACACCGTGCTCCGTGGCCACTCATTTTCCTAACACCACCATCCTCATCCCAGTCTTGGTCACCATCTCAACGCACACGCAAATGGAAAACCAAACTAGAGGACCCTGGCTAGTCCCGCTCAAGTTAGTTGGTCGACGGGGGTTCCATATAGCCCACCGAAAGGAAGCGCGCTCATTCTTGGTTCAAGAGGTAAAGAACTCGCACCTAGGCGGCGAGAGTGAGACAAAACACCACCATACCAAAGTGGCCTCTCATCCTCACCTTTAAGCATTTTATTACCTGTCACCACAAATTCTCCACCATCATCTGAACACTTCAACAACCTGTTTCCAACATGTGTAGAGTTTGTTAAGACTAACATTTGGACACCTTATTTGCTCAATTTGGAATTACAGAACAAAGTTAAGAGTTGTCAAAGTTTACCCTATTTTCGGATTATCCAGTTTTTAGTTCACTCGGATTATCCGAGGAGAGTAAATTTGTGTACTGGCTGAAGTCGGATTATCCGGTTACGGGGAAATCGGAAAATCCGATTTGGGTTTGCTCCACACGAGCTCGACTGACGAAACTGAAGAGCTACCATCGGGGCAGCGCTCGACGGGAACTACGGCCGGCGACGACCACGCTCTGGGCGCGTCCACCCGTGCGCACGGGTGCGAGGAGAGGGTTCAGCGGAGGGGGTCCAGACGAGCCTAATCGTGGCGGCGGCGCGCGGTCATGTCCACTGGAGCTTGCCCGTCGACGGCGGCAAGCGGCGGTCGACGGTCGTCTACAGCGAGACGGCGAACCACGGGGAAAGGAGTAGGGAGAGGAGGTCTAGGAGGACGGCGGACTCACCCTGAGGACGTACGCGTGCTCGGGGAGGCCGGAGATACAGCGTCGGCGACGTATTCGTCCGCGGCGGCGGCGACCGGTGGCGGAAGGGGTGAGCTCGATTCCGGCGGCTCCGTGCGCCCCGGCATGCGAAACTCTGCGGAGAGGAAGTGGACGACGCGGCGAAGCTGATGGCAGGCTCGGCTCGTCTCCGGGAGGCCTCAAGCGACGGCGAGGCGCGACGGCAGCCATGGCTCGGCTCGGCCATGGTGAGGAGCAAGAGGGGGGGGGGGGGGAGATGGGGAGTAGGTGGGCGAGTGAGGGGATGAAGCAGAGCGTCGTGAGGGGGCCTCCCTCTCTACTTCGGGCGGCAGGAGGAGCGGGGCCCGGGCGCGCGCGGCGACCGCGCCACTGGCGCCATGCCGTGCGGTGTGGCTACAGGAAGGAGAGAGACGCCACATTTGCAAAACGCCCCCTGATAAAACTTCTCCCATCACAGTTAGGTCCTTTCCTCTTTTCTTTTTAAAAACCAGCAGCAATTAGAGATTTAATTGGGGCACTAACCCATTTCCAAAAATTATGAGAAAATTTGGGTAGCCTCCTCATATCAATATGAAGCTCCCTAATTTTCCCAGATTATTTGAAACTCATTTGGTAGGAAATTAAAATAAGAATTGCTCACAGGCAATTTTGAATTTCTCTCCATTTATTTTATTTTACAAATCAAAATAGTTTGCAAAGATTATATTTGGAACTTTTGGAACTTCCTTGACAAATATACGATGTCGAAGTATTTTGTTTGCAACCTTGAGTGCACTCATTATTGTGAGATTAGTTGTAGCAAGTGTGGCATTTTGGTTTTCAATATTGTCCAAAACAAGTATTGTGATGTTTAGCAATTGCAAATGAATGCAAGGATGCATGCATGGAATGCAAAAAGTGGAAAATTTACACCGGTTTTCAGGTTCTCAAACATCGGGCTGTTACAATTCTACCCTCCTTACAGGAATCTCGTTCCGAGATTCTTAGCGTAGGAAAGAGGGAAAAAGGGTTACAACGGTACTACACGTTCTTCTCACTTCAGGTGGCTTCTTTCCTGAGGAGGTTGTCCGAAGGCACCATGAAGATCTTCATCGTCCTCACTTCGAGGTCATCGCTCAACTACACCATAGGAAAGGAGGAAACTTCACCGGGAGGATGGATCTTGGTGAAGATACAGCGGCCGAGTACCTCCTAGTAGAATCTTAGGATGGGACTTCAAGCATCCCTTGAATTGACAGTAGGAGACACATGCGGGTAATGGGAGGTTAAATAAGAAGTTTCCGGTTGGTAGACAACTGTTTCTCAAAGATTCAGAATATGAACTTTGCACAAGGCCTTGAATTTCTGAGGGAGAGTGTTGAAATAAGATTCCAACAGAGGAAGAGGCAAATTTCTACCAAACAGCTTGAGTAGAACTTTCCTCACGGAGGAGCATTTCGGATCACAGAAGAAGGGTCGGGAAGATGGACATAGAGAACTTCAGAAACTCCGCAAACGTTAATATTGGGAACACTTCTTGATTTTCCAGACATCGGAGTCGAGCTTCTTGAGGATCACCAACTATCGTTTCTGATTGAGATTTAGATCTGGTCAGGTGTAGAGATACCTCAGACTCAGCACCGGTAGGGGCAGGAGGCTTTGCAATGCATACCAACGGAGTAACATTGCTCAGACCCCAAGAGTTGGACTACAAGGTCACACTCCAAAGGATGAACGAGATTGCGGAACTCAAGTATTAGCAACTTGTCAGAAGACGGCGGCCCTACTTGATTTACTTGCAACGAGACACGATTTAGTCCTTGTGGGGAAACACCAAAGAAGACGAAGAAGTTATCAGACTTCCTCCCTTTCTGGAACAATTCCACCAGTGGCTTGGATGCATCGATAAAATTCTCAAGAAATGGAGGTAACAACATTCCATTCCGAGAATATTCCACACATGCATGATCGAGTTGAAATGATTTCGAGGAAACCAGACAATTCACTCAGGTCCACGGCGACATCTTTCAGCAATTGCACGTGAACCAGGGAAAGTCACTCCGAACTTCTAGAACACATACCTTGTGAAGACACAAAGTTAGTTCCAACAAATTTCCAATGCTAACGCCCGATATCCAATATGAATCTCCTCAAACATGGAGAAAATAAGAATGTAGTTGATGGGCTCAACAACCAACTTATCCAGATACTCCAAGATGGTAGACTCATATTTCACCAGAACGGGCATGAGTATTGGTCAGACTAACACATTCAGGTAGATCGGTCTGAGTTTGATCTGACGATAGCCCAATTCAAATCAAACGATTTAGAGGTTAGCATATCCAAAGAGGAGATACCACCTCGCTTCAACACGGACAGACTAGACATCCCATTGAGAAGGAACTTTATCGGGATAGAGCTATTATCTTTCAACTCTCCAAGTTGTTTAAGCTCAACTGAATAATTCAGGACATCCAGCACGATTTTCTTGGAGAAGGAGTTGTTCAGAGAACCAGCTTACTCATAAGCTCAACATCACGGTCAGGTGACAACCTGGCGATACTTCTGTAAAGACCTCCAGAATATCACGATCCACATATAGGATATCACAACATACCGGTGGATCTGGAGTTCAAGAGAGGATCATGCCTTTCAAGGCACAACGAGGTGGTCTTGGGAGCTTCGGCACGAACCTAGCTCTTTGACCGAGGAAGGGCAGCAGAGAAATCGAACTTGGTAATACAGTCAAATCCAACTTATTGATCGGATAACCAATCATGATAAGGAGGACAAGGAATGTCCTTGGATTTCGGCACAGTAAGAACTGCTAAGAATATCCGGTAGCCACATCATTGCTCACGACTTATCCTTCTCGAGTAACAAGTCACTCGGAACACGGGGAGTAACGAGGAGTAAGAGCATCACTTCATCAAGAGGATCATGACACTCAGCACGACCCCTTGATATAAAAGAGTGTGACACTCTAAGGTGGAGCAGAACAAAAGCTAAACGAGGCCCTTATTCTGAAGATTACAATTCTTTGACCAGGTCCGGGAAGTGGACAAGGTACTAGAGTTGTTTCTTCTATCGAGACGAAGTGGAAAGTCTTGACGGACCAAGAGAGTGACTTGCATCGGAACATACCAACGCATGATAGAACTTTACTGTCAACTGACAGGCAAAGGTTGGAAAGCAGATCAGAATAAGAGACATGCTCAGGAGGAATCCTAGGATGTTGAAGATGCACCGGTTATTACTCAATTGTGATAACCATGCCCAAAAGGAGAGATGCAGCAGAGTCATGACATAGAGGGGGATTCGCTAAGGAAAATCGGATCATAACCCAGATGATTCCAAGACAGAATCTCCAGCTATGGCAGAGTTAGAGTTACATAGTCATCCGAGGTGTGGGAAATTAAGGTTCAACCAGTTACCACACGGACCACATATAGGACTTGGGTTAAAGGTCAGCTTCAGGTGCCGAGAATCATAAGTAGCATAACAATCACATGGGTTACAACCCACACAATTCATCATGCCAGAATCACAGCACAATCCGGGACCTTATGTTCAAGTCTTTGGGTTAAAACCCAACAAAACTGAGGCTAAACACTTACTCCTTCGTTGGGTAACAGGGTTCAAACATCTGAGCTGACATCTGATTGTAGCGCAGTGGGAGCAACCACACATAACACTAAATGTCGAACCCACCCACGTTTCTAAAGTTTTGAGGTAACAAACGAGAAGTAAAACTTTAACTCAAATCGAGGTAAGATGGCTCCGAGATTAGAGGGTAACCAGGTAAGGAGTAAAAAGAATCCTAAGATGGTTTTCACAACTCATTTTTAGGTTAAAATAATTTTCACAAACACTAGACTCAACATCGACCAGTAGAAGGGTTTCCTACAGGCAGTACTGCTCTGATACCAACTTGTGGCGCCCCGACCTGACTGCTATACAGTGATACTGTGTCCCCGGTTATCCGATACCACCAGACACACTATCAAAACATAATAGAGAGATCAAGACTTGTGGAACAACTGGCACATCACAGACTCTACGACACAAATCATATAGTTCAACTCTTATAATAGAGAAAGATAGCAAATGACAACCAGAGGTCACAGACCCAACATTACAACAAGCGGAAGCAAATTAAGTTGTTCTAAACAACAAGATCCAAATTATGGCCTAAGAGGCCTGCAAATAAACATCCAAGCGCCAGCTGTTCCGGGATGTCCCAAGCTGCCACCTGGGAACCCCAGACTACTCGTCGACGTCCACAAAGAACCCACCTTCGAGGGCGGTGAAGTCCTCCTCTGAAACAAAACAAACGACGTTGAGTTCGACGAACTCGCAAGATTATATATAGAGCATTAGCTCGATGAGGCTTTCAAGTTTTATGGCTGTTTTGCATAAAGCTGATTTTATTTATAAAACATAACTCAAAGGCATCGACTATTCAGAGTATTTTCAAAAGGGGTAAGAAGTGACTCTTTTCTCGATCACCTTTATCAACATCAACCATCATCAACCACTGTTCCTGTTCATCAAAGGCACCTCCCCGAATCACCCTCGAGGAAGCTCACCTTGCATTCTTGAGTGGTACCTCTAGTACCCAGTTTTTAATCATTCCGTTCAAGTTATTCTATGATCTTATCGTCCTTTCCCAAGTTGTCCGTAACGTGGACACGGCTTTTCGAAAAGATTTAACCCTGCAGGGGTGCACTGTGTTTACCTTCGGTACCGCCCGGCTCATTGCCTACGCTTAGCTCTCTTCCGGGGAAAGCCGGCTGAGTGGGAACGGTTACAACCTTTACCATGTTAAGGACTAACCCAGGATCATCAGTGAGGACGAAGCAGCGGATCATCGACACCGTGCTCCGTGGCCACTCATTTTCCTAACACCACCATCCTCATCCAGTCTTGGTCACCATCTCAACGCACACGCAAATGGAAAACCAAACTAGAGGACCCTGGCTAGTCCCGCTCAAGTTAGTTGGTCGACGGGGGTTCCATATAGCCCACCGAAAGGAAGCGCGCTCATTCTTGGTTCAAGAGGTAAAGAACTCGCACCTAGGCGGCGAGAGTGAGACAAAACACCACCATACCAAAGTGGCCTCTCATCCCCACCTTTAAGCATTTTATTACCTGTCACCACAAATTCTCCACCATCATCTGAACACTTCAACAACCTGTTTCCAACATGAAGTATCCATCGGACGGCTAAGCATTTTTAACTTAGCCTGGCTAAGCATCAACATTGCATAGTTAAGTATTTCAGGCCAACAAGACAATCCTATGGATAATAGGAGGGGAAACAGGTAATTGGCATCGGAATCTTAATGCAACTATAGGATACTCTATCCAGAACAAATTGACATTTGGAACCGCATGCAATATTATAGTGGAGAAAATATTTGCGGAAAATAGGATAAGACATGCTCAGAGGGGGGATTACGCTTGCCTTGTTGAGCGGAGGAGTCAAACTGCTCTTCGGAGTAACGATGCTCAACTCCGAACTCGTGATCTACCGGAGAGCAAACAACACCGGAAAGCAACAACAACAATCAACACATGGCAATTGTGCAATGCATACAAAAATGATGATATGACATTTTAATGCAACCAAGAGATCCTAGGCATGATCGTCAAGTTAAATGGGGTCCCGAAGTATAATTAGGAGTTATTCGGTTAACCACCATATTTATCTTAATGTCCAACATGTTGTTCTCGTTATGACCAGTATCACAAAATGATTGTACATGCATGAGAATGATGTTTTCTGTTGGCTATTTTCTTCCTAATCATTTTGATATTTTGCTTGCAATTTTCTGAGCATTTATGAATATTTGGTAAGTATTTCAAATTGCTATTTGAATTTGTCATTTTAGGGAAAAGCAATTACCATTGATATTAAAAGTTCATTATTGTGTAGAACTGCTTGAAAACAGTTGGTATAAGTTTCTCGGAACATTTTGAGGTATTACACATACATTTTGGAATTAGTTGAATTAAACATGAATTTCCAAAAAGGGATTTCATTTCTGCAATTTTTAGTATTCCATTTAAACAGAGCAGAAAATTAATTCAATTATGTCCAACTAAGATATGGATGTGTAGAGTTTGTTAAGACTAACATTTGGACACCTTATTTGCTCAATTTGGAATTACAGAACAAAGTTAAGAGTTGTCAAAGTTTACCCTATTTTCGGATTATCCGGTTTTTAGTTCACTCGGATTATCCGAGGAGAGGAAATTTGTGTACTGGCTGAAGTCGGATTATCCAGTTACGAGGAAATCGGAAAATCCGATTTGGGTTTGCTCCACACGAGCTCGACTGACGAAACTGAAGAGCTACCATCGGGGCAGCGCTCGACGGGAACTACGGCCGGCGACGACCACGCTCTGGGCGCGTCCGCCCGTGCGCACGGGGTGCGAGGAGAGGGTTCAGCGGAGGGGGTCCAGACGAGCCTAATCGTGGCGGCGGCGCGCGGTCATGTCCACTGGAGCTTACCCGTCGACGGCGGCAAGCGGCGGTCGACGGTCGTCTACAGCGAGACGGCGAACCGCGGGGAAAGGAGTAGGGAGAGGAGGTCTAGAGGACGGCGGACTCACCCTGAGGACGTACGCGTGCTCGGGGAGGCCGGAGATACAACGTCGGCGACGTATTCGTCCGCGGCGGCGGCGACCGGTGGCGGAAGGGGTGAGCTCGATTCCGGCGGCTCCGTGCGCCCCGGCATGCGAAACTCTGCGGAGAGGAATTGGACGACGCGGCGAAGCTGATGGCAGGCTCGGTCGTCTCCGGGAGGCCTCAAGCGATGGCGAGGCGCGACGACAGCCATGGCTCGGCTCGGCCATGGTGAGGAGCAAGAGGGGGGGGGGGAGATGGGGAGCAAGGGAGCAGGTGGGCGAGTGAGGGGATGAAGCAGAGCGTCGTGAGGGGGCCTCCCTCTCTTCTTCGGGCGGCAGGAGGAGCGGGTCCGGGCGCGCGCGGCGACCGCGCCACTGGCGCCATGCCGTGCAGTGTGGCTACAGGAAGGAGAGAGACGCCACATTTGCAAAACGCCCCCTGATAAAACTTCTCCATCACAGTTAGGTCCTTTCCTCTTTTCTTTTTAAAACCAGCAACAATTAGAGATTTAATTGGGGCACTAACCCATTTCCAAAATTATGAGAAAATTTGGGTAGCCTCCTCATATCAATATGAAGCTCCCCTAATTTTCCCAGATTATTTGAAACTCATTTGGTAGGAAATTAAAATAAGAATTGCTCACAGGCAATTTTGAATTTCTCTCCATTTATTTTATTTTACAAATCAAAATAGTTTGCAAAGATTATATTTGGAACTTTTGGAACTTCCTTGACAAATATAAGATGTCGAAGTATTTTGTTTGCAACCTTGAGTGCACTCATTATTGTGAGATTAGTTGTAGCAAGTGTGGCATTTTGGTTTTCAATATTGTCCATAACAAGTATTGTGATGTTTAGCAATTGCAAATGAATGCAAGGATGCATGCATGGAATGCAAAAAGTGGAAAATTTACACCGGTTTTCAGGTTCTCAAACATCAGGCTGTTACAATCTTTCCGCCAAACACTTAGTCACAGATTTGTGTTTCCCGCCATTTATGCATTTTCCTCTGTTGCTCCAATGTTCCGAGATACTTATCTCGGTTCAACTTGTGCCTCTGTACAGATCCCTTCCGAGATGTCATCCAGCCATACCCCGGACCCTGCCGAGGATGTCGTTGAAGAGGGTGAGCGCGCCGGATGGGAAGGTTCCGACGTAACCCAGGCCGAGATAGACTGGCTGGTCCGGACCAAGCGAATTCCGACATAAGTGATATGCCGGGTTCCCGGCACAGAGGCCGAGCCGAAGCTGAAATCCGGCGAGCGCGTGGTCTTCGTCGCGCACTTCGAGCGTGGCTTTGGACTCCCGGCAAGCGAGTTCTTCCGATCTTTCTTGGATCGGTTCCGGCTTCAACCTCATCACCTTCCAGCCAATGCCATTACCACGCTCTCTGCGTGCGTTTCTTTCTTCGAGGGATACTCGGACTCTGGCCCACGTTGAGCTCTGGGCCAAGTACTTCCAACTCCGGAAGCAAAGTGTCCCGGATCCGGAAAACAAGAACTTCCCCAAGGAGATGACCCCGTGCGGAGCCGCTACCATTATACCTCGGAGAGGTTCCATCTTGCCTCGGATTCAAGGCCTGGAGTCATGCCGGAAATGGCAGCGCACGTTCTTCTACGTGAAGAACCCGGCCAGCCAGACAATGTCGACCTTCTGAACCTGCCGATATTCAACATCGCCACCCCTTCTGAACAGTTTAACTGGTCCCTCAACCCGAAGGACATGAACCTCGAGATCAACCAGATTCACAAGATCGTCGAGGAGCTTGTGGGGCCCGGCTTAACGAGCGATGATCTCCTGAGGACCTTCGTCAGCCGCCGAGTCTCCCCTTCAAGACCGGGTTCACAAGATTTGCCACATGAGTGGCAAGTATGATCCAACTCGGATCAGCACCACGAGCTGACCCAAGCCGAGGTCAGAAGACGTGTCAAGGCAATTGCCCGCACGACGATGACCGAGGAATGGGAATGGGGTCTAGAACCTCATAACAGAACTCGGCTTCCGGAGCAAGTAAGTAACCTTGCAACTTTACACCGACATACTTTTTTCTACCGAGATAACTCTTATGTCGGCCCCATACTCTGCTCATAAAGTAACTCGGTTTTACTGCTTCTGGCTTGCAGAGGTTTGCCCGGCAAATGACTGAAGATGGAGAGGATCCCGCCACCAAATGGGGCAAAGACATCCCTGCCCGGCCGTCGCCGAGGTAGAAGACCGGATGATGAGGATCAGCTGCCGATTCCGGCTGCTGGCGCCCCTACCTCGGGTAAGCCTCGAGCCCGAGCCTCCATCCGAGATTGGTCGGACGACGATGATTGCGAAATGTTAGAGATAATTGATGCTCTTCCCATCGCATATGCTCACCCAGCCTCGGCATCAGCTAACCCGGGTGGCTTTGCTCCGAGTGCACGCCCTGCTACCACGGGCAAACAAGTTGGATCTCGCAAGCGTGCAGAGACCGGTACCTCGAATACCGGGACCTCCGCATCCTCAGATCCAGCAGCACCGAAGGCGAAGCGGCAGAAGAGAGGAGCGGTTAAGCTGAAGAAGGCCAAGAAGACACCGCCAGTTACTCAAGGGTAAGATACTCTTTGCCGACACAAGCTCACTTCCTTTTCTCCTTCTCCCGGGATAACCTTTCCCCGACTTACATTTTTTCTTGCTCCATGCAGTGCCGCCCTTGAAATTAACCAGAGTGCCTCCTCCATGCGCTCACCCCTTCCGAGTGAAGCCGAACCTCGGTCACGTGATTCCGGGGTACCCGCCACTTCATCCGTCATTCCCGAGGTCGTGGTCCTCGACGAAGATGTTGTCTCCGGTGCCCCCACCGCGGACTCCGACATTCCGCGGGCCGACACTTCGGTGACCTCGGGCCCACAGCAACCACCACCACAACAACAACAGCCGCAACAACAGCAACCTCAACAACAGCAACAGCAGCAGCAGCAACAGCAACAGGAACAACAGCAACAACAACAGCCACAAGGATAGCAACATCAGCAGCAACAGCGGCAACAAAAGCAGCCGCCACGGCCGAAGTCCACCACAAAGTCCACCGAGTTAGTAACTCGGAAAGCTACTCCGCTAGCCAAGCCGGCACAGAGCCAAGTGGCTACCGGGAAACAACTTGTCAATCCGGAGAAACAAGTGGTGTTGACTCCAACCACTACACTGGAGCACCAAGCTCTCACCACCTCCGTCTCCCGAGTTACCACTAGCAGCTGGGTTTTTCCTCAGCTCCGAACTCAAGCGGACATAGCTTAGGCTCGGAGAAGCAGTACCACATGGACTGGAATGCCGCCGACACTAGCGAGGTCTCCTCTGCGAACCTGGTCACCCAACATCCAGCTGGATCCAGTGCGCTTGCTCAGGCCATGCACGACTTGCAACTCTCGACCTTCGAGCCAACAAGCTTGCCGAGGTATTTTTTTCTCAGCTAGACCTTTCTTTCCTTTGTAATAGATGATAAACATATATAATCCCCAGTCCCCGAGATTCGGGTTGAGTAACCTACGCTCACCCGAGTAAAGATCACTCGGCGCGAATCTTCACAAAATTTCCATTATAAATCTCAAAAAATCCGACATTCCGGATTTTTCAAAAAATCCGACATTCAGGATCTTCAAAAATCCGATACTCAGGATTTTCTCAAAATCCGACATCCAGTCCCCGAGATTCTTGTCGAGTTTTACTCGGCACGAATTTTCAAAAAATCCGACATTCAGCTTTACCCGGCATGAATCTTCAAAAAGTCATACTAACCCTTTGCTCTTTTCAGGATTGCACCAACGCCCGGACCACAGTATTTCAGAAGCTGCTTCTGGACCACAACAAACTCAAGAGGTCCCACAAGCAGTTTCAGGAGACGCTGAAGAACAAGGAAGCCGCGCACACCACTGCCCTCCAGAAGGAACGACACGAAGTGTCTCGGCTCCAGGAGGAACTTGCTCGGGTCCAGGGCGAGAAAACCGGCATTGAGAAGGCCCTGATGCAAAGGGAGGAAGCTGCGCAAAAGCATAAGGAAACCCTCGAGGCGACCGAGGTTCGCGCTACCTCGGCACAAGGAGAACTGGATGCCCTCAAGGCAAAATCCGACATCTGGCTGCGCGAGCTCACCCGGCTTTACAAGGAGATGGACAGTAAGTTTCCTTTATCCTTTCTTTTTGTTTCTATTGCCTGTACCGACATTAAGTACATGCAGTATATAACTCAATTCGTTGATAGCTTTTCTATCTTCAGATCACTTCTCCCACTCCAAGGCTGCTGCAATTAACACTATCCGCAATGCACGAGTAAAAAGAGCCGAGGCTAGCCCAATCCCGGAGGAATGGGATATTGAAGATCACCTGACCGCTCTGAATGCTCGCATCTCTCCTTTGAAGGCCATTGGCATGGATCTTCTTGATGCTGGCATCCGAGCTTACCGAGCCTTATGGCAAGGATCTCAGACCTTTGTGCTCTCCTGGTATCGAAGAATTGTCCAAGTGTCTGTCGGGGGCCGAGGCCAGGGTCCTAGAGTGGAGATCCTCTGCAGCTCGCGCCGGAACTGATCAAGCATTGACCTTTGTGCTCTCCTGGTATGAGGCCATCAACCTCAATGCCGTGCGCTCCCTGCGCCAAGGCTCCACATGGACCTCAGATCCGACACTCATCGCGAGCCCAAGGAGGCAGCCACCTTCATGGCCAGCTATGCTCCCACCCGACACTTCATTCTTGGTCCCGCCTACTCGGATGATGAAGAAGATGACGAGGATGATGAAGAGGGTGAAGACGAAGGAGATGATGTTGATGAGGAGATCGAGGCTGAAGCTCTCGACACTAGTAGGAAAAACCTTTTTTGTGGCGCACCTAAATTTTTTTCTGTGGCGCACGTTGGGTGCGCCACAGAATTCTCGCCACTAAAATTAAAATTCTGTGGCGCACCGGACGTGCGCCACAGAAAATTAGGCATTTTGTGGCGCACCGGGTAAACATGCGCCACAAAATTTGGTTTTCGGATTAAAAAAAAAAGCTGCCACCCCACCGCAGGCCTGGCGGCGGCGGCGCAGAGGTGGTCGTCGGCGACCCAGCAGGTGTCGTGTGCAGCGGCGGGAGAGGGAGGAAGAAGCCCTGGCGGCGGCGAGCCAATACTCGCGAGCTTCTTTCGAAGAAGAAGTGCGGCGAGCACGTCCTTGGAGCCGACGGCGCCTCGGAGCACTGCGGCGCGGGCAAGATCCTCGAGCACGGACTCGAGCTGGAGGCGGAGGGAAGGGAGGGAGGGGGCCAGGAGGGGACGCGGCGGTGGCCGGGGCGGCGGCGGCCGGGGCGGCGGCGGCCGCGGAGCCATGGAGGATGAAGCAGCAGGGGGAGACGCGGCTGAAACCATGGAGGACAAAGCGGCAGGAGGGGACGCCGCCGCCGCAAGCAGTGCTCGACATGGTCCCCACAGAGGGCGTCCTCGTCCTCGGCGCAGCTTCCTCGTCCGCGGCGGCCACGCCGCATCTCACCGGCATCACGCCCACCGTGGGCGCCCGCCGACCAACTCCTCGCTCCGCCTGGCGCGGGAGCTCGATTCTGTGGCCCTCATGGCCATCGCGGCTGTGTGTGCGTGCGTGAAGGAGATCGATTCCGTGTACCTCATGGCCATCGCGGCTGTGTGTGCGTGCGTGAAAGAGAAAATGATAAGGTAGAGAAGAGGATAAGGAAAAGAGATGGGTGCGTGGTGTGTGTTGGGCCTGCGCTTTGACCAGAATAGGAGAGAGAAACCAGATCTGGGGATTTGCTTTTTCTTTGAATTGCTATCTAGGGATTTCTGTGGCGCATGCAACAATATGCGCCACAGAAAGTTAAATTTCTGTGGCGCACCGGGCCACGTGCGCCACAGAAATGTGACTTTCTGTGGCGCATCTGACTGCATGCGCCACATAAATCAGCATTTCTGTGGCGCACGGCGCTGGTGCGCCACAGAAATGTGACTTTCTGTGGCGCACGGGACTAGGTGCGCCACAGAATTCCAAATTTCTGTGGCGCATCAGTTTAGGTGCGCCACAGAATTTTTTTTAGTGGCGCACGGCTTATTGGTGCGCCACAAAATGTCTGTCTATAGAAAGCCGTTTTCCTACTAGTGCGATACTGCCATTGCCCGCGCAACCGATACTGCTACAGCCGGAGCAACCGACACTGCGCTGCCGGAGCAGCCGACATCGTTAAGCCGACCGCAACCGACACTGCCAAGTCGACCGCGACCGAGACTTCTGAGAAGCCGGTATCGACACTGCCGGTGCCTCGGCAGCCACTCCAACCCGAGGTTGCTCCAACAACCGAAGCTTCTCCTGCCGCCCGAGATGCTCCTGAGCTCGCACCGCTCCAACTGCTCCGAGCTCCTCCGAGGCAGCTGCCTAAAGTTATCACAAACTGAACCATCAAATCCCCGGAATGCGGGGTGCAGATGTAAATACTTTTAAGTATCTCGCAGTTCTATTTTTATCCATGCTACTCTTATCATATTAGTTTCAACAAGACAGGCTCAATGCCGGATCACTTTGCACCAAGTCCCCGAGTTTACTTTCTTGTTTACTATACTTAGTAATCTCTGCTCTTGTCTACCATTTAGGCGTTCGACAGTCGAGTCACAAGATCATCATTATAGCACACAATACTTGTAAATTTTGAGGCAAGGTTTAGAGTCATCCGACACAAAGAAAGGAAAAGAAAAAACCGGGTTAGTAAACGACATATGTCGGATCTTTTTAGGACCGAGTCCCGAGTCCATTTTCATGTTTACCGTATACCATAACCTCTGCTCTTGACTGCCATTTCAGCGTTCGTCAGTCGAGTCACAAGATCACAACAAAATAGCATACATTACTTGAACTTTGAAACGAGGTCTCAAAATCATCCGGCATATGAACAACATAGATAAAACAGAGATAAACGCATGCATATGGACAGGGCAGTCCCCGAGTTCTTTTCGGAGTGCCGGCATTTTATTCAAAGGAAAACCGAGATACATACATTGCGCCCTTATGAGTAAAAGGGCAGAGTAGAGCTACATTCCCAGGGTCTTTTGGTCTCCACTCCGGATTTGTCCATCACATTTTTCCTCGGTGCCTGCGCATCTATAAGATAATATGAATCATTGTGCAGAGCCTTGCTCACAATGAATGGTCCCTCCCATGGAGGTGACAACTTGTGTCGGCTGCTTTGCGTTGCACTAGCCTCAACACCAAATCTCCCTCTCGGAATACCCGAGGGCTGATCTTCCGGCTATGATAGCGCGGAGATTTTGCTGATATATAGCTGACCGAGATAAGGTCAGTTCTCGTGCTTCTTCGAGCAAATCAACATCATTTTCCTGAGCTTCTTTTGCCTCGGTTTCAGTGTACATCGCCACTCTCGGCGAGTCATATTCCATGTCGGTCGGCAGGACCGCTTCTGCTCCATAGACCAGAAAAAATGGCGTATAGCCGTTGATCGATTCGGTGTGGTCCTTAGACCCACAATACTGCTGGTATCTCCTCTATCCAGCATCCCGGAGTTCGCAACAGTGGTTCAATCAACGGGCTTTGATACCGGCTAACACCAACGCATTTGCTCTTTCCACTTGCCTATTTGCCTCTGGGTGTGCCACCGAGGCTATGTCCAACCGAATTCTTTTTTCCGCACAGAACCGAGCAAACTCTCCCACAGCAAAGTTTGTGCCATTATCCGAGATAATGCTATGGGGGGTAACCATATCTCAAAATGATGTTCTTCAAAAAGGACACAGCTGTGTGACCATCACACTTCCTGATTGGCTTCACCTCGATCCATTTGGTGAACTTGTCCCCATCACCAGCATATGAGTCATGTTACCTCGGGCTGGCCTGAACTCTCCCACCATATCCAGACACCAAACTGCAAAGGGCCAAGTGATTGGAATTGTCTTGAGTGCCGAGGCCGGCAGGTGGATCTTTTTAGCAAACCTCTGACATCCTCACACTTTCGGCGATATCTTCTGCCTGGTTCAAAGCACTGGGCCAATAAAACCCATGCCGGAATACCTTAGCCACCAAGGCTCTTGATGAGGCATGATGACCACACTCTCCTGATGAATCACCAGGAGCATCTCTTGCCCTTCCTGCGGCTCGACACAGCACTGCAGTACTCGGTCACACTTCTCTTGTATAACTCCTGGTTGATGATGGTGTATGCCTTGGATCTTCTTTGCACTTGCCTGGCCTCCACTTCATTACTTGGCAAACTCCCGTCCATCATATACACCATTATTGGTTGTGCCCACTCCGGCACAGGATGCACAGGAAAGACCGGATCATCCACCTCCATGAGATCAACCGACATTACTTCTTCCGAGATTGAGTAACCAGTCCCCGGGTTCTGCCAAGCAGTCCCCGGGTTCTCCAAATGCACCCGACGTCGAGGTCCATGGGAACAGCACCAGACTCCGGTTTTGCCGGGATAAAGATTGACTCGGACTCGGGCGATGGTTTGATTGATGGCTTCCTTAAATGCTCCAAGGCTATGCGGGTGGAATAGGATCCGGGATGAACCTAGCTTGGACAGTACATCGGCGGCTTCATTTTCAGCCCGAGGTATATGCGTGAGCTCGCAACCTTCAAAGAACCCGAGATCTTTTGGACATGAAACCGATACAACGCCATATTGGCGTCTAAAGCATCCCAATTTCCCGAGACTTGCTGCACCACCAGATCCGAGTCTCCGAAGCATTCTATCCGGCGAATACCAATTTCCTTGGCCACATTGAGCCCATGAACAAGTGCCTCATACTCGGCCACATTGTTAGATGCCGCAAAATGAATCTGCAACACATATCTCAGCTGATCATGCTTTGGCGAGGTAAGGACTACCCCGGCACCTAAACCAATCTTCGTCCTGGAACCATCAAAGTGCATTCTCCAGTAATTGGAGTCAGGCAATGGTGGCTCATATTGCATTTCAGCCCAATCCACCAGGAAATCCGGCAGTGCCTGAGATTTAATAACATCTCTTCTTTCTTAGTGAGGAGTGTAAGGGACACCTCGATAGCCCACTTGGCTACTCGGGCAGTTGCATCTTTACACCCAATGATCTCCGAGATAGGAGCCTCACATACCACAGTGATTGAATGCTCTTGGAAGTAATGTTTCAACTTCTTAGCAGCCAGATAGACACCATATGTCATCTTCTGGTAGTGAGGATAGTTCTGTTTGGATAACGAGATCACCTCGCTCAGGTAATATACCGGCCTTTGCACAGTTTTGCCATCCTCTTCTCGCTCCACTACTAATACGACACTCACAACCCGGTTTGTGGCTGCAATGTAGAGCAACATCGGCTCCTTGGGTAATGGTGAGGCCAGTATCGGCGCAGTTGCCAGCATCTTTTTTTAACTCGGTGAACGGCGCATCTGCTTGCGGGGTCCACACGAAGTGGGTGGTTTTCTTCATGAGCTGATACAAAGGCAATGCCTTTTCTCCCAACCTACTAACAAACCGACTTAAGGATGCCAAACATCCGTAAATTTCTGCACGTCCTTGAGACATGCCGGTAACCTCATGCTTTCAATAGCACGGATTTTTGTCGGGTTCACCTCGATACCTCGGCTCGACACGAGGAAACCGAGTAACTTGCCTGCCGGCACACCAAATGTACATTTGTCCGGGTTAAGTTTTATCCGAAATTTCCTAAGATTCTCAAATGTTTCTCGGAGATCATCAATCAGAGTGGATTTCTCCTTAGACTTGATGACAATGTCATCGACATACACCTGCACATTTTTTCCTATTTGATCATGCAAGCATTTTTGCATACACCTCTGGTAAGTAGCACCAGCATTTATCAAACCAAATGTCATGACACGATAGCAATAAGCCCCATACGGGGTGATAAAAGCAGTTTTCATTTGATCAGCAGGGTTCAGTGGTATCTGGTGAAAACCAGAATACGCATCTACAAAGGATAACAGTTCACACCCGGCTGTGGAATCGATCACTTGATCAATCTGAGGCAACGGGAATGGATCCTTGGGACATGCCTTGTTCAAGTTTGTGTAATCAATACACATACGCACACAATGGCCACGTTCGGGTCATCTTTTTTCTTTTCCACCAGGACCGGGTTAGACAACCAGTCCGGGTGCAGCACCTCCATGATGAAACCAGATGCAAGTAACCTGGCCAGTTCATCACCTATCACCTTTCTCCTTTCATCCGAGAGACGTCGCATAGGTTGCTTCACCGGTTTCATATCCGGTCTGACGAACAAAGAGTGCTCAGCCAACTCCCTCGGAACACCTAGCAGGTCCTGATAGACCATGCAAAGATATCCCGGTTCTCACGGAGGAAGTGACTGAGCTCGCCTTCCTATTTCTCCGTTTACCCGGTACCAATGATGACGTTATGGTCCGGACATGCCGGGTCAACGTTGATCTTCTTGGTCTCCTTGGGCACCTCGAAATTCGCATTCTACTTCGGGTTAGCCATACCCGACATGCCGAGTTGCGCGGACTGAGCCAATGCCACCACTTCATGGATCTTCTTCTTCTCTGCAGCTATAATCAGTGACTCGTCCAAGCACGATCCAGCCGAGGCACACTCCAGTGCATGCTTGTAATCACCCGAGATAGTGATGATGCCATTAGGACCTGGCATTTTCATCTTGAGGTAACCCACATGGGTTGATATCATGAACTTGGACAGCGCAGGCCTGCCGAGTAAAGCATGGTATGGACTTTCGAGCTCCACTACCTCAAACTTTCGGCAGTTCTCCTTGGTGCCAAACAACACATCAACCCAAATTTTTCCCATAGGTGCACAAGAAACACCCGACACTATACCATGAAAGGTTGTAGAACTCGGTTGCAGCATATTTGCCGAGATACCCATCTTCACCACGGTGTCTCGGTACATGATATTGATAGCACTCCCATTATCAATGAGGACTCGGGTGAACCGAACATTGATGGTGGGTCCAAAGAATGTCGGGTCCACCACCAATGCATAACCTCCCGGAGTTGGCATAACTCGGGGATGATCCCTTCTGCTCCAAATGATTTCTTGCTCGGACCAGTGCAAATACTTCGGCACTGCCGGCATAACTGCATTCACCTCCAGTGCACGCCGATGCAAAATCTTCTTGTCAGTTGGCTCGGTCACAAAGACCACATAGCTCTGATGAGCTTCTCTGTAATCTCCCTGGGTATACTCTCCCTGCTTGCTGGGACCAGTGTTGTTGTTGTTCCCTCCAACATTCACCTGATTCACAGGTTTCGATCTGCTTGCCTCGGAACTGGCGGATTCACCGGGATAGCATTTGCTCCGGGGAGCGGTAAGTTTTGCCTCGGCGGAATTCTCTGAGGTGCCCCCGCCTGAGTTCCTTCACTCTAGCTCCTTCCCCCCTTGTGCGCTGATACCAGCTGCACTGCCGAGTTGTATGGTTCGCGGGCCTGCGAATGTCTTGGGTGTGGAAACTGCAAGGCCCATCCAACATAGCCTCATAAGTTAAGGCTGCTTCTGGTCACCCCATGGCCTCTTCCCCTCTTGATTCTGGCCCCATGCTGGGCCGTTGTACTTCGGACGCTGGCTACTACCGGCATCTGGTTGATCTTGGTTTACCGCTGCAACCTGGTTTGAGCCATAGCGGTAATCCGGCTCTCTCCTCTTGTTACCGAAGTCCTGGCGATCGTTCTGCCTGACTGGCCCGGGTCTGTTATTCACCGGGTATCTTCTACTCAGTTCCCCCGAGTTCAGCAAGGGTTGCATCGGATCACCCAGTGCATAGCTATCCGCAATCCGGATAGTCTCGGCCAGGGTGGCCGGCATTTCCCTTTGCAACTTCTGCCAGAGCATGGAGCCATGTCGGCACCCCTGGGCAAACCAAGATATGGCCTGCGCCTCCACAACTCCTTCACAGGAATTGCGAATAGTACTCCACCGGGTTAAGTAATCCCGGTCAGTTTCATTATCCCTCTGCTTGCACATCGCAAGCTGCTGAGGACGATTCGGTCTCTTGTATGTGCTGGAGAAGTTGCTAACAAATGTTTCTTCAAAGTCCAGCCAGCAATCAACGCTGCCCTCTCGCAGGTTGTTCAGCCAGATCCGGGCTGGCCCTTCCAACATCTGCGGGATATACCTCACCGCCCATCGGCGGTTTCCTCCCGCAATATGTACTGCCGACACATAATCTGTCAGCCAGTCCTCCGGCTTAGTACTACCGTCATATGTCTTTGCGCCTCGGTTCAACTGAAAGTACCGCACCGGTGGCTCCCTCATGATCCGAGGTCCAAAACATGCAGGTCCAGGTGGACCTTTCTCTTCCAGCATCTCGTACATATAAATCCTATCCAACTTGTAGCGTGCATCATTTGGTGACAACTGGCGAGGTCCCAACCGAGATCCCAGTGCACCCTCATATCTCGGATACCCGGCTTTCTCCATAGCCGAGTAACCATCATCATAACGGTTAGCCACCTGGTCAACACCTTGTGGCTGCTGGACATGCTCGACATTTTGCTGCTGCTGGATGAGGTTTTGTGTCTGTCGGGGGAGTATCCCCGGGTAGGGTCAAGGCTTGGCATAAGGTGGTGTTCGAAGTTGTGCCGAGGTACGGAAAGGGCCGACCTGTTTGGGCCTGGGAAGGTCCGAGCTTCATCTTGACCTGGAGAATACAGGCCGACCTATTTGGCCCAGAGGGGTCCGAGGTATACTGTTGGCCAGGGCCGAGGTTCACTGTCCGAGCTATGTTCAGCCGACCTAACTACCTCAGTGCAGTGGTTTGTGTTGTGAGTGCAGGAGAAGCTGTGGGGAGGAAGTAAGATCCGACCTGGTAAAAGATATTAAGCGCAAGACCCGAGGTACGGAGCCCGTCACATCCGTGCCGAGCTAACCGAGGTGATGGGCTGTAGGTCGGGCAGGAGTCAATGCTCCTGTCACTTCCAGCCGGGTACAAGAGCGCCTGACACGGGAGCGTCTGTCAAGGAGCCTGGCAGAGGCGTGCTCCGGGTTCGGCGGGCCTGCACGTCTCTGACCGCTGACCACGCGGGATCTGGGAAAAGGCTACGAGGTAGCTCTGCCAGGCCACGTCCTGTCTCGGTCAGAGGGGACATGCTAGTTCTGCCGTTAGGCTACAGGAGATGGGCAAGCCACGTCTTGTCCCTGACCGAGGTACGGTGGTACGGTGGTGACCGTTGCAGAGGCATGGCAACAGTGTTCTGCGAGGGGCACAATGGTAACCCGGCTGGCCTATATAGTGGGCTTCACCCCCTCCTGCTAGAGGACCCCCCCCCGCTGGAACTAGTTGATCAAGAGAGAAAGAAAGAGAGAGAGGAAGCTCGGAACACCCCGGAAACACCTCGGATTCAGCTCGGAGTGCCTTCTTCCTCCCGTCTAGCTCCATCTTTTACCTCAAGTTCTCACCATTGTAGCATCATACAGCTCGAGGAGCAGCTTGTACTTGTCACTTTGAGCTATACACTGACTAGGATAGTGCTGCAGTAGGGGTGTTACCTCCACAAGAGGGCCCCGAAGCAGGGTACATCGTGGTGTGCTTTGTGTTCTTGCTTTCTTGGTTCTTCGTTCGTGTTCTTGCGTGTTCTTGCGTGTGCACTTCTTGAGTGCATAAACCCTCCCCGGATTCCCCCAACGACCATTCGGCCCCATCTTAGCCATACCTATGGCATCTGCCGTGATCCCACCACGACAGTTGGCGCCCACCGTGGGGCAGATTGAGGCGTTGGAGGGAGTTTTCATCCGGACGGGCTCAGGCGAGCGTGTTCTTTCCGGGCTTGTCGCCAAGATCGGAGAGTTCACCTTCATCAGCGACAACGCGGGGTGTTTCGCCGGCAAGCCCTTCCCCGAGCACGGCTTCACCATGATGCTCGGCAGCTTCGTCACATACGTTGCTGTCGAGGTTGTTCGCGGGTACCCGGAGCAGGTGCTCGTGGACGACGAAACTCCTCTCCTCGCGGCTTTAGGTCGGCGTATCACTCGCCCCGAGAGCTGCGTGGAGGTGATGATGACAGGTCCGGTTGACGCCGCTGGCAAAGTAGATGCCAGCCAGTCCAAGGCGGCCGAGGTTGCTAAGGTGAGATCTGCAAAGCCCAGGCTAGAGAAAGACTGCCTGGCACCCCAGAGCTGCAGGGCCGAGGTGCGACCCTGGTAGAGATAGTGGATACACTGGCAGACCCAGTAAATCCAGGAGTGGATATAGTGGTGACTGTGGCCGACCTAGAGGCAAAGCGTGTCCTGTTGCAGAAGGAGGCTGTAGCAATGATAACAGCTAGAGATGAGTTCAATAGAGATCTGCGTGAGTACAATGCAGCGAATGGCTTCACCCCGGTAGCGGTTGATACACATAGGGGAGCCGAGGTGCGGCAGAGAGGCAAGGGGCTCAATGATGAGATAAACAGGGAGGCTCGACCTACCACCTCGGCTAGGAGTGAGAGTCGCGTGTCAACTGGAAGGCCGGTGTATAGTTCCCCTGCTAAGAACCTCAGAGCTGCCGAGGCAGGCAGGGCCGAGCTATCCGGGTTACTGGAGATGCATGGCGTGCGCAGCAGAAGCGAGTCAATGAGTTAGTATATGTGGCTAACCAGCAGAATGAGGCTCTCCGCAGAGCATATGCCGGGGCTGGTGATTCAGAGATGGTTTATTCAGCTAGGCCAGTTAGTCAGGTGTCCAAGGGGCAAGCCTCGTCTCCACTCGTCGGAGGAGCCGATCGAGCCCGGAGTGTCACCTCGGGTCAGAACAAGCAGCTGCAGATGTATGATCCAGTCCTAGCAGCAAAGCAGAAGGTGGGCCAGGGCAATGCTAGCCGAGCTAAGGGAAACCCCGGCCCAGGCAATGCAAGCCGAGCTAAGGGTAACTCCGGTCAGGGAAATCAGAATGGCGGTCAAGCAGCATCGGCTGGCCGAGGTAAACCACCTCCGCCCCCGAGGTATCAGCAACAACCTCGGCAGCAGGGGCAATATCAGCGAGAGCCGGAGTATGTTCAGCAACCTCAGAACGTCGGTCAAGGCGATGACCGATATGATGATGGAGACTCGGCCATGGCACGAGCTGGATACCACAGAGTGGATGGGGCGTTGGGACCTCGGATAGGAGGTCGGATGTTAGCTCCAGGCGATGTCCGTAACAAGCTGGATAGAATCTACTTGTCTGAGCAACTGGAGGAGGAAGGCCCTCCTGGTCCGGCGTGTTTTGGACCTCGGATCATGAAGGAGCCACCACCACCAGTATCTCAGTTCCAGTTAGGTCGGAACACCAAGCCATACAATGGGAGCACCAAGCCACAAGATTGGCTGACAGATTATGTATCCTCGGTGCACATTGCGGGGGGCAATCGCCGATGGGCGGTCCGGTATCTCCCGCACATGTTGGAAGGTCCAGCTCGGATCTGGCTGAATAATTTGCCGGAGTATAGTATCAACTCCTGGATAGACTTGGAGCTGGCGTTTAACAGCAACTTTGCTAGTACATACAAGAGGCCAAACCGACCTCAGCTCCTGGCGGCATGTAAGCAAGATGATCATGAAACTGACCGAGAATTCTTAACTCGGTGGAGCAATGTTCGGAATTCCTGTGAAGGAGTGGTAGAGGCACAGGCCATTTCCTGGTTTGCAGATGGTTGTCGACATGGCAGCATGCTGTGGCAGAGGCTCCAGAGAGATATGCCGAGATCCCTAGCAGAAACAATCCGGGTTGCAGATTCTTATGCCTGGGTGATCCGATGCAGCCAGCAGCAGAGGCAGGAGCACGTAACAGAAGGAGGGAGCCAATAAACAACCGGCTCGGACCAAGGTGTAATGACCGTCAGGAGTTCGGACAGAAGAGGAGGGAGCCGGACTATCCATACACCTCGAACCAAGTTGCAGCGGTGAACCCGGATCAGCCCGGAGCTGGAGGTGTCCAGAGGCCAAAAATCAATGGTCCGGCATTTAGTCCGAACCCGGAGCCACCCATGACCTATGAATCAATGATAGATGGTCCGTGCTGTTACCATACGACCGACCCGCGCAAGCCAGCCAACCATTCAACCCGGCAGTGCAGCTGGAACCGCAGAATCAGAGAAGAAGGGGCAAGGCCGGAGGAATCAGAGCAGGACCACCACCTCAGAGATTTCAGCCGAGGTCCCACCCTAATCTGTCCGGAGCAAATGTTACCCCGATAACCACTGCACCTCTTCCGAGGCCTGCAGCAGCAAGACCCGTGAATGTTGTGAATGTCCGAGGTAATAACAACAACAATGGTGCCGGACCAAGTCAGCAGTATGAATACCCCGGAAATGACTATAGAGAGGTTCATGCGAGCTATGTGGTCTTTGTGACCGAGCCAACTGACAAGAAGAGCGTGCAGAGGCGTGCCATGGAGGTGAATGCAGTAATGCCGGTGGTGCCGACCTATATGAACTGGTCTGAGCAGGAGATCACTTGGAGCAGAAAGGACACACCTCGGATCATGCCGAGCCCTGGAAAGTATGCCCTGGTGGTAGATCCAACGTTGTGTGGGCCTACCAACAATGTGAGGTTCACCCGAGTTCTGGTGGACAATGGCAGTGCCATCAACATCATGTACCGAGACACAATGGTGAAATTGGGCATATCGCCTAATCAGTTGATGCCAAGCAGTTGTACTTTTCATGGGATTGTGCCGGCGTTTCCTGTGCACCCATGGGCAAGATATGGGTGGATGTAGCATTTGGAACCAAGGACAATTGCCGAGTTGAGAGTATCGAGTTCGAGGTGGTGGACTTGGAGAGTGCATACCATGCATTGCTTGGAAGGCCGGCTCTGGCCAAGTTCATGATTTCCACCCATGTTGCATACCTGAAGATGAAAATGCCAGGGCCTAATGGGATCATATCCATCTCGGGTGACTACAAGCGAGCCATTCAGTGTGCCTCGGCGGGGTCTAATCTGGCCGAGTCTTTGGTGATCGCAGCTGAGAAGAAGAAGCTGCATCAAGTGGTGGCAATGGCGCAGTCAACACAGCTCGGCCTGTCCGGACTGATGAGCCCGGACTCAACTGCGGCGTTCGAGGTGCCCAAGGAGACCAAGAAGATCCCCATTGACCCGGAGCACCCAGAGCATATGGCCATCATTGGGACCGGGCTGGGCGAGAAATAGGAAGGCGAGCTCTGTCACTTCCTCCGTGAGAATCGGGATATCTTTGCATGGTCGGCTAAGGACCTGCCTGGTGTTCCGAGGGAGTTGGCAGAGCACTCTTTATTTGTTAGGCCAGAGGTGAAACCGGTGAGGCAACCGACCCGTCGTCTCTCAGACGACCGGAGACAAGTGGTGCTGGACGAGCTGGCTAAGTTGCTTGCAGCCGGGTTCATTATGGAGGTGCTGCATCCGGACTGGATATCCAATCCGGTCTTGGTGGAAAAGAAGAAAGACGAGCCAGCCGTGGTCAAGGTGTGGCGCATGTGCATTGACTTCACTAACCTCAACAAGGCGTGCCCAAAAGATCCATTTCCATTACCTCGGATTGATCAAGTGATCGATTCCACTGCTGGTTGTGAACTGTTGTCTTTTATCGATGCGTACTCTGGTTTTCACCAGATACCACTGAACCCAAAGGATCAAATAAAGACTGCTTTTATTACCCCGTATGGGGCGTATTGCTATCGTGTCATGTGTTTTGGTCTGAGAAATGCCGGGGCAACTTATCAGAGGTGTATGCAGAAATGCCTGCACTCTCAGATGGGCAAAAATGTGCAAGTGTATGTCGATGATATTGTCATCAAAACTAAGGAGAAACATACTCTCCTCGAGGATCTCGAGGAGACATTTGTGAATTTGAGAAAGTATCGGTTGAAGCTTAACCCGGACAAGTGCACCTTTGGTGTCCCGGCTGGAAAGTTGCTCGGATTCCTGGTGTCTAGCCGAGGTATCGAGGTTAACCCGGCCAAATCCGAGCTATTGAGAGCATGAAGTTACCGAAGTGTTTGAAAGATGTGCAGAAGTTCACAGGGTGCCTAGCCTCGTTGAGCCGATTTGTAGCTCGGCTAGGAGAAAAAGCCTTGCCTTTGTACCAGCTCATGAAGAAAAGTACCGGGTTTACATGGACCCCGCAGGCCGACGTGGCGTTCGGTGAGCTGAAAAAGATGTTGTCCACTGCCCCGGTGTTGGCGTCACCATTGCACAATGAGCCGATGTTACTTTACATTGCGGCCACAAACCGAGTTGTAAGTGTGGCAGTGGTGGTGGAGCGCGAAGAAGGTGGCAGGTCGGTGCAGAGACCGGTGTATTACTTGAGCGAGGTGATCTCTACCTCGAAGCAGAACTATCCTCACTACCAGAAGATGACGTATGGTGTCTACCTGGCGGTCAAGAAGTTGAAGCATTATTTCCAGGAGCATCCCATGACGGTGGTGTGCGAAGCTCCAATCTCGGAGATCATCGGGTGCAAAGATGCAACTGGCCGAGTTGCCAAATGGGCGATTGAGGTGTCTCCATATGCACCACATTATGAGAGAAGAGACGCAATTAAATCCCAGGCGTTGCCGGACTTCTTTTGTGATTGGGCCGAGATGCAGTATGAGCCACCCAGGCCGGACTATAATTATTGGAAAATGCATTTTGATGGGTCCAAGACAAAGATCGGGCTGGGGGCTGGAATAGTCCTCACCTCGCCAAAGCGAGATCAGCTGAAGTACGTGCTGCAGATTCATTTCTCAGCATCAAACAATGTGGCGGAGTATGAGGCCTTAATCCATGGCCTCAAGGTGGCAAAGGAGATCGGTATCCGGCGTGTAGAGTGCTTCGGCGATTCCGACCTGGTGGTGCAACAATCTTCTGGAACTTGGGATGCTCTGGATGCCAACATGGCGTTATATCGGTTCCATGTGCAAAAGATATCCGGGTTCTTTGAAGGGTGTGAGTACAGGCATATACCTCGGGCAGAAAATGATGCTGCCGACGTGTTGTCAAAGCTCGGTTCATCGAAAGAGGCAGTACCACCAGGGGTAGCCCTGAATCACTTGAGAACTCCTTCAATCAAACCTTCTCCTGAATCCGAATCTATTTTCATCCCGGCGGAGCAAGAGCCCGGACCTGTTCCAATGGAGGTAGACGTCGGGTGCGTTTGGTCGGACCCGGGGACTGCGTGGCAGAGCTCGGGGACTGCGCACCGAACCTCGGGGACTGCTCATCAGACTCGGGGACTGGTCGCAGGATGGTGGAGGAAATAATGGAGGAGATTATGGTGGCCGAGCCAATGGAGGTGGACGAGGAACTTTTTCCTTTGCACCCGGTGCCGGAGTGGGCGGAGCAAATCATGAAGTTCATAACGGAGGGAAGCATGCCAAGTGACACAACCGAGGCTAGGAGAATTCAAAGGAGGGCCAAGGCGTACACCATCATCAACAAGGAGCTCTATAAAAGAAGCGTAACCGAGGTGTTGCAACGGTGTGTCGAGCCAGCTGAAGGCAAGGAGATGCTTTTGGAGATCCACCAAGGAGAGTGTGGTCATCATTGCAGCACAAGAGCTCTGGTGGCCAAGGTGTTCAGGCATGGGTTCTATTGGCCCACTGCTCTTGCTGATGCAGAGGCCATAGTCCGGAGATGTGAAGGATGCCAAAGGTTTGCCAAGCAAACGCATATGCCAGCCTCGGCGCTCAAAACAATTCCTATCACTTGGCCGTTTGCGGTATGGTGTTTGGATATGGTGGGAGAGTTCAAACCAGCCCGAGGTAACATGACGCACATATTGGTGATGGTGGACAAGTTCACCAAGTGGATCGAGGTGAAACCAATCCGGAAGTTGGATGGTCATTCAGCAGTGACTTTCTTGAAGGAGATTATTCTGCGATATGGCTACCCCCATAGCATTATCTCGGACAACGGCACAAACTTTGCTGTTGGAGAGTTCGCTCGGTTTTGCATGAACAAGGGAATCCGGCTGGACATAGCCTCGGTGGCACACCCGGAGTCTAATGGACAAGTGGAAAGATCAAATGCTCTAGTGTTGGCCGGCATCAAGGCTCGGCTCATTGAACCACTGCTGAAAACGCCGGGGTGTTGGATAGATGAGATACCAGCAGTACTGTGGGGTCTAAGGACCACGCCAAATCGATCAACTGGCTATACGCCATTTTTTATGGTCTATGGGGCAGAAGCTATGCTACCCACTGACATCGAGTATGATGCGCCCAGAGTGGCAATGTACACTGAAGCCGAGGCAAAAGAGGCTCGGGAGGATGCAGTAGATCTGCTTGAGGAAGCAAGAGAGTTGGCCTCATCTCGGTCAGCAATATACCAACAAGGTCTCCGACGTTATCATAGCCGGAGTATCAACCCTCGTGTGTTTCACGAGGGAGATTTGGTGCTGAGGTTGGTGCAGCGCAAGAAAGGCCGGCACAAGTTGTCACCTCCATGGGAGGGACCGTTCATTGTGACCCGAGCTCTGCTCAATGATTCCTACTATCTAATAGATGCGCAGGAACCAAGGGAAGATGGGCTGGACAACCCCGGATCAGAGGTCAGGCGACCATGGAACGTAGCTCTACTCCGACCTTTCTACTCATGAAAGGCGCAATGTATGTACCTCGGTTAATCCTTAATAAAATGTCGGCACTCCGAGGTTGAAGCTCGGGGACTGCCTCGCTCTTGTGCTTGTGTTTTATTTCTGTTTGTCAGTTTCGTTCATATGCCGAACTATTTTGAACCTCGTCTCAAACTTCAAGTAATGTATGCTGTGTAACTAATCTTGTGACTCGACTGGCATCTGCCTAAAAGGTAGTCAAGAGCAAAGATGAAAAAACGTGGGAGACATGAAAATGAACTCGGGGACTCGGTCCAAAAATATAGTTCGGCATGTGTCGTTTACTAACCCCTGTCTTTACCTTTCGTTTATGTCGGATGGTTTTGAAACACACTTCGAGATTTGCTAAGTACTGTATGCTATAAACAACAATCTTGTGACTCGACTGTCGAACGCCTAAATGGTAGACAAGAGCAAAGAATGCCAGATATAGTAAACACGAAAGTGAACTCGGGGACTCGTTCCAAAAGGGTTCGGCATAAATTCTTAGAAAAGCTTGGTTCGGATAGCAAGTTAAAAGTAATGGTAGCAAAGCAAACTACTTAAGGTCTGTTACATCTGCACCCGGCATACCGGGGATTTAATGTTTTGCTTAAGATAAATTCAGGCCTCGGAACCAGAGACCTCGGTCGCAGAAGTGGTGACAGTGGGAGCCTCGGGCGCAGCAACCTCGGTCGCGGAAGCAACCTCGGTTGTGGGAGTTGTTGCCGGGGTGTCCGTCACGTCGGAGGAAATCACCTCGGTGGCTACAGCTTTGCCGGACTTGCCCTTGGAGTTCGGAGGTTCGTCGAAGCTGAAGTCATCATCAGAGCCTTCAGCCACCTCGGTTGTTTTGCCGGCCTTGCCCTTGGAGCTCTCTGGCTCTTCAAAGTCAATGTCCTCGCCTTCAGAACTTTCTTCACCAGACGCTGCTTCCTCGTCCGAGCTCTCTTCGTCCTCAGAGTAGAGGCGCCCGTCATCAAAGGTCCGGGTGTTTGCGTAACTAGCAAAGCGGTCGGCTGCTGCTTGGCGTTTCGCAATGCCATCCGGGTGGAGTTCCAAGGAGAGCCCCTGCGCAGGGAGGTAACAGTGTGGATCTCAACATCTCATACCAGACAGCACGAACACCAGGCCTTGTCCGCTCCAGCCCGAGCTGACGAGCATCTCCACTCCCGAAGTCTAGCCTCGGCTCCTTTCAGCTTCGTGGCGAGCTCGTCGATGCAAGTGGGAGTCTTGACCTTGGGCCAGAGGGCACGGTGGACCTCGATGGCAGCATCAACAAGTTTAGTTCCAATGGCTCGGAGCGGCCTGATCCGAGCATTAAGGGCGACAAGGTGGTCCTGGATGTCCCAGCTGTCGCTGAGAGTTTCTGTCTCAGCCCTCTTTGCCCGAGCTGCTTGAACTTCGCGGATAGCCTTGTCCTTGGAGTGCTCGAAGTTTCTGAAGAGGACAAAAAGGCTGTCGCTGAAATAAGGCATACGGTGGCACGGGATGTAGGTCGGCAGAAAATAAGGAAAAGGTGAGAAGGAACTTACTGTCCATTTGATGATTAATCCGAGCGAGCTCGGACAACCAGCTTTTCGAGATAGCTCGGAGGGCGGTAAGTTCGGCTTCGGCCGAGGTGGCACGGCTCTCCAGGGTCTTGGCAAGATTTTGCTGCTGTTCGGCGGCCTGGTCCTTAACCTTCATAGCGTCCTCCGCAGCAGTCTTGGCTTCATTAGCCCGGTTCAGCTCTTGTTGCAGCCGAGCTATTTCATCCTCGGCTGTCTTCAACTTGGAGGCGTAATCCTTGTCGCTCTGCTCCTTAGCGGATAGAAGAGTCCGGTGAGACTTCTTCAGCCTGTTGTGATCCAGCAGGAGGTTCTTGAAGACCTTTGTCCGAGCATTGTTGCATTCCTGAAAAAAGAGAGATCAGTTCGGATAAATCCGAGGTATTTCTAGCACCCGAGGCCCAATTGAGTCCCGGGGACTTGGCATTGGCCTCGGGGACTCAGCATGGGAGAAATGACAAGTTTTTGAGATTCAAGCCGAGCAATTTTAACTCGGTGGAGTGTCAATTGCTCAACCCGAATCTCGGGGACTGGGAATAGTGTATGTTTGTCATTTGATTTCAAAGGAAGAAAGAGAGCTGTGTAAAGAAACTTACCGAGGCCTTCTTGCTGCAATCAAGGACTGCAGTCTGCATGTTATAGATAGATTGGAGCACGGCGCTGGGTCCAACTTGATGCTCAGAGCTCGGGTTGGAGGAGACCTCGACAGTGTCAGCCGAGTTCCAGTCCATGTCATAGTGCTTCTCCGAGCCTAGGCTGTTCCCGCTCTTGGTCCGGAGTTGCCCGACCTCCCAGCTGCTGATGTCCGGCTGGGTAGTAGCAGCGAATAAAGCTCGGGAGGTGGCGACCTGAGAGCTCGAGGGCGCGGCCTTGGTCAAGGTGGACCTCGGCGCAGAAGCGGGAACATGCGGCACCAGTTGGGTGCTCGCAGTCAAGGGGCCTGATGACGGTGGCGGCATCGGAGTTTGCTGTGGCTGTTTGGGGGGCTCAACGTTTTGAGCTGAATCTTTCTGCTGCTGCTGGAGCTTTTGCTTCTGCAGTTGTTGTTGTTGTTGTTTCTTCTTTTGCTGCTGTTGCTGCTGGTTGCGCGCAGCTTGAGACTTGGGGGACAGCCGAGGCTCCTGCACGGCTTTAACCGGAGTCTTGGCGCGATCTGTTCCGCATCCTTCTGAGGAGGGGAGGAGTCTGATCTCGGCGGGGAGCAGAGTGCCCCAGGCCGGAGTCAGAGCTCGGCGGTGGAAGTTCGGCGGAGGAGACGCGCGGGGGAGGAATGGTCTTCTCCGGGCTGGTGAGGTCAATGGACGGTCCTGGAGGAGAGGCTCTGGCGGGGCTGCCGAGGTTAACCTCGACCTCGGTTGTCTGGGCTTCAACCACTGGAGGCAGTGGTGAGTGTATCGAGCTATGGCTCTGTTTGACCTGCCGAGCCGGGCTAGACGAAAGAGAAAGATTAAGTTAGAGTGTAAAAAGCTTAACCTTGGAGCAGCGTGAGAAGTAAGGAGGAGCAAAGGTCACTTACGCATCTTCCTCCACGGGACCTCGTTTCTTGCGCCGCGCCGAGGTCTTCTTGGCACGCTTGGCTTTGGGCGCTGCAGTCTCCGAGGTCTTGGAAGCCTCGGCATCCGAGGTACCAGGTCCTGGGCGCTTCCGGGAAGCTGCAGACGCTGGATGAAAGTTCTTATATGTTGGAGGAGCATATGAAATGGGAATAACGTTGACAGGTTCCAGAATTTGGCAATCGTCATCGTCATCATCGTCGTCAGACCAGTCTCTGATGGAACTGGGAACTTGTTTCTTACCCGGGTTGGAGGAGCCAGTCTTTGGGGCGGACCTCGGAACGGCCTTAGGGATCGGAAGGTGATCCTCGTTGTCCGGGTCTTCAGTCTCTGAACCTTCCAGGGCGAGGCGGGCAGGAGCCCAGTTCGACGGCTCCGGGCCGTCCTCGATCAGCTGCCGGGCGAACCGCTGCAGGAGTGGCAAAAAAGAATTGAGTTAAGAAGCAACCGAGGTGTGCAAGACCGGAGCGTAAGCTCGGAAATTTAGTAAGTACTCACTTGCTCCGGAAGATTTTCTCTGTTGTGAGGCTCCACGCCCCATGTCCACTCCTCGTCCATCTCAGTCTGGGCAACGGCTTTGACCCGGCGCCAAACTGAGGCCTTGGAGAGCGCCTTGCTGCTGATCCGAGTAGGATCGAGTAGACCTTCCATATGGCAGATCTTATGGGCTCGTTGTTGAAGGGGGCTGACTCTTCGATCCACAAAAGTCCGGAGGATGTCATCGGAACCCCACCCTCTTTTCTTGAGATCCAGCATGTATTCATGGATCTCTTGAACCTCGGCGTAGGCGTCCTCCGGGTTGAAATCCCAATTGAGTTGTGCAGTGGGAGGGCCGAGCTGGAAGTCCGGGAGGTTGATGAGGTCGACAGTATCGGGGTTCCTCACATAGAAAAAGGATCGATTCCACTTCTTGCAGCTCTCCAGGCCTTTGATCCGTGGGAACTCGGAGCCCAGCCGGGGTGAGATAGCGGCCGCACCACAGGCAGTCATATCCTTGTTCACGACCTCCTTGTTGGGGATGCTCTGTTTCTTCAGCTGGAAGTACTTGGCCCAGCCCTCAACGCTCGGCCAGAGGCCGAGTATCCTTCAGAGAAAGCTGCGTAGCACGACAGCTGTAGTATGGAGTTAGCTGGGAGGTGGTGCGGCTGCAAGCCGAAGAACTTCAGAAATTCTCGAAAGAACTTGCTGGCCGGAAGTCCGAATCCGCGCTCGAAGTGAGAGACAAACACCACTTTCTCGCCGGGGTTGGCGATCGGTTCGCCGTCCCCAGTGTGAAGCCGATACAGCAGTTCGGCTGGGATTCGATGAGTTTCTTTGAGCCATTTGATATCGTCGTCGGTGACGTCCGAGCCATCCCATCCACCTCTCTCGCTGGCAATTGCCGACATGTTGGCACTTTCCTGCAGAAAAGGGAGGTTCAACCGGGGTAAGTACCTCGGACAGAAGGTTCACCGGGGTAAGTACCTCGGACAGTTCAGGATAGCCGGGGTATACCTCGGATCAGTCAAAACAGCCGAGCTAAAGAGTTTTAGGCGGGAAACATGTTTCTACCATGGCGAGATGCTAGCAAAGATCTACCGATGAGCAAAAAGGGAAATAAAATCAAGTTCATCCAGGGGCAAAACTGAAAGGGCAGTGCTACGGATGCATCTGGTACAAGTCTAGAGGAGATCTAAAAATGGCTAAGAGAGTGCAAAGATAGAGCATCGGGTTCCTCAAGTTCATCATATTCATCCAGATCCTCGAGTTCATCGAAGGATGAACCTGTTCATGGCTATGGCAACGGAGGGGAGATAAGGAACTCACCGGTGAGGTACTTGAGGATCGGGGAAAGATCGACGATGGAGTGGCGGCGCAAGGCGCGGTGCGCGTTCCGGCGAGATTCTTCGAGACGGCGAGGTTGCAGCGGCGAGTGCTCGACGGCGGCGATGGAGACAGAGGGCACGGTGCAGTGGGCGCGGAGCAATGGGCGATGGAGGAAGAAGATGGTGAAGTTACCCGTGGGGCCCTACTTATAGCCGCGTGCGGTAACTGCACGCATTAACTGCACCACTACCGCGCGGTTATCGGGAAGGCGCGGGATCGTGTGCGGGTGGGCGCACGGTTACGCGGTTTGTGGCCGCACGATCGGCCACATCGTGGGCCGCAGAGTGGCAACCGCCCACCCGGATTTCCTGCGCTGGTCAGCGCGAGAATCGAGGGGTCGGGGGCGGTCAAGTACTTGAGTGCGCAGGTGCGCTGTTCGGTGGGTCCGGCTGACGAGGGCGGCGTGTGGTCAGAACCTGTCTTTCAGAGGTCCGGATTCCGAAGCCCGGGCAGAGATTCTTCGCCACGTGCCTCGGAAAATCTTGAGGCAAGATTGTGCTGAGTCAGATAGCTCGGAGAGTTCAGTTTGCATATCTACCTCGGATTGGATGGTGGTATGTGGGAAGTACCTCGGCGGAACTATGTTGGAGGTCGGTTTAGGAGGTGGTGTCTTGCTTGTTTTGAACCTGCTACGGCCCTCCGTCCGAGGTCGTAGGACCGCACCAGCTTCGGGGACTAATGTCGGGGGAGTATCCCCGGGTAGGGTCAAGGCTTGGCATAAGGTGGAGTTCGAAGTTGTGCCGAGGTACGGAAAGGGCCGACCTGTTTGGGCCTGGGAATGTCCGAGCTTCATCTTGACCTGGAGAATACAGGCCGACCTATCTTGGCCCAGAGGGGTCCGAGGTATACTGTTGGCCAGGGCCGAGGTTCACTGTCCGAGCTATGTTCAGCCGACCTAACTACCTCAGTGCAGTGGTTTGTGTTGTGAGAGCAGGAGAAGCTGTGGGGAGGAAGTAAGATCCGACCTGGTAAAAGATATTAAGCGCAAGACCCGAGGTACGGAGCCCGTCACATCCGTGCCGAGCTAACCGAGGTGATGGGCTGTAGGTCGGGCAGGAGTCAATGCTCCTGTCACTTCCAGCCGGGTACAAGAGCGCCTGACACGGGAGCGTCTGTCAAGGAGCCTGGCAGAGGCGTGCTCCGGGTTCGGCGGGCCTGCACGTCTCTGACCGCTGACCACGCGGGATCTGGGAAAAGGCTACGAGGTAGCTCTGCCAGGCCACGTCCTGTCTCGGTCAGAGGGGACATGCTAGTTCTGCCGTTAGGCTACAGGAGATGGGCAAGCCACGTCTTGTCCCTGACCGAGGTACGGTGGTACGGTGGTGACCGTTGCAGAGGCATGGCAACAGTGTTCGGCGAGGGGCACAATGGTAACCCGGCTGGCCTATATAGTGGGCTTCACCCCCTCCTGCTAGAGAGATCCCCCCCCCCCCCCGCGCTGGAACTAGTTGATCAAGAGAGAAAGAAAGAGAGAGAGGAAGCTCGGAACACCCCGGAAACACCTCGGATTCAGCTCGGAGTGCCTTCTTCCTCCCGTCTAGCTCCATCTTTTACCTCAAGTTCTCACCATTGTAGCATCATACAGCTCGAGGAGCAGCTTGTACTTGTCACTTTGAGCTATACACTGACTAGGATAGTGCTGCAGTAGGGGTGTTACCTCCACAAGAGGGCCCCGAAGCAGGGTACATCGTGGTGTGCTTTGTGTTCTTGCTTTCTTGGTTCTTCGTTCGTGTTCTTGCGTGTTCTTGCGTGTGCACTTCTTGAGTGCATAAACCCTCCCCGGATTCCCCCAACGACCATTCGGCCCCATCTTAGCCATACCTATGGCATCTGCCGTGATCCCACCACGACAGTGTCGGATACGAGCTGGATAGCCTCGGCCAGCCGAGTTAACTACTCCGGCACCTGGACCGCCCGGACCGGGATTGCTTTTACCCCGACCGGCACTGCCTCGCCCAACTACCTGTTTTTCGGCACACGCCGGATCATACACCTGTATCTGTTTGCTCTTACCGGAGTTTACACTCCGGTCCCGATCTCCACCGACATGCGGTGATGAAGCTTGCCCCTTAGATCCACTGGCTCCCCTAGCCGAGTGAACAATCTCGGACCCACCTGCAACTGTGTTGGCCTTGCGATAGGCCTCATTCTGCCGGGTAGCCATAGCTACCAACTCATTAACTCGGTCTTGCTGCCTACGGAGAGCTTCTCCGGATAAGCCTGACAACTCGGCTCTTGCTGCCTCGGCAGCTCTAAGAGTCTTAGCAGGGGAACTATACTTCGGTTTTTCGACCGATAAGTTACTAGGAGTTTTGCTGGAACTGGATTTAACATCTCTAGCAATCTCGGCATTGAGGTTTTTACCCCTCTTGCGCACATCCTCTACTCGACTAGGGCGAGCAGCTACCGGGGTTAAACCATGTGCTTGGTTATACTCACGGAGAGTTATCCCGAACTCTCTCCTCACCTCGGCCATCTCCAGAGCCTCCTGAAGCAAGCTCTGACGCCGTGCCTCCAACTCTGCCTCCAATTGGGCAGCATCTGTACCGGCAGCTACGGCACAGCCAGTTTCTCGATTATCTCCTCGAGATGAGCTGGCCTAACTGGTACATGGATGTACCGGCCTGGTCTCGGAGGTTTTCCCTCCTCTCCAGCGGCACTTTCGCCGATCTGGTGACCTTGGGGGCAGGATTACCGGCATCTCCTTTGTCGGGTTCTCCTTTACCGGCATCACCCGCAGTGCCGGTCATCATGACCTCTGCGCAGCTCCCGGGGCGAGCGCTACGCCGGCCGCGAGCCGCACAGACAGCAGGAGGATCCTCGGCCACAAGCACCTGCTCGGGAACTTGCAGACAACCTCGGTGGCGACGTAGGTCACGAAGGCGCCGAAGCTGATGAGGCAGCCGTTCGTCGTGAACGGCCTGCTGCCGAAGCATCCAGCGTTGTCGCTGATGAAGTTCAGCGAGCCGAGCTTGCAGATGAGCCCGCAGACGACGCGCTCGCCAGAGTCGATGATGGAACCCGTCCGGATGATCACACCAGCCAGCGCCGCTGCTGCCCCACGGTGGGCGCCAACTGTCGTGGTGGTATCATGGCAGATGCCATAGGATGGCTAAAGAGTGGGGCCGATGACGCTGGTGGATCCGGAGAGGGCTAGCGCGTTAAGAAGCACACACGAGGAACATACAGGCACACCAAGATCTAACCAGGTTCAGGGCCCTCGTGAGGAGGTAAAGCCCTACTCCTGCCTGCCTCTCTCTCTGTGACACCCCTCCCTGGCACATCTCGCCAGAGAGGCGGTCGTCCCGTGCGCCAGCCCAAGATATCTGGCCGCACGTCGCGACAGTGTAACATTATGGAAATCATTACACAATCAGGCACAAGTAGTGCTACAAATGGTTTACAAGGCCATCGAGGCATTACAGAATATCTTGCCAAGCATGGTTCAGGACAGAGTTTAACTGGCAGCGGAAGACGACTAAGGCAACGGCTTGGAGCGGCTCCACTCCACAAGCATCTGGCTAGGCTACTGATCCTAGCACGCTTTGGCTCCATCTTCTGGCTAAGTCTGGCCACATGAAAAGCCAGTCTGAGTACAATGACGTACTCGCAAGTAACGTAATCCACAAGACATGAACAGTCAGACAATCATGCAACAAGTTATACATCAGAAATAAAATACTACACATGGCAAGTGTGTACTCTAGACAGACAAATATACAGTATAACATAAAGGTAGCATGGCATCACAAGCAAAACATGGCATAAGCAAATGACGGGGTATCACCAGTGCAGAGTCCAAGCCAGGTGGGGTTGGACCGTGCACCGGCAATCAAACAAAGAGGTTACCTGTGACGAGTAAACGAGTGTACCAGTTGGTACCAAGTAATATACATCAGCACCTGTGATCCCTGCTAGGCCCAATGGCCTCATCTTTTCACTCGGGGCATGCACGGTTGATGTTGGCTCAGGCCTAACTCTAGGCTCCCAACGATCACACCGCCACCACAAATCACGGATAACCATCAACAGCTCACGTAACATTCCCTGCATCATCTTAATTGTTTATTTAGTGAGGTCAGGTCGTTCATTAATTCTTTCAACCAAATCTTAAGTTTAACCTCCTGACACGACAAAGACACACAGTGTGACCGACACCGAACTGTTGTTCCATATCCCAGGAACGGGGCTAGCTTGCTAGGTTGATGCTCTCAAGAGTTTGCTTTACCACCTATCAGAATGCACCCCACTCAGCCGGCACTTCAGGTTCATCACGCCCAAAGTCGTACTAAGCAAAATACACTCACATGACGGTCCACTTGCTAAGACACTCTCCTGCACCACCCTATGCGCGTGGCACAACAGGCAAGTAAATCCGGCACATCCCCCGGCGCTACCGGGTATGCCTAGCTCCGGACTCCCTATCACAGTCGAACCCGTGCCTGTCGACCTCTACCCTCGGACAGCACAACCGAACGACTGCGCCCAATGGATGGCACAAAAAGGGGCTCAACAACCTACTAGGTCACGGTCCTCCATGAGACGACGATGGTCCTGCTTTCAAAGTTCAGATTAGTGGCACCATGGACTGACCCTATCGTTGTTTGGAGGGGTGTTTCTTTAATTCAAGTTTCATTATAACAAGTCCAAACAACAGAGGATTAGTTCAACACAATAATCACAATATCAATATAATATATCATCAAACAACCAGTCATTAGCAACATAATCTTTCAAGCAATAGTTGTTGGTATTGACCGGGTGACTATGACAGTTCCTCCAGTCGGCGCCACCACGAATCAGTGTTCACAGAAAAGATAGCACAGTGGGTTAATCGGACAACTGTGGCGGTTCCTCCAGCCAGCGCCCTCACAGATCATCTACAAAAGCTAGCACAGTTTGTTGGCGTCGACCGGGTGACTATGGCAGAGATACCTCCGACCAGCGCCATCGTAGATCAACTACCAAAGTTATTAGGGCATGTAGTCATCAAAATGAACCGAAAAGCACTCATAAGAAAGAAGGCATCCATTCCACTCGAGGATTACCTCGACGTGGTGTCAGCGATCTTGGCAAAAAGAACCAAATGGAAAGCAAATGTCCCAAGCGTCGCAGTCCAGGCGGCATAAGCCAACACGTTTGACGGAGGGAGAAGAAGCAAATAACTCTTTTGGCGAATGCCCCCAACTCCGAGTATCATAAGACGACATTCGTCCGCTCCTCACCTCGTCGAAGAAGAAGAAGCAAACAAAGCCACGCAAGTGCGAGGCGCACAGTTATACAGTTTTCCCCACTCCGTTGACTGTGGCGGTTTCCCCAGTCCATCGCCTCGGGAATGGGAAGTGGTACCCCAGACACAACACCACAACTCTACGGAAAGTAGACGTCAAAGTCATGATATCTCATGACGCACAGTTTACAGATGACAGACAACCAGATGCACCGATAAGTAACTATAAAGTAATGCGACAATTTAAAATGCAACAAGGCATGCAGGCATACACATGAAATCATATCGACAACCAACATATTGACCAGCAGACAAAACACAACCAGATAAACTAGACAGGGGCTCATATCAAGTGGTTAGCTTGCCTGCGAAGATCGACACCGTTTGGCTTGGAGGGTCACGGACGTCATGATTCAGGGGCTCGGGTTGCCGGTACCGCGGGATACTCCTATACACGCATACAAGGGTGCTAAGTATACAAGTATTTTACAAAAAGGTAAGACCAGTACCACTGGACAGATCCTTACAAACTAGGAATTTACAAATTTGAATCGACTAAACGGAGCTACGGTTCAAAAGTTATCGACGTGCGACAGATAGCTAACTGCTGCTCACCTCGAAAAAGAAAAAACAGACTGCGCTGGAAAAAAAACTGCACGGGCTGCTTCTGCCGCGCGTCCGGGCCGTCGCTGGGCCTTCGCGCGCTGCGCGCCGCGCGCTGGGCGCTGCGTGCTTGGCCGGGCCACTGGCAGGCCGAGGCTGGGCCATGAGCTGCTGCTCTGCTGGGCTGGTTGCTCCTCTGGCCTAGCTGCTCGCGGGAAAAGAAAACGTGGACCGATCGATTCCATCGATCGTTGACCTCCAGTAGGTTTGCTCCTGCGCACGGGAGGCTCGGGGAAGCACGGCCAGCGGCCGCCGGCGGCGACGGGTGGCCCGGCTGAGGACGGCCAGCGACCGCGGGGAGGTCCCCGACCCCCACCGCGTCCGGGGAGGGTGGCGCCAGGAGCGGGGTGGCCTCCACGCGCGGCACCCGCGGGCTCCAGGAGCTCTGCTCGACGGCCATGGCGGCTGCACGGTGGTAGCCGGGCGCGGGGACACCGGAACGGTGGGCCGCCGGAGATGGCGGGGACGGTCATGCAGCGTCCCACCGCGTCCAGGGACAGCCTCGGGCTAGAGGGGAGGGCCACCACGACGTCGCCCTCGAGCTCGCCAGCTACGGCCATGGTGGGTCGAGCACGAAACTCGAACCTCCAGAGCTCTTCTCGACCTTCTGGTTCGCAGGGGAGGAAAAGGAGAGGGGAGGGAGTGTGGGCATCTGGATAGAGCTCGGTATCCAGCACGTTGTGCTCGAGCTGGAGTGAGCAGCGGGGAGGAAGTGGACAAGCATCGTCGGTGCCTACTTCTACCGGTTTCTCTCAAGGAATAAAGGGGAGAGGATAGAATCGACTCCGGTCTGATCCAGGGGAGCAGGGATGGTCTCAGTCTCCACTAGGTTGGGCTGGGACAGGGGAACAGCGAGAGAGACCGGAGGAACAGGACGCGCAGGACGCCGACAGTGCGCGCTCCGAACGCCACGAGCGGCATCGCTGCGTTCCCGCTGACTCGGGGCACCAAAAGGAACAAGGTTTCCACCGCTGGGTTTGTAACGACGAGAGGAACACAACCAAACAAAAATCCCACAGGGATTCCAAACTTTGTAAAATAGAAATTTCAGAAAACCAAAAGCACCAAAGGTGCTCGATGAAATGACAGGGGCCTTGCACATCTCAGAAAAATCCCAAAAATTACCACTGAGTACTTGTGGCATAGGGAGGGTGTCTATGGAGTATGAGCTCAAATGGGTACAAGGAAATTGGGTTTCCACTTGATGTCCAAAAATGGACACAATGGCATGGTTATGGAAATGTGAATTTCCACTCCTCACCTTGGGGTGATCACCTGGATTTGGGTGTCTGTGGGCCATGTGGTCAATGTGACCAAGTCCCATGGTCATAGGATTTGTCTAGGTATAGGTTTGCTTGAAGATTCCAAAAAGGCATGAAAATGGCCTTACAAAGGAAGTAGGTCAAAAGTTGCTCAAATGGGTTTGGCTCTAAAAGATGAAGTGGAGGGAATGTAAAAATATTCATCCCCTGAATTTATCAGAATTTATGGAGATGCATAGCTTGACTCAAATATTTATGGATCAGAAGTGGCATTTTGGAAAAATAGTGCCTAACATGGAAATATTGCATTGAAGTATGCAATATTTTTGCATGGATTGTCTTTATATGGATAGGGGAGTCCTCTGGTATTTTTAGTGGAATTTTTCTAGCTATGGAAATAGGCTTTCCTTTGGTAGGTGGAGAAAAGGGTTTAAAAGTTCGATAATTAGGGCTAGGGTTTTCGAGGGAAAACCTAAGCACCAAAATTATCACGGGTGATGGAGTGGTTCGGGGATCACTGGAAAATTCTTGAGGGAGCAACTCCCAAGTCAATTCTTCCTCAAAGATTTGAAGAAGTATTATGGGAAAAGAGAAAAAGTTTTTCAGGTGTCATAAAACACCACTAAAATTAGGTTTCAATTTTCGGGGTGTTACAGACCTTCCCCCCTTAAAAGAATCTCGTCCTCGAGATTAAGGAGGTTATACAAGATAATTCTTGAATGATCCATTTATACCCCATTTAAAAACTTTTTCTGCAAAATATTAGAGTTTTACCTTAAGAGATTAACACTCCACCAGATTTTTGTTTAAAACAATATGATATTTCTACCATACTTCATGCATTTAAAAGATGGCATGGCCGGGGCTCACTCAACCAATCAACATAGGATCTAACACCATGGTTAAAATTAAATCTATGGTTTTGCTCACTCAACACAAACATGGCAAGATCGAACAAGACCTACAACCAAACTATCAACCAACAACCAAAGATTTTCTTGGGTAAAGAATTACCCACCATTTTATAAAACCAAATTTTTGAGGGATATCCTAATCATACCCCTTGCCTAGGGTTTTGTTTTAGAAAAGCTGCATAAACATTTTCATGTTTACACAGGTTTTAGAAAAACCAAAGGGTTTCTTTTTTTTTTAAAGAAAATTTCTGTGCCACCAATAATTGGTTCACAGACACTGTGGGATAGGGCCATTTCCCAAAATTATTTTGTAAAGATTTTCCCTAAAAGAAACACTGGAGAGACGAGGGGATGGTTTTCTGAGAAAGGGATAGAGGCACAACGTGGCTATCGGCTTACTCGTTGACATGTGGGACCGGGGTCCACCTGGCAGTCTCCCTCCTCCTTTCTCTCTTCTTCTTCCTCACTCTCTCTCGCTCTGTACACGACAGTTCCCAGTGCGCGGATCACTCCACTGCGGCACTGCTGCGCGTGCGGTCCGTCGACGTCGCGGCCATCACGGCTTTGGGGAACATGTCCTCGATGGTTTCGCGGCACCGCTCGCGATTCTTTCTCTTTTTCCGCGTGCGGTGTCAAGGAGCGGCGTCTGAGCTCCAGCTATAAACCAGATATCTCCGAAATCCTCTCTTCTTTCATCACCACCATGGGCTTCGTTCAGAGCTTCTTCAGAGCCTATGTCGAGATGCTGGATAGGGCGGGCTTCATCGAGCATGTGATCATCGTCGCGCTCTTCGGGATCTCGTCCACGGTGGTGGGCGGACTGCTGTTTGCGGCGGTGGTTTTCCTGATCTTTGGCCAGTGCAATTGGTGGTCTGGCGCTGGTGCTGATGCTTCGGTGGAGGAGCAGGCTGCGGCGGTGGGGCAGGTTGCGGCAGAGGGGCAAGCTGCGGCGGAGGGGCAGGCTGCGCCGCCGGTTGCTGAGGTGGCCGCTCTTCCAGCTGGAGGTGAGCCGGCCGCTCGAGCCGTCCGTCGCTGATGGGGGGATGCCCAACCGGGTAGGCCCAGGACCCCGAGTCGGCCTTCAAGGCCGGGTGGCCCAAAGCCCACCCGGTGTACATCTTCCAGGATACCGGGTCCCCGAGGATCCCGGTATGACGGCTCGGGGAGGCGGCAGCAGATATCTTCGAATCAGTCTGCGATTATGTATCCCGAAGAGTGCGCTCCACGAAGCCGCACTTGTAGGCAGGATAGCTAGCGCCGCCAGCGGAACCCGTCATTCCCTGTAAACCCTAGCCGGCTCCCTATATAAAGCCGGCAAGGAGCAACCCTAGAGGAGACTCATCTCATTCCATAGCCTCCGGAGCACCCGCAAGCTCTGGTGCGCACACCATTGTACACCCATTCAGATCCAAATACATACAAGCAGGAGTAGGTCTTTACCTCATACAGAGGGGCCGAACCTGGGTAAACTCTGCGTGTGCAACCTCTCTGTGAATCCTACGTCGCCTGGCTCACACCCGAGTTAAGCCACCCCGTATGGCATCTGCCGTGATTACCCCACGACAGTTGGCGCCCACCGTGGGGCCAGCGATCGCTGGAATTTACTTCATGGAGAGTCCTGAACCCGGCACTGGCGTCTACTTCAGCCCTCAAGCCATGTCGGGTCGCGGTGACATCGTCACCGGCAGCTACTTCGAGCACGGAGGGATCGGCTACGGCCCAACTACGCCCCGATCACTCGCGCGATGGCTATCCCGTTCGGGACCGCTCACCGCCTACGTCGGCTTCTGCGGCTCGGATGAGGAAGGAGTCGCCAACAACTACGATGGTACTTCCTCCCCCGTCGACCCGCTTGACGAAGCCGCCGTCGACACCGCGGTGCAAACCACTTTGCACCCGCCCCATCTGCCGAGACCGTCCAGATCTCGAACGACGACGACACCGGGTCGATCTTGCCCGTTCTCGACTACGAGTCGGAGGGCTCGACCGATCTGGCCTCGGACGGCACGGCAACACCCGCCCACATCTACATGACGGGCGAGGCGGCAAACTCTGCTGCCGCCAAACCCGGCAACAAACGCCGCCACAGCAGAGGCCAACGCGCAGAAGCAGCGCGACCAGGCACGGCGCGAGCAGGAGGCTCGCGAAAAGCAGCAACGCGACGAATCTCTCGCCGCCCTGCGAGGACAAGCAGGTCGGGCGGCTGACCCGCTCAGCACCCCGATCACGCCGGCGAACGTCGTCGACCAGGCGACACAGCTCGAGCAGCTGCGCCGGAAGATGGCCCTCCAGCAGGAGGAGATCCGCCAGAAGGAGCTGGAGGTCGATGCTCAGTCGACCGCTCTCTCCGCGGTCACTCGGCATCACAAAAACCGCAAGTCGCGGCTTAACCCTGATGCACCAACTCGCGCGCTCGACAACGCCTTCGCGCGCGAGACAGAGCTGGAGAGGCAGCGTGACGAGTGCCGCAGGGCCCAGCCCGGCGGCTCGAGTCAAGTTCCGCCTCAACCTCGCCCGACGATGCCGCCTCCGGCGCCGCGGCCTCCTCCGAACCCGGCTCGTCCCAACCCCAGCCGCGGAACGACGACGACGCCGACCTCGCGATTTTCGGCACCCCAGTCGATTGCATGACTGCGCCGCCTCTCTCTTCAAGAGGATCCGGGTCAAGGACAACCCCTATTGGAGCAAGGGGTGCAAGCTGGTGGACAAGGCGCTGGAGCTGCAGGAGAACATGTCGCAATCTGACGGCAAGCTCTACTCCAGATCGCCACCCAGCGAGAAAACGGCCTCGGCACCACACCGAAGCCAGGGAAACAAGGGTTCCCCCAGGCGTGACGCTGCCCCACAGCCGCCACGCAGTCGGCACGAGGAGCCGGCAGTGTCGAGCAACGCGAGGGCTGGAGGCAACCCGCCTCGGCTCGCCCGCAACGACGCCCGGCACACCATCAACAACAACCAGGCGCAGGCGCGCTCCAATCACTCCGCTCCGGATCTACGCCACCACCTCAACGACAAGCGCGCCGAGGCGACGCGCAACAACAACGACGACGACGACGTCGGCCCTAGATGCTTTGGACCCGCCATCAGAGGCGAGCGTTTCCCTAGCAGCTTCAAAGGACCGAGAGAGGCGCCCAAGTACAACGCTGCCATGAACCCGGAAACTTGGGTCCAGGACTACTTGGCCGCCATGAGCATCCAGAACGCGTCTTCGCTCTGTTGTGCGCGCTATTTTCCTCTCATGCTTGAGGGAACGGCTCGCACTTGGCTCAACAACCTCCCCAGGAACAGCGTCAACTCCTGGGGCGAGTTGAAGAGGCTCTTCATCACCAACTTCGAGGGGACCTGCAAGCGCCCGGCCACGGTCGAGGACCTCAAGCGCTGCGTCCAGAAGGAGGGCGAGTCCACTAGAAAGTGGTATCGCCGAGTCGCCGACCTCATCAACTCGGCAGAACACCTCAGCGTCGACACGGTGCACTCCCACCTTGAGGACAACACCACCTTCGAGTCGCTCAAGCAGAAGCTGCGGCGCTCGCACAAGGGTGACATGACGATGGGCCAGCTACTCGCCATCGTGCACAAGTACGCCGAGTCCGACGTCACCAAGGACGACTCCGAGGAGGACGACGACGAGAAGAAAGGCGGCAAAAACAAGAGCAAGGCCAAGCACTCCAGCGCTCATAAACGCAAGGGTGACGGCGGCTCCGAGCTTGTAGCCGCCACGGCTGCGGGGGGCCGCGGCTTCAAGAGCCAACGCGGCAACTTCCCGCGAAAGAAGCTCACCGCCACGGAGATCTGGCCATGCCGTGTAGGTATCATAGCCTACCCGGCAAGCCAGCCGGCCACACCACTGACGAGTGCAGCTGGACTGCAGAAATCGTCAAGGCCAAGACCGGTGCCAAGAAGCGGGCACCCGACGGAGACGACGACGGTGAGCAGCAGCAGGGCATGCCTCCCACTGCCGGCTTCATGGGCCACACCTTCGTCGGCCTCGATTCCAGGCGGGAGGAGAAGGTCATACGGCGCGCCGTCCACGCGACTCTGCCAGACGTGCCCCAGTGGCTCGACTGGTCAGAGCAGCCGATCACATGGAGCCGTCAAGACCACCCGCCCCGCGTCGATTACCCGGGCAAATTCGCTCTGGTGGTCGCGCCCCAGGTCAAGGGCTACATCTTGACCAAGACATTGATGGACGGGGGTCGAGCATCAACATCCTCTACTACGAGACGTTCCAACGCATGAAATTGCGTGACGAACAGCTAGTCCCCACCATCACCACCTTCCACGGCATCGTCCCGGGAAAGAAGGCCTACCCGCTAGGCAAAATCGCACTCGACGTCGTCTTCGGCACCGCCAAGAACTTCCGGCTCGAGAAGATCTGGTTCGAGGTGGTGAACTTCCGTAGTTCCTACCATGCGATCCTCGGGCGACCCGCCTTTGCCAAATTCATGGCAAGGCCCTGCTACGCCTACCTGAAGATGAAACTGCCGGGTCCGAACGGCATCATCACTGTACACGGCGACGTCGACCGCGCCATCGAGTGCGAAAAGGGCAACGCCGTCTTTGCCGAGTCCGTCATCGCCACGGAGCAGCTGGAGCAACTCAAGCTGCAAGTCGACCCCAACGACATGACCATCGTCAAGAAGCCGACTCTGGACTCACGCGACAAGTTCCAGTCGGCACAGGAGACCAAGCGCATCCCGCTGGTCGAGGGCGACTCCTCCAAGACGGCGGTGATCGGCTCGCACATGGACGTCGCATAGGAAAGCGCGCTCTGCGACTTCCTCCGTGAGAATCGGGACATCTTCGCATGGAAACCATCTGACATGCCAGGCGTCCCGAGGGAGCTCGCAGAGCACAAGCTCAACGTTGACCCCAAGCTGAAGCCAGTGAAGCAGTTCCTGCGTCGCTTCACTGGTGAGAGACAGAAGGCTATTGGCGAAGAAATAGCCCGGCTCCTAGCTGCCGGGTTCATCGCCGAAGTCATACACCCGGAATGGCTTGCCAACCCGGTGCTCGTTCTGAAGAAGAACGGAACATGGCGGATGTGCATCGACTACACAGGCTTGAACAAAGCCTGTCCCAAGGATCCATTCGCATTGCCTCGCATCGATCAGCTGATCGACTCGACGGCAGGGTGCGAGGCGCTATGCTTCCTCGACGCCTACTCCGGGTACCACCAGATCAAGATGGCGCCCGAAGACCAGGAGAAGACGTCTTTCATCACGCCCTATGGCGCGTTTTGTTACGTCTCCATGCCCTTCGGCTTGAAAAATGCCGGAGCGACTTACCAGCGGTGCATACAGAACTGTTTGCACGAGCAGATCGGCCGCAACGTCCACGCATATGTGGACGACATCGTCGTCAAGTCCAAGCTGAAGACGGACCTGATTGCCGACCTCACGGAGACATTCACCAACCTCCGCAAGTACAGGATAAAGCTCAACCCGGAAAAATGCGTCTTCGGCGTACCCGCGGGCAAGCTCCTGGGCTTCATCGTCTCCGAGCGAGGCATCGAAGCCAACCCAGAGAAGATCAAGGCGATCGAAGCTCTGAAGAAGCCGGAGAACCTCCGGGACGTGCAGCGGCTCACAGGCTGTGTCGCTGCCCTCAGCCGTTTCATCTCACGACTCGGCGAGAAGGCCATGCCCTTGTACCGGCTCCTCAAGAAGTCGGACACGTTCACCTGGAACGACGAGGCAGACGCCGCCTTGACGGCACTCAAGAAGACGTTGGCCGAGGCGCCGATCCTCGCATCTCCACTGGAAAAGGAGCCGATGCTCCTCTACATCGCCGCGACCAACCGAGTCGTCAGCGCGGTGGTCGTCGTCGAGCGCAAGGAGGAAGGCCACGAGCAACTGGTCCAGCGGCCAGTTTACTACGTCAGCGAAGTCCTGACGGATTCGAAGCAACGTTACCCGCATTACCAAAAACTTGTATACGGTGTTTTCTTTGCTTCAAGAAAATTGCGACATTACTTCATGGGCCACCCGATGACGGTGGTCAGCTCATCTCCCTAGCTGAAATAATCCGCAACAGAGAGGCAACTGGGCGCGTCGCCAAATGGGCCTCCGAGCTGCAGCCTTTCGGCCTCAGCTACGCAGCCCGCACTGCGATCAAGTCGCAGTCACTATCCGACTTCCTCGTCGACTGGATGGAGACACAGTTGCCGGCTCCAACCTATGAAGCCGGCAGATGGACCTTGTTCTTTGACGGGTCAAAGATGTATGAGGGCTCGGGGGCTGGAGTCGTCCTCACTTCTCCCCAAGGCGACAAGATGCGATATGTGCTGCAGATACACTTCACTGCACTAACAACGTCGCCGAGTACGAAGCCCTCCTACATGGCCTACGCGTGGCCAAGGAGATGGGAGTAGCCGTATCAAATGTTACGGCGATTCCGACCTCGTCGTTCAGCAAACGATGGGGACCTGGGATGCAAATGATCCCAACATGGCGGCTTACCGCCGGCTCGTCGATCAAGTCGGCGGCCACTTCGCCGGCATGGAGCTGGAGCACGTCGACCGAGGAAGAACGAGGCGGCTGACGCACTCTCTCGCTTCGGGTCTAAGCGGGACCGAGTCCCACCCGGCGTCTTCCTCGACCACCTGCACAACCCGTCGGTACGCCCGCCGGCCGAAGTCGACATCGCCAACCCGCCATCATCAGATGCAATTCTGGTGGCGGTAACCCAAGAAACAAACGACTGGAGGGAACCCTACATCGAGTTCCTCACCACCAAAAAGCTGCCAGCCGACGAGGTCCTAGCACGGCGAGTCGTGCGCCGGGCCTCAGCTTACGCCATCATCAACAGCGAGCTCTACAAACGCAGCACATCGGGAGTTTTCCTCCGCTGCGTCGAGCCGGAAGAGGGAAGGCGCATCCTTCATGAGATCCACTCGGGAGATTGCGGCCACCACGTCGGCGCTCGCAACCTGGTCGCCAAGGCGTTCAGGCACGGTTTTTTCTGGCTCTCTGCTCATCAGGATGCAGTCGACATCGTCCGTCGGTGCATCGGGTGCCAGAAGTACGCCCGGCAGGATCACCTACCCGCCGCGGCTCTGAAGACCATCCCTCTGACATGGCCATTCGCAGTCTGGGGAATAGACATGGTGGGCAAGTTCAAACAGCTCGCGGTGGCATGACACATTTGCTCGTCGCAGTCGACAAGTTCACCAAATGGGTCGAAGTTGAACCTATCAAGAAACTCGACGGCAAGACCGCAACCAAGTTCCTCCAGAAGCTCATCTTCCGATTCGGCTACCCGCACAGCATCATCACTGACAACGGCACAAATTTTGCTGAAGGAGAGATGAAGGCCTTCTGCAAACAAAAAGGCATCCGTCTCGACTTGGCGTCCGTCGCCCACCCGCAATCAAACGGGCAGGCGGAAAGAATGAACCAGACAGTGCTAGCCGGGATCAAGCCGCGACTTCAAGTCCACTGGAGCGAACACCGGGTTGCTGGCTGGACGAGCTACCAGCCGTACTCTGGGGCATCAGAACGACTCCAAACCGTTCCACCGGCTACACGCCATTCTTCATGGTGTACGGGGCGGAAGCCGTCATGCCGACCGACCTCGAGCACGACTCGCCTCGGGTCGCCCTCTACAACGAGGAAGAAAATGAAGAAGCCCGCCTAGTCGGCGTCGACCTCCTGGAAGAAGCTCGCGAACTCGCACTCTCCAGGACGGCGATATATCAGCAAAGCCTGCGCCGCTACCACAGCCGCCGGGTTAGAAGTCGCTCTTTCCAGGAAGGCGACTTGGTTCTTCGGCTCATCCAAAAGTCGAAAGGGATGCACAAGCTCTCGGCACCATGGGAAGGACCGTTCGTCGTTAGCAAAGCGATGGGCAACGGCTCCTACCACCTCGTCGACTTGCGTGAGCCGAACAAAAGCTCCAAGTCGGAAGAGGAGACCAAGCGTCCATGGAACATCAGCCTGCTTCGCCCCTATTATACATAGTATCCATTGTAATACTGTGTAATCAATCAAGGAAATAAAGTCGATACACACCCGGCACGCTCGGGGGCTATCGTTTCGATTCAATATGCTTTCGAGTCTTTATTCTTCCTACTCACACGTTATATGATTGATGGGTTGTCAAAGAGAGCCGGATGCCATGATGCGCGGCTCACCACTGGACCCCCTGCTCACGAAGCAAAATCACAAAAATTGTTGTTTTCTCCCAAGTCGTCAGCTACCCGCACAAAGTGAAGAAGTAGTGCAGCCGGTTCAAACCTAACTTGACAATGAAGCCGCACTCGGACTTTGTCACCATGGGTACCGCGCGCGTCACGAAAAAATCACGCGAAGCACACTTGGCGAGGTCGCACGATCGACTAGCTTACAAAACAAGCGAAAAACAAACAAAGTGACGAAAGCGCACAAAAAACAAGCATGGGAGTGCCAAAACAAAGATTAATAAGCCGCAGAGGCGCACGCTGAAACGCGACCCGGCACATATCATACTTGTTTCATTACATAATATTTTTTCGCCCGCAGGCGACAAACCCTAACTACTTCAAAATAACCCCTCTTTTGAAAGCAGGGGAGCAAACTTCAAGACGGAGGAGCCGCCCGAGCAGAAGACGTCGACGCCTCGTTCGTCGCAGCCGGCGGTGGCAGAGCTGAAGCCCTTTCAAAAAGGTACTCCGACGCCGGCTCCCTGTCCGCCACCTCGCCAAGGTCGTTGCCCTCAGGCACCACGTCGAAGACGAAGTCGTCGTGGTCGACCATCTTGGCAGCCCGGCAGGCGTAAGGGGCGCAGTACTGGAGCACCGGCTGCAGATCGATCTCCCGGCCGCTGCTATCGGTGGGGATGCTGGCCGTGATCTTGTCCACGTTCGTCTGCCTATACCGGCCTCGCACAAGCCCGAGGGCAATGCACGCGCCGGCTCGGGCCGACGACTCCCGCACCCAGGTGATCACCTGGGGCATCAGCTCCAGAACCCGCAACACCTTGCAGACGGGTGCGGGGACACCTTCCTTGGGCGACAGCATCTGGACGACCTTGCTGGCCCGGCCGTGAACGTCACGGGCGAAGACTCCGAGCCGGTGGACATGCTCCGAACGTCAGGCCAGCCGTCTCCTCGCCTGTCAACAAAACAAAAATCAACAACAAGGCCACAAGTCAAGTAGGCACAAACTGCAAAGGGTCGCATGAAATCTTTACCCCAGATGCCAACGGCGAGGGTGGCAAGCCGCTCGGTCAGCTCCTTCATCTCGCGCTCAGCCTCGCGGATTTGCGCTCGAGCTTCTCGAGGTCCTCGCCGTACCCCTTGGTCGCCTGGGTGAGGGCGGCGTCCGCCTCCTCCTTCTGCTTGCTGAGCCGCTCGCAGGATTCCTGCACCGCGGCAAACGCCTGCGTGTGCCGGCTCTCCTGCGCGGCCAGCAGTTGCTGGTGCTCAGCGACGGAGATGAAGCCGTCGCGCGCCTTCTTCAGCTCCTCCTGCAGGCGGCGGGTCTCCTGCTGTTCGGCTTCGAGGAGCCAGGACAGCTCCTGCAGTTCACAAGACAACAATCAAGAAGAGGCATGGGGGCTACGCCACGGGTTACCTCTACACCAACATTTGCTAACCCGGGGGCTAGCCCCAACAAAAAAAAATAATACGCCGAGTCAGGAACCGGGGGCTACGTTCCGAGTGGCATACACACCCGCCACCGGCCTGCCTCTACATCGACATTGGCAAACCAAGGACTACACTATTCGCCAAACTTTGCATCCAGAAAACTATGAAGACCCAAGCCGCTTTCTACGAACGCGACTCGGGCCTTGGGGGCTACATATACGCTACGGACGCAACAGGTGCAAGAAGGATTCTACGTACCTGGTGCGCATCCATCGCTGTCTGGATGGCGGCTCGGAAGTCAGGCCGGGGCGCAGATGCACCCGGGACGGAGCTCGGGGGCTGGGCAGTCAGCCCACCCGACGAGGAAGCCGTCGCGGCGGCGCGGGTCGTCGTCACCACCAGCGCCGTCTCCGGCAGGCGTGGCACCCTGTGCCAGCCGGCACGGTGTCATCAATAGTGGCCCCCTCGGGTCGAGGGGGCACAATAACTTCGTCGCCTCCGCCGGGAAGGCGGAGGACTCGGCGCTCTCGTGGTCGGCTCCGTGACGTGCGCGGCAGGCTCCGCCCGCTGGGAGTCGCTCTCCAGCGCGTCCTCCATGTCACTGAGGGACGCGTCCTCAGCCCTGCGACACTCGCACGGGTCAAACTCAAGATAGCGTTTCCAGGGAACTTTGGATGAGGATCAGCAGCAGACCTGTCACCCGCAGGTGGAAGAGTTGAGGTCCGAACCCTCGGAAGCGAGGCGCAGGCGGCGAGTCGGCGCGGCCCTCGCAGGGATGTCCCGCAAGGCCTTCTGCCTCCGCTCGGCAACGACGGTGCGCTGCACGGCAGCCCCAGCCGATCGCTCCGGTGGCGGCGGCGTCGGGTTCGCCGACTTGGAGCGCTTGGAGTTGGGCCCGGCGTCCTCAGCCGCAGGCCTACGCCTCCGCCGGATGCGGAGCGGCTGATCATCTTCATCATCATCTTCAGCAGGCGCCGGGTTCTTGGACCCGGCGCGTTCTTCTCTTCCTTCTTCTCCTTCCTCCTCATCCTCAGACAGGATGGGGATCGGTTGGCGGGAGGAGAAGGCGGCCTCGTTGCCATGGTGGCGCTGTCGGCTTCGTCGTCGGAGTCGCGCTCGACGACGTCGTTGGGGCCGGCAAGCACCGTGGGAGCGTCTCCGCGGGTCGGAGGCAACCCAACAAGCGATCGAAACTCCTGAATTCGACAAAGCAGGAAGGATCGGTATAAAAAGACCAAGAAAAGGAAAGTGTTTCGAATCGTCAAGCAAAGGGACTCACCTCAGGAGCCGGATGCTTGGCGGAGTAGGCCTCCAGGCCGCCCACGATCCACTCGGGAGCCGGGTGGACCGTGACACGCTTCATCCGCAGCGTGAATTGCTCTACCGACTCGAACAATGTCGGGTCATGGCGCTGCGGGTCCTTCGTCCCCTTGTACTCGCAGATCAGCGAGGGCCGGTGCTGCAGAGGCGCGATCTTCCTCTTCACCCAAGTGGCGATGAGGTTCAGACCCGTCAGCCCTCCGTTCTTCAGCTCCTGAAGCCGCGCCATCAGCCGGCGCACCATGGGCAAGTCGGCGTCGCGCGGCAGCTCCTGAAGATTGCGAGGCCGGCTCGGCGATGGCGAGAAGCAGGGGATCCCGATCTCGCCGTCAGGCGCCGGCTCCCGCATGTAGAAGCCCGACTTCCTCCAATACACTTTGGAGGGGAGGCCGAGATCCAGGTAGTCGACGTCGCCGCGGACCTGGAAGTTGAGGCCGCCGCAGGGCGCCATGTCGCCGCCCTTCCCCAGCTTGCCGTGGAAGATCCACAGCCACAGCGGGAAGAACGGGGCGCACCCGAAGTAGCCCTCGCACAGGGTGACGAAGCAGGCGAGATGGAGGATCGAGTTGGGCGTCAGGTCATGCACCTGAAGCCCGTAGAAGTCCAAGAATCGCCGGAAGAACTCCGACGTGGGGAAGCCCAGCCCGCGCTCGAGGAACGCGAGGAAGGCGACGAACTCGCCCGGCGATGGCCGCGGGCGAGGATCCGCGGAGGCGATGCGCCACCGACGCTCCGACGCCGGCGGCAACAAGCCCTCGTTGGCGGCTTGCTCCAGCGCCTGCGCCGTCACCGACGACCTCTCCCACTTGTTCTTGGGCGCCACCATCTTGGCCGGAAGAGAGGCGGAGGAGCAAGAATGTCCAATGGCTGCGGCGGCGATGCGGCGAAGAACTCAGGCGCGACTGCTTGAGGAGTGACGGCGAGCGCAAGGAAGAGATGGAGAATGAACTCACCAGCCGCACTCCCCTGCCGTTTTAATAGGCACGGTGAGTGGAGCCGTTACCGCAGTAAATGGCGCCGCCCGCGTCGCCCACGTCGCCCACTATCGCCACGTCGCACGACTCCTCGATTCCCGCGCGACGCCTCGGTTTCCACGGGAGCGTGCCGAAAAATGCGGCTCAGATTCGGCCACGTCGCTCTGTGACGTTTGGACCGATGGATCGGGCGCGTGCGGGTCAAGGAGCGTCATCATTGCCACTGCTCCATCCCGAGGTGGAGGCAGTCGATGCGCCGTCAAGTCCCATCAATCGACTCGGCGCCAGACAGACAAACACTACAGGACAAACGGTCAAAGATGCCGTGACGTCAGACGGAGAAGGCAAGGAGACAACCCGCACCGAGGCGAGTCGGGATGGCAAACGTCCCGACGGGCACAAGCCGGCATCAAACAAAAACTTGAGTTAGACCGGACGTTAAAAGCCAAAATCCACCACTCCGAGCCGTTGTTTTCTTTTCTCTGTTTCAGGAGTTCGTTCAACGACACGACCCGGCAGTTCGCAAGACGAAGACCAAGCCGGAGACGAGTCCCTGACGAACTCGGGGGCTAATGATGGGGGGATGCCCAACCGGGTAGGCCCAGGACCCCGAGTCGGCCTTCAAGGCCGGGTGGCCCAAAGCCCACCCGGTGTACATCTTCCAGGATACCGGGTCCCCGAGGATCCCGGTATGACGGCTCGGGGAGGCGGCAGCAGATATCTTCGAATCAGTCTGCGATTGTGTATCCCGAAGAGTGCGCTCCACGAAGCCGCACTTGTAGGCAGGATAGCTAGCGCCGCCAGCGGAACCCGTCATTCCCTGTAAACCCTAGCCGGCTCCCTATATAAAGCCGGCAAGGAGCAACCCTAGAGGGAGACTCATCTCATTCCATAGCCTCCGGAGCACCCGCAAGCTCTGGTGCGCACACCATTGTACACCCCATTCAGATCCAAATACATACAAGCAGGAGTAGGTCTTTACCTCATACAGAGGGGCCGAACCTGGGTAAACTCTGCGTGTGCAACCTCTCTGTGAATCCTACGTCGCCTGGCTCACACCCGAGTTAAGCCACCCCGTATGGCATCTGCCGTGATTACCCCACGACAGTCGCCGTCGCGCGGCTCGCGACTCGGCTTCGGGTGAGTCAGGCTCATCTTCTAGCAACACCACTGAGCTTGAGAGGGAGTAGGATTTCTGGGGTGCCTTCGCATCTGCACTGAGGTAGTTGTAGTGTTCTATGTTGGAGTAGAACTTGTATCCTTTGATTCTGTAATTTCCCTTCTGTACTGAACTTAGTGGATGTATCAAATTTATCTCCTCTTATGAACTGGAACAAGATTTTTATTTCTGAACTTTTCTCAGCTGCAACAAACCTGGTCTTGCAGCACAGATAGAATTGCAGAGGTACTAGCATACAGATAGAAGAACTTGCTGAACTGGAAAAATATCTTTTAGGAAATAATCCTGCATTTTATGGCCCCAAACAATTGCAGGAGTGTGGCATAATCCTCTCAACCAGAATGGTTAACAAGAGAATCAGAACACCAAGTTTTATTACGAGCTGGTTCAACATCCACCAGTAAGCATACAACAACTTACATTGCAAGCTAACACAAGAAAAACAAACAACCTCGCTGATTCTCACCTACCAACACACAAGCGCCACTCGGGCTAACTAAGCAGGGTTCTACTCAGCTTGATGGCCTCTGGTAGTCGGTGGAGCGCGGCCGAGACGAAGTGTGGTGTCCACATCTCCATCTTCCGCGGGGTGGGGAATCGCATGCGCGCCTTCGAGGATCATACCTCGCTCTTGGGGGTGCTGCTGAACTCGAGCTAGTGCTTGCGCCACAGATGCATCAAGACCGCGTTCCAGCAAATCATCTGGGAACGGGAGTCCTGTGCCCTGAGCTTGCCCATGGGCGGGGGTAGGTAGGTTCCTTGCTCGACTCAGTTGCATGCGAGCAATACCAAGGTTGCGCCTTGTGGTCATGAGTTCCTCCATCAGAGAATGGCTGAGCCTTGTCATTGCACCTCCGTAGGTGGCCAGGGTGATTACGACAGGGTCGACTTCTTCTCCAATGGGAGTTTGGATAGCCTCCGCACCATGCTGGGGTCTGGCTGGAAGGAGGTGGAAAGCTCGACTGTTCACCATTGCCGGTTCTGAGTACCGCAGGCGGACGAGACCTTCCCAGGCTGCTACCTGGATGGCTTGACCAAGAGTGGCCATGCTCCTACCTTGGATCAGGTAAGTCGGACTTGTGCCCAACGGACACGAGCCGACATGCACGTCTGCTCGAAAGTCACTCCCGGCACGCGAGAGTGAGTTCTCGAACACCACGTATCGAGGGCGAGCAGGCCTACCAAGAAGAACACAGACGGCCTTCCAAAGCATCAGTGGAAATCCGCCATGATCCTCGGCAGTGGTTTCTAGGATGATCTTGGGGTTCGCCATCGGATTATTCTGAATCTGGTGTAGGATGAGATGAAAACGCGGGATTCCTTTGCGAGATCCTGCTTCAAGAGAGTTGGGTGGCTAAGGATAGCAGGCGAGGGCGGGGATTAACAGCAGCTAGGACTGGGGTCTCTTAGAAGCTGGGTTGTGTCGGCTCCTTCTCGTGGAAGAAACCGGCGAGCCTTGCTGGGTGGATTGGGTCACATCCTACTGCACCTTACTGTGGACCGACACCAGCCATGCCGGTTAGGCAGAGATGGGTTAAATCCATCGGGCTCGCTGTCGGGCAAAATTAAGGCGGGGTTTTCCATGCTAGGGTAGTCTACAGCCAGCCTGGTGCTCTGATACCACGTCTATGACACCCCTCCTGGCACATCTCGCCAGAGAGGCAGTCGTCCCGTGCGCCAGCCCAAGATATCTGGCCGCACGTCGCGACAGTGCAACATTATGGAAATCATTACACAATCAGGCACAAGTAGTGCTACAAATGGTTTACAAGGCCATCGAGGCATTACAGAATATCTTGCCAAGCATGGCTCAGGACAGAGTTTAACTGGCAGCGGAAGACGACTAAGGCAACGGCTTGGAGCGGCTCCACTCCACAGGCATCTGGCTGGACTACTGATCCTAGCACGCTTTGGCTCCATCTTCTGGCTAAGTCTGGCCACATGAAAAGCCAGTCTGAGTACAATGACGTACTCGCAAGTAACGTAATCCACAAGACATGAACAGTCAGACAATCATGCAACAAGTTATACATCAGAAATAAAATACTACACATGGCAAGTGTGTACTCTAGACAGACAAATATACAGTATAACATAAAGGTAGCATGGCATCACAAGCAAAACATGGCATAAGCAAACGACGGGGTATCACCAGTGCAGAGTCCAAGCCAGGTGGGGTTGGACCGTGCACCGGCAATCAAACAAAGAGGTTACCTGTGACGAGTAAACGAGTGTACCAGTTGGTACCAAGTAATATACATCAGCACCTGTGATCCCTGCTAGGCCCAATGGCCTCATCTTTTCACTCGGGCATGCACGGTTGATGTTGGCTCAGGCCTAACTCTAGGCTCCCAACGATCACACTGCCACCACAAATCACGGATAACCATCAACAGCTCACGTAACATTCCCTGCATCATCTTAATTGTTTATTTAGTGAGGTCAGGTCGTTCATTAATTCTTTCAACCAAATCTTAAGTTTAACCTCCTGACACGACAAAGACACACAGTGTGACCGACACCGAACTGTTGTTCCATATCCCAGGAACGAGGCTAGCTTGCTAGGTTGATGCTCTCGAGAGTTTGCTTTACCACCTATCAGAATGCACCCCACTCAGCCGGCACTTCAGGTTCATCACGCCCAAAGTCGTACTAAGCAAAATACACTCACATGACGGTCCACTTGCTAAGACACTCTCCTGCACCACCCTATGCGCGTGGCACAACAGGCAAGTAAATCCAGCACATCCCCCGGCGCTACCGGGTATGCCTAGCTCCGGACTCCCTATCACAGTCGAACCCGTGCCTGTCGACCTCTACCCTCGGACAGCACAACCGAACGACTGCGCCCAATGGATGGCACAAAAAGGGGCTCAACAACCTACTAGGTCACGGTCCTCCATGAGACGACGATGGTCCTGCTTTCAAAGTTCGGATTAGTGGCACCATGGACTGACCCTATCGTTGTTTGGAGGGGTATTTCATTTAATTCAAGTTTCATTATAACAAGTCCAAACAACAGAGGATTAGTTCAGCACAATAATCACAATATCAATATAATATATCATCAAACAACCAGTCATTAGCAACATAATCTTTCAAGCAATAGTTGTTGTATTGACCGGGTGACTATGACGGTTCCTCCAGTCGGCGCCACCACGAATCAGTGTTCACAGAAAAGATAGCACAGTGGGTTAATCGGACGACTGTGGCGGTTCCTCCAGCCAGCGCCCTCACAGATCATCTACAAAAGCTAGCACAGTTTGTTGGCGTCGACCGGGTGACTATGGCAGAGATACCTCCGACCAGCGCCATCGCAGATCAACTACCAAAGTTATTAGGGCATGCAGTCATCAAAATGAACCGAAAAGCACTCATAAGAAAGAAGGCATCCATTCCACTCGAGGATTACCTCGACGTGGTGTCAGCGATCTTGGCAAAAAGAACCAAATGGAAAGTAAATGTCCCAAGCGTCGCAGTCCAGGCGGGCATAAGCCAACCACGTTTGACGGAGGGAGAAGAAGCAAATAACTCTTTTGGCGAATGCCCCCAACTCCGAGTATCATAAGACGACATTCGTCCGCTCCTCACCTCGGCGAAGAAGAAGAAGCAAACAAAGCCACGCAAGTGCGAGGCGCACAGTTATACAGTTTTCCCCACTCCGTTGACTGTGGCGGTTTCCCCAGTCCATCGCCTCGGGAATGGGAAGTGGTACCCCAGACACAACACCACAACTCTACGGAAAGTAGACGTCAAAGTCATGATATCTCATGACGCACAGTTTACAGATGACAGACAACCAGATGCACCGATAAGTAACTATAAAGTAATGCGACAATTTAAAATGCAACAAGGCATGCAGGCATACACATGAAATCATATCGACAACCAACAATATTGACCAGCAGACAAAACACAACCAGATAAACTAGACAGGGGCTCATATCAAGTGGTTAGCTTGCCTGCGAAGATCGACACCGTTTGGCTTGGAGGGTCACGGACGTCACGATTCAGGGGCTCGGGTTGCCGGTACCGCGGGATACTCCTATACACGCATACAAGGGTGCTAAGTATACAAGTATTTTACAAAAAGGTAAGACCAGTACCACTGGACAGATCCTTACAAACTAGGAATTTACAAATTTGAATCGACTAAAACGGAGCTACGGTTCAAAAGTTATCGACGTGCGACAGATAGCTAACTGCTGCTCACCTCGAAAAAGAAAAAACAGACTGCGCTGGAAAAAAAACTGCACGGGCTGCTTCTGCCGCGCGTCTGGGCCGTCGCTGGGCCTTCGCGCGCTGCGCGCCGCGCGCTGGGCGCTGCGTGCTTGGCCGGGCCACTGGCAGGCCGAGGCTGGGCCACGAGCTGCTGCTCTGCTGGGCTGGTTGCTCCTCTGGCCTAGCTGCTCGCGGGAAAAAAAACGTGGACCGATCGATTCCATCGATCCGTTGACCTCCAGTAGGTTTGCTCCTGCGCACGGGAGGCTCGGGGAAGCACGGCCAGCGGCCGCCGGCGGCGACGGGCGGCCCGACTGAGGACGGCCAGCGACCGCGGGGAGGTCCCCGACCCCCACCGCGTCCGGGGAGGGTGGCGCCAGGAGCGGGGTGGCCTCCACGCGCGGCACCCGCGGGCTCCAGGAGCTCTGCTCCACGGCCATGGCGGCTGCACGGTGGTTGCCGGGCGCGGGGACACCGGAACGGCTGGGCCGCCGGAGACGGCGGGGACGGTCACGCAGCGTCCCACCGCGTCCAGGGACGGCCTCGGGCTGGAGGGGAGGGCCACCACGACGTCGCCCTCGAGCTCGCCAGCTACGGCCATGGTGGGTCGAGCACGAAACTCGAACCTCCAGAGCTCTTCTCGACCTTCTGGTTCGCAGGGGAGGAAAAGGAGAGGGGAGGGAGTGTGGGCATCTGGATAGAGCTCGGTATCCAGCACGTTGTGCTCGAGCTGGAGTGAGCAGCGGGGAGGAAGTGGACAAGCACCGTCGGTGCCTACTTCTACCGGTTTCTCTCCAAGGAATAAAGGGGAGAGGATAGAATCGACTCCGGTCTGATCCAGGGGAGTAGGGATGGTCTCAGTCTCCACTAGGTTGGGCTGGGACAGGGGAACAGCGAGAGGGACCGGAGGAACAGGACGCGCAGGACGCCGACAGTGCGCGCTCCGAACGCCACGAGCGGCATCGATGCGTTCCCGCTGACTCGGGGCACCAAAAGGAACAAGGTTTCCATCGCTGGGTTCGTAACGACGAGAGGAACGCAACCAAACAAAATCCCACAGGGATTCCAAACTTTGTAAAATAGAATTTTCAGAAAACCAAAAACACCGAAGGTGCTCGATGAAATGACAGGGGCCTTGCACATCTCAGAAAAATCCCCAAAAATTACCACTGAGTACTTGTGGCATAGGGAGGGTATCTATGGAGTATGAGCTCAAATGGGTACAAGGAAATTGGGTTTCCACTTGATGTACAAAAATGGACACAATGGCATGGTTATGGAAATGTGAATTTCCACTCCTCACCTTGGGGTGATCACCTGGATTTGGGTGTCTATGGGCCATGTGGTCAATGTGACCAAGTCCCATGGTCATAGGATTTGTCTAGGTATAGGTTTGCTTGAAGATTCCAAAAAGGCATGAAAATGGCCTTACCAAGGAAGTAGGTCAAAAGTTGCTCAAATGGGTTTGGCTCTAAAAGATGAAGTGGAGGGAATGTAAAAATATTCATCCCCTGAATTTATCAGAATTTATGGAGATGCATAGCTTGACTCAAATATTTATGGATCAGAAATGGCATTTTGGAAAAATAGTGCCTAACATGGAAATATTGCATTGAAGTATGCAATATTTTTGCATGGATTGTCTTTATATGGATAGGGGAGTCCTCTGGTATTTTTAGTGGAATTTTTCTAGCTATGGAAATAGGCTTTCCTTTGGTAGGTGGAGAAAAGGGTTTAAAAGTTCGATAATTAGGGCTAGGGTTTTCGAGGGAAAACCTAAGCACCAAAATTATCACGGGTGATGGAGTGGTTCGGGGATCACTGGAAAATTCTTGAGGGAGCAACTCCCAAGTCAATTCTTCCTCAAAGATTTGAAGAAATATTATGGGAAAAGAGAAAAAGTTTTTCAGGTGTCATAAAACACCACTAAAATTAGGTTTCAATTTTCGGGGTGTTACACTCTCTATACCGAGGTATCACAAATACAAGGTTGCTCCTCGAGCTGTATGATCCCAGCAATGGAGACAAACACAAGGAAGAAGATGTAGCTTAGGGGGAAATGTGTCTCAGGGCATCGTCCCTCACGCAGGAGGGGGTGAGGCCCTATATATAGGCTAAACCGAGTTACTGAAGTGCCCATCCCGGTGCACTGTAGCCACGCCAAGGATATGTCATGATGTTACTCCTGTCAGAGACAGGACGTGACATGCCCATCTCCTGCAGCACCGTGGTACGCCTAGAATGTACCCTCTGCCAGAGACAAGACATGGCATGCCCATGCCTATCTCGTAGCCTTTTCCCCGGATGTCCCGCGGTCAGCGGTTAGGTGAGCCCTGTCACCTCACTCCTTCCGCACGCTCCCGTGTCCGGCGCTTCCGTGCCAGACGCTCCCGTGCCAGACGGGATGTGACAGGAGCATAGACTTCCGTCCGACATAAGGATAACCCGGCATGGATATGCCGGATTCCCTTTCCTGAATAATCTTCCCTGCACATAAGAAAACACGCAGGATACCGACACATATATGTCGGTTATGATGTCTCGGATCCTTTATCTCGGTCGACAGATGCCAGTTGGCACCAGCATGGTACCACGGTCCCCTCTGGCCCGGGTTACCTCGGTTTGCTTATGTCGGTATGCACCAACTCCACACCTGGTCACTCCAGAGGTTCAGGTATGTCGGCTTTTACTGTGACTTGGCCCACACCTGGGACCTTGCTTATACCACACCATGACCCTACCCGGGGGTAGCCCCCGACAAAGTCAGATATGTAAATAACCGCTGTAATATCGAATCATCTGAACTTCGATATATGATCTTTTGGCCGATGCAATCCAACCATACAATATCAGTCATGGGCATGTTAGAAAGCATCTGTTGAAAAATCAAAGTATTAGCAAAACCGACATATACGATCTCTTGGATAATGTGAACCAGCCCAAAATGAATCATGAGCAAATTTGGAAACAATCATTAAAAATCTAATAACGCGATTCTCTTGGCTGGTGGGCTCGCTCATGCGAAGAGGAAGAAGGGGAGGACGTACCATAACCACCAAATATAGCCTCATAATTTTAAAATTGTAAATATTTAGAAAATTGCAACACCAAATTGATGTTTTGCCTTGCCATTCTGAATTGATTAATATTTCTAGAAGAAACATCAGATGACTTAGAATTACCAAAACCATTTCAAGGTTCAATTAGATATAATATACTTTTATAATTGTGTATGCATTACTTAAAATTATACACGGAACCCATCAACCATGCTCGTCATTATCTGTAAGCCTTTATTTTGTATCACAATTTGCTAGATGAGTGTTTTTATCCCGATGTGTAGATGCATACTCTTATCGATATCTTTGTTGATATCGTTGCATCAAGATATATGTTAACTCACTTTCTCGAATGGAAAAACATAAGGAATTCATACTTTATGGGTCATCAAACATTAGAACTCAAATGTGTAGAAAACAGTTCGAATTATTTTTATACCATGTTAATATATAATATTTTTTGAATAAATATAATTTTTACATTTACAGCCCACGATTTTTTTTTACAAATCGATGTTTCATTGTATCATTGATCAGCAAAGTTTTAATATTATATACTGTTCACTTTGCAATAAATAAAAAGAAGAATGCTAAAAAAACATGGGTGTGTAGGTGCGTATATATGTGCTCAGTCACAACATCCTTACGGCTTACAGGATTGCTAACCGAAAACATAAAAATCTGGTAGGCTTTATTATTTGCAAAACACTTGATTGCAAACACATGTTAAAATCATATTGTAACACATATGTTCTATTTGTTTCAGGTATGTGATCACTATTATTAGTTCATAGCGGTGCAAAGGAAGGTCCATGCTTGGAACAGCAACGAAGCAAGTTCAGATATTTGACATGGATTTATTTGATTATAACCCAATTGAGTCATTCCCAGTCCACCATTGTTAATGTATCCGGAGCAGCGATATTTTACCCTGCAATAGTTCAAACTATTAAGTCAACACTCAGGTTTGTATACTAAAGTTATTTTCAGATTTACCTTTATGTACTGAGATAATCAATAAATGTATGAACCTTTTACGATATATATATTTATTTTACAAATACTATATACAACAAAATTAACAAATACTATATATTTTGATTTTATATGTCAATCAATAAACATAGGATTATTCATGTTTATAGCATGTTTCAGTGACATAATGCCTTATACGCTCAAAGGTCGATGATGCGGTTACCCATAAAATATCTGGTGAATTCTACGCGACGACAACATGGCCTTTGATGATATCACGCCGACAAAGTGGCAAAAACATCAAACCCCTCAGTCTGTGTCAATGTCTACGACGATCATGGTGGCAATCAGGGTCTGCGTGGCTGCAACACACGCATATGTCAGCCGAATCGATCAGCCGAATTGGACTGAAACTTTGAGCCCTGTAGACCACGAGTTGGAGGCATCATTGTTAACCATCAGCCCTATGTTGTACTTGCACGAGCTCAGGAATTAGTAGTGCTGTTGTTGCATGCATGAAGAAAGGATTGATTTTGAGGTAATAAGCTTTACTAATTTCAATCCGACAATATATGTGGTCATATTATGGTGCTCCGGTTCGTTAGAAGAATTGCAATGAAAAATTCTGTTCTTTTTTTTGCAGGGATGAAGACGAATCCAATTTTTTCTCCTGATTTCTTTGCTGTTTTGTTCGGAGCAATAAAATTGGTCTGAGCGTTCTGTTCCGCATATTAGGTGAGTTTAAATTGAATTGATGTTATTTTAAATCACCCACTACTGATGCCACTAAATTTCCTAATGATCGTATTTTTTCTTGGTATATTCTACAATAAGCACATCAGCACAGACCGATAAGAAAGCCCTGAATTGCCATTGGCAACTACAACCGATCCTTTCGATGAGAGAGCATATAAAGTTTCCGTTGTTTCTGCTTACCATCTACTAAAGCTTAAATCCGACATTACAGCCTTTCTTTTAGATATTTTATCTATTCTTCTTTTTTCAGGTGTCATGAACTTTTGGATAATGGTTTGTAAAATACATGATAATAGGATAGCATTTTAGTATACTCTTTTGGGCGAATTTCAGGTAGCTCTTACTGCAGTTTTTCCTGTTTTCTTAAAAGAGTATTTCAGTTGTTCGGTTAGTCAATAAAATGCATGTTTATTGGTACTGATCTGTCATGTAAACACCAGAAAGGATCAGGGTACGGTGGGCAAATGTTCAGACATCAATAGAATAACCAGGAGATGTGCATTATTTGACATAACTTAGCATTCTATAATGCTTTATATCTTAACAACATGTGGCGTGTCTAATGTTATGGGACCAATCTTTCATGAAGTGTACTTACTCATTTCAAATATTAAAGTATTCTATTTTGACCTTTAGGGATGCGATTTTTTTACAGTATATATGAAGTAATTTAAATAGGGTGCTAAAGCTATTCAGAAATTACTATCAAAAGAGATACAGTTGGAAAACACTTAGAAAATTATGAGGCCTGTGTAAGTGCGCTGGATTTAACATAGAACAGATAGGCTAAAATTTAAAGTCAGTTCATTACAGTAGAACTTCATTCTATGATGATAAGAGAAGGACAAAACGTGTGCATTCTATGAGAAAGCAAGTGTTAGACCAACGTAGCAATAGACTCAATGAGGGAGGTAGTGAGCGAAGATGCCTAATACATGAAAAGAACAGCCCGAAATGTGCAATACAAGAGAAAATCTACTCTAAACTTTCGGATCACTGTAGCTTACCATCAAACAGAAATACGGTACGCATCTTGAGATAGAGAAACTGACGAGTCAAGTAGAGGAGAGTTTCTAGAATATTCAGACACATTCCGACCAAATGCTACAAAGTTTTTTTTAAGCCAAATGCTAGAATGCTAGAGGAACGTGGAAACAGACAAATGAATTTGGAGGTCAACTACGACATGGACAAAAAATTGAACACAAATATCTAATAGCTAGAAAAGTTGAAGGTAACTAAATTCTTAAGTTTATATAGAGATGTTAGATAATATTAGCCTAATTTCAAAAATATGACAACAAAATACAACATCAATAAGTAGTCTAGCCGCGCAAATGCGCGAGCCACCCCGCTAGTTCCATATATTTGCAATGGTGCTGCCTACAATGTAGTATAAATAGGCAATGATATTTTTGTGATCCACCTACTATCTGCAACACCATTTCTTTTGAACCGAATGTGGTGTAGCACATTACCCAGTTTTGCACCTTTAATTGTCTTTACTCTTATAGATAAAATATAGATTATTATATCAATATATCATGTCGAACCAGGTGATGAATCAACTTGTAATCTAATTAATTCATTTTTGCAACAGTAGAATTAATCTTACTTGTTGTCAGGTTTAATCGCCCCCAGGGTCTTCACTTCTCAATGGATATGGAAGGATGCTTACATGTCCTAATCCAAAGGCCCTATTATACAAACAACTCTTTTAAGAAGCGTGTAAGGCGCAATGGAGGCGATGGCCCATGGAATTTTCGTGTTGGCCGATTTGACAATATAAGTCGGAATGGCAACCTTAAATTCTTGAATCTGGATTTTAACTGGTTCAACAGAAATCTATATCTTATAACATCGATTGTTTCGTAACGAGACATTTCTCCATAACTTTAACGTAAATGAAGAAATGATAAAAGGAAGGAAATAAGTATGCACAGTTAACTTACTGGATTTCTGAGATATGCTTACTGCTGAGTTATTGGATGCAGATGCTGATGAGCTATTTGTCCATATGAATGCTTAGATGAGACTCTTGAAATCAGATTTGATGCAATATATGTGTAGTAACTTATTTCTAAGATACAAATACAAATGCTTTCAAATTTATGTGCAAAATTTTGTAAAATATTTCAAAATGTTTGGATTCCGGGTTTGACTATGCCATCTTTTCTTTTCAATCTACTACAGTCCGGTTGTTTTTCATCTTTTCGATGAGGATAATGTTGACCCCAAAGTATATGTGCTGCAATTTTCACATTTCTGTATAATTTGTTATGAATTTTATTAGTCATCTTTATAGCCCATGTTGAGACTTAAATTAATAGGCTGTAGGGACAATTCATTTTCTCAATCGTCAAGCATGCATGACTGATATACAATTCTTATTGCTCCATATTATGTTAGGGAATTGCAATTTTTAACATAGTACGATGTGTATAGTTTGCAAAACACATGCATTGAACGTACACCATTACTAATTGAGTTAATGTCGGAGACGGACAAAACCAAGGAAACTCGTTCCTTGCTTGGTATAGAATAGAACATACTATAATTATGATTTTATCGTTCTTGTTGGTCACCCAGGTTGTTAAGTTGACGTACCAGCGATGCCGCATTACATTTTGTTTAACTTCCTACTTGAACTTACTTGATGTCCCAAATCTTTGAAGCTACAGAGTGTGGAGTAACGAGTAGTGGTGCCACTAAGAAATCACCATGCGATTATCACGGATACTTCTGCTTATCATAATAGAACAGCACCATTGCATTTTTTCACATTTACAACTTAACTATTTATATCGATCATGCTTTTGCTATATGAAAATTTCCATATATTTTGCAATGGTGCTGCCAACAGTGCAATAAATAGGCAATGATATTTTGTGATCAACCTACTATCTACAACATTACTTCCTTTTGAACCGAATATGATGTAGCACATTGCCCAGTTTTGCACCTTTACGTTTCTTTATTCATATAGATAATAGGTACATTACTTTATCAATAGATCTTGTACGAACTCAGGTGATGAATCGACCTCTAATTTAAGTCATTTTTACAACAATGGAATTAATCTTACTTGTCATCAAGTTTAATTGCCCCCAGGTCTTCACGAGGGCATATATATTGACGCACTTCATTGGCGGGCTGGCTGGTGGAGACCTACACAAGTGAGTGAGTAATGGTAATGATTTAGATATTACATGGATGTTTCATACTACTGATATACAATAGTCATGTGGATATGGAAGGACGCTTACATGTTTCAATCCAAAGGCCCTATTATACAATCAACTCTTCTATGAAGCGTGTAAGGCGCAATGGAGGCGATGGTCCATGGAATTTTTGCGTCGGCCGATTTTACAATATAAATTGGAACGAGAACCTTAAAATCTTGAATCTGGATTTTAACTTGGTTCATCGGGAATCGGTATCTTATAACATCAATTCTTTCGCAAAGAATCATTTCGTAAATAACTATGCACAATTGGCTTATTGGATTTCTGAGATATGCTTACTGCTGAGTACATGTTGTCTCATATATTTGTTGCGAAATACATTAATATGACAAATCTATTAGATGCAGATGGCCATGAGATATTTGTCCATATGAATGCTTAGATTGATTAGTATTGAGACTCAAAATCTGATTAGATGCAATGTGGAGTAACTTTTTTCTAAGATACAAATACAAATACAAATGTTTTTTAAATTTATGTGCAAACTTATGTAAATTATTTGAAAATGTTTGGATTCCGGGTTTGACTATGCCATCTTTTATTGTCAATGTACTACAGTCCGGTTGATTTTCAGTGTTTGGATGAGGATAATGTTAACCCCAAATAATATGTGCTGCAATTTTCACATTTCTATATAATTGTTATGAAATTTATTAGTCATGGTTATAGCCCATGGTGAGACTTAAATAAATAGGGTGTAGGGACAATTCATTTTCTCAATCGTCAAGCACGCATGACTGATAAACAATTCTTATTGCTCCATATTGGGTTAGGGAATTGCAATTTTTAACATAGTACGACCTACTCATGATATAGTTTGCATAGGGAATACAAATGTATATTTAAGTCATTTTTTTTCCAGAACACGCACAAGTCATGCGTGTCTTAAGTCATAATATATTTCAAAATACGTGCATTGCAGGTGCACCATTACTAATCGAGTTAATGTCTGAGAAGGAAACCAAGGAAACTCGTTCCTTGCTTGGTATAGAATGTAACAAACTATAATTATGATTTTGTCGTTCTGGTTAGTCACACCAAAAGGTTGTTAAGTTGATGTACCTGCAATGCCGCATTACCTTTGTTTAACTTCTTACTACTAGAACCTACTTTATGTCCGAAATCTTTGAAGCTACAGTGTGGAGTAACGAGTAGTGGTGTGCACTATGAAATCATCAGACGATTATTGCGGATACTTCTGCTTATCAGATTGGAAGATAATTAAGAAAAAAAATAGCGCACTATAAAAAATAGTGTCAGCCTTAAAATTCGTTATTAGCGTGCTACATCACGTTATAGCGTGCTATTAGCTAGACGTTGTACGCTGATTTATTTAGCGAGACAATTTCCAACAAGCTATAGCGGGCTATTTTTCTCAGTCAAGATAATACTCCAGATCCAGGATCAATCGGTCGATGCTCCTAAGAACCTCAACTGAGGCGCATCAAATCGAATGGAAAAATCAACCCGAAAAATTGAGCGCCCTGGTAAGTAGACAGCTCGAGAACGTTGCAGCAGAGAGTGGAATCAAGTCGAAAGATGAGCTTGCAATTTGTTCGTTTTTACACACGTATGAGCCCTGTAATCTTACATTTTTACACACATCTGAAACTATACATACAGCCGGCCGGCCGGGGAGCGTCGCGGTGGAGACGAAGGTGGGAGGGGGAGGACAACTCCAAAAACCAGATCCCTCCCTTCTTCAGTTCCAGCCTCTCCTCCATGCATGCCATGACAACAACGACGAGTAAGAAGAAACAGCTATATATGTTATGTACAAGCGCACGCACGGGCACACCAACGACGAGCAAGTGGTGGTGCCGGCGAGTTCGCGTTTTTGCGGCCATGGCGCGCGGCGGCCTAGCTAGGCAGTGCGAGCGAGGCGGGAGGCGATGGCGGAGTGGTACATGGCGTCGTGGAAGCTGTCCATCTCGGACATCCGTGCCCGCAGCTGACGCGCCTTCTCCTCCGTTAGGCCTCCCGCGAACGACCTGGCCGCCTTCTCCTGCTCCACCACCGGCTCGGCGGTCTCGATGTAGTCGGCCCTCCCGGACCATCCAACCAGCGGCGCCCACCACTTGCCTCCCTTGGGGGTTCCCGCGCGGGCACGCTTAGCGCCAACGGAGGCGGAGGTCGCGCGCGGACGGAACGTTGCCGTCCCAGACGACGGGCGCGCCGAGAAGGAGAGGACGACGGCTGCTGATGGTGCCATTGCCATTAATTTGCTCGCTTCGCACGTACTAAGACTCTGCGGAGATTGCTACGTTTCTTTGGTGAGAGTAGATGATGAGGGTTGAGACTTGAGAGTCGTTCAACTGCTGTGAATCTGTGGAATGGACTTGGAGGTGGTCGCCATTTTATAACGGAGCGAGGATGGCGACGCCGCGTACGTGGACGGGTGGGTGTGGGCGGCGTAGGCAAGGAGGGAGGGACCGCGTGGACTGACCGTTGGGGTGCGGTGCTTTCATCGCCACGAGGGTGACGTTCTTCTTCGGCACCATCGTCCCGAAGAAATCTTCCGATCGGACTCGTTCCTGCACCTGTGCACCACGAGCGCACTAGAGCTTCATATCGATGTGATGACCCACGTCTACAATGGCTGACGAAGAATGACTGGCAAATTTCGGAATCGTACAATATTTTTACTAGTCACCTAGGGTTCACCGATGATACGAGCATACGTGAAGATATATGTCATCGATATTACCCAAATGACATATTTATATAGGATGCTAGATCCAGCAATTTAACTTTATTTTTGTAGCCGGCGTGGCCTTGAGTGCAAGGGGGTGGAGCCGTGGAGGGGAAGTACCATTTCGAGGTTGCCAAGAGACAAAACAATATCACTAGAAGCTTAAAAAATATGTCCCTCGTTAATGTGGGATATTCTTTCACTCGAAGACCACGTTACCGCCAATATCGAGATATTTGTGGTGACTTCACTAATCGCGAAACTCTGTAACTTCAATTCAGGGCCTTGTTGTGTGTGTGGCCGTGTGCACATCCATACGTATTTTTTATACTCGGTGTTTCTAAGAAACGATTAATTTTGCTTATATTTAGAAAACAATCTAAGGAAGCACACGCTACATCAGCCTCAAGTATTCATAAAGGTTGAGGACTTCGCCGTTTGTTTAGTTGTCTCTTTTAGAAATTAAGAAGCTTATAATTAACCAAAGAAAGATTACAAAAATGTGGCGTTCAGAAGGTTAATCTATGTGCCATGTTCATATTACTACTGATGTCTTAGCACTCACGTCGGTGCACGCTCACCGCAGAAAGAATTAACACATCACTTGCCATCACACATTTAGATTAAAAAAAAAGGATCAAGAATGTCATCGTTACCTCGCTCTCGTAATTTTGAGTGACTTTGTCATGGTCTAGCCGACAATCAACTCTTCACACATGGTCTTACAAAGAGGAACATATGACTAAATTGGTTGGAAGCTATACAAACACCACACATCAGAATCGTAATTTGTGGACACAAACGCTCCTGCCAAGCTTTTCTTTTACCCGTCCTTTGGCGAGTAGCCATTGACATCGCTAGCTCTCGGTTTGCCTTCGGAGATTCCCAAGGGCCGCAGGTGGAATCACTTCAAAATGATAATAAAAAAATGCGCGCTGCTATATGTACGATACTATTCGTATGACGCTTGTACGACAACCGAATCAATCCGTCCGATCTGTGGCATGAAGCCGTTGGGCTGTGGCATGAAACCATGGGCTTCCGTCGGATCTGTGTCGTAATATGAAATTAAGAAGCTTATAACCAAAGAAAGATTACAAAAATGTGGAGTTCAGAAGGTTAATCTATGTGCCATGTTCATATTACTACTGATGTCTTAGCACTCACGTCGGTGCACGCTCACCGCAGAAAGAATTAACACATCACTTGCCATCACACATTTAGATTTAAAAAAAAGGATCAAGAATGTCATCGTTACCTCGCTCTCGTAATTTTGAGTGACTTTGTCATGATCTAGCCGACAATCAACTCTTCACACATGGTCTTACAAAGAGGAACATATGACTAAATTGGTTGGAAGCTATACAAACACCACACATCAGAATCGTAATTTGTGGACACAAACGCTCTTGCCAAGCTTTTCTTTTACCCGTCCTTTGGCGAGTAGCCATTGACATCGCTAGCTCTCGGTTTGCCTTCGGAGATTCCCAAGGGCCGCAGGTGGAATCACTTCAAAATGATAATAAAAAAATATTTCGTCAATATAGAAGTGCAAAACCAGTTTTCTGTAAATGTAGAATAGCCATCATTGTCACTTCCTACTTGATGGCCAGTTAATTTCATTTATCAAAGTTGTCACTCTCCACTAGCTAGATGACCATTTCAGAAGGCTCGTTAAAGTTTCTTATGGTAGATTTTATCAGGCCCGTGACACCCATAACCCAATCAGGAGTAGCCTAGCTAGCCTTCTAGACGTTCATAAAATCAATCATGCTTGTGTAGAGAGATTGGAGATGGGAGGTGCGTCCATGCATGGTTCTTGTGTTTTCAGGAGTTTTTGGCCTTCCAGAAGGGGGCACGCGGTTGATTCGCGTGTGCATGAAGAGTTTGTGTGTAAAATTAGTTAAAGCATGATTTAATTGTGTCTCAATGGATGTTGGGTGCTAACCAGGAAACGGTTGAGCTGTCACTCTTGCCATAAACATGATAGTGGTGGCATGCCCTTCCAAGTTCCAAAACTGTAGCCATCTACTAAGCCTCCCAGTGTAAGGTATCTAGGATGCTTCGCAAGAGAGGAAACACGCACACACCGGTAAGCATCACATTGATTAACAACTAAAACTACTAGTATTTGATATTTTAGAATACGGCCACAAAGCTCAGTTGCTTCAGAGGAAGTAACGAAAACTGCCGGGCACTTGTCCTTCCATCCGGCAAGCAGGATTTACTTGCAAGTGGTGGATTAACTAGTGGTCGAGTAAGAGTTTTCAGTTAACTCATCCATAGATTGGAGGTAGAAAACGCTCTGTGGGTTTAAACAAACAAGATAACTGTACATCAACCTATCATGGTTGTTGGTCACGGGAAGGTTCGCCAGTTTTTATTTCGTTGAACATGAATATTCATCGGCTCTTCAGGCTCTTGTAATATACAAGCCAGGAGTTCAATTCACGGAGATATCTAGTCCACCAAACCAAACAATCAGTACGTGGAGGTTAGTAGATCGAATACATGGAAGGATATTGTTTATCATCATTGTTGATAATGATCGGGTAAGGCTAAATGTTTCAGACGATAATGCTCTGAGATCCAGAATCATTCAGTCCAATTGGGTGAGCACCAAATCAAATCAAACCAACACGGAAGGTACAACGAGGTCAAATCTGAGTTAACCCCCTCTCCCTTTCCTCTCTCGCCCCCTCTCGCCCTTGAGGGCGACGGGGCCGCCCAAGCCACCAGCCGCGGCGCCCCTCCTCTAGCTTCCTCCCTCCTGCGCCGCCGCCGGCAGGGGTCGTCGGGCTTCGCCCCGGCGTCGCCGGCGGCGGCGGATCTTCTCTCCTCGCGTCCTGGTTGGGTGGGTCGGGGCCCTTACCTCAGTGGCGGCGGTGCTCGTCGGGAGGGCGTGGTCCGGCGCGGCCGGAGGATGCTGGTGGCGGTGCTGCTCCGCAGCGGTGCAGCGGCTCCCCAGCGACCGCTTGGCCTTGGTCCTCGCCTCGGCCCCCAGATGGGATCGGGCGGGCCTAGATGGGCCTGAGCAGGCTGGGCGTCCCTGCGGCTGTGGCTCCTCCTGGAGATGGTGGTGACGGCGATGCAGGCGTAGGGGACGGCGGCGTTGTGAATCGGCCTGTTGCAGCAGGGCTGCAGGAGCTTTACGGGCTGTAGGCCCGGCCGGGCCAGGCGGGCCTGGTTTGCTCCGGCGGCTCTGTCCGGTCGGCTACCGCCTCTCGGTGGTGGAGGTTGCTCCCTCCCGTCGATATGCGGTGCTGCTGTCCCTCGCTCCAGCGAAGTTGTCTACTCCGTTCTGCAGACCGTGGTCCAGTGCCCTTGGAGAGACGGTGATGATGACGGCAAGATAGTGGTGGCGCATGCTAGTGGGCGGAGAAGCGGGTGGTGGTGCGTCGGTGGTGTCTGGGAGTACCGGGGGAAAACCTAGGACCAATGCGCCGGTGGTGTCCGGGTGTTCGTGTGACTCGGGCTCGAGAGAAATCCGCGTTGACTCGTTTGACACCGACGCAGTGCCACCTTCGGGTGGCGCCATTCCTTGTTGGAGGGCGTCGGGGGTAGCCCGAGTTCACCTTACACCGAGTACCGGGGAAACCCTAGGACTAGTGCGCTGGTCCGAGTAGCAGCGCCGTGCCGATGGTGCCCCTTCTGAGGGAGATGCTGCTTGGTTTTGGACACAGCGGGGTGCCTTGTGCGTGGTGGGACAATTTCGGAGGGCGCAGCGATGGCGGGTCATCTTCGTTTAGTCGATTCGCCATGTTCTTTATTTCTTTTCGTTTTGGGCGTTGTGTTGCTGTTGCCCCAGCCTGTGTGGTGTGTGTGTGGTGTGGTTCTTGTATCTGTGGTTGTGGATGTTTGCTGGTCAGTGCTTTATTTATAAATTGGGCCGAAAGCCTGTTTCGTGGAAGGTACAACGAACATACTATCTCTGTACCAAGACAGATCAACACGAGCTTGAGCGCAATGATGTTCAGATCCAGAAGTAATGGATTTCATATCTACAACAGGAGTTGCTGTATTTACAAACCTCGCAGATCCTGCACAGGTAATTACAGATCCCAATTGTTCTAACGCGATGGGATTACTACATCTACACAGTTACACACACACAAGCACGGGCACATGAGCTTCTCTGGCGGTGCCGGCGAGTTGGTTTGTACTAGGTTCTCTGCGGCCGGCGTCCTAGGTGCAGCGTGCGAGGCGGGATGCGATGGCGGAGTGGTACATGTCGTCGTGGAAGCTCTCCATCTCGGCCATCCGCGCGCGCAGCTGCCGCGCCTTCTCCTCCGTCAGGACGCCCACGAAGGACCTCCCCGCCTTCTCCTCTTCCTCCTCCTCGGCGACCAGCGCCGCCGGAGAGGCGGCCTCGATGTAGTCGGCCCGCCCGGACCAACCCACCAGCGGCGCCCACCACTTGGCGCCTCCCGTGGGGGCTCCCGCGCGCACACGCTTGGCGGAGGCGGACGCGACGGTGGCGCGCGGCCGGAATGCAGTCGCTCCAATGGACGGGCGGGCGGAGAAGGAGACGGAGACGGCTGCTGCTGACGGTGCCATCGCCATTGGTTGTTACCACTCGATCGACTGCTTCGCTCGTGAGATTCTGCGAGTGATACGAGGCTTGAGAGTTCTTGAGATGTGAATCGGCGAGTCTATGGAATGGAGCTGGAGGTGCTCGCCGATTTATAACGGAGCAGGAGAAGAGCAGTGGTGGTGGATAGAGACGCCGCCTGGGTGTGCCGTGCGGCGGCATCAGCTAGGAGGCAGGGACGAGTGACGTGTGACCGCGTGGACTGGCCGTTGGGGTGTGGTGCTTTCATTGCCACGAGGGTAGGGTTGTACTGGCGGGGTCCGTGAAAACCCGCTAAAGTACGATTCAAGTTAAAATTGAACTAACGTGTCACGATCAGCTGAACCTGATTTTCTCGCTAGCATACACGAAGTGGGCCGGGTTCGGGCGCCGCTATGAAACCCTACACGAGGGTGACGTTCTTCTTCGGCACCGTCGTCCCCAAGAAATTTTCCGATCGGGACTCGTACACGTGCCTATGCACCACGAGCACACGTCTAATACTAACGACGAGTCAGTGGTAAAATTTCGGAAACGCACAAAGGTTATTTAGAGTAGTACTACACCAATCTACTCTTTCGAAAACCAGTTTTCCTCATAAATGGCCAACTCTTTTATTCTGTATCAATGAAAAGGTAAATCTTTTGTCTGGTTTCATAAAAATATCTTTAACGATGCCGCATACGTGTAAATATGAGCCAGATGGTCATCGATATTAGCCAATGACATGTATTTAGGATGGAAAATCCAGCAGCATTTGACTTTGTTTGTGTAGCTGATGTGGCTCTTCTGTGTGCGTGGGGTGGAGGAGAGCGTGTGGGTGGAGTGTCATGCCATCGTATCATTTCGAGTTTGTGGAAAGCCAAAGAATACCCCCAAATGATCAGGACGATGTTTGTCAATAATGTGAAATATATTTTCAGTCCGGTTATAGTCCATGCTGAGACATTTATGGTGACTTCATCAAACGTTATAATCCGAAATGGTCTTCGATAGATGTATGTGTATATGCATATTTATACTAGGGTGTTATGAAAAAAATCTGAGTTGATTTGTGGGATAAACAACCTTTGCTTTAGTGCTTGAGAGACTTCGCCATCTTTTAGGGCTGCAACTATTAGAAATAAATTGAGAACTACGAAGTAGCCTAGTGGCAAGGGTCGGAGTGACACATCCCTACGTCCAGGGTTCGACTCCTGTCATGAGCGGATTTTTGGTAACTCACCAGGGTGGTCTCCTTCTATAAAAAAAAACACGAGGTGCTGAAATCAAATTTTATTACAAATTAGAGATAAAGAAGTATATATATAACCAAACAAATATTGAACAAGAGGTGATGTTGTGAAGGTTAATCTATATGCCATGTTTTTGTTGGTATTAGCGCCGTATTGCGTTGATCCCCTCTATGTGCACCAACTGCACAAAGAAATAAAGCATCACTTGCCATCACTCCTCGGATAAAAAATAGCATAACAACCTCGCTCTATCTTTAGTGACTTCCGCAAGATCTGGTGGCATCAACTCTTCACCATGGTCTTACAACCATGAACACAAGACTCGATTAAACGAAATCTCACCGACATTAATATGTTCCTTGCACGACCAGTCGCTCAGCCTACCGGTTGCAATTCCACGACATTGTGCGTATACATCGTCGCTAGTCCTCCATTTGAAAGGTTTGCACGTCTGCAAGCTTTGCATCAATGACCTAGAGAGTTCGCACCGTCCTTTTCTCATATGTCTAGTAGCTAGGAATATTTGGTTAGCGTTCTCAGTATGGCCTCGATGCAGCAATCCGATATGCTAGGTAGTTCGTGGGAACATTTGCAACATATGGCACTTCTTCTCCCCGCAACCAAAACTAGAGGAAATGGCTTAAGTTCCTTCTCCTTATCTCATATGGGAGATCTGACTTCAGCGAATTTGTGTTTTCCAATGACCACTTAATTGATGCGGTAGTAGTGTTTAGTACATTTTCGAAACTACACAAACTCAATCACATCGGAACCAAAATGTGTGGTCATAAAAGCTCTTGATCCTACCAAGGTTACCAGCCGGCCTGTTGTTTAAACACGTTGTGAAGCCTTTCTAATACATGACCTTTGGCAAATAGACATTGACGCCGCTGGCTTTCAGTTTTACTTGATCTTTGCCTTTGGAGAGCTTCAAGGGCTGCAGGTCAAATCACTTCGAAATGATAAATCTCGCCGGCAAACTTAATAGCGACACAGAAGTACAAAAAACAGTTTTCTATTAATTAGAATAGAATATCCATCCTTGTACTTCCTGCTTGATGGCCAGCTTTATTTCTCAAAATTGTCACTCTCCACTAGTTAGGATGACCATTTCAGAACGCTCTGTTAAAGTTTCTTACCGTATATTTTATCAGGCCGCGCGTCACACTTAGCCAATTAGACAAGTGTACCGTTGCTTAGTCTTCAACTACTCCGTAGATGTTATCATACATAGAACTAGCAAAGAGATGGGAGCTGCGTCCGTGTGTGGTTAGCTGTTCTTCATGAGTCTTCAGTAGTTTTTTGTTTTTTGCCTTCCTTCCAGAAGAGGGCGAGCGACTGATGAGCGTGTGCATGGAGATTTTGTGTGGGGAAATTAGTTAAAACGGGAACTAATTGCGTCTCAATGGATGTTGAGTGTTACTCCCTCCGTGCATTAATATAATCGTTTTACCTATTACACATGTTGTCTACCTGCACACTAAAATGAGTGAACACATGCACACAAAAATGTGTCTATATACATTTGCATATGGACAAATGATAAAACATCTTATTTAAAAAACAGAGAGAGTAGGAGCAAGAAAAAGGTTGAGCTCTCACACTTTTTGCTATCCAAAACTGTAGCCATCTATGATATTACAAGCCCTCCAGAGTCCAGTCTAGCATGCTTCGGAAGTAAAACTGCCGTCTGAGATTTTTTTTAGAACCTAGGCTTTATTGCCCTGCTTTATAAGAAAGCAAAAAGTTTTACAGCAGTTCTTACAACCAACCCACCCAAACGAGCACCACCAGCTCAGCAACTTCAACAAAGTAACAGGGAAACACTCCCAAATCAAAACCAACCAAGAGAATAAAACTATTACAAACAACCGGACAGGAAACTCCCCCAACAAACTAACAAGGAAACTGAAAAAACAGGACACAAGAACACGCTCAAGCCATCTTAGCCGCCAAGAATCTTGCTTGTTCCTCCACTGTCTTGAAAATCTTCTGATTCTTCTTAGACCACAATATCGACCACTGCTGTAATAAGAGTAGAACCGAAAAAATAACATCAGTAGGCTTCTTCAAACACTTCTTCTCAAAAATGAGTTTGTTTCTAGCAGTCCAGAGCGTCCACCATACAGCCGCCACCCCACACTAGGCCTGTATAGTAAGTTTCTCTTTCTTGCTTTTGATCCACAAAAGGATGTCCTCCACAGAAGTGGGGATATCACCCCATCCAAGAATACGAGCAACTACTAACCACAGAAAGGCAGCAATGGGACAAGTAAACAGAAGATGATCAATAGTTTCAAGATCAACACACATAGGACAGATCCCATCTGAAGGACCATTCCTCAACTTGATTTGTTCCCTTTTTTAGATAAAGGGTTTTATTACTCAAAAGTTCAAGTATTACACCCGGCCTCTGCATAACAAATGCACACAGCCGCAACCAAAGTACCAAGTAAAAAGGAAGTGCGAGAATAGACGGATTACAATCAGCAGAGAAATGTAAAACGCCTATGTCATGGCGAGCTGAACAGCCTATGGAGGACCAATCCGGCGATCAAGCGGCCACCCATGTTGTGACAAAATGTCCCTTGCCACCTCCTCCAAGCGTGCACACGCCTCCGTAAAGAGGTCTCGATGTCCCACACGCTGTAAGGTGGACCACGTACGGAGAGTACTTGTGCATCGGTAGAGTACCTGCAAAAGAGAAACATTTTTGTCATTGAAAACCTTGTCATTTCTACTAAGCCATAGCGACCATATAACGGCAATCGCTCCCACCCTAATAACCGTTCTAAGCTTCTTATCAATCCCATGTAACCAATTGCCAAAGATATTTGCAACAGACTTGGGTGGATATAAGTTAGATGCTATTTGGATGGATGACCATATAGAACGAGCGAAATCACATTCGAAGAATAAGTGTTTTATTGTCTCTTGTTTAGAACAAAACATACACTTTGTACTTCCATGCCAATTCCGTTTGACAAGATTATCCTTGGTTAAAATGACACCCTTACGAAGATACCACGAGAATACTTTTATCTTTAGTGGAATCTTCATTTGCCAAATTTTTATTATCATCGACTGGAATATCAGAATGTACAAGCGCCCTATACATGGAGTCTACTGAGAATTTTCCATTCCCGCATAAATTCCAACGAAACTCATCGGATCCTTGTGTAAGCTGGATTGAAGCCAGCCGTGCCAACAAAGCGTTCCAAGACATTAATCTTGCACCGAATAAATCACGTCTGAACGACACATTGGGGGAGAACACTGCATAACAGTGGCAATAGTATCCCCTTTGTGGCGTACAATACTGTATAGGGCCGGATATTGTTCCCGGAGGGTGGTAGTTCCTAACCATTTATCCTCCCAGAATCTAATCTCCGAACCATCCTTAATATTAAATACACCGAAGCGAAAGAAATGCTTCTTAGTCGCCATCAGTCCGGCCCAAAAGTGGGAGTCACCAGGTTTCCACGACACCTGTGATACCGCCTTCGTGCCAATGTATTTTCTTTTAAGGAGCGTTTGCCATATACCGTCTTCGGTTAGCAACTTAAACAGCCACTTCCCTAGGAGGGCTGAATTCTTGATGCCGAGATCATGAATACCCAACCCTCCCTGGTCCTTTGGTCGGCAAACCACATCCCATTTAGCCAGTCGATACTTCTTTTCTCACCATCCCCTTGCCAAAAGAATCTTGATCGGAAATAATCCAATTTATACAAGACTCCTTTTGGTAATTGGAAGAAGGATATCATATACAGTACCATGTTTGTGAGTACCGAATTAATGAGAACCAGCCTTCCACCCAGGGATAGTAATTTGCCCTTCCAACTAGCTAGCCTCGCTTGCAGACGTTCCTCGACGTGTCTCCATTCCGCATTAGTCAATTTCCGATAATGGATTGGAATGCCCAAATACATTATGGGGAATTGACCCTGCTCACAACCGAATATATCGGCATACTGAACAGCTGCTTCCTGTGCTTCGCCAAAGCAAAATAATTCGCTTTTATGGAAATTGATTTTTAATCCCGATAATTGTTCGAATGCTGACAATATCAATTTCAGATTCGACGCTTTATCTATATCGTGTTCCATAAAAAGAATTGTGTCGTCCGCATATTGAAGGATAGAAAGTCCTCCATCGACAAGATGAGGAACAACTCCTTCAATTTGGCCATCCGTTTTAGCTCGTTCGATCATGATGGTCAACATATCTGCCACTATATTAAATAGTATAGGCGATAGTGGATCACCTTGTCTTAGGCCCTTTTTTGTTTGGAAGTAGTGGCCGATGTCATCATTGACTTTTATCGCTACACTTCCCCCTTCAACATAGTTACGGATCCATTCACACCAGGTGTCCGAGAACCCTTTCATTCTCAGGGTCTGTAGCAAGAATGGCCACTTAACTTTGTCATACGCCTTTTCAAAATCGATTTTGAATATAACCCCATTAAGTTTCTTCGTGTGCATTTCATGTACAGTCTCGTGTAGAACCACGACCCCATCTAGTATATTCCTCCCTTGCATAAAAGCAGTTTGGGTAGGCTTTACCACATGATCTGCAACAGAATTCAACCTAATTGTCGCTACTTTTGTAAAGATCTTGAAGCTAACATTCAGGAGGCATATAGGCCGATACTGTTGTATCCTCTCGGCCCCCTGAACCTTAGGTAACAAGACGATTTCCCCAAAATTAAGGCGGAAAAGTTCGAGTTGCCCAGCATGAAAACAGCCGAATAACTCTAACAAATCAACCTTTATGAGTTCCCAAAAATGCTGGTAGAATTCAGCTGGGAATCCATCAGGTCCAGGTGCCTTATTGTGCTCCATTTGGAAGACAGCCTTGCTTATCTCTTCTTCAGAGAAGGGTGCGATGAGCAGGCCGTTTTCCTCCGGAGTAACTTGGGTAATATCATCTGTACGTGTCTCATCAAGAGTGAAGTTACCTTCCTCCGGAGCACCGAACAGACCCTTATAGTAGTTGGTAATATAATCTTTGAGCATGTCCTGACCTTCGATCAGCCCCTCATCTTGGAGAAGAGAATGAATGAGTTTCCTCCTATGTCTGCCATTGGCGACATTGTGAAAGTATCTCGTATTCGAATCCCCTTGCAAAATGAATTGTGCCTTGGATCTTTGGTACCATTTAAGCTCTTCTTCTCTCAACATCCGACCCACCTGCTCATTCGAGTGCCGTTTTAGGTCACTCTCATTTGCTGATAGGGGACGCGTTTCTGCGAGTTTATCGAGCTCATCAATAATGGAACACAGGCGCTCCTTTTCTTTCTTAAGCATACCGGTGGTGTGGCGTGCCCATCCACGTAGGAATTTACGCAAGTTGCGCATTTTTGCATTCCATCGTTGAATAGCACTGTTGCCCACGACCGGTTGGGCCCATATCCTTTTGACCAAATCATCAAAACCATCACGCAACAGCCATCCTAATTCGAATTTGAAATGGGGCTTAACGGTCGGTTTCAATGTACCAGTGGAAAGGAGAATGGGGGCATGATCCGAAAAAGCTTCAATTCGTTCTAAAGCCCGAACCGATACCAATGGATATTTATCCTCCCAACGGGAATCCATCAATACACGGTCCAACTTTTCGAACGTCGGCTCTGGGAGACTATTAGCCCAAGTGAATTGTCTCCCCGTCATATGAACCTCCCTTAGAGACAAGCTATCAATTACAGCATTGAATAAGAGAGCCCAATGACCATCGAATCTGCCCTTACTTTTCTCGTGACGGTATCTCAGCATGTTGAAATCCCCTCCTATAAGAATAGGGTGTGGGTTATCCTTAGCTAAGTTAACCAATTCTCGAAGAAAAGCAGCCTTAAACTCTTCTTGGGCAGCACCGTATACAGCAACTAAACTCCATATAAAGTTGTCGGACTTATTTCGGATATTAAATTTAATGTGGAACTCACCATCCGAACGGTCCAACAACTCCATGGTATCAGTTTTTATGCCGAGTAACATGCCACCCGATCTTCCTCGAGGGGGACAAGAATGCCAAGTAAAATCTACACCACCAGAAAGGCGATCTAGTAGAGTACTTGGAAAATCTCGTCTACCCGTCTCAGAAATAGCCAAAAAATCCAACTTGTAATCCCTCACATGATGCGCAATATTTAAATGTTTAGCCAAGTCGCCTAGACCTCTGCTATTTTCAAATATGCCATTCATTGGGAAACCATTGGGGATTTCGACTTTCTCGCACATTTTCGCGAAGATAGGTTCTTTTTATTTTTAGCGGATTTAGATTTCCGGCCGGTAGCATACAGGTCATCAAAAGAACCCAGCTGAGCCTCATCCAAATCCAACTCCGTAACCTCTCCTACAAGATGTGATAGAAGCTGTCCATCTAAAGTGTCATTCGCTTCATCATCATCTATAGGAGGAGGTACCGGCCTACTCGAAACACTAGGTGATACCTTACGGCGATCATATTCTACATGTCTCAAAATATTAGCCGACAAAACCACTTCCTTTTCATTCCGCCCTAAAGTGACGCCAACACTAGACAGGTGCGTGGAAATCTTAGACGGCGAAAAAGAGAGGAAAGACTTCTGGGATGGGTACATACCAGTAGATGGAGTGGAGAACAATCCTGCCTTGCGCCTCATCGCCTTGGTCATGGAGTCCTCATCCGTTGCCGATGCACCGTCCGTCCCTGTCTGGTGACGTTCACTGCGCCTAGGCAAAGCCGTAGGCAGCGAACGCCCTCCAGTAGGCGCTTCCGTGATGGGAGAGGGTGATGGTGTTGTAGCAACCCTCCCCTTCACAGAGGCCGCCGAAGAAGAACGCGGAGACGGCGGAGACACCATAGAGGAGGGCAGAGTCGGAGTAGCAGCCCCCACCCCTATGGTGTCCGACGTCGGCACCGGCGAGCTCTCACCGGTCGCCCCCAAAGGGCAGACCAACAAGCCCCCGGTCAGCTCCTCCTTTCCGTCCCTGACGCAGTTGCTTGCCAAAGCAGCAGGCCCGGCAGCACTATCCTCCGCGCGGTCGGCCACCAGCGGCCCAGGAGCAGCCCGAGACAGGTGGGCAGCATCTCCAGAAGCCTCTGCCTGGGCGGCCAGTAGCGAGCAGCTGCTCACACCACCGACCTGCACGCCAGCGCCGGAGATGGGCCGCTCCAACACGGCTGGCCCATCAGCGCAGTTCCCTGCCGGCGCCCGGTGTGCGGCAGTGAAGACGCCGTCGCCCAGCGGTCCATAAGTAGCCGAAGAGGATGGGCCGATCTCAGTAGCAGCACCCAGCACCGGAAAGGAGCAGTTTTTCCTCCATTTCTTCACTATCTCGATCCCCCTCGGAGTCTTCGGGTTTGGATTAAAGGGGGTAACAGCTACGCCCTCAAGCGCGAGAGCCACCGCTGCACCATGTACATGTCCACCACCTCCGGCCGGGCTGGGTTCAACCGTCATGTTCGAAGTGTCCGCCCCATTGGACGGAGCATCTTCTCCAGATTGACCACCACCCAAGTTGTCATCTCCCATGCCATTATCATCAGAGTCATCTTTACCCTTGCGCTGCCACAAGAAAGGCACAAAGTCCGCCTCCGGTACGTAATCATCAGCCTCAGGACGGAAGGTAAAGTCATAGCCCTTAAGTCACAGCACTCCAGCAGTCGTTATGAAAGGCCCCTCCTCATCGATATCTTTGAAGCTATCACCGTTCAGCATCCCCACCAAGATACGGACCACCCCTCTACGCCGGAGAGAGAACAGATCCACATCAATCGTAGTACCGATGAGGGAGCCAACCGCCCATAAGCCCCAGAAGTGACGCAGCGGGTTAGGAACTCCGGTGACATGCACCCAAAACTGAACCAACTCCGATGTATGCTCAATATCCACCGGCTTCCACTCACTGAAAATGAGCTTAGTTGCTTGAGACGGGATGCCAAGCTCAACACCAATAAAGCGCAGCAAGTCCGCCTTGGACGGGAAGTTCACCGTGAAAGATTTATCACCATTAGGGACTGCCTCCCAACACCAAGACCGAACCGGGCACAGTCTAGCAACCTGGGCCGCCACCTGTTTCGCCGTGGCGGCCACACCCTGCACCGTCACCAGAGCCACTAGGGAGTTCTTCGGTGCAACCTCCGCTTTGTAAAGGTTATCTGGGAACTGAGTGAACATGGTGTCATTCTGCCCGTGGCCAGCAACAAACGCAGTGGGTCTCGGCAACTTCAGCGTTGTACACATCGGCGTCGGGTGCTTTGCATTGTCACAAATGTAGCAATAGTGCTTCACCGGGCAGTCCTTTGTCGCATGTTCATTCACCGCGCACTTCCAGCACCAACCCCTGGCTTTCTTGACCCCTCCCACAACCTCGTTAGCCGCTGCCACTGCCACCACATTCTGCATCGGTAATGTGGGAGTAGCAACCGGCTGAGGCTGGGTACCTTCCCCTTGCTGTAGTACTCCGGGGACTTGTGCAGGATCGATAAACTGGGCAGTTCCCGGCATCCCACCGAGCTGTTGTGCATGCGCCGGAACCACCGGCTTGTTTTTCTTCTTCTTCCTCTTCGGAGCCTGGGCAGCAGCACCTAGGGCGAACCCAGCAATGGGTGGAGGTCCACCTGCGCCACCCTGAGCATACTGCGGCGCTGCACCCTGCTGCGGATGGCCAGCACCCGCGGCCGGCAGACCTCCGACTCCAGCAGCAGACTGCACGGCGGCTGGGCCGTACTGGACGGCATTGCCGTACTGCCCAGCGACCGCTCCCGCACCGTGGTGCACAGCCGGACCCGGGGCGTAGTACCCAGCGCCCGCTGCCAGCACCGCCGGCGCCAAGCCGTACTGGCCCGTCCCAGGTCCATGTTGATACGCAGCGAAGTTCTGCTGAGCCGGAGCATACCGTGGCGCGTAGTTCTGCTGACCCGCGACGTTCCCGAAGCGCCCACCGGCCCCGCGTCCATGCGCTCCTGCACCTCGACCGCGACCACCGGGAGCCGCCGCAGGAGCCGCCGCAGGAGCCCACCCCGGAGGTCCCGGGAACCCAGGGGGCCTGTCATGGAAGCCTGTTATGGAGAACTTGCCACATTAAAATACGAATCTTCAAAGGAATTCTGAGTTTCCAAATCAGAGACAAAAATGGCACCGACACCCCCTGAAAAGTTAACCACCTGTACATTGACTTCACAGAGTACACTCCAGATTTGTTAAAAGCCCAGACCACTCTGTCTTCAGAACTCGACAATTCCCTGTCTGCTATCATATCCATCAAATTTTCCCAGCTGTTCATCTCTTCCCTCCCAAAAGATCTCTTAAAAGCGATGTTCCAGACTTCTTCTTGAAAATCAAAATTCTCCGCTACTGAAGCATCTGGATTAGATGAACACCAAAAGAGAGAAGGAAATTGTAATTTAAGAGGAATCTATCCAACCCAAACATCATGGCAGAACCGAGTTTTGTGACCATTGCCCACCTTGAAAATCGCACCCCAACTGAACCAATGTTTCACGTTCTGTAACCCGTTCCAAAATTGCGAACCCTTTTTATTGTTCATCAAAATAGACTCCCCTTGGTCAAGTATTTCTTAGTTAGCACTTTATGCCACAAACTCCCCGGCTCATTGAAAAGTTTCTAAATCCATTTTAACAGCAGAGCAATGTTCATATACCTCTCTTTTACTGTAGAATACGGCCAGAATGCACGGAAACTCTCTTTGGCTCCCGTGATCCATTTATTTTCTTAAATTCGAAAATAAGCTCCGAAAATAATATTTGCAAGTTAAAAAACCAAAGGAAAATCTATATGTAGTAAATCACGAAGCTAAATTATTTGAATTTTGAGCTACAAAAAAGTTATAAAATCTGATAAATTTTGGAGTTTGGAAAAGTTGCACTGTTTACTATACTTAGATTCATACTTATTTTATTTTGTGTATTTCAGAATACGATGTATTTCAAATTGAGGTTTTACACGTTGTAAGACACATCATTGATTACATAAAAAATGTTAATCTATAAATATGATTTTCGAATTTTTTAAAGTCCAGTAAGATAATCAGTGGGGCTCGGAGCCAGAAACCAAAGTTGCCGGTCCACTTGCTCCTTTCATCCTGAAAGTAGGACACATAAACTAGTGGTCCAGTATGATATTTTCTATTAACTTGTCGATCTAGTGGAGGCAGAGAAACGGTCTGTGGGTTTAAGCTAACGCGATACTAGTTGTTGGCCACGTGAAAGTTCATCAGTTTTTATTTTGTTGATCATATATGAAGGATTCACGCAAATTGAACATCAACCTATCATTGGAGGCAAAGATCAACCTATCATGATTGTAGGTCACGGGAAGGTGTTCATCCATCTTCATTTTTTCTGAACTTGAAGTTTCTTAAGGCCTCTTTGGATCGTAGGAATTTCACAGGATTTTTGGAGGATTCCAATCCTTAGGATTATTTCCTATGGAATGCCTTTGGATCAAAGGAATGGTGCTACCCAAATCCCTATGGATTGGATTCCTATGCCTCAATCCCATAGGATTTTGAACATCCACTACAACCTCTTTTTTAGACTCAAGCGTGTAAGATCGAGGCACGTTTCCTGTGTTTTTCCTGCATTGCATCCAAACGACTATTCCTGTAAATTTCCTGTGTTTTACAATCCTCAGTTTTACACATGCAAACCAGTGAGATTCCTACGTTTTTCCTATTCATATGTTTTGGAACCCTATGATCCAAAGAGGCCCTTATCGTTTTTGGCCTTCCAGAAGGGGCCGAGCAACTGGTGTGCGTGTGCACGAAGATATTGTGCGCGAAAAATAGTTTAACATGGAATTAGTAACGTCTCAATGGGGCTGTTTGGATTGTGGCCGGCAGTTACCTTTCCAAAAAATTGGCGTTGACTCCTGGCATGGGCTGGCCTTTGGATGGTAGCCTAATAATCATAGCCACGCCAAATTTTTGGTCACGCCGTGCGATTCTGCGCCCACACGCGGGCAAAACCGGGGCGGTAGAATCCTAAGCCAATATTTTGGCGTGCCCATGATTTGGTGGGGCGGGCCTGGGCACAAACCAAACATGCCCAATGGATGTTGAGTTGAGTGCTAGCTGAGCTGCCCGGAAAGCTTGAGCTCTCACACATTTGCTATCCAAAACTGTAACCATCTAGAGTAGCAGTACTCCACTAAGCCCTCTAGTGTAAGCTATCTAGGATGCTTCGTTAGGGAGGAACCACGAACACCCCGGTCAGCATCAGTGCGTCACACTGATTAACAAGTAAAACTGCCGTTTGAGATTAGGTACGGCCACAAAAGCACACTTGCTTTAGACTAATTAACGAAAGCTACCGGGGCACTTGTCCTTTCAGCACGCAAGCAGGATTTACTCACTTGTGGCACATAAACTAACTATTGGAGGCAGAGAGCGATCTGTGTGGGATATACGAGTGACAAATGAGATGAAGATCTTGGCTATAATCAAACCATGGTTCCTCCGCTTATCTTTGTTCTTTCTATATGTTAAGTCTAATCACGCCTCGAGGGTCATTTATCTTTCCACTAGATCTGTACATCAACCAACAACTAGATCTGTACAACTTCAGTTGTCTACTTTTCAATTCCAACTCTAACTCGCATGTATCCATAAGAATGGCTAGCGTTTTCTTCATCCAACCCACATTCGTTATTGGCTACTAAATTTACTCTACATTAGTTTCATGTAATCATCGCTACTATGAAATTAATACTAGTTGGGTGTGAGTGAATCCTGATCATAACGAGTTTATGCATTCCCCTTTATCTGTTTTCTTTCCGTTTGAAACATTTGCCGTTTTGGCATATTTTGTTGTTGTACCTGTTTACCGCAAGAAATCTGATGGATATTAATATATTACCTTTATCAAAAAATTGAAATTCAATCCAATGTTGTTGTTTTCCGTTTTGAAATATCACCCTCTCTTGTGATCGTACCGAGTTTGCAAGCGGTGTGTTGCTTAGACAACTAATTTGGGCGCCGAAGTAAAATATAGGAAATAATGTCTCTAGTACATTTCCGAAACCAAATGCGTGGTCACAAACTCTCTTGCTCCTACCCAGGCCACCGCCGGCCTGTTGTTTAAACACGCTGTGAAGCTTTTCTAATAGAAATACCTGCCCTTTGGTAAGTAGCCATTGGCACCGCTAGCTTTTGGTCTCGTTTCATCTTTGCCTTCGGAGAATTCCAAGGTCCACAGCTGGAACCACTTCACTTAAAATTTAAAAATAAATACTTCGTCAAAGTTAGCCGGGAAACTGGAAACAGAAGTACAAAAACAAGTTTTCTGTTAATAAGAATATGCATCCTCGTTACTTACTACTGGATGGCCACCTTTCTTCTAAAAATGTCACTGTCCACTAGCTAGATGAACATTTCAGAACTATACTAAAGTTTCCTATCGTCCTTTTTGTATCAGGTTCCCTGTAGCTAGCCTTCTAGATATTGCTAACAAAATCATAGAGACAAGAATAGATATCAGAGATGGGAGGTGCGTCCGTGCATGGTTAGCTGATCTTGTGTCTTCAGTAGTTTTTGTCCTTCCAGAAGGGGGCGAACGATTGATGCGCGTTTCAGTGTGTGCATGAAGATATTGTGTGCAAAAGTTAGTTAAATTAGGAATTAATTGCGTCTCAATGGATGTTGAGTCGAGTGCTATCTGAGCTGCCCAGGAAAGCTTGAACTCTCACAGTTTTGATACCCAAAACTGTAGCCATCTACAGCAGTACCAAGCTCTCTAGTGTCAGCTATCTAGAATGCTTCGTTAGGGAGGCAACACGAACACACCGGTCAGTATCACACTGATTAACAAGTAAACCTGCCGTTTGAGATCACACTTAGTCCTTTCAGCCCACAAGCAGGATTTAATCACAAGTGGCACATAAAGTAGTGGTCGATCTATTGGAGGCAGAGAGCGATCTGTGGGTTTAAAACAAAGGAAATAATTGTACATCAACCAATCATGGTTGCTTGTTGGTCACGGGAAGGTTCATGCGTCTTTATTTTTTCTGAACTTGAAGGTTTCTCAGCTCAAATTAAAATGTGGGAAATTATAAATATCCCCGGAATACAAGCTATTGTGTCCAATTCATCGAGACATGTAGTCCCCCCAACCGAACACAATCAGTTTGTGAAGGTTGGTGGAGTTCATCATTGCCGATAATGATCGTGTCAGGCTAATTAATTGTTTTAGAAAACAGTATTTCAGATTCAGAACCGAGTTATGTTGATTTTCTTGCGAAAACAATGCTCTCAGATCCAGAAACAATCCATGATGAGTGCCCCACAATCCCAGCTGCCAAGGACCAAATCAAATCAACACGGAAGGCACAACAAGCGTTCCTTCCTCGTGTGATAAAAGGACAAATCAACAAAAGGTTTGAGCGCGAAGATGTTCAGATCCAGAACTAATAGACATTTTCAGATCTACAACAGGAGTGTTGTTTAAACACGCTGTGAAGCTTTTCTAATAGAAATACCTGCCCTTTGGTAAGTAGCCATCCTCGTCCTCGTTTGCCTTTGGAGATTCCCAGGGGCCGCAGCTGGAACCACTATTTTGCTCCCGAGCGGGAAATAGAAGTACACAAACAAGTTTTCTGTTAGTAAGAATATCCATCCTCGTCACTGGAAAGTACATATTTGGCTCCCGAGGATTTAATTTTTTTTGAAAATCATATTTGTAAGTTTCAAAAAATTCTGAAAAAAATCCGGATGTAGAAATGATGTACCCCACAAACGTTGCAAAATTTGTATTCAGATTGAAAATATCTAATAAAACTTCGAGATTGAAAATATGCATATCCAGCTCCACAATTTTGTCATTTTTGTGTAGCTTAGAATACAAAATATTTGAATTTGATATTTTGCAAGTTCATGTGATATACTATTGGCTAGATCCGAAATTGTTTTTAGAATTTTTTAGAACTCATAAATATGATTTCCGAATTTTATAAATTAGAGGGAGCAACGGGATCTCGGGCGCCAAAAATCGCTACTCGTCTCGACACTTCCTACTTGATGGCCACTTCTATTTCTCAAAAATGTCACTCTCCACTAGCTAGATGAACATTTCGGAACGCTATACTAAAGTTTCTTATCGTTCTTTAGCTAGCCTTCTAGATATTGCTAAGAAAATCATACAAGGGAAAAGATCAGAGATGGGAGGTGCGTCCGTGCGTGGTTAGGCGTTCTTGTGTCTTGGGTAGTTTTTTTTGCCTTCGAGAAGGGGGCAAAGCGATCGATGCGCGTGTGCGTGAAGATATTGTGTGCAAAAGTTACTGAAAGTAGGAATTAATTGCGTCCTAATGGATGTTGAGTAGAGTCCTAATCCAACTGCCCAGGAAAGCCTGAGCTCTCACACTTTTGCTTACCAAAGCTGTAGCCATCTAGAGCAAGCCCTCCAGTGTAAGAGCTATCTAGGATGCTTCGTTAGGGAGGAACCACGAACACACAGATTGATAAGTAAAACTGCCGTTTGAGAGTAAGTACAGCCACAAAGCACACTTGCTATCATAGTTGCTTGTTGGTCACGGGAAGGTTCATCCGTCTTTATTTTGTCTGAACTAAAAGGTCTCTCAGTTATACAAGCTATTGTGTCCAATTCATCGAGACACAATCAGTTTATGGAGATTGATGGAGTACATCATCATTGTAGATAATGATCGTGACGGGCTAATAATTGTTTAAAAAAACAATACTACCTCCGATCCATATTAGTGGGCACAACTTTGTCTAGATACACATGTATCTAGTTTAAATACTTAACTAGATAAGTATGAATTTAGACAAAACTATGCCCACTAATATGGATCGGAGGGAGTAATACTCTTAAGATCCAGAATCGATCCATGCTGATCGTCTTCGAAAAACAATGCTCTCAGAGCCAGAATCAATCTATGACGAGTCCCCACAATCAAATCAACAAGGAAGACACAACAAACGTTCAATGATCGCGTCAGGCTAATAGTTTCAGAAAACAATGCTCTCAGATCCAGAACAGAGCCAGGCTGATTGCTTTCAGAATGCTCACAGATCCAGAATCGATCCATGACGAGTCACACAGTCCCCAACGACCGAGGACCTAATCAATAGACATTCAGATCTACTTCGTACAACAGAATTAATAGACACGGGTTTGAGCGGAAAGATGTTCAGATGCAAAATTCATAGACGTTCAGATCTACAACAGGAATGTTATTACAAATCTGGCAGACCTGGCACATATAGATCCCAACAGGAGGTGAAATCACATCGTTGCATCTAAGTAGGAAAAGCTAAATGCAGATCGGGGAGCTTCGCGGCGGAGACGAAGACGAGGGATCCCTAAAACCAGATCCCTGCGCTCCTCCATAGACTACAACATCATCAAGGGCGTCGATCCCCCAAAACAAGTACGGGGCGACAGACCCCCAAATCCGAAGAGCAAACACAACTATGTACAGGCACTTGCGTTGTCGGCGAGTTTGGGTCGGCTCTCCGGCCGTCCGTCCGGCGGCGGCCTAGGTGGAGCGCGCGAGGCGGGAGGCGATGGCGGAGTGGTACATGGCGTCGTGGAAGCTCTCGGTCTCGGACATCCGCGCCCGCAGCTGCCGCGCCTTCTCCTCCGTGAGGCCGCCCACGAAGGGCCTGGCGGCGGCCTTCTCCTCCTCGACCACCACCGCCGTCGCCGGCTCGATGTAGTCCGCCTTGCCGGACCAGCCGACCAGCGGCGCCCACCACTTGCCGCCCTCGGGCTTCTGCTGCCCCGCGCGGACCGCCGAGGCGGAGGCGGCGCGCGGACGGACCGGGCGCGCGGCGGCGGAGAAGGAGACGGCGGACGCGGTCGGTGCCATGGCCATATTTGCTCGGTACGTGACGATTTTGCTTTGCTAGAGCCTAGAAGTTGGTGCGAGATGACGAGGATTGCTTGGGAGATGATGGATTGAGATTGTGGCTATGGTGCTCGGGGTGGTGGGGAATTTATAACGGGATGGGGCGGAGGAGGAGTGGATAAGGACGCCGCGTGGACACGTGGAGAGAGGGATCCCGTCGGAGAGGAGCTGGTTTCCGTTACTGCTGCTGCGCGAGTGACGGTGCTCTTTACTGCCGGGACGGTGACGGTGGCCGGGAAAGATGGTGGCATGGAAAAAGTGCAAAACAAAATTTGAACTTATGGATGAAAGCTAAATCAAATCCTGAACATTGAATCTCCAAAATTGACACTCTAAATTATCAAATCCCGGTATATTTTCAACCATGTATCTGTTTGGCACGCCGGGAATGTAACGAACCAGACCGGGATAACATGCTAGTCTCATTGACGATACGTGCCCATTAGTCAGGGATTTGACAAATATTGAACCGATATTCCTCTCTTCCCCCTGTCGTCTTCTACCTCAGTCCAGCACACGGGAGGCTGCCGGAACGACTCGCTGCCGGCGGTAGGCAGCACGGCAAGGCCGGCGGAGGAAGGAGGCGACATCCCCAGGGCCACCGCGTCTGGGGACGGTACTGGCGTGGGCGAGGAAGGGTTCCGCGAGCTAGTCCAGATCTTGCCCGTACGGCAGTGGCAGCCGCCTCCTGGAGTCGATCTCTCAAACCTCCTCTCGATTTTCTGGTGAGCTGGGGCAGCAGATAGGGGTAGTAGGAGCTTATCCATCTGGTTAATTGGCGAATGTAGCACGCGCACGCTCGCTACAGTCCAAGAACCGGCGGCGGTGATTTTTGCCTAGAATCGGAGCGGCGCCCTGTAGCTTCGAGAGCCCTGTCGTGGTTGCTGGCCTGCTGCTGCTCTTGACGGGGCTCGATTGGGGTTGCTGGGATTGTAATCAAATTGACAATTTTTTGGGGAATTAACTACCCTTGCTAGCCTTGATCTTGTATGACAAACATTGATTATAGAGCTAAGTGCGTCCCCTGGATCAATGGCTACGGACGCGATTGATTATAGAGTTAGAGGTGGAAGATGTATATGATCAGTGGGTCCTCTTTGTTACTGAGAGTAACAAATTATTTAATTTAGAAATTATTTATTTTAGCATCAAATAGATCCAGAGTTGAAAATAGATCGAGATTTAATAGTTCAGAGGCCAATTTCGAGGATTCAAAGTTCAGGGTTCGATTTAGCTTCAAGGTTTGTTTTGGACTTTTTCTGATGGTATCGGCACACGGGAAACGCACACCGGATGGGAAATGCTGCTTGATTGCTTGCCAAGAGTTTGGGACCCGTGAGATGGGGGCGACGGTGATGTTTTGGATCTGGATCCTGTTCTACAAGAAGATCTTTGTTGCAGCATGTGGTGTGCTGCTTCTTGCTGGTACTAGTATCCCTTCAACAAATATCGGCAAAAGTTGATGCACGATACTACAAGTTCGTGCGCCATGATTTAAATAATTCAAGTCCGTACTAAAACCAAACGCAAGGGGAACGATAACGATCGAACAAACATACAACACGTCGCTACCACTACCTAGGTCATTGGGCGATCCACAGTTTCGAAGGATCGACCCACGACCACATCGTTGAAGCTTTTGAGCTCTGATTAAAACTTCCTTCACGAAATGACATGTTGTATGATTTATGTAAAACTGAACACTCAATTTCAGTACAACCTCCGATCCATATTAATGGGCTCAACTTTATCTAGATACGGATGTATCTAGTTAAGTGTTTAGACTAGATGCATCTGTATCTAGACAATGTTGAGGCCATTAATATGGATCGGAGAGAGTAATGAAATTGGGAGCCTGGGCTCCTTCCCTCGAAAAAAAATGATTTATGTATTAGTATATTCTAAGTAGCATTTGACCCCTACTTTGAGCCCGATCACTACCTGCTTATCACTGCCCTTGGAAATTCCGAAGGGCTGCCCACGGAATTACGTAGAACCGTCTAGTAGGTACAACTTGCCGTAAAAAAGAGATATAAATGTTGAGCATCAAGTTTGTATAAACACGAGTCCTTGTTACCGTGTGCTAGCTAGATGGCCCTTTGTATTTCCCATAATTGTAACTTTCCACTGGATGGCCCCTTCGCAGTCTCTACCGAATTTATCTTACTGCTAGCATTATACTCTCTCCGTCTTTTAATAAAAGATGTTTTAGGTGTTGTGTATGTTGACTAGATTCACACTAAAATGAGTGTACATACAAACTAAAACATGTCTAGATACATGTGGATATATGTGTATATGAAAAAAGGCTATACCATCTTATATTAAAAAACGGAGAGAGTATTTTAGCCTGTCATGAGAGCAGCATTTGGCGTAACTGCAGGAGTGGCCAAGCTTTCTAGATGTTCCCGAGAAACCCATGTTTCACAAGCTAGGAAACAGATGGGCATGCAGTGTACGTACGTGCAGTTATTTGTTTGATTCTGTTCCTTGGTGGTTTTGGGACTTCTAGAAGGAGTGAGAGTTACGAGGATTTGCATACGCGCTTGAGGATCTACTAGCAAGCTAGGGGCTGGTTAACGCGAGGGGCGAGAATTAAGGTTGTGCTGATGAACAATGTTTCGGTACACAACCTAGGATGTGAAAATGCTGAAAATAATGGCACTATTTTAATTTCAGAAGTAATTAGGAGGCAAAGTTCACATAGCTACGTCCTTCATCGGTACTAAGTGCATGCATTACCAAATTGTGCTTTCGATAAACACTGCTCAAGCCAAAGCCTTTTTATCATAGTTTTCTTCATTTTTTAAGAAATGGAATGACTTGTTCGACTATGGCTTTAAAAGGCTTGAATTAGAAAGTTTTAGAAGGACAAATTTCTAGTAATTTTATAAAATTATTCATCTGTAGCTAGGGAATTTTCGAATAGTCGTCTTGGTTTTGTTTCCTAGAGTTTTTTCGATATTCAAACCCATGATTTCAGTATCATTATATCTTTGTAAAATAGAATAATGTTTTAAAAGACGAAGAAACCTATTTTCTACAATTTTTATACTATCATACTTTATGAGTGGTTTAGCATCACCCACTTCGCTTACCCACCTTTTTTTTGTTATGTTATAATACATCTTCAACTTAATCAACTTCCATGGTTTGTAGAGAAACTATTGAGGTGGTTGGAGTGGCGGAAAAATTTAAGTCAAACCTATCCTTCAAAATGAAGCTAGAGAAGAAAGCATACATATTTATAGAAAAATGTGTGTTAATGCATTATTGACACGTTTTTTTCTTCTGCTAAACAGTGTGTGATGTGCGCAAGAAATTATGTGGGATGTGACACTGTGCGTACAATCAAGTTATGATATGCCTTCTCTCTCCTATTTTGAAAATAAAAATGGATTTGGATTAACATAATCATTGCTTTCCGACGGATAATTATGACAAAAAATTACAATGTTTTATGTCAGTTCATCTACCATGAAGATATTTTTTAAGCGATATTCTAGTAATACTTTACAGACAACCTCCGTTCTAAACTAATTTTAAACCTCGTCTATGCGAGTGTCTGCATTTATACTGTGTTTTGCAAAAAAAAAAATTTAAACCACCCCAACCATGCATTACAACTCGTAAACCCTAAAACAATAAGTTCTAATGAAATTTCATAAGATACGGGCACTTCTTAAAGTTGAGATCGAAATCCAACCATGCATTACAACTCGTTAAGAAAATACCAATCAGCTGAGTCTTATTTGACCGGAGACAAAAAAAAAGGTCCTCCCGAAATGGGCATGGGATATGCATAGATGCTTTTTTTTAACGGATAAGGCCGAGAAGGGTCTAGATACTGCATTTAGTCAAGCGATGCATACAAAGTTAAACAAAGGACCTCTAAGAAAAAGGAAATTACATCCCAGTCCTTGACTTTTACATACTAGACCTGGAAAGATCAACATAAACACGATCGGGTCCATCGTCTTCACTGCCACCTGCAGACCTCAAGGTCGAGGCACCAGCTAGCCCCGCCGCCGGGGACGTACCACTTGGGGCGACACCAGCGAGGTACCCCCAACCGAGATCAAAGATCCACCGCTGAAGGAGGAAGCGAAGATGCCTGTTCTAGCACATTTCATTTTGGACATGTGTGATTCTATCGTTTCTTCTATGTAATGGGTTAGGACATATGATGGAGAGCAATATTAATTGCGGGATTTTTCTTTAACTATTTGCCACTACACCTAGAATCCCCCAAAAACCTGTGTTTAAAAAATATGAAATAGTTCGTGGATCTAAGTCAAGCTATATTTGGTTTGTCTTCTGAAACTAGTCGAAAAATATGGCTCTATGGAAAGAGAAAATATGGCTATATAACTTAAACATTGTTCATTTGTATCTTGTCTTTTTGTCTATGCTAGAAATGGTCTTTCTCTCGTGTGTTTTTTTTCATGTGCACGTGCTATAGCATGCTTTACATCCATGGTTATTTTATAAAAAAATTAAACTTGGAAAAGAAAAATAATTAAAGCCAGGGAACATGTGATTGGTGGCCCCTAGTTGCCAAATTGTTCGAGTACCTCATTCCCAAAATGTAATTAAATTATTTTATCAAGTTGATACAAATTTATTCCACTCGTACAAAAATAAAAGCACGTTTAGCTTTTGTCCTAACTCCTAAGTAAAATTATTTTAAGTCACGTTTAGCTTTTGTCCTAACGCCTAAGTCAAATTATTTTAAGTCTGACTAAATTAAAAAAATAAGGTAGCAATATCTATGACATAAAATTTATTATATTACAAAACTAAATTTCAAGATGGATCTAATGATACTAATTTGGTATTATAAGTATTGTTGCCTTTTCCTATAAAATTGGTCAAACGTAAGGAAGTTTGATTTACAAAAGCTAAGCGCACACTTATTTCGGGTCACAAGGAGCTAGCTATTAATATCTATAATACTCTACTATTGCATTAAATTATACTTGTAATTTGTTTTATGAAATTTGTTTTTGTTGTGTACTTGTTTGGCGTTATATACACAGATATTTTTCCAATAAACGTGGTCAATATTAAAAGACCTGTACTTAGGACAAAAACAAATATTCATTATACATTTTTGAAAGATGTGAGAAAGGTTTGTTTTTGTACGAGATTTAGAGAGCTGTTATTTTAACTTGCCTCTGGTATACATCATTTTAGGAGCAGAATAGAAAATCTCAAAATTTCCTACCGAAGGGAAAAAACCGTGTATATCAAGGAGTATATGCCGATGCCTTTACAGGATTCGATCGAGATTGGGTCCACGGGGTGGGTGACTCGGATATGAGTCGGACCCTGATCTGTGCCTGACCGACGGACGGGGCGGGCTTATCCTCACCATGACCCAGGAGATCCATCTTCCACGTGGTCGTAGGAATAAACAACGGGAGAGAGAGGACGGGACCGCGTCGGTCCAGCCGCGTCGGCGTGTCTGCCGGCTCACACGCCGACACGCCCGAGCGCCCGTGCCGTCCGCTGCACATTGTCCAGCGCGCGTATCTGGTGATCTGGTGATCTGGTCACTGGTCAGCTACACGTACACGCCTCACGTGCTCTCGTTTGGGGTTTACTCTGCACATTGTCGACACAACAAAATGTCAAAACCATTGGCAAATTTCATCTACCACAAAAAAACTGCGGTTAATAATCTGTAAGAGGATCTCAACATGTTTGTGACAAGATTGACACGACGAAATAGTATCACGGCTGGTGACCGCCACCATCCTCACCCTGCGTGGTAACAACCTGAAACATCCAAGGTCCTTGCAACGATGGCGATGGCCTTCCTTCGCTACGGCAGAATTTAGGTTTTATCTTTATATCTTCATATTAATTTGGATCATAACAAAATAACACCTCGAATAGAGTGAAACATGAGGTGAAGAACGAGCTGCTGATAACGAGCGATGCATGGAATGAGAAGTACCTTGGGCTGCCCGTGTATGTGTATGTGGGGAGAACAAACAAGAAGACGTTCCAATAAATCTGAGATAAGATATGGAGGGCTGGAAGGAGAAAATGTTGTCCAAAGCGGGAAAGGAAATATTAGTCAAGGTACTAAACCCAGGCCATCCCCACCTATGCAATGTCGTGGTTCTATCTCACTAAAAGCTTTTGCGACGAGTTGAGTTCGATGATTGCTAGGTACTGGTGGAGCCAACAGGACAAGGTGGATAAAATCAATTGGATCGGGTGGGCAAAGATGATCTTGCCGAAAGGAAAGGGACATCTCCATAGTTTCAATATTGCCATGTTATCTCGGCAACCGTGGAGATTGGCCGAATACCATGATAGTTTTGGTGCCCAAGTTCTTCGAGGTCGATATTATCCAACAGGAGATGCTTTGGAAGTACAAGCCGAACCAGGGTATCATATGCATGGCGTAGTATTTTACACGGCATTGAACTTTTTTTTTGAGTCCTCTCCTGAGAGTACAAGTTGTAGTATCAGATCGGACATACAGGCACGCACACCACACGCACACACCCCACCTATATGTCTAAACTAGACCTACAACATATATCCCTAATACGTCCTTGAGAGACTTATCCGAAGACCAGCGCTCCGGGACCGACGGGCACGTCGACCTCGCCTGTGGCACGTGGGCGAAGAGAGGCACATGCAATACAGTGCGCAGATGAACAGTGTAGCAGTGACACCCCAGAAATTCGCTCCCGTAGGAGTCGATCTCTGGCGGGCTGGGTGCTCACCAGCTACCGCAGCCACTCGAGCTAAAGCTCGGTCTCACACGGCATTGAACTGGGTAAAGCAAGGTATGATTTGGCGGATTGGGACGGAACACAGGTTAAAATCTGGGGAAATGAGAGCCTGCTGACAAGGGTGAGTGAACTCATAAGTCCAATTAATGGGCAGTGGGACGTGCGGCTCGTCACTGAGGATGCTGCTCTCATCCTCAACATACCTTTGTGCGAAGGGCCGAAGATTTTAGAGCATGGCATTTTGACCCAAAAGGAATGCATTCGGTCAAACAAGTTTACAAACTGCATTGAGATATTGTGGCAAGGGATAGTGAAAGAATAGGCGAGTCGAGCTCAAGTATTCCAGAGTTCATGGGTGACAGTGTCGTGGCTGCGCTTGTGGCAGATGCCTTGCCCCAACAAGCTGGCGCATATTTGCCTGGCAGTTAGCACACAATTGTCTTGCTGACTTGTTGTACGCTCAAATCTGACGCGTCGAGGCATGGTGCTAGAGGATACCAAATGGCTGATGTGTCGGAAGATGGATGAAGATGGATTCCATCTATTTCTCAAGTTTAAGGCACTCAAGGAGGTATGGCGTGAAATGAACATGTTGGGAATCAGAGAGGATCTAATTCGGAGTGGTGGAATTGATAAAGTGCTCCATAAGCTGTGGACTCTGGATGAAAATAAGCAAGTCGAAATCATTGCCATCTGGTGTACGTGGTGGAACCAAACAAACAGTATTCGCGAAAGGGGCGAAAAATGACAGCGGTAGAATTAGCCCACCGTGCTCGCTGTCTAGCTGGAGACAGTCTGCAGTTCTGTAAGCCGGAGCATCGACCCAAGGCAACAACAACCACCAAGTGGAATCCACCTGAAGATAGGACACTCAAACTGAACGTGGATGGAGCTTTCAAGTCAGGAGAACATCAAGGAGGATGGGGAGTTGCTGTCTGGGATGATGCAGGCACAGTGGTCTCAGCTGCAGCAGGTTGTGCAGTAGGAGTGCGGGGTGTTTTCATGGCCAAACTAAAAGCTTTGGGGCGTTTTTGGTTGCCCACTGCAAGCCCGTGCAGCCTGTGGAGAGACGTTTTCGGTCTGTTTGCTTGCCTGGGTTGTGCCGCGTTCTTGCATCGCACGAAATTTAAAGCACCCTCGGGCCAGGCCCAGCAGGAACGCTCGATTCGGCCGTTTCCGTGGAGCCACCCTCACGTAGGCAAAATTTCGGGCCAGCCTGCACGCGCGGGGAAGGGGCGGGAGACGCCGCGTCCCTTCGAGAACACGCGCCATAAATCCCCTCACCGCCCATCTCCCCCACTCACTCCACTCACGCGTCTCCTCTCTCCTCTGTTCGTCGGCGGTTCCTTTGCCGCCGGCTCGTCGACCGCTCCGCCGCCTGCATCTTCCGTTGGAGAGGAAGGCAGGCCACCGTGCTTCTTCGTCGACCGGCTTGGATCTTCGTCGGCAGCGACAGCCGCGGTGCTCTCGGACTTCCTCGAGGGCTTCATCCATGGCGGTAATGATGTTCTCCATCCCTTATGAGCTTGTTTATAGCGTAGATCTGTAGATCGTGGTAGATTTATCGGTGTAGGTTGACATGCACAGTAGATCTAGGTCGTTTAGGGTTTCGATATTGGTATGGGCCGATGATGAACACTAGCAGTTGTCTCTTAGGGATGTGGGGCTCCGTTCCGAAAACAAGGTAAACTCGATGTCTACATTGTCCTTGGCACGGTTGAAAGAACATGTCATTTCCCTAGGGTGTTTTGATGTTTGTTGACAACACAATTAGAGGACTAACCTGTGTGTTAAATAGTTACAGGAACTCTTCCATATATTTTGTATATGCCCAGGTTTTGTCAAGGCTGAAAAAGGAGTATTTTTCTGTCCCAGCCGGTATCCCAGCCGGTAGTACCGGCTGGGGCCCGCTACTACCGGTTATCAAGGTCAAACGCTACTGGAGTGTTCTGTTTCCAACCGATACTGCCCCGGTAGTAAGCCGGTACTACCGCGTGAGCGGTAGCCGATACTGGCCCGGTAGTGGGCCGGTACTACCGCGTACGGCGGTACTACCGTGTGATTCCAGGCAGCACTACCGCTACGGGCGGTCTGCGAGCAGGCGTTGAACGACGAAGACCAAGGCCGAGTCAACGCGGGTCGGTAGTACCGCCTGAGGCCCGGTACTACCGCTGCGGGCGAATTTCGCCTCCAACGGACAGATTTCTGAGAGGAGTATTTATACCTCTCCACCTACCTCTGGACAAGTAGATTGCCCAAAATTGACGACACCATTATTGCAAGCTCAAGAATCACTAGATCTCTCAATCTATCCACCAAAACTCGTTGATCTTTGGAGGATTGAAGGAGAAGGCCCCCATCTAAATCTTCACCGAGCCGTTTTTCATTTCCCCCTCATTCACTTGAGGGATCATTTGCTAGGGTTTCCTTTGGAAAACCTAGCTCCTTGTTGTACTCACTTGATTGTGTTTGTGACAGATTGTAGCCGTTCGGGAGCCCCCAATCCAGTTGTGGGTTGTGCCCCGGATTGTTGTTGTAAAAGCTCCGGACTCCGCCTTGAAGGTTTCCGATAGTTGAAGGTGAACCAAAACTTTGTGGTGCGGTTCATCAGAGAAGAAGGTGAAGCCTTTGTGGCTGTTGAGTCATTGTGTTGACTCACACCTCTCCAACGAGACGTACTCCCCTAAAAAGAGGAACTCGGGAATACATCCTTGTCTCCGCGTGCTTTCACTTCGGTTACCTCTATCCTTGTTATAGTTTTTACTTCGTATACCTTGCTTAGTTGCTAGCTTGTCATATAGGTAAATTCACCGTAGTTGCATATCTAGAGAATTTACCTTTTGTATCAAGCCAAAATTGAAAAAGTACTAAAATTTGAAGTAGCACCTACTCACCCCCCCCCCCCCTCCTCTAGGTGTCATACGATCCTTTCAACGGTGCTCCGACCCCTACGAGGTCTTCTTGATTATGCTAACTGAGGCCATGACTAGATCTGGTACATGAACTGATTGACCTTACCTTTCTTGAAGCTTGCCTATGAGTAAACTAGCCCATGATAGTTGCAAGGAGACTGCCTAAATGCAGGGACAATGATTGTATTGCCACTTTGTTCTTGTAGGCACTCTTTTTGCCCACTTATGGCTTTGATGTATGAGGCTTGATTTTTACTTGTGTGCATTCGAGAGGTGTCTTTTAGTATCTAGTGCGCTTTGCGGAAAATGGAACTATTTGTGTAGCATAGTAGGTACTAAGAGATCATCTTTTAAGTGCTCATTTTGTTCTTGTGCCAATGATGAATGGTGATAGCACTTGTGGCACTGTCAACACAAGGCAGCCACCAAAATTAAGAACCTTGCACAAGTACTTGTGTCTTTTACTTGATTTTGTTGGCTGTCATGTGGTGCTTTCGGAGATACCTGACTGTGGCTTCTGTGCTCTGCATTTCATTTGTTAGCCGATGATTGTAATGTGGCACAGTTTTGGTGCAAGAGGTGTCTCCACTGTACCTTGAGTGATGTACAAGTAGAATTCTTGTGGACAACTCTTGGTACCGTGGAGACATTTCTTGGCAGCATAGTTTGTGCTCTTGTTTATGAGGCTGATTTCTGTGTTCTAGCTTCATTTTCTACTTTTTACCAAGCCGATGATTACAATGTGGCATGACATATGTGCACGGAGGTGACTTGTATAGGACCAAGACGTGTGCACAAGAATTGAACTTGTCCACACCTCTTGGTCCCTGTACAGAGTCATCTCCCTGTGATCTTTGTTTGCTATTTCTTATGAGGCAATCTTCTGTTCTTGTGCCTATGATGATATGTTCGACTTGTGAGCCACTTAAGGTTATGTCAGCAGTAGACAACCAACAAAATTAAGAACTAAGGACAACTCATTGTGTGTTGTACTACATTTTGATGGCTAGTCTGGTGCTGCATAGTTGTGAATACCTTCTCACTGCTCGACTAAGGCATCCATCTGTTCTGTTGTGCTGTGCTGCCTATGATGACCTGTTGAACATGTGAGGCAATACACTCTCACCACCAGACAGCCACCAAAACCAGGAACCATGCACAAGTAATAGTGTGTTGTACCTGCTTTTGTTGGCTTGTCTGGTGGCGGATAATTGTGTAGGCCTTGCTCAACATAGCTGAGGCTACGTAAGATCGTTTGGCTATGTTGATATTACACTATGTTGATATTACACTACGATGATATTTCACTATGATGTTATCTGACACACAAGTTTCTACTTGTTTTGCAGTCTGATAAGAGCAAGAATGTTCTTGACGAAGGAGGCAGTGTTTCAAAGAGGAGGAAGGTCCCCCTGGGGCACTGATACCCACAAGTATAGGGGATCGTTGAAATCTTCAATGTGTAAGTATTAGTATCGATCCCGAGGAGTAGAAGGTATAAGTATTTATCCTCTCAAATAAGAGTGTCACTTCTCTTATTATCTATGCACTAGACAAACTAAAATGATTAAATGATGCAAGTGTTTTTGGGTTTTTGGTGTAGAGTTTGCAATAAAGTAAAAAGCTGAAAATAAAATATGATGAGTGAAAGCTCTCAAAGAGAGAAAGCCCAATCCTCTATGCAGCAAGAGGACAAGCTTAAGTGTGTGTTTCTTATGCGTGGAAAACGTTCCCAAGGGCTACATGGATTTCATGGCATAGATATTTCTAGAACAACAAGGTAAACATTTTGTCAAGTTTTAATCTTCTTTGGACGGAGCCATAATTAGGTGTAGCTAAATAAATAAACTAAACCCCTTATGATGGTTCTTATGGCCAAGTAAATGACTGCACAAGAGTTATTAAGACATAGAGTCCCACCATAGCCTTAAACTCTAAGGTCCCCGATATAAATCCCCTCCTAATGGTACTTCATGTATTAGACCACAGGTTTACGTGTCCTCCCAGGTCCTACCCATTCCATCACATTAGTGTGATCACCTTCATGCATTACTCAACATATGTGTGCACCCATACGTTGTACAATAAGATAACCATAAAAGATAAAAACTTGACCAAATACTCAATACATGTTAAGTGGAAATCATTGCCAATCCATCCTATGCCCCCAGGAACATGAGAGAACTACTCACAACGCGAAGACATGATATGATTCAATGGTATAAGTGATACAACACAATCTGAAAATATAATCTCCCCACAAAACAATGACAAGTAGCAATTCACAAACATGTAGAATAGTACTTAGACAATAGCTAGGGTTCGAACAATCTCAAACTATGAGGGGGTGAAGTGGATCACGAAGATGGTGATGGAGATGGTGCTGGTCTTGACGGTGGTGTTGATGGAGACTCCGGAGGGGGGATGGAGGAGCCTTCCGGAGGTGATCCGGCGGCGTTTCCCCCCTCCAATCTTCTCCGGCGACAGCCTTCTGACTCTCTGTTTCGTGGTTTTGTGTTTCTCCGCCGCCTCCTCGCGAAACTCCTCGGGGGACTATTTTTATAGTCGGTTTTAGGTCAAGACGAAGCCACGGAGACGAAAACGGACGGCATCGGAGCCACGAGGGGGAAAGAGAGGGTGCCTCACGCGGCCAGGGAATCTGGCCGCGTGGGACCACCTATTTCCAGCTGGTTGGGCTTCTGGTCTTCATTTTCAGCCCATTGCGTTCGTCTCGAAAATTCTGAACCGTGCTCTTTGGCCTTGCCCTTTTTGGAGTCCCGAAGCTCCCGGAAAGTCCGAAACACTAAAAAAGACGTTTTCTGGAAAACAGAGTTAGAACCAAAAGAGGGGGATTGTTTAGAAAATCCCCGAAATCATTATAAAACATGAATATAACATCATATAAGTTGCAAATATGTAGGAATATCTAGTAATAACATGCAAAGTTCATGTATGCATTTTACATGCATCAACATCCCCAAGCTTAACCTATACTCGTCCTCGAGTATGAAGGTGATAAAACTAACATGGACTTTGCATTTTAATACTATCAATGGATATCAAAGATGATTACTATTGCTACATAAAGTCAAATGATTCATTCTCAAAGGAGTAGCAATATACAAGATAGATTATGAAGTGATATCAAATATTCAATGAAAGGATGTTCAATGATAATTCACAAAGTGTAACATAGAAGAAAGTACTATGGACCAAATGTATGCATAATGAAAAGTAAAAACATCCTATAATGGTCATAGAGTACTCTTGTAAATCTGAATATAAAAGGTGGACACTTTGGAAAGATAGATAAATAAGTAGAGGTAAAACATGAATAAGTTTCATCTAGCTTCCAAATGCTTCTACTTAAGTTAATGTTTGCAATGTGGTATCATTGGTGTGGAGCTCTCATTACCCCTATCATAGCATCTTGAATGGTTAAAGTTTAAAGTGAAAGCAAATATGAGTAATGTGCTTGACAAAGTATGGGTTGAATGCCTCATGCCCCTTGAATACAAGTACCTCTCAACTGGCTACTCAACTCGGGTCACAAAGCAAGTTCAAGTTAAAGTCATTGCAAGTAATAATAGCATCATTAAGAGTTCCGGGGTACCTCTTGTCCCAGGACATGGAACAAGCCCATGTCAAAATGACAAGACAAACAAACAAAATGAACAATCTCACACTCTTTTATTTACTATTGGTATAGCTTTTTATTGTGGTGCATCACTGAAGGTTCACCATATGTAAGTAAATTTCCACCATGAATGATGCATGGCTTAGATTAGCGCCCGAGTCTCTCTAGCCATTTATACACTCAAACTTACTAAGTTTCCACTTTTATTTCACCATGATAGGCATCCATAAACAAAAGTACATGATATCAACTAAATATAATTAAGAGCACGTTGAAAGCTTGCCATGTGACAGCACATATGAGCTAACTCCCAACCAAGACTCTTGTCAAGCTCACAACTTCATAATTTTAATCACAATGGTTCATGTTTATTAAGTGCAATAAAAGTAAAGTGTGCATCAAGTTCGTGAGAGCTTTTAACCAACTTTTCCCATAACAATCAATAACATAAGCATTTTAATTTGGAAATAGATAATACAATATAACATGATAAACATACTCGGAATAGCATAAAGCTAATAGGTAGATATGGTGGACTCACTGGAAAAACTTTGGTTGAAGGTGTTGGAAAACAAGTTTTTACTTGTTGGAATTTTTGGGCTAGCAAAAGGGAGAAAGTTGACCGTCTAAATGCATGCATAAGTGTCCATAGAACTAACCAATCCATGTTAAACAAAGTAAAGTAACATTCAGCATCAAAACATGAATAAAAGATAGCTCTTGATAAAACACTTGCAAATTAATACTCATTAAAAGCACATGAATCATGCAACTATATGTATCTTTTTGAATCAACTCAAACATCCCTTTCCCAATTTTTAATAGCATCCAACTTAATTCAACCCAAATTTCCAGTACCTCTCATAAAATAAATGATAGTGATGGTCTTACGAAAAGCAAAACAAAAATAAAAAGAACAATAAAAGACGCTCCAAGTTTATGCGATAGTAATGCGTTGATAGAAAAACAGAATAGACGTGTGCAAACCGAGAGTGTTTGGTCCAGTGGGGTCTTGACATCCCCAAGCTTATGGTCTTCACCATCCTTGGATAGCTCTTGGTGCATCTCCTCTAATCCCTGTGAAAAAACTTCAACACAAAATTTTCTCCCATCTCTTTTCTGTGGGGTGACATTAGTAGGTACAAAAGATAGAATGCTTGCTGCAAAAATCATGAACAAAAATTCATATTAAGTGTCCAGAAAGTGTATAATGTTGTATGCTTCCTCATAAACTCAAGTCAATAAAAAGATTAAACTTAAAAGTTCAAAGAATGCATCAAACAAAATAGGACAGAATCTGTCCAGAAAAACAGCAGCAGCAAAACGTATTTTTTACCCTACTTAACATGTCAAAAAATCAAAAATTCATGCATACAGAGGATGAAAAGTTGCAACTACAGTTCAAATTTGAGCTTAATCGGAGTTACAGAATAGGAATTAAAAATCATACCGTGCACAGATTCGTGCTGGAATAAAATCTCCGAATATAATGAGCAACTTTTTCAATCCAAAATAGGTAAAACTTGGCACTTTATTGAAAATTCCAGAAACTAAACTAAAAACTAAGTCTCTTGTTACAGCAAGAGGACACAAAGAAAATCAAAAGTAAAAACAACCGGGTTGCCTCCCGTAAAGCGCTTTCTTTATAGCCATATAGCTAGGCTTACTTACTTGGTATCAAGATGGTTGGAGTGAGGTGGCTTGGCATCCCCAAGCTTGAATTCTTGTACTTACATGATATATGTAGAGTGAGCCTAGGGGTAACATCCCCAAGCTTGAGTGTTTGTCCCTCTTGATCATTGTTCATCACCCTCAACTCTTCCACTTGAAAATTCTCTTTACACAAAACTCATCATAAAACTTGATTAGAGGGGTTAGTGTCTCCATAAATTAAATCCACATAGGTACAGCAAAGACATATCATGAGTTGATTCTAAACATTAGCTACTGTTACTATGGTTGTGTATTGCTCTTTGATCAATAGAACCACACAAAACACAAGTAATGAGAGTAATGCAAAATAAAGACAGAATCTGTCAAAAACTGGACAGCCCGTAAAGAGTGAATTTTCAGAGGCACTTACGTTGCTCAAATCAGAAAACTTTGAACTAATGAAATGTGTAATAATAACTGAATATTGCTGTCGTAAAATATCAGGTCAAAATTCTCTTCTGTGATTTCTAACATTTTTCGCAGTGAAGCTTAGGAATCTGTTTTCTGGACAGCAAATCACTATTGTTTGATCCTACCTCTCAAAAGAGGTTATTCTTGCCATAAAGATGAAAAATAAGATACAAAGGTTGTTACAGTAGTAAACAAGCACCTTGACTCAAAAACCAAAACTTAAACTGAAGATAAAAGAAATAAAAAGAAACAAAAAGAACTAAGAAAGAATCAAGAGAAACAAATAAAGAAGAAAGAAAATATTTTTGTTGTTTTTGATTTAGCAAAAGGCAAAAGAAGAAGCAAATATATACAACATAAACACTCTTTTTATTTGGTTTTAGCTTTGGGAAAAGTTTTAATGATAGAGACTTTGCAATGGTTCCATTGGCATGAACAACACATGTTCAAGGTCGACCCCAACTTCTCCATTACTCATCCTTCTCATTTACTTTCCCAAATTTTATATAAAGTGAAAATCTTAAACTAGCAATTAGAAAACAGTAGGTAAAGTTATTTTGCATGTTCTCAAGATATAAAGGTGTGCTCAAACCGAATAGGAAATAAAAGCATAAAGAGCACAACACAAAACATTAAACCATTAACTTTTAAGTCTAACTCCTTTTCTATGCATTGGCATTTTATATATGAATAAATAGCAGCAATTTTGTGGTAACCAATGCATGTAATGATCAGTAGGTTGCATTTTAAATAACATAGAAACATAAATATAAGTCTTTCTTCCTCTCTCATAATAGTTACAAGTAGTGGAACCAAATTTGATAAAACAACTATTAGATTGGTGCAACTTTGCAAACTTAGGAACATATAAAGGATTATTAAAACTATCATGTAAGATATTAGCATGTTTTCCTCTCTCAAAATAATTGCAAGAAACATCATAAACATGATGGTTGTGGGTGGAATGGTTATTAGTGCAAGATAATTTCAGCCCACATAAGTACTTTTCAACATATAAAAGCTTCTCCTCCATGGTGTGAATAGGAGAATTCAAAAATAAAGTAGGACTCTCATAAGTGAGAGTGTTGTCACAAGCAGCAAGTATATCATTTTTATCCTCACATAAAGTAATAACAGCTAAACATGGAGGATTATCAATAAGCATAGGTCCATCATCTAGAGTACTATCATAAAACATGTCTAAACCATACTCCTCATCATCATCAAAATTATTATCAATAATGTTATCATTAGGCATAGGTTGATATTCCTCCTCATTATCAGAATCATAAGAACAAAGTTTATCATCAACAAAAAATTTAGTGTTACCCTCATCCATAGGTGGTGAAGGTGGAAGTTCCCTCTCTTCATTCTCTAGTTGTTCATCATTTTCATCATCTTCTTGGGGTTGCACGGGCATCCCCAAGCTTAGGTTTTTATCCTCCTCTTCACATACTTCCTCTTCCAAGCTTATGTTTTCATCATCTTCTTCCTGCAAAATATTAGAGCTTTCTTGGGCAGCTCTCTTCCTTGTGTCAACAACATAGATATTTTCATTAAATTCAACTATGCAGAGATCAAGGATAGTGGCAATCAAAACTTTAAATTGAGAAGCTATAGGGCAGGTTTCATGTTCATCAATGAAGGTGTATAATTCATAGGCTGCCATAAAAATAACAAATTGCTCTACTTCTTCCATCCCTAAGTGAGCATAATTCCATGTATGATAAGTTGCAATAACATGTTCTTTATTGGAAGGGCATTGGAATTCAAAGTGTCTAAAGTATTTAGAGCAACAAATTTCTTCCTCATGATAATTAAGCAGCCCACTAGCAATTTTATTTAGAAGCTCTATGTAGCCTCCTAATCTTTTCCCTTCATTTGATTTTCTAAATTCAGCAGCTATCATGGCGTTTTCATAATAGTTTTCCATTTTCTAATTTTTTTGTTTTTGATATATAACTGAAAGTAAAACTAAACTAAATGCAAAACTGAAAGTAAACTAGAGTATATGCAAAACTGAAAAAAATATCTAGTGCAAACAAGAATAAAAACTTAAGCGCTACACTCCCCGGCAACGGCGCCAGAAAATGTCTTGATACCCACAAGTATAGGGGATCGTTGAAATCTTCAATGTGTAAGTATTAGTATCGATCCCACGAGGAGTAGAAGGTATAAGTATTTATCCTCTCAAATAAGAGTGTCACTTCTCTTATTATCTATGCACTAGACAAACTAAAATGATTAAATGATGCAAGTGTTTTTGGGTTTTTGGTGTAGAGTTTGCAATAAAGTAAAAAGCTGAAAATAAAATATGATGAGTGAAAGCTCTCAAAGAGAGAAAGCCCAATCCTCTATGCAGCAAGAGGACAAGCTTAAGTGTGTGTTTCTTATGCGTGGAAAACGTTCCCAAGGGCTACATGGATTTCATGGCATAGATATTTCTAGAACAACAAGGTAAACATTTTGTCAAGTTTTAATCTTCTTTGGACGGAGCCATAATTAGGTGTAGCTAAATAAATAAACTAAACCCCTTATGATGGTTCTTATGGCCAAGTAAATGACTGCACAAGAGTTATTAAGACATAGAGTCCCACCATAGCCTTAAACTCTAAGGTCCCCGATATAAATCCCCTCCTAATGGTACTTCATGTATTAGACCACAGGTTTACGTGTCCTCCCAGGTCCTACCCATTCCATCACATTAGTGTGATCACCTTCATGCATTACTCAACATATGTGTGCACCCATACGTTGTACAATAAGATAACCATAAAAGATAAAAACTTGACCAAATACTCAATACATGTTAAGTGGAAATCATTGCCAATCCATCCTATGCCCCCAGGAACATGAGAGAACTACTCACAACGCGAAGACATGATATGATTCAATGGTATAAGTGATACAACACAATCTGAAAATATAATCTCCCCACAAAACAATGACAAGTAGCAATTCACAAACATGTAGAATAGTACTTAGACAATAGCTAGGGTTCGAACAATCTCAAACTATGAGGGGGGTGAAGTGGATCACGAAGATGGTGATGGAGATGGTGCTGGTCTTGACGGTGGTGTTGATGGAGACTCCGGAGGGGGGATGGAGGAGCCTTCCGGAGGTGATCCGGCGGCGTTTCCCCCTCCAATCTTCTCCGGCGACAGCCTTCTGACTCTCTGTTTCGTGGTTTTGTGTTTCTCCGCCGCCTCCTCGCGAAACTCCTCGGGGGACTATTTTTATAGTCGGTTTTAGGTCAAGACGAAGCCGCGTGGGACCACCTATTTCCCATCTGGTTGTGCTTCTGGTATTCATTTTCAGCCCATTGCGTTCGTCTCGAAAATTCTGAACCGTGCTCTTTGGCCTTGCCCTTTTTGGAGTCCCGAAGCTCCCGGAAAGTCCGAAACACTAAAAAAGACGTTTTCTGGAAAACAGAGTTAGAACCAAAAGAGGGAAGATTGTTTAGAAAATCCCCGAAATCATTATAAAACATGAATATAACATCATATAGTTGCAAATATGTAGGAATATCTAATAATAACATGCAAAGTTCATGTATGCATTTTACATGCATCAGGCACTTCCACGACGATGTGTCTCCAACCCACTTCTGCAAGGTTGTCCGGGCACCTGGGCAAGAGTTGCAGTCCATTCCTCCAGCATTCCGCCATCTTCTAGGAGCCATCCCCAAGGAGACCGTCCTCAAGACAAACACTGGCTGCAACTGGGTGGTCACCGTCGTCGACCACCATGGGTCTGCTGCGATTGACATTTAATGGGTACCATTTGCAATGTGCCACAACATCCAAGCCGGGCAGTTCGTCACCTTCAAGATGTTGAAGCCTACTGTCTACAGAGTCACCATCTTCAACGTCGATGGCATCGAAATTGTGAAGAGGTGTGATCAACATCCCATGAACCTTCTTCTCAAATCTCCAATCCAGAAAGCCTGAATTATGTCTTCACCGAAGTTGAACTTTGCCTGTTAGTTCGTGTCTAGTACTCTATGAACATTCCGTGAACCTGCTTTGTTGTTTAAGGCTATGACTATTATGTTCAACTTTGCCGGTTAGTTTGTGATGCACATTATCGCTATGAGCTTATGAATGTACTGGTTCTTATCTATGCTGGTAAGCTCACCACTCCAAGAAGTGGTGAGAGTACAAGCATTGTCGCACATAACCAAACATACTGCATTGCATCTTGAGTTCATCGTACAGCCGACCAAACAAGGAGGGTTTGATAATTTGCATCGAGCCGCATGGGACAGGCTGGAACATTGTTGGCAACCAAACGGGATGCACAACATGGCCCAGTCCACGTTTTTCCAGGGCCACGGATGCAAAAGGCCTAAATTTGATGCGAGCAACCAAACAGGCCCTTGCCCTTGGAGGCTGCGATCAACTTGGCATCCAGCTTGGGAGCGGGCAGTCTTTGAGACGGATGCACAATTGCTAATACTACTATATATGAAAGTTGGTGCGATTCACCCCCCAAATCGCTGTCCACGTAGCCCTTTAAACGGTAGCCGTTCGATCGCGCTGACGGACGATCCAGATCACCTCAAACCCGCGCGACACTGTAGCTTACTGTAGCTCGGGAGTTTCTACCAATCAAAGGCCGCGCACGTTTTTTGGCGCAGCCAAGTTTGCAAAAACGAACCCGCAAAGCGAGAAATTGCCCCGCAGTCCAAATTTTAACGCTGCGATGGACCTTTTTGCAGTTCAAGAAAAATCCACGGACTTTTTTTGTAAAATCGTCAGCAAATCCCTCCCCCTTCCCCTTTCTCCCTCACGCGCGACGCGGAGGTCGCCGCCGCCGCCACTACGCGCCTCCCCGCTCAAATCGGCGGACACAGCCACCTCCGCCGTCGTGCCCTCCACCTCCTCGCCGAGCGGCACGCGCGTCGGAATCTTCGCCGCCGTGCGCGCTGTCCGCCGCCGCGTTTGGTCGTCACCGGCGATGCTCCGGCGACTAAACTGCAGCGGTGCCGCAACTCACGGGCACACCATCTCCGCGCGCATCCGGCCAGCTCACGCGCGCGTCCCAGCTCGCGCTGGTTCGCCGCCGCCGCGGCAGAGTCCGGCCACTGTGACGTCAGCATGACGTCACAGTAGGCCTGGGCTAGGAAGACGGGCTCGCTGCTGGGCTGGCCTGCTTCCTGTGCAGCTGGCTCAGCCCATTTTTTTTTTTGTTCTTTCTGTTTTGTTTTTCTATTTTTCAAAACTTTTGTAACTTTTGAAATACACCTCCAAATCAATTCAGACCAATTCCCAAAAAATTGTAAAAATCAAAATATCCATTTCAAATACTTTGTGACCTTTTTCAAATAGTTTTAATTTCCAAAAAAAAGTAAAAATCAAAATAACCATTTCAAATACTTTGTGACCTTCTCCAAATTATTCCAAATCTTACAAATTTTAAATAATACATAGAATAGCCAATTCAAATACTTTGTGACCTTTTCCAAATTATTTCAATTTCCAAAAAAAAGTAAAAAAATCAAAATAGCCATTTCAAATACTTTGTGACCTTCTCCAAATTATTCCAAATCTTACAAATTTTAAATAATACATACAATAGCCATTTCAAATACTTTGTGACCTTTTCCAAACTATTTCAATTTCCAAAAAAAAAAAAGTAAAAATCAAAATAGCCATTTCAAATACTTTGTGACCTTTTCCAAATTATTTCAAATCTTAAAAATTTTAGATAATACATAGAGGCTCATTTCACACCTTTGCGGCATTTCATAAAATATTGATTCCATAACTTCCTCTTCAACTCAAATAAAATCCAGAAAAATAATATCAGTGATATCATTCAATATGATAAACCCAAAAAAATAATTTGATACAAAACATCTTATTTAAATAGAGTTTGGTAAATCATTTAAATACAATGACCCATTTATATCATGGGCTTTAAAATATCAACATAATAGTACCACAAATGTAAATATTGAGAAATAACTGTTTTCAACTTATTTTTCAAATAAATATAATTGAATAAAAAAGAACATGATTTACATAATTTAAAACACTTTATAAATATTGTTTTAGGGTATTTAAACAATTTTCAAAAACTACTAAAATGCTGCAAAATCAGTAACTTTAACTACATCCATCAGAACAATATGCAAAATATATCAAAATGATCACACAAAAAGAAATGCTGATTATTTACAACATATGATCAAATTTAGAATTTGGATACTTCAAACTTTTAAATGTCTTCCAAATCTGACCCTTTTATAGACGTAAAAAGAAATCGAATCTGAAAAATTTCCCAATTTCAACAAATTTCGAAATCTGAACAATTTTTACCCACAAGCTTTCCTTGCATTCCAATAATTTTCAAATCTACACAATTTTAAAATGTGGACATTCTCCAAATTTGAATTTCACCACAATAACGCGACATACAGATCTGAATATTTCAAAATTTTAAATGCCTTCCAAACCTAACCATTTTACCAACGTGAAAAGAATCCAAATCTCAAAAACTTTCCAATCTGAACAATTTCCGAAATCTAAACAATTTTCAAACGTAAACTCTCTACGCACTCCACTAATTCTCAAATCTGTACAATTTTAAAATGTCGACATTTCCAAATTTCAATTTTGCCACACAGGTGCGGCGTATCGCCGCGCCAATATCCCTAGTTATACGGAATGAACAATCCGGCCTCCGATTTTTCTCCTGCTGCTATCATAGAGGATCTGAAACTCCAATGTTGCACCTGGTTCTCAAAATGTTCAGTTGTTGCCTGTAAACGAGGAGTGAATGGGGTGGCACATGAGTTTGCCAAGCTAGGTGCTCGATGTACTCCTGTCTCCTGATACTATGAACTAGTGGAATTTCGCGCGGCGTCACACCGCGCTTGTGTTAGTTTGTACTTTTTTATAATTATGAATTGTTTAAATAGGTTTGTATTTTGGCATTAATAAGTATCGTTTATTTTTGTGAGCATGTAGATATATTTTGTAGTACCTCTAATATTCTAGCAATTTGAAATATCGAAATAACTTCTATTTTCCAAATAATATTTAATTTAAGTACATAGTTAGTGCTAATGCATTTTTTTGGATTCGAGTCCACAATTCGGGAAAGTTCATTTATATTGCATCTAAATATTGACTATTTTGAATTGTGTAAATATGTTTTGTGTTTTGCCATACATAGTTAGCGTTGATTTTTTTCTGAGCATTTGTTATATAGTTTAGAGAATATCCAAATATTTAGCAAATTGAAGTATTTAAATATGTTTCTATGTTGCCATGAATTCTTAAATGTAATTAGAGAAAATGTATTTGAGTTATATCCAAATGTTGACCAATTTAATTTTTTAGAAATGCTACGGTAATTTCGAATACTTGGCAAATTTGAATGTTTGAATATGTTTTATGTTGGTATAAATAATTATTTAGCTTCGTAATCAGAAGATGTGCACTGTATGAGCATATAGTAAAGTGAATATATAATTCGAGGAATTGCATCTGAATTTCATATTTAAAGAAAGTTAATTTAGTTTTTTGCCAATATTTTGCTTAAAGTCCATAATGGGTGGAAATGCACATTTATTCATTTGGATTCCATAGCTAGAGAATTTTTTTTAAAATTCAACTCCATATAATTGGAGCAAGTGTATATAGAATTTTTCTAATTTTTTACCAAATTATGTGTAAATTTGTTTTCATTTTTGTATAATTTATTAGCATTTATTTTTGTGATGTTTGTGATCAAATAGATTTTAAAAACTGTAAAATTTAGAATATATTCAAATGTGAATTCTTTTAGTGTTTACTAAATGATTAGGTTTGAAAGTCATATAAAATTTTGGAATGTTCAAATTTGTAATTTGAGTTGGAATGCTCAAATATAATTGTTGTTTAGATTTTGGAAATTGTTCAAGTTGGGGTGTTTTTTCAGATTCGAATTATTTTTGGTTTGTAAAATGAGTAGATTTCGAAGATATTTAAGATTTTGAATTATGTAAATTTGAAATTTGATTGTATAGCACAAATAATAAGCATTTATTTTTGTGAGGGTATTTATAGGAATAACTTTCATGTTGTAGAAATTGTTCTAAGGAGGAAATGCATTAGGATTTTCTTCAAATATTCACCAATTCTAAATATTGAAACATATTTGTTTTTTGACATAAATAATTAGTATTTATTTTGTCGGAGCATTTTGTTGTATTTTTTATTTTTTCCGGATAGGAATTTTTGGAGATACATCCATTTGCTGGTAATTTAATAAAAAAATGCATGAAAATTAGAGGAAGTCAATTTGGATTTTGTCTACACATTAACCGCACCCGTTGTAATTTGAATTGTTGAAATTCATCTACTGATATTATTAATTCATATACTTGTGGTATTTTTGTGGATTTTATTTGAGTTCGAAAGAGACTTGTGAAATACATATTTTATTAATTGACGTAAAGGTGTCAAATGAGCCTTTATGTATAAATTTAATTTTCTAGATTTGCAATAATTTGGAAAAGGTTCCAAAGTATTTGGAATATTGTCGTGGTTTTCACAAAAAAATTAAAGTTGGCCTGAATTGATTTGTACTTGTATTTGAAAAGTTACAAAAGTTTTGAATAATAGGAAAACAAAACAGAAAGAAAAAAAAGGGGCCGAGCCAGCCGCACAGAAAGCGGCCCAGCCAGCTAGAAGCCCAGGCCCACTGTGACGTCAGAGTGACGTCACAAGTGGCCGGACTCTGCCGCGGCGGCGTGGACCACGCCGCCGTCGCGCCACCGCGATTCGGCGCGCGCGTGAGCGCATGGGATGCGCTTGGACGCGAGCTGCCCGCAGGTGGCGGCGCCACTGCCTTTGTGTCACCGGAGCGCTCCGGTGGCGTGCACACGCGACGGAGGATGGCGACGACGGCGGAGTCGATTGCGGCGCGCTCGCAAAGTTCTGGCAGGCGATTTCCGGCGAGGAGGGAGAGGCAGCGGCGGCGGAGGCCGGTGCATGCTTGGATTTGAGGGGGGAGCACCGGAGCGGCGGCATCGAGTGCGGCGGCCGACGGCGAACTCGGCGCCGCGCAGGAGAGAGAAGAGAGGAGGGGATTGTGCGGACGTTTTTGCAGAAAGGCTCCCGATGTTTGCTGAAATTGCTCTTTAGTCCGTCGTAGTGAAAAAGTTGTGGGCTGCGGAGCCATTTCTCGGCTTGTGCGGGGCTTTTTTGCTAAAGCGTCACGGGGTGCCGCGCGGATCGTCCGATCGCCAGGCAACGGCGTGGATCGAAGAACTGTAGAACACTGAGTAGCACGAGGCCTCTCAGCGCGGCATTCCGCTCGTCTTTCATATAAGTAGTAATGCGTGGGAGTGTGATATCCAACGAATATCGATGTGCTTTGTAACGGGCGAGATGCCAACATCATTTCGTAATAAAGCTTAAGCTTTTCCTGTAAAAAAAAAACTGAAACATCCAGAAGAGATAATGAAAGCCTGGTGATAACAATCTGAAACAAAGAGATTGCATGTTGTGGTTACGACAAAAATTACGGCATATATGAGATGAGTTAGTATAAAAGAAGCAGACACTGGCAGTCTGGCAGTGGTCACAACAAACATTAATGCTCCCTCTTGTACAAAAAAAAAAACGTTTTTGGAGATCGAGACATTCAGCTACCGAGTAAGTTTAGTTTGATGACCGACGGTGTACACAAAATGGATGGGCATCAGATTCCCTATAAGTGCAGACAGACATATACATATATGCATCATGAGTTCATGACGGCCCTTATGCACACGCCATCATTTATTTCAGTGAATGAAAATGATGCACACATCGCCTAACAAAATTAATACTCCTACACCTAGCCCTGTCCCCTTCCCATTCCTTTTCTTTTGCACAATATAGGCTCTCACACACACAAATTTCTCTATTTCCCCTGCAGCAACTGGCCCTGCATTGCGCAGCTCATCACCGCTCCTCGACGTGTCTTAGGACCACCAGTTGATCTGTATCCTTGAAAGCAGTTACTTGCTCTAGACAAGAATGCTTGCTCGATACACCGTGTACTCTGCACCCATCGTCTGGAGATTCAAGCCAACAAAACCTTCTTCGCATCTGCTTCCTAGTTAGGGCCGTTGAGGATGAAGAGAAGAGATCCGGGAGAACTGTCTCGTCATCTGGACCGAGTTCAGCTGCCGAAACAAGATGCACCAATGTTAAAGTTTCAGCACGGGTTATGTTGTGAAGCTTGATGGAAACTACGGGAACGGTCGAGTTCAGTACCCGTATCAGCCGCTCGTCGCGGAAGCTCGGGGCCCTGTGCTTCAGTTCTCCTCGGTGAGTCGTGAATTCTTCGAGTATCTCGGAAGCATACTCGGGTGGAGCTTCAATGCCACGTGCAATGGATTCGTCTTCACCCTGCACAAAATAGCCAAACGAAATGATTCAGATAATCTCAGAAGAACGGAATTTAAGATAAGTATCAACTAGACCTGATGAAGTGGATTGTATGTGTGCTCCTGTAAACTGAATAGGCAGTAAATGGAACAGGAAGGGAGAAGAGTTCATACCTCTGATATTGACGGATCACGGCGCACCCCCTCGCATTCTTCATACTCGGATGCGTCCAGTTCCCACAGGTGGCGTGCGTCAAAGAATTTCGGGAGCACATGCTCCCTAATGATAACGAGAAAGAAGAACAAGAGTGGGAAGAGGATTCCTGCCATTGGTATCCATGTCATTCCCCAGACGACCAAGAAATAAATCAGCTGGAAAAGGGTGAAGGCAGATATCTTGTTGAAAGGCACCGACTCCACGAAGGACGCATGGGCGTCTTCCAGAACCCTGTCCAAAATTGTAGTAAAATAAATGTTTACTCCATGTTTGTGTTTCTTGAATGATAAATTGGCTTAAAACAAAAACGCATAGACTGCTTTGCATATGCTGAAGTGAAATGAACAGGCACAAGAATCAGGCGAGTAAAGTTTACTTGTAGCGCCGCTGAGGTGCTACAAACAGAAGTTGTATCCGCTCCCAGAACTGGTTCCCAGGCAGACTGTCTATGGACATATAGGCAAAGTAACCCCAAAGGACCGATGTCGGTATCTTCTTAATGACCGGTATGATTCCAACACAGCCGGCAACCAGCAGGGACTGGAGCAGATTACTTACTCTCTGCTCATTCACCCGGACAGGCAAGTAACCTTCTAGATGTTTTTCAGGATCAAATACTTCAGGCACACTCCCTGCTCCACCCTCCTCCGGGATAACCGCATCTTTCAATTCCTTCAGCTCTTGTGAACAGAATCCTCCTGCATGACGTTAAAGTTATATTCTTATGCAACAAACTGAAGGTCATATGATTTTTCAGATTACGCTTATATAAGCTTAATAGGAGTAGTCAGTGCGTGAGATTTTACAGATAACAAGGAACTGAGTGGCGTGTCATCATTTCACTGATTTTAATGGCATTTCCTAACATGCCATTCATTTGATAAAGAGGCATCAAGCAGCATGAAACAGGTCGTGATTATTAGCGTAGTTGAGGAACCTAGGAAGCATAATGTAACACAGCTTATTAGTAAACTACTTACATTCATTTTATCATCCATTTTAATGAAAACTTCTTGCATTTTCCATAAACTTCTGAACTGCTAGCATTGTTCATCATGCCATCCTTGGCTGTTTGGACCATCTTTTTCCGCAAGGCCTAATTTGAATTAAAGAGAGACGGCACATGAGCAAAGTTAAGCTGAACAAAAAATTGAAAGACACAAACCTGCTAAGATCACCAACCTGCCTCCTGAGGACAGCTAGACTTCTCGTGTGCATGGGGGACTGGGGAAGTACTCCATTAGATGGAGGAATGCCAAGAAGGCCACAGATCAAGACCTGCATGGCATTTCTATATCATGAAGAACAGGAAGCATGATAGTAATTCTCGGCTATCCTATATATGTAGACATAATTTTAACAATTTTCCGCACATCACTGAATTTATTGCATTTTTCTAGTTCTTGTAGATAAGATATTTGCATTCTAATGCGACTGACATCTGTAATGTAAGAAAAGAGTCAACTAAGACAGAAATAGATCATACCGAAAAGCTCAAGACCAAAAGGTCATAATGGTATGCGGATGGATTCTTTAAATTAAATTCCTTCTGCTGAGCCATCTGTGAAGCTACACTATGATCAAAGAAATAGAGTCCTGCAACCATCACAGCAGGCACAATAGCCAAAAATATGTAGGCTGGAGGGACAGAAAACAAATCCTGCATGTTCATCAAAGAACTACTATAAAATTCTGAGATCACATATACGACCTATCTACAATTTGATCCTGGAGTCGAAGTAGCCTTATTACCTTAGCTACTGTCCAATGCTGTAGTGATTTGGGTTCCCAAGGGAGCGGGGTAAAGAGCCTCCTAGGAACACCTGAAGGGATCTTGCTGGGTAACGAATATGACAATGCGGTCCACAGTATGACCAAAAGTGGAACACCATAATCAGCAATTAAGCTCCTCTGCCACCCTGAAAGTTTTATCTGGAGCATTATTAGTTTGTATATGCAGACAATTTTCATCAAATATATATGGATATGTATTACAAACCAGTGCCGTAGAGCGATGACCTTGCACCCCTGCTACTTAATGCTGTATAAAGCAGTCCCATTGAAAATACAATGCCAAGCAGACCGTTAATATATACCCATTGGAACTGGTATATCGGTAGGCTCTGGTCGTTACCCTCAGGTACACTGAATTCACTCAACATTCCCTGGGAAACACATGCGATATAATGAGTAAGCATCTACGTAATTACTCCCTCTACGCAAGAATATATAGCACTTTGAACAAGGACAATCTCCAATTAAAAACTTGGACGATCAATTTTCATGGCAATATATTACTAATCCTGTAAAATATTATTTTCAAACTACTTCTATATGTTCATGTAAGGAAAAATGGTACTTTTATCCTTTCACGTGATCAGTCTGAATAGTTTTGTACATATTAGCAGTGACTTCAAGGAAGATTGCACACCAAAATTTCAAAATAGTTAATTACCATATATTTCTGAACGGAGGTAGTAAGTACACAATACATAGAGATAGCAAATTCTATACCTTGATAGCTTCTTGCATGAACAGAATTGTAATTAACATTCCAAACAGTTCTCCTGCAAACCTTGTAAACCTATTTAAAGCAACTGCAGCATTATACATTGCCATGAGGAACAGCATGACCGCAGTCCAGATGCAAACCCTGTCAGTGGATAAAGAATAAAATTAATAGATAAAATAAACATAAGTACCATTTTGGATAACTAGAAGGCAAATAGTTATTTATGTATGGTCACTTACCATCCGGCCCATGCTAGGAATAATCTCTCTCCAAGGTTCGGCTCATTTTTGGCAAATTTGTACAGATACGTGTACATGATAATAGTTGGTTCTGCAACTCCAACAATCAGCAGTGGCTGTCCGCCCATTACAGAATGTATGATGCCACATATAGCAGTTGATGCTAATGCCTCGACTGTCGTGAGTGCACCATCTGAAACATGAAAACATATTTGTCACTTGTCAGCAACTATGTCTAAGTACGGCAATGCGTAATTACCTGTTGTTATTCCCTTCCAAAATTTGATATCCAATATATATAGGAAACAGTCAATTTTATTTCACCCCCTTCTTGGAAACAAAAAATATTATGGAGGAGTATAATATGTTTTCCTTAATTTCTTCAGCAAGTACCACAATAAGAGATAAAAGTAAAGAATGGAACATATTATGACACAGACAGTACCTACAATGGGCAAAATGCTACTGATCAGTGCAAAGAAGAAAAACCAACCTGTATCTTTACTCAGTTGCTCCCCAAAGGCAATAACAGGTAGTGCAGATGCAAAGAAGATGTACAGCGTAGGTGCCAATATCCTGACAGTTGGTTGCATTCAACATAGTCAACGCAACTGCAGAATTTCAGAAGAGATATATATAACTAAATGAGCATTGCCACTGTGAGGCACAGCAAACCTGAACCCAGAACTGAAGCCATTTTGCCAATCTTGTTTGTAGCAAGCTGCTCTTCCCCTGAAATCCTCAATCACTCCCTTAAATGGGGTTCTCTTAGGTTCCATCGTCTGAAAAGGGGCTAAAAACAATCAGCTTTTGCGCGTGCAAAGGCACGATGTAATGTCGAGTCCTATATGTTTACTACAAGTACACCCTGTGTAAATTGTTATAAACCTCCACGTATTCCTGTTTCAAGATATAATCTGTACCAACAACCATTTCAACAATATTATCTATGGATATACTTGAAAGTACATACCTATTCATGATCATGATTTTGTGGTTAGGAACCCAATAATGTAAGATAAACTAAGAGCAAGGGTTAATTTTGGATGCCACATCAAGTAAAACAGGATCTTAAAACTCAATCGAGGGTGCAGATGTTGCTTTCACAAACAAAATCCTAGGAGAGTTCGCGAAGAAAACTGTGCACAAAAACAATTGACAGAGTTACATTACCCCATTAAAATGATATAATGTTGCTTCGTATCAGATTCTCATCTGGAAGAATACGAGCTAGCACGTGAAGCATCAGCCAAGAGGAATGGGAAGGTTGGCCGAATTTGGCGTGCCCCTGTTTTTATATGCTATGTATAGTATGCTGGCTGGACCAACAGTTCTGACTGGTCACAAACCATTGCATGACAGCATTTGGTCCGCCCAATTTCCTTCATTTAACGCGATGCTATATTTAGCTTTAAATTACCGAACACACGGTATGGGGACTTTTCCATGAATGTATGATTATTTTGACAGCCGAGAAGGCCAAAAAGGATTTAGGCTTTCAGGTACACTAAAAGGGGTCATTAATTCAGACCATTTGGACAAGCTGAATTAGCTAAATGCGAGCACCCGAAAGCTTGGGTCAGAATGCCGGATACGATGGGATCATACTCCATAGCAATGGAAATAACGCTCTATGCTTATGAATATGATAGTACCAAACCCAAAGCCTATTCTACTCTACGGCTATGCTCTGCTTAACACAACCAATCAAAGATGCTTCATCTCCCCTGTACTGTATACAAGCTTGGCACGCCGCAATCGTGAGCAGAAGTTGAGGCAAACAGAAGAAGAGTACGTACAAACAACCTAATCGTGAGCAGTTGACAGCCAAAAGTGCTGAAAATGGTGCTACTAGCATTTTCCCGAACGAATTGACGATTAATTTGCATTCTTCAACACTTACTAACACGTACAGCAAACAGAAGCATGCATGTTACTGATAGCCAAATGCATCAAACTGAAAAGGCTACATCTCCTTGAAGCGAATTGAATCAGCGACGATCCCCTGAATCGAATCGAGGAGGACAACAAACAGAAATTAGGTGCCTCAAATTTGTCGTCGTGTCTCGACGAAACACACCTCCATCCGGAAGAAAAAAAATCCTCCCAGGCCAAATGGCCAACGCAGGGTAGGGCACTCAGCCCAGAAACCCCAACCGAACCAAATCGTGGAGGAATCAACAGAAGGAGCTTCTCAGGCGACGGTACAGAAGCATTAAGCAAGCTGCGGGCTGGAGCCTTACCAGGCGCGGCGGGCGGCGCGGTTGAGGAGGCGAAACGTGGCGCCGCGGAGATGCGCGGTAGCGCAGACGGCAATGCCGCCTCCACCGCGGCGCGAGGTGCGAATCCCTAGCCCCTAGGCGTCGGCGAACGGGAGGGGGCGAGGCGGAGCCGGAGCCGGTGTCGCAGGCCTTTCTTCCCTCTCTCTCTCCTCCGCAATGGCCGCCTATTTATAGCAGCGCCGGCGAGCACGCCGATCCTTTTGGGAGAAAATCGTCAGTGTGTAGGCTCTCTCTGTCCCTGGGACCCGTGAAATTGGTGCCGGTGGGGCCCAGGTATCCAGGAGCATCGCGGCCGTCCGTTCGAGCCGATCGTATCAGAGAGAGCGCTGCGTGTGAGGTCCTCGGCCCTGTCGCCGCCCGCCGATTTGTTCGTTCCTAGTCGTCCTCTGGCTCGCCCGATGGAGCATGTTGCGAGCATGCCTTGCGGATGCTTCCGCATGGCGGTTGGGCCAACCCAGCCGAAGCCGGCGCACGTTTCCTTCCAGGTTTGGCCGAGACGTACGCGAGTGAACTACGCCGCTGCTTAGGCACGTTCCGTGGCCGTGGTGGCACAGGGATCCAGCCAGCTGGGCTCGTCGGTCATCATCCTGGCAGGGCTACTGCCGTACGAGAGCGTACTGGACTTTGCCAGCCACGTCGTGTTCAGTGAGAGCTGTATGTTACAGGGGGTGTGCGTGGACAGGCACGTGATGCTGCCTAAGTTCTTGTAACTTGTTCAGTGAATTCATATCTCCTTACTGCGCATGCAGGTTTGGAGCTGAGTTCAAAATGGACAGGGTCGATCGGTAAATACTAGCTTCAGCCTAACCACATGAATCAGTCTTCAGAACTTGACAAGAGTACACGACTAGTGCCAATAGTAGCAACGTTATTTATGCCACCCGCTTTACTAAACAAAAACAAAATAAGGACTCATTGTATGGCACATAGTACATCAAGCTAGCACAATTATCCCATCCATCATGGTTTCCAACAGTTGTGAGATGCTTTGACATGGCCATTCCATTGCGGTTTTGGAGCACATTTCCTTTACCCACCAGCAATCTGCAGAAACATTTAGAGCAACAACAGTTCAGGCCCTAAACTAGATAGTGAAGTTGGTTAGAATTAGACAAGGCAAGAACATGATAAATCAATGACAGGGTTTCCATGTGATAATCTCCTAGAGGTAGAAACAGGATTGAGGAACCTAGTTTTAAATAATGAGGACCACAATATTAGATTACACTAACGTCTACCATATAAATGCTACAAACTCTTGTTAGTCTACCATATAAATGCTACTTGTTAACCATTTGCAGCTATAAGAACACAGCAATCTGACACCACCAAAAAAAAAATCGGCAGAGCTTCTTCGAGCTGCATCTCACAATATAAATTTGGCAAGAGTAAGAAAAGAATTGTACCTGTCACTTCTATTTGCCTTCTATGAAGAGCTCAATGTAGATTAGCCCCAGCATCTGGTGATACATGTCCTCTACCTATTGTAGATATAGAAGGATGCACAAAGCAACCACAGCACCTCACCCAGCTCATCGAATTTCATTCCTAACCAAATAACAAGAATCCTGCCAGCACAGATGATTCACTATATTCCTTTTGAACTAGTAATGGCCTGCTAATAAGTAGGAAAAATAACATGAATACCAAAACCTCCAAACAGGATAGAAACATAAACGCATGTTGATTTCAGAACTTCAGTGGCATCTGAGCCCTGTCAATAGTCATGTATCTGCTTAACAAATTACAGAGAAACCTGGACACCTAGTGAGACTGCACTCGCTAAGGACTGCTGCACTGAAGCACTGATGTCGAGTTACACTGGAATCCGGCCTCTGCAGGACATTGCTGATTGCAAGCTTGCAGAAGAAAGTTCAGAAGTGCAGATATCATGTAAAGAGGGTTCAAAGATCAAACTGAGTAAACCATTTGCTTTAACACACCAATGTCCCAACTGGCTTTTGACCTAACCTAAATACTGGTAGACCACGCACATGCAAAAACCAGCTTAGGATTACGTACTTCCTTCGCACATATTGCCTTACCCTTGGGTATTTAACTGGTGGTTCTCCCCTTGGACTACCAAACTGGTGCTTATGCACACATAAACTCATGGGCCAGACGCCCAAGCCACACTTGGGCTGAATTTCAATCGGGCTGGGTTCAGGTGGACAACAGTGGGAATTCCATGTCCTGGGTAAGTGAACATTTGTTAATATAGATATGTGGCTTGACAGAACATGTATACAATTCAGAGAGGCGACACAACCTTGGTACCAGAAAATTATGATTTGCTTCAGCCAAACACATTTTTTGCTGATTCTAACTGCCAATTCACAATTCCAGATAAGTAAATATCGCCATTTTTGCAAATCAATATCATTATTTTCACTGCAGTACCAACTACCAAATCTTTCTATGTTGTCAGCTAAGTCAGGCTATCTTCAGAGAACTCACCAATTGAATTTCTTCTACCGAGTGACTGTTGAATATGTTTACACAAAAAGGCATGCGCCATGTTTGTACCATGTACGGAATGTTATAAAAGTCAAACATCACGGGTGTCAGTATCTTTAGTCATGTCGACACCATTCATGGCTGTTGGAAGGAGGGATATAATTCAAAGAGGAGATCCATTCCTGAAATATGGGACATATGGAAACCTGAGTACAAGAAAGGGAACTATTGTACTATTGGATAAAACAAAAATGATACTAAATAATATTTCCACAACGTTCTTTTTCAAGAAAACTTCTTTTTAGCAAGCAGGCCAGAAAATGGAGCATTCCAAGTTAAAATGCTTAATGGTAGCCAAGGTAAAACAATTACTATTTTGTGCAAACCTTGGATAAGAAAACCAAATCAAACCGCATAGTGTGGTAGAGAAAAAAATGAACATAATAGCTGGGAGGAATATCAATCATAAGAGGATATTTTAGTTGCCAAAATATATACTAAAACTTTGGCATTAACATTTATCAGACTAAGTGTTTAACTTCATAAAGTATCGACTCAAAGTCCCAACAATAAACCTATGATTAACATACAGTTATAAAATAAGAAAAATCATGGAAAAGCCTAAAGGTTGTCTTACTTCACAAATTTCCTGACAAACGGATATGACTAATTATATGCTACAAAAATATATTCATTAGGCAGAAAAAGCTTCAGTTTCCCTCAAAAGCAACAGACTTTCTTAATCAATAAGAACACTACATTTCATAGTTATGGAAATTTCAACATTGTTGTGAAGTGAGAACACATAAATGAAATATGGTTACTTGGTTAGTGAAAAATCTAGTGACGATTGTTTGGAACAAAGAACATTAAGAAACATTTGATTATTACGGAGCGCAAAATTTTTGTATGCAACACTTACAGATTCAGATTCTATGTGTTTTAATGCTACTCCAAACTTTATAGAAGTTGCAAGTTCAGTCTAGAATATATATTTGTTATTTATCTGGAATAACTCAACAGCGAGGAAAATGCTGATCGGTCCAAATTCAAGTTGCTAGAAAAGTAGAAAGAAAGAGTAAGTTACCTTCAATTATGGACAGCTTTCCTCAACCCACAAGGGTTCAGAGTTCACGGCCTTCCCAACATCGTATCCAGAATAAAGTTAAGCTTAAAAATATCTCTGTCGTGACAATAACCGGTCCTACAGAATGATCTAATTGTGACGTCAAATAAAGAACTATCAGGGATAAAACCTTTTCTTTCCATTCCCTGGAAAACGCGAATCATCTCCCAGATTTTGTCATTGTGCGCAAGCCTGTTTGTAAGGACGGCAAAAAGATCCCTTGACAGTCCAATAATCTCAAGCGATTCCAGAAAATAACTAGTCGCTGTATCAAAATTTTCATCTCTGCATAATCTATCAACAATTATAGTGTAGGTGACATCATCTCGAGCAATTTTCTGTGCATCCATCTCCTGCAATAGGTGCTTCACCTCACTAGGCTTTCGATAGTGGTAAAACCAATAAATGAGTGTATTGTATGTCACAACATTTGCAGCAAACCCTTGGCTACGGAGCAGCCTCTTGGCTAAGTCGAACTTCCGATCAAAGCAAAGACTGTGAATAAAAATGTTGTACGACCTCGTGTTTGGCATGATACCTTTCTTGATCATGTCTTGCAACAGCTTCTGAACAACCATCCAATGTCCCGCTCCAGATAACCTGCTCATCACCGTGTTGTACGCAACAACACCAGCATACCATTTCAATGATTCGCTCCTCTCTAACAAGTATATGGCCTCTGCAATCCTCGAGTCATGGCAAAGGCAATCCAGAAGAATACTCAGAGTAAAATCTGTGGGATCCAACCCTTGGCCTAGCATAACATCCAACTGCTCAAGTGCTTCCTTAGCCATACCTTTCTTGCAGAGACCATTCATAAACGTATTGTAGGTGACAGTAGTGGGAGTCCAATCCTTGGTTCTACTCTCCGTCAAAACCTGGCTGACTTCATCAAACCTGCCAGCGTCACACAGAGCCCTGATCAGAACATTGTAGGTGACCACATTGGGAGGACAACCAGCACGTTCCATCGTGGCCATCAGCTCCTTGGCCTCCTCGACACGGCCCTCGCGGCAATATCCCTGCACGATGGGCGTGTATGTTTGCACCATGGGACGGCACCCCTCTTCCAGCATCCACTCGAGCACGCCCCAGCCTCCCCAAGCCTCCCTGCTCGGCACAGCCCCGTGACAAGCGTGGAGTAAGTGCCCACGTCAGCTTCCACCCCAAGCTCACGCATCCGCAGGATGTCCTTGTAGGCGAGGTCAAACCGCGTGGATCTCCACGAATGCAGCTTGACGAGGATGTTGAGGGACGAAGCGTTGGGCGCGACCCCCGCTCCAAGCATTTCGTCGAACACGTCGCACGCCTCCTTCACGCGGCCGGCCCCGCTAGCGCGTTGACGAGCGTGTTGTAGCAGAGCACGTTGGGCGGCGAGGCATCACCGCCCTTGCCGGTTCCGGAGGTCTTGAGCTCGACGAAGAGGGCGAGCACCTGGTCCACGTCCCCCGCACGCGCCAGGGCCTTCATGGCCACGTTGCAGTCGCGCTCCAGCTGCCACTGCCGCTGCGGAGGAGGGGAGGTTCCATCCGGCGCGGGTGGAGGCGGGAGGGGCTTGGCCTCGTCGGAGTCGTCTGAGGAGGAGCAGGTGGGGAAGGGGAGGACGAGGAGGGCCGCGGCGGAGGCGGAGGAGGCCATGCGCATGCGCCCGCGCAGGATGATCCGAGCGGTGGGGAGGGCGGTGGCTAGCGCGATGGTCGCCACCGGAGGGGTTCACCGGCGGGCGCCGTGGCGGTAGAGGTGGCGGCGCACGGAGGAGGGACTGATTTGGGATGCTGAGGGTGGGCTGAAACGGCGGCGGCGAAGCGTAGTAACCCTTTTGGGCATAGTGCGTACGAGAGGTGGGTTTTTGCGTGGGGTTTTGGAATGGCCGAATGGGCCGGAACTGCAACTATAACCGGATAAATGTAGCATAGATTTGTCTTTATTTTTCTTAATATGAATATTTTGAATTTGGATCTGATTTTGTAGGGGTTGTAAACACATACCTTGTAAACATTCACACACACAAAATAAAAATAAATTAGGTGCTTAATTTTTTTATTTTTTTTAGCAATAAATTTTTTTTAGTTGTTCGCATGAAACAACACGAAGGCATGGTAGCGAGTAAATGACGCAAAACCACCACAACTGGGGCACTCGCGTCACAGAACCACCACCCTTGACCAAAATGAAGAAAATCACCGCACATTGGGACAGATCGTTGACACATAGCACTGATTTTTCTGTTTCGTTTGTTTAAATTGTTTTCTAGCGTTCTGGACCCATATGTCAGCTCTACGTGGCAAAAATAAGCGGAACCTAGAAAGATTCATAGAATTAGAAGAACTTTATATCTTAATTTCACACCGTCAAAATAGACATAGGGCACACTAACACGTCAGATCTATCTTCTTCCTTCATATCCCCTCCTTCCGTCAAGCAACTTTGTGTTGAGTTGAGAGAGCGCGTCGACGCCACCCTCCCTGCCCTACTCCTCCTCCAAATATGGTATCCCTTGGTACTCTACACAGAGAGAACGTGATCGGCGTTAGGTTCATGCTGCCACCGATGAGCTCCGCGTTCCTATGGTTGTGGTCCTATCCGAGCTCCCCCTTATTGTCCTTGAGCCCCGCCTCACTGTCCCGGTCCCCCTTACCGAATTAATCCGTCTGGGTGGCAGTGATTTGATGCCACCATCCCCGTCTTCTTCACATCCGGTCGCCGCCGCCACCGTGATCCGGTGCTTCCCATCGACGCCTGGAGCTCCGCAACATCTCCCTGCAGCAACATATGCCTTCCCCGATGAGCCGCACGTCCTCGAGCTCGTTCCCAACGAGACCCCGCTCTGGCCGCCGCCGCAGCCGTTGATGAAGGCGTTGTTGTTGAGCTCCTCTGCCTGGCCTGACCACGGCTGCGAGTTCCTAGTGAACTCCTACTCCACTCACCCCTCTCTTTGGTCTCCTCTTGCACCCTGTCGTGTCCGCGCGCGTCGTGCGCTACCGCTGGTTAACAGCTGGCAGCACCGCCACCAAATCGCTCACCTCGGTCGTGTGCGTTCCACGGGCCTATTCCTGCAGTCCCCCGCGCGCTCCTCCGTCGTGTGCATGATCGGCAGGAGCGAGCCATCCATGCCTACATCGATCACCGACAGGTGGGACCGATCCTATTTCAGCAGGCCAAACAATGACACTCAACCGAGTCTTTTTGCCATGACAACCCTTACATGTGGGCCCGAGTGGTCAGATTCACGGTTTGACCAGGCAAATTGTGTCTCATAGATCTGGCCCAATTTGCCATTTTGGTCCAAGTGTGTGATTCTATGACGCGACTGCGCTAATTTTTGTTTTGAATTTTCTGTGTTTAATTAAAAGGAAATAGCATTCTTACAATCACGCAAGGCCAATTCCAGCACGCAGGTTGGAACGTAACCATGCAACACTCCAGAACTCAACTCTTTTGCAGCGAACCTAGCTATCTCATGAGCTAGACTATTCGCTTTTCTGCTCATATGCACCAGCTTGACGTTTTTACCTGCAGGAATGATTCCGTGGAAGTCATTCGCAATGAGTTTGCAGTCCGATCTATCAACACCTCCGGGTTCAAAGGCTTGTACCAGCGCCAGGCAGTCAGTTTCAACAATTATGTTGTCACAACTGTCTTTGATGGCCAGCTTCAGGCCTTCATAGCAGGCGATCGCCTCACTGACTTGGGCAGAATGGCACGAGCTGATGCAGCCCCACGCCGACGAAATAATTCTTCCAGAGCTCTCAGGGACTACCGCACCCCATGATCCCGTCTTCAGGTTTTCTAGGAAGCTTGCGTCCACGTTAACCTTAATCCATCCAGACTCAGGTTTCTCCCAACAGATTGCTTTCTCTTCCTGTCTTTGTTTCTCCTCCAGAATGTCCAGTTTGACCATAGGTCTTTTCCCTTTAACATCAATTTGCACATCACCATGCTTCACTTGCTGCATCGAGATCAGGTAGTTGTTCAGGAAACCGGCTGAGTGAGAATAGCTTGCGTCCCCTTTACCAAAGATGCAGTCGTTACGGTGATGCCAGGTTCTCCACCACATGAGCATGACTTTTGCTTTCATCTCATCTTTTAGGCTGTCCAAGAGAATTAGTACCCAATCACTGCCAGAATATCTCATAGCGAAATCAGAAGGGAGGGACCAAATTTTCCTCAGCTCTTTTCGGAGTGCTCTGGCAGGGGTGCATTCTAAAGCCATACGGAGTGCTCTGGTAGGCGGCGACTGCGCTAATTGTGATGGTTTTGCTGTGATTTAATCTATGGTAGCACTATATACTCTCTCCAACAAAGGCCTAACATGGAGAGGTCCAAAATTTAGTTTTCCATATTAATCGGCACATATAAATGACATGTAAATTTGGTTCTTGATCATGTATTTCTGGAAAATGGCATATAACATTCATTTTTCCACGCAACTGAGCACCCACAAAATAGTACGGAGTACTGTAGTACTATCTGTTTTGAAAGAGCGCTGCTATATGTACGACAGATTTCGTACAAAATATGCCTTGACGACACGGTGTTATACTGCTGTATCTGACATCTGCTGCTTCCAGATCCGCGACCTTCATCAGGTGTCGGTAGAATCTCATAATCCCGCGCGAAGCACCTGTACGAAGAGATCCCAACTCTTTACCCTGATCGATCGTCTATATTCTTAATCACGATCCCGAGCCCAGGCGCGTGAAGAACCTCTACCACGTCTTTCTTCCTCTGTACGAGCTCCGCGACATGGCGAACCATGCTCGTCAGGTCGCTGTTCGACGACCCGTCCTCCGCCATCGCCTCTTTCGCCTTCACGGCAAGCTCCTTCGCGCTCGCTCGTATCGCCGCCGCCCCCTCGTCCATCAGGGCGGCCACTGCTCTCTCCACATCCTCCCGCCCGACCTGCACTTTCGACATCTCGGGGTTCATGAGCACGTGCGTGAGAGGCACCTTCACGCCGACACGGACGCCGGCGCGGAGCACGTCCACGACCAGCATCTCGGTCAGGAACTGGTCGGCAAACTGCGGCCAAGTCAGAAGCGGCACGCCGTGGGAGAGGGACTCCAGCGCCGAGTTCCACCCGCAGTGCGTCAGGAAGCCGCCAACGGAAGGGTGAGACAGGATGGTCATCTGCGGCGCCCAGCCACGGATGACGAGGCCGCGGCCTTCCACCCGCGCGTCAAACCCGGGGTCGAGGCCGTCAGTCTCCTTGGCCCCCCAGATGAACGGCCGGTTCGACGCCTCCAGGCCAGCGGCAAGCTCGGCGACCTGCGGCGGGAACAAGTGGACGACGCTGCCGAAGCTGACGTAGAGCACGGACTGGGGTGGCCTCGCGTCAAGCCATGGCACAACCTGGCTGGCGTCCACTGCCGCGGGGTTCCCTCTCAGGGCCGTAGTCTGGGCGTCGGAGTCGAGGAGGCAGAGCGGCCCGATGGCCCAAACCTTCTTGCCGAGCGCGTCCGCGTACCGCTCGACGAACGCGCCCTCGAAAGCTGCGCACGTGTTGAATACCAGGCCGTCGGCGGTGGCCTCGGCGTCGAGTATGTCGCGCCGGTGTCGCTCCAGCCCGGGCGTCTGGAAGAACCCGAGCGACGTCGCCCTGTTCACCACGGCGCGCACCGGAAAGTCCGGCACCTCGAACGGCTCGAAGTCGTCCGCGACGCGGTCGTACACGCCGTTCTTGGCCAGGTTATGCACGGCGAGGACGAAGAAGGCAGACGGGCCGTGGAACACCAGCCGCGGGACGCCGAGCCGCCGCGCGACGTCGGCTGGGTACGGGCAGCACGAGTCGGCGACGATGCAGTCCGGCCGCCGCGGCAGCGCCCGGAGGAACGCCTCGAGCGGCTCGGCGAGCAGGGACATGGCGTCGCAGAACAGCCTGAAGTGGGAGTACTCCCTGATCATGTCGTGGCTCTCGCATCCCTCGGGCAGACCCAGCGCGGGCCCCGGGAACTCGAGCACCGCGAAGTCGACGGTGACCCCCGCTCGGCTGGCGTGCTCCAGGACGGCCTTGCTGCGCGCGGCGTGGACGGGGTCAGGACGATGGTGACGCGCGCACCGCCGCGGCCGGCGATGAGGCGCGCCATGTCCATCATCGGGATCACGTGGCCCTGCGCGAGGAGCGGCACCAGCACGAAGTGGAGCGGTAGGGCCGCCATGGCCGTGCCGTCTGTGACTCTGTGTACAGGAAAACGTGGCGCACAGCTGCAAGGGTCGATTCTGCTACTACAATCCACTCAGGTCGCGACTGTATGTGTATGGCTGCATACTCCTGTACGAGGGGAGGCGTGTGGATAGAGAAGCCAGGTAGCAGTGAGTGCTCTGTGGAGCACGGACATATACAGTTCAATAAGCTTTCATGGCGATGGCGAATGAGGCAGCAAGGCACCACAATGCTGTTCACAAATAATTTCCTTTTGACGAAAAGGCTGGTATTATCCTGTAGCTTTTCATTAAACAATTCTTCTAACAAACAGACGTGACCAAGAAAATAATTTTGTCCGGCGCACCAACCGTAAGCAATCTTTCCACAATCCAAAAAATTTAAATAAATTATCTCGTAAACCATTAATTCAATTGACAATTGACGATCCGTCTTCATTGTCGGATTTGTCTCGACGAAGAATTTTGAAACAAGATCCCCTTTTAATATGTTTGGCGATATTTTTTTAATCGTCGGTTGCCAGGTTAACATTTACCATCCAAATTATACATTGTTACTAGATTATTTTTACTTATTTTTTCATAGCAATGATCCTGTATGCATGAAAAGAATCTTTTAACAATCTGAAAATTTAAAATAAATTGTCTCGTAAACCGTTAATCCAATTGACGATATGTCTTCACCGTTTGATTCGTCTCGATGAGCATTTGGAAACAATTGTCTCGTAATATGTTTTGACGACAAATACCGGCATGCTAAATCGTATAAAGCCAAAGGTGGTCAGGACCGATTTGAAGACTATGTAGGGTAAAAATGGCCATGGCTCACGCAAATCACTTTCAAATAAGGAAATTTTGACGGAACTGGCCATAACCCCGCTATATTAATGTGGTAACCACCTGATACAACCAACAACGAGAGACTCGAAACGAAATAAATGATGGGGAAACAGCAAACACACGCCCAAAAGAAGAAAAGAAGAAACAAAATGGAGACATAGACGGTTTGACTAAGCGAAGATGACCCGCAACCGTTGCGGCCTCCGAAGAAGTACCACCACGCTCCTTGCACCGAATTGCCGAGTACCAAGCAGAACCTTCAAGAATGATTGCTGCCCGGACCAACTGGACCTAGGATTTCCCCAGGCACACAGAGAGATGTGGACAAAGGGTAGCCACGACGCCCTTCAGGAAGGGAAAATGCCGCCCGAAGGCGGCACCGCGTCGGTGTCGGGCGAGCCGACAAGGATTTCTCCCGAAAAACCCTATCCACAACCCCCGGGCGATCCGTAGCACAGGAGCCCCGCAAGGACGAAGCCTCGACACCACCAGACTCGCCGCCCACCAACATGCACCACTACGTCCACGAAGCCACCATTGTCATCTCAGCGAAGCTACCGTCACGAGGTCTGCACGACGGAGGCGAGGAGTAGCTTGAGCCGGGGTCAGTAGTATCGCGGCCGCGTGGGAGGGAACTGCCTCCACCGTCGAGGGCGGTAGTCGACCGGACGCGGCCGCAGAGCACACCAGTCCCCTTTAGGTCCGGCTAAGCCCAGCGGGCCCAAAAAGCTCCCGCGGAGGCACACCAGTCCCAAGAGGGTCCGACCGGACTCAGATTGGGCCCGTAAAGCCCACCGCCGCGCTGCCACAGGCCAGCCGCTGCACCCTGCACGATCTACACCACCACCATCTGCAGAGCGTGCTGCGGCACAGGCCAGCCCGCCACGACCCAAATGGGCCCAAAGGGCCCAGATCTGGGCCAACGGGCAGAGCCAGCCCGAGCCGCTGCACGCCGCCATCCGCACTATTGGGCCGCCCCACAGCACCACGGGAGCACCGCCGCCACGCCACCACCCGGCAACGTCGGACCGCCACCGCCCTGCGAGTGATACGTTTGACTCAAATGTATCTATAATTTTTTATTGTTCCATGCTTGTTTTATATTAATGCTACATGTTTTTATAATAGTTTCATATCATTTTAGGATATTTTCTGGAACTAACCTATTAACAAGATGTCCAGTGCCAGTTCCTGTTTTCTGTTGTCTTTTTGTTTCAGAAAAGTTATTAAGGAAAATATTCTCCAAAAGACCTGAAAATTTACGGGAATTATTTTTACATCGAAGAAAAGACGGAGTCCAAATATCAGCCAGAGGGGCCCACAGCCTCCAGGCGGTAGCTGGGTGCGGCCTAGGGTGGGGCTGCGCCCAGGGGTTGCCTGGCCCCCTGGTTACCGCCTTACGCCGCCTATTTGCCTATAAATCGTCCTCGACCCCAAAACCCTAAAACACAACCTAAGAATTCCACGAAAGATATCCGAGGCAGCCGTCAACACAAACCCTAGTTCGGGATGGTTAGGAAGCTCTTCTCGGCACTCTGCCAGAGGGGAGATCATCACCGGAGACATCTACATCATCATGCCGGCCTCCGGAGTGATGTGTGAGTAGTTCATCTTTGGACTACGGGTCCATAGCAGTAGTTAGATGGTTGTCTCTTCTCCTTGTGCTACCATGTTTAGATCTTGTGAACTGCCTAATATGATCAAGATCACTATTTTGTAGTGCTACATGTTGTGTTTGTTGGGATTCGATGAATTGTGAAATTATGATCAGTTTGTTCATCTATTTATATCTATGTTTTATTTAAGATCTTGCATGCTCTCTGGTCCATGTGGTTACTCTTGCATAATCATTATACACTTTACTTCTTGCAATAATCTTGTTACTTGCAACTTAATACTTTTGGGTGACAGGCTGGATAGCGATCCCAGGGTGGATTATTAGTCATAGATGCAGTTAGATAGAGGTCTATATATTTCATTGTAATACCCAATTAAATATTACAGTGAACTATATCTTGTCATAATAGCATTGTCATGCCCTCACAATTTGTCAATTGTCCAGCTGTAATTTGTTTACCCAGCATATTTACTATTTTATGGAGAGACACCAGTAGTGAAACTATGGCCCGTGCTCCATTCTTTTACATTGTTTACAACACCGTTTCCATTGCTTTCAATCATCACTTGTTCCATGTTCCTTTTTGCTTTTATAATTGTTTTCCACACCATACGTTTAACCTCTTTGATTTCAGCAAGCCAGCGAGATTTGACAACCTTCCTGTTTCGTTGGGGCAAAGTAATTTGTGTGTGTTGTGTGAAGGTCCAAGTCAGCACAGGAGCACTTTCTGGCGCCTGGGTTGACACCATGTTGAAGTCTCTCAAATCCTACTGGTTCGATAAATCTTTCTTTCAAAACTGAGGGAAACTTGCTACTACACTTCTTCACACCTTCCTCTTGGGTTCCCCAACGGGTGTGTGATCCACATCATCAGGGATCCACATCATCAGTGATCCACATCATCAGGGAGCGCCGCCGCCGGGAGGGGAGGAGCCCCGATTCCACCTCCAACGACGCGGCGAAGAACAGACCACCGCCGCCGGCACCACCCGGGCCTCGCACGGGCCCCCTGCCGGCTACGGCGACGGGGGAGAAAGAAGAGGGAGGGAGACGATACGTGGAGAGAAGGAGGGCGCGCGGCCTCTTCGGGTGGCGACGGGTGCGCGAGACAGGGGAGGGTTTCCTTTCGCGATGTGTTTTTGTGTCAATAGGAAAACTTGGAACGTGTGAACTCGAAAGTTCTATAGCAATAAGTACTACTGTATTTTCTACCAATGTCGAGGGTTTTGGTGAACTGTGATATCCCGTTAATGTCGAAAGAATAAAAATACTTTTTAAATTGATCGATGATAGACATATTGACTCTGATGGTTTCCAACAATCGTTAAAAGAGAAGTGTTTTTTAATGTAATGATGTCCAGTGAAGACAAAAATGTTGGTAAACACTACATATCATAGTCCGATGTGGAGCAAATCGAGTTATTGTTTAGGCCGATCATAGTGGGTAGTAATTTAGACTAATAACATACATGTTACTAGTCGATGTTATCACCTTCATAGTGCAAAATAATACGAAGGTAGTATCGTATATGATCTCATTTATTTGCTTGTATACTCATATTTTCTTGAAACCTGCTATATGATAGTACTCTTCTCATTAATTAGTTGTCACATCATTCTTTTGCTAGGTGGCCATAACATCGACTGAGAACTAACTAGTTCTCAATTGTAAAACCGTAGTTTTTTCATACCCTTCTGATTAAAAATAATTGACACAGACTTATCTAGATATAGATATATGTAAACATATTTTATTGTGTAGATACATTCGTATTTAGTACTCCCTCCGGTTAAAAATGTTTTGCATAAATTTATCAAAATACGAATATATTTACACACTAAAATATGTGGCAATCACTTACGATCGGAAGGAGTACCAATTAATCGGCACATAGAAGACACATCAGGTGAGCCACGCTACGTGAGCACGCCATCAGGTGTGTATTGTCGAAGACCTCATATGTACGTGTCGGTGTGGAGCAGCAGTGATCCAGCTTGACCCCAGATTAGCGGTGTGGAGTAGTTGGCACATCATAGTGACACATCACAAGTTTTTTATTAATCATAGTGACGTGCCGCTGGCTGGCTGGCTAGACAAGTTCCTGTCTTTGGTACCGGTACACCCACTCAGCTAAAGGCAGCCTGTGTTCAAAAAAAAAAAACTAAAGGCAGTCAACCATCAGGGCTCAATCATCCTCCGTCGATCAATGGCTAGTCAGTAAGAAAGCTCGAAAACAGGGCAAAACCTAGTTGCCGCGTACCGCGGCGCACCCCTCCCGTGCGAAGTGGGCCGGCCCAGCTGGCTTATTACGGAATCTTTTGGTCTGTTTTTTTTTTTTCTGTTTCGGTTTCTTTTCCATTTCGGTTGTTTCCTTTTTTCTGTTACCTTTGTGTGCCTTTTTTCTTCTAATTTTTTTTACCGTTTACTTCTTTTCTCTTCTACTTTTTTATTTTTTCCTTATTATTTTCTATACTTAAATGTTAATAGTTTTTCTTTCAAATAAGATAAATGTTTTTCTTAAAAAATTAAAGAAGATAAACGTTCTTTGTTAAAAATCATTCAAGTAAGTTAAATTTTCATACTGAAATATAATCTCCATGCACCGAAATTTTCTCTACACTTTTAAATCGTTCAAAAATAGTTTTTGATCACTTTTTTAAAATCGCTGAAAAATATTTTCCGTTCAAATACATATTTTGTTCACTTTTCAAAAATCGTTCAAAAATAATTTTCGTTCACATACGTTTTCGGTTCAGTTTTTAAAATCGTTCAAAATAGATTTCATTAACCGAGCTTTTCATTTCACTTTTAAAATCGTTCAAAAAAATTCCGTTCACAGACTTTTACTGTTCATTCTTTAAAATCACTCAAAAATAATTTCCGTTCAAATATTTTTCTGTTCACTTTTTAAAATCGTTCAAAATAGATTTCGCTCACCACAGCTTTTACCGCTGCGCCAACGCTCCCCTTCATACTTTTTCTGTTCACTTTTTAAAATTGTTCAAAATAGATTTCATTTACTGACCTTTTCTATTCAGTTTTAAAATCGTTCAAAAACAATTTCTGTTCATAGACTTTTTCTGTTCGTTCTTTAAAATTGTTCAAAATATAAATTTTGTTCACCAACATTTTTTGTTCAATTTTTAAAATCGTTCGAAATAGATTTCGTTCACCGACCTTTTTTGTTCAGTTTTAAAATCTTTCAAAAATAATTTCCGTTCACATACATTTTCTGTTCACCTTTTAAAATCGTTCAAAATAGATTTCGTCCACCGACCTTTTCAGTTCAGTTTTAAAATCGTTCAAAAATAATTTCCGTTCATAGACTTTTTCTGTCCATTCTTTAAAATCGTTCAAATATAAATTTCGTTCACCGACCTTTTCTGTTCACTTTTGAAAATCGTTCGAAAAATATTTCGTTCACTGACCTTTTCTGTTCAGTTTTAAAATTGTTCAAAAATAATTTCCGTTCACATACTTTTTTGTACACTTTTTTAAATCATTCAAAATAAATTTCGTTCACCGACCTTTTCTGTTCAGTTTTAAAATCGTTCAAAAATAATTCTCGTTCATAAAATTTTTCTGTTTATTCTTTAAAATCGTTCAAATATAAATTTCGTTCATCGTCCTTTTCTGTTCACTTTTTAAAATCGTTCAAAATAGATTTTGTTTATCGACCTTTTCTGTTCAGTTTTAAAATCGTTCAAAAATAATTCCTGTTCACATACTTTTTTGTTCACTTTTTAAAATCGTTCAAAAGAAATTTCGTTCACCGACCTTTTCTGTTCAGTTTTAAAATCGTTTAAAATAATTTCCGTTTATAGACTTTTTCTGTTCATTCTTTAAAATCTTTCAAATATAAATTTTGCTCATCGACCTTTACTGTTCACTTTTTAAAATCGTTCAAAATAGATTTCGTTCATCGACCTTTTCTATTCAGTTTTAAAATCATTCAAAAATAATTTCCATTCACAGACTTTTTCTGTTCATTCTTTAAAATCGTTCAAATGTAAATTTCGTTCACCGACCTTTTTTGTTCACTTTTAAAATCGTTCAAAAGTAGTTTCTGGTTCACTGCCATTTTTTGTTCACTTTTTAAAATCTTTTAAAAATAGTTTCTGTTCACCGCCATTTTCTGTTCGGTTTTTAAATCGTTAAAATGAGATAGATGTTCTAATTGAAAATAGTTAAATTAAAATATATTTTCTTATTTTTTGAAAAATCGTTCGAGTAACATAAATGTTCATATTTGAAAACCGTTCAAATAATATAAATGTTCATATTTAAAAACTGTTCGTATTATATAATTTTTCATAGTGCAAATTGTTAAAATAACATTGATGTTCATCTTTTAATAATCGTTCGAATAACACAAATGTTCATATTAAAAGAACGTTCAAATAATATAAATATCATTTATTATTATTATTATTTTACACATGTTAAATTTTTATTTTTTAGAAAAAATTGTCTTCATAATTTTCAAAAAACGTTGACCCATATTCTAATATGTTTCATATTTTCATAAAATGTTTAGATTTTTTGAAAATCTAAACATTTTAATTTGTTTCATATTTTAATATGATCGTCGAAACAAAAAAATTACAACATGAAAGTTGTGCGAAACATTGAGATTAACTTACTCGTCAAAGTATATTTCAAACGGTCAACCGAGTGCGACGAATTTGATAAAATTTGGCTAAACAAGTTTCGAACATCGATTCAAAATTGAGAAGCTACAATCGATGAAACTCAAAACTAAGTATAGGAATGGAACATACTTGTGTACACGCATAATTATCGTTTACGCATTATTTTATTTTAAAGTGCAAAGAAAACATGAAAACGTGCACCAAAATAAAACTTCTGTTGCCCATGAAGCAGCGCGAACAAGCAACGGTATATTAGAGATAGTAAGGAGTTGTATACACGGAATACCCCAGACGGGGATTTCGCTCTATTCCCCCCCAATCTTCACTTTACGCCACGCCGACTCTCCGTCGTGGAATTAGACCAAGGGTCGAAGACCCATACCATAGGACCCCGTCTCCCGTATCTTATCTTTATTCGACATTAAAAGTATATTGATTCTTTCCCATTGAAAGCTCTCGTCTCAGTCGCTCGCCTAAGAAAAGGTCACAGTAGCCAGCGGAAAGAAGATTGGAGCGGTCGGAAGTGCGCCAGGCCCAGTTGCGACACGGGGGTGCGCAGAGCGTTGCTGCCTCCGCGTACTGCGTCAACTAGGCGCTCCCCGAAAACAGTCTTGTATGTATTGGTTCGCATACACGGGACGACCCCACCCGTCGGCCCATAGCACGACATCTGCAGGTGCCAGCCACAAGCCCAAGATCACATTGGGAACAACATTGCACGGCAGCGGCAGTGCGCGCATCGTTTGCGGCCCTAGGAAGTTGAGCTCCGTCTTTTTTTCTTTTCCAATGGAGCTCCGTCTAGTGATGCAGAAACGGTATTTTTTGACAAATTTGACCCTTTTGAGCAACTAAATGCATGTGTGGCCTCTTATCAAAACTATTTTCAAATCTGGCCTCTTGAGATCGGTGCCAAATAGGATGGAGCCGAACTTGTTCAGTTCGGCGCCATCCAGAAAGTCTCATAATTTTCCTAATGACTTAAAAGATTTGAAACAGGGGGTCGGCGCCATATAGAATGGAGCCGACCTGCCATCTTATGTGGAGCCGACCTCAGGGGTCAGATTTGGAAATAGTTTTGCGCTGAGACCAGAATTGAGATTAGTTTCGCTTGGAGCCCATTTTTAGCAAAAAATACGCAGAAACGCATAAATACTCCATCGCCAATTCCTGGCATGATCAGGTATTTACCCTTTTCCGTTTTTATTTTACATTATTAAAATCTGAGCTTTTTTTAAATTCGAATATTTTCAAAATCTGAACAGTTGTTAAAATCTGAAAAAATTTCGAATCTGAACAATTTTGGAATTTGAAAAAAAAAAAAAAGTATGAACAATTTTTGAAAATTGAACAATTTTCATTTTTGAACGATTCCAAGTTTGAACAATTTCCAAGTTTGAACAAATATAAAATTTGAACATTGAAAATAATCATTTTAAAAGAAAACAGGAAAAAGAAAAGGTAAACAAAAAAATTTCCCTCCAAACCGGGTGTCCAGGAGCACTTTGCCAATCCGTGGAAACCGTCGGTGGAGAAATCCTGAACTCGTCGACGGCCTGATCGGAGGCGACCGACAACAGCGGAATGACGAGTTGGACGGAAGAGAACCGTTAGGGCCACCGCCCTACCTCCTTTATTGCCTGAAAGGGGACAACACGGGAGAGAATCTTCTCCACCACCTGCCCACCTACCATGACGGGTGACAATGTCGGTGTCCCAAGATGGAGGCCAGGAAGAGCTGTGCCCGCGCAGGCCGACCAAAGCCCCCGACCTCCGTCCGATGGCCGTCGCCGCCCCACACCCGCATCACAGCAAGGGGCGCCGCCCCAGCCTCACCGCCTCGACGACATGGACGTAGGTCGCCCCAGCCCCCCGCCACCGACCGACGAAGCCTTCCAGCCCCAAACCGGATATGGCAGATGGGGCGCCGCCGCCGCGACATGGGCCAGCGGCAGCGGCGACGCGACCGTCCTTCGCGTAGCCTTCTTGCAGTGGCTAGGGTCAGCCCCGCTGCCGCCTTGTGGGAGCGACACGGGAGGATGGTTCCTATCGTTGGCGTGAAGACTAGAATAGTGGCATGTGTCGCAGCTCTAGTCGACACCAGAAGAGAAGGTTTTATTGGGACGGAGAGGCGCAACACAGTTTTAGCAACGACAGTGGTGCCAATCTTCGGTGGGTATGTGGAAACCAAAAATAATTGGTCACGAGAAGGGCTAGTTTTTTTGGACACGCTTTGCCTCCTTTTCAAAAATAAATACAAGCACCACATACTAGGTTCTATTCAACTGATGGTCATCGTCCCGCTATTCAGCGGGACCCACCCACACTTGCATGTATTTGTCTTATTTATCCCCTGCTTTTTCTTCCCTTCTTCTTCCTCATCCCATCTTCCTTTTATGTCCAATCATTTTCACCCGGTCCACGACACGGTCTCCTCTTTCTTCGCCACCACCGACAGCATCTGCCACCCGAGAAGGCGTCGTCGTGCCGTTGCGACCGCAACAGTTATCGAGTGGGATGTCGCGGCCGGCGGCGGATCGACGGAGGCCGAGATTTGAGCGGTGTGGCGACTACATGATTGTGTTTGCCATATTTGAGGGACCCAACAACCTTCCTACTTTCAAGAATAAATGATAAATACTGAGTTTGTCGATTTTCTTTCTTATTTGATGATAGAGTATGAGTATGGATATATGTTTCGACACATTCATTCTCCATTGTATTTATAGGGGAGTAAGCATTGTCAAATGGGAAAAGCTAATTTTCTCATGCAGTTTGCTGTCAAATGGGCAAAGCTAATTTTCTCATGTTGTAATGACCTACTTTCTATACTCTTTCCATCCCATTTTTTAGGCCTCAACTAAAAAATAATTAGTTCCAAAACTCTCCACCTCCTAGGCACAATTACAAAATACCTCTCAATTAGTGGCTAGTTGCCACTCCCCGCCATTGCATTTAAGTTTTTAGCCCCAATCAGTTAGCACCTTAGGCCAAGAGATATGCAAATTAAGCCCTAAAAACTGGGACAGAGGGAGTAGCTTGATTTTTTAACTTTGATACGGCTGTAATAATTTTTTGGATGTGCCAACGCTGTTTTCATTGCAGTATTATTACTACTCCCTCCATCACATAAATAAAATGTTTTGGATATATTTTAAGGTGGAGTAGATACAAACTAAAATGAATGAATATACACACTAAAATGCGTTTAGATGAATACAAATATGAGAAAACTTTGAAAAGTTAAAACATTTGGAACGGACTGTATTATAATTTACTACTGTATTTTTTTTGCTGGTATAATTTACTACTGTATGATAAATCATGGCTTATGCGCCATTTAAAAAGGACTTCTCCGGCTGCAACAACTTCATCACCGATTGGTCGTTGTTCCTTCCCGAGGCAACGCAGCGCAGGCGTGAGAAGCAGGATAGGCCGAGACTTGATGAGAGGAGGGATTCGGATTTTGAACGGCCGCTTCTCCTAAGTCTCCTTCCCCCTCGCCCTGCCGTTCGTACCCTCCCGCCTCTCCTCTTCTTTACTCTCTCCATCCCTTCATTCAGCACCTGCAGGCTCCAATCCCATCCATGGCGACGCTCCGGCACCGCTACTCCTCCCCATCCTTGGACATCTCCCACCTCTCCTTGGACGACGTCGACCATCCTTCCGGCGAGCCCCACAACCCAGATCCCCAAGGTATGGTCTTTTCATCTCCCTCTTCCTTAATCCAATCCATTTCCCCCAATTAATCAATCGTTCCACCCGCTCACTCGCTCCACCAATCTCTTCAATTGCATTGCGTGCAGAACCTCAACACATGGGCACGAGGAAGGTGAAGCTGCCTGGCCGCCGCCGCCTATGCAAGCTCAGCGACACCTCTTCCTCCCCGTGCCCGCCGGACGCCGCCGACCACCACGAGCTGCAGGATGTCGGGATCTGGGAGCCCAGGGGTATTGGAGAGACGAGGAGGAGGAGGGGGAGGAGAAGGAAGAAAACCACGACTCCTATTCGGCGGCGTGGGGCGAGGAGGAGGAAGAACTTCCAGATTTCGAGATGGAGGCCACCGTCAGAAGCGGCAGGGCGCCGTACAAGCTCCCAGCAAGGATTCTGCACAAGCTTTACATCCATCAGCGCGAGGGGCTCGACTGGCTCTGGTCTCTCCATTGCAGGGGAACCGGTGGAATACTAGGGGACGACATGGGGCTTGGCAAGACCATGCAGGTCCATCCCTGATCCCTCCCTCCAAACCTTCAATTCTCTTCCCTCAGTTAACTGCCATTTGTTATCTGTTAATTTGTATCGATCTCACGGTCATTGGGTCTGCTTCACCCTTGTTCTTACTGTTAGAAAGTTCTTGTGGATGTCTGCTAGACTGCTACTACTAGCCAGGCTGCAGACATTACTGTGCATCTTATCTGAATTTATGGTACTGAAACCAATTAACATCACACACAAAGAATGGAATTTATTTTGTTGCTATCGTATTGCGTGTTTAATTCAACTTGTTTCCGTGCTAGTTAGCTGTGTGTCTGCAAACTACATTGCCACTGGTTTCCATCAGATACAGTATATTTTCAGTACCAAGTTGGTGACACAATTGTTAGAATAGTTCTATCAACCAACTATCCCACCAGACCGATCTGTTAGGAAGTGGTGATATTATATACTTAACATATACTTAACACCCCCCTTCACACCCGACATGGGTGTGGAAGAAGAAAGCAGCCTCCACACGCGTGGATAAATGGCTGGAGAAAAGTGCGGGGGTTGAGACTCGAACCCGAGACCTCGTGCTCTGATACCATGTTAGAATAGTTCTATCAACCAACTATCCCACCAGACCGATCTGTTAGGAAGTGGTGATATTATATACTTAACATATACTTAACAACAATATCCCCATGAAAGACTTGCATCCTTACTTTTATCTTGCAGGTTTCTGCCTTCCTGGCAGGGTTGCTCCATTCTGGTCTAATCAGGAGGGTGCTAGTCGTTGCCCCAAGACACTCATCACACATTGGATCAAGGAGCTTTCAGTTGTCGGCCTCAGGCATATGATCAGCGAGTAGGACCTCACCTATTTTGGCATATTGATGCAGGTCGAGCAAGTCCTGTCAATCGCTGCTAATTGATTCCTTTTTCTTTTTGTACAGCTACTCTGGTTCCAGCCAAGATGCTCGTGACTTTGAGCTTCAAAATGCCTTCAAGGTTTGGTTTCGTTTCCTAACAAAAATGTCTTCTGTTGATCATTCATATCCTCACTTTTTATCTTAACTGTCAAATTCACTTTTTCGGGTAACCGCTATTTAAATCTGTAGCTTGTTCTTTCAAGATATTTTAACGAGTCACATATCGTTTTGTACAGGAGGGAGGTATCCTATTGACAACATATACTATTGTCCGGAACAATTATAGGAAGATAAGAGGTGACTTCTATAATGATGTTGAGGACGAAGTGGAGGGAAAGTTTTGGAATTATGTTATTCTTGACGAGGCACATTTTATCAAGAACCCCAAGACACAGAGTTTCCAAAGCTTATATGAAATACCTTGTGTCCATTGGATTGCCATCAGTGGAACACCTATACAAAATAACCTGAAGGTACCACCTAGCTCAAACTACTGAAAACCTCGTACTTTACATGATCCTATATACATTGTGCTCCTATTACCGATGCAAGTAAGCATGTATATTTTTGTAGGAAATGTGGGCGCTCTTCTATTTTTGTTGCCCGGAAGTCTTGGGTGAAAAGGAAGAGTAATTACTGACTCCCTCTCGCTTTCCTGCATTATTGACGTTGCTTTATTTGGCACATCTAGTGTTATTTTATTTCTCCATATTTTGACAGGTTCAGAGAAACGTATGAACTGCCTATCATTCGTGGAAATGACAAGAGCGCTAGCAATCGAGCAAAGGACATAGGCTCAACTGCAGCAAAGGTAACTTTCTTTTTTCTGTTTTGTGTCCAAGAGATAGATGGTATCCAGCCTATTCTCGTTGCTATTGTTGTCGGCAACTTTAGTGTCTCTGCAATGTTTCTTTCTCCTTGTTTTTTTGCTAATTTTATATGTTGGCATTTTAGGACTGTACATGTCATAATGTTGCATATATTCCAATATGCGCAGTAGCATTACTTCTTTTCATTATGACTCTGTTGAGAAATTACAAGTTGGAGATTAACTAAGAAAAAATGTATCAACATATTAGCTAAGAAATGCTTTCATCTCCGATTTGACATGTGAAAGCAATTGTATAACTAACTGCATTCAAAATCCAGATTTTCTAATGTCCACTTTCAGTTGAACCATGAGAGGGCAAGCCAGTTAGATTAAGCCATATCACTATGCTTGCATTAAGTTGGGGAATTGTTACTCATCGTTTGGATTATAACTTTAAGTCAACTGTACTAAATCTGTTATAATTCTTGTTTGGTACTTGACTTTTGTTCACAGGAATTAAGAGAACGGATAAAGCCATATTTCTTGCGTCGTATGAAAAATGAAGTATCTCTGGGTACTGGTTGACAGATGATAAACAGCTTCCAAAGAAAAATGAGCTAACTATCTGGCTGAAATTAACAGATCGCCAGGTATAAATTTTGGTCATTGATGCAAAACTGGTCGAGTAATTGGATAATGAAGATTCTGTGATTGTCTTTTGGATGCAGAGGCAACTTTATAAAGCTTTTCTAAACTGCGAGCTTGTTCATTTAGCAACATCACAAGGAAATCCCTTGGCTGCAATCACTGTAAGCATAAGCTTTCAAAGCCTTTTGTTTGCCCAATCTTGTGTACCTTAATTTTTTTTTGTCTTGCTGCTCTCATCTTCTCCTTTATTTCTCTTCACGTATGCTCATACTATGCTCACCAGATTAAAAAATGCCTACAGTTTTTGCAATATTCTATAAAAATATAAGACATGGTTGTAGAAAATGATGACTTTATCTCTATCTTTCCCTCATTTACCTCTTACACTCTCCATCATTTATTACTAAACATTCGTACTAACTAACTATTAGTCGTTTTCGTTATCTCCGAGCTAAACAAAAATACACCTTATAAATGTAGGGAATATATGTTCTATTTGAGGCGGCATTTGCTAATTACATGGCATTGATATATCGTTTTTTGTGTGTGCGTGTTCTTTCATGGAATTTTGTTCATTTCATATTTTTCCTTTTCTTCAACAGGTATTGAAAAAAATATGTGATCACCCACAGATAGTGACTAAGAGAGCTGCTGAGCACATCTTGGAAGGCATGGATGGAATGTTAAATAATCATGAGATGGAGATGGCTGAAAAAATGGCTATGAACCTCGCAGATATGGCTCATGATGATGATGATGATGCGTGCAAGTCGGTCCAGAAGTCTCATGCAAGTTAACTTTTATCTTAGCCTTGTTGGTAAGCATTCTTTGATGCACATTGGTTGTTATTATTCTACTCTGTATTTGTTTATTTGTATTCAAATGGTAATGTCTAATGTTGCAGCGTAATCTTCTTGGAGATGGACACCATGTTCTGATTTTTTCTCAGACTCGTAAAATGCTAAACCTGATTCAGGTCTGTTGTCAATTCTTGTTTATGTTGGGAGTGCTTGTGCTGGTTTTTAGATATATAGTATTCAACTTAGAGTTATTATTTTGTATACATTACCATTTTGTATTGTTGCATGCATGATAAACTCTGTTAGTAGAGTAAATCGGCAGTATAATGACGTTAGAATTTATGCACGTCTTACTGTTACGTATAGTCTTAGGCGTTTGGGTACAATAGAAGTGGCACATCAGATTCAAAGTCCCACTCAATAAAAAAATCGATTTACTCGAGAGGAAAAGAATTGGCTGATAACATGAGCTTTAGCATGACTGGTAGCTTTTGGCATCTTTTATCTACTGCTGGCATCAAAGTGTACAAGTACATTTTCGTTGAGTATGTCTATTATAAATAAACAGGTTTGACATGTAGATGTTCACCTATTTTCTGTGTTGCTTCGACCCAAATATGGTCAGACATACTTCCTATGTTGTAACAAATTCGATTATTGTAACAGGAAGCTATATTATTAGAGGGCTACGACTTTTTGCGCATGGATGGCGACACTGAGATTTCAGAGAGGGAAAGGATTGTCGTGGTGGTGTCACGGCAGATGCCATAGGGATGGCTAAGTTGGGGCTCGCTTGGACGCTGGGGGATCCGGGGAGGGTTTGCGCGCTAAGAAGCACGCATGGAAGAACAAGCAAGAACACAAGAACTCATAACCAAGAAAATCAAGAACACAAGCACACCACGATCTACCCAGGTTCGGGGCCCTCGTGTGGAGGTAAAACCCCTACTCCTGCCTGCCTCTCTGTGTATATCTCAAGATCTCACAAGTACAAAGCGCTCCTCGAGCTGTATGATGCTACAATGGCGAGAACACAAGGTGGAAGATGAAGCTACAGGGGGGAAATGAGAGCTAGGGTTTCCATCGACTCCGCAGGAGGTGAACGTGCTACATATATAGTGTAGCCAGGTTACGGTTCTACCCCTGCCTCAACATGGTAATGGCATGGCCAAGAGGAAGAAGACAAGCCCCTGCCCTCTGTCAGTCCAACGGCAGCACTGTCAGTCTCGCCGCAGGCCTAGCTTTCCTCTTTGGGTGGTAAAACAGTAGCTTCCCAGGGTCTAGCCTCTGCCCCTTTCCCGAATTAGGTCGGGTCAGCGCCTAGGTCCTTGAGCTCCCAGGAAACCCGTGGCGTGACTCCGCAGAGGCCTGCCAAGCTTCGGGCCACGGGCTCTGTAGAACCCGTGACTCTCTTCTGCCATGCCTCGAGCCTTGTGCTTCCAACCTAAATAGGTCGGACCTTCCTTCCTCAAGTATCTTCTCCTGCACTCATAACGAACCTCACAATACCGAGGTAATTAGGTCGGTCGATCATACCTCGACCATGAACGTCGGCCTACTCCGACATGCCACCTCGGATATTCCCGGATCAAGTCACCTCGTCAAGACCAACTTCATACCTCGGATACTCCAAGGTCCACCCAGGTCGGTCCTTCCTGTACCTCGGTCAACAATCCAGTGCACTTTACACCTTGCCTTGACCCTACCCCGGGGCAAGCCCCCGACAAGGATTGTGAAGGTTCTTGTTTGCACTTCCTTTTTCTATGTTTTTTTGTGCCATGGACTCAATTATATATGCTATGTTGCTTATGTATTGTGCGTTTGCATATCTAGGATTTCCAAGAGGGCCTTGGAGCTCAAATATTTTTACTAACCACAAAAGTCGGTGGTCTTGGACTTACACTCACCAAGGCAGCTCGTGTGATAGTTGTTGATCCTGCTTGGAATCCAAGGTACCCGAACGTCAACACATCCTGATCAAGTATATTCCTTTTGGTTTTATAGAATGCATGTCAGTGCAAGTTTTTTATTCCATAACACAATCTTCTTTTTTTACAGTACGGACAATCAGAGTGTTGATCGGGTTTATCGAATTGGACAGACGAAAGATGTGATTGTGTACCGCTTGATGACGTCTGCAACCGTTGAAGAAAAGATATATAAGTTGCAGGTTCAAATATGATCCAGAATATGATCCTATGTCATCTCTAGGTTGAAAGTTCTATTTCCATACTTCTGCACCTTTAATCCCATAGTACTTTTTTTCCAGGTCCTCAAAGGTGCTTTGTTTAGGGCAGCCACGGAGAAGAATGAACTAACACGTTACTTCAGCCAGAGTGTACTTCTCATGATACCAGTACTTGTCATTGCTTGTCGAATTTCCTACTGGATACTATGACTAATTCTTTTTCAAATCTTCAGGAGATTCATGATCTTTTTAGTTTGCCAGAACAAGGTTTTGATGTTTCCCTGACGCAGAAACAATTGCAAGAAGAGCATGGACATCAGCTTGACATGTAAGACATTTGTTTTTGTTCCATTAGTTCGGATGATATCTACACTCTTGACTGTTCCAGGTTCCATATATTTTGACATAAATATGAAATGAAACAGGCTATAATAATTACCTAATACTCCCTCCGTTTGGAAAATGATGTCTTTCATATATCCAAATTCGATGTATGTGTACACTAAAACATGCCTACATACATCCGAATCTAGACAAATCCAAGACATCCTTTTCCGGACGGAGGGAGTATAAATTAGTCAGAAAATGCACACTCCTTGATCCCTGATAGATATGATTGGTGATGAATCTATATTGTTTGCCGTGAAGTTACTGTGTTTTCCTCTTCCAGGACGAGTTGTTGAGGCTGAGGGAGCACATAGAATTTCTGGAGCAACAAGGAATAGCTGGTGTAAGCCATCACAGCCTCCTATTTTCAAAAATAGAAGTGTTGCCGAGTGAGAGTGATGCACTGGGCAGGTCAGTGCTGCTTCCTTCTACACACGGCATTTGGACATTCTTTCTAATAGTTGTCAACATTAAACTAAACTCGAGCTTATGTCATGTAGGGGCGCCGATGCTAAGCCAAAGGTCGAACGCTTCACTGCTAGAACAAACACAAATTCTGACATTCCTGAAGAAATCAACCGGCTGACAGAAACCCTCGCGGGCGCGGTACGTCTCAATTTTGCAAAGAGCAACACACATTTTCCTAATCTATAATAAGCTGATAAGAATGTATGCTGTGGCTGGCAGATGCTGGAGTCCAGGCTGCATGGATGTGGAGACTAGTCTAGATACATGCTTTGGGTAATGAAAGACTGATGGTGATTGCTGAGTCGTCGTTGTCCAAGGAAGTGATCTGATGAGTGGTTGTTTTTTGTGACCATGTGGAGCCAAGTATGTAGAGCCGGGGTTGAAGTCTTGGCCTAAGTGGAATGCACGAATTGTTCAGTGCTTGCTGAATGTAATATGTTGTTGGTTTTGTTTCACCTTTTATTGGTTCAGTTTCTCTTACATGTTCTGGATGGATGAATGGTACTATGGATGCTTGGTTTATGGAAGTTGGATGAACGGATACTATGGAATCTGAACTGAAGTCTTTACAAAATTGATGCGCACTGGTATACTGGTACTTTTTATATTTGCTCAATAGTTAAATTGGTTTCTTAGGTTTACCTGGTTTTTCTTGAAATGGAGGCAAAAGATCTGCCCTGTCCAATAATTAAGAAGATAATTGCCTAGTTATTTTCGAAAAACCCAAAACCCGTCCAAAATGACATCAGGCCACAACACAGCTGGAAAAATGAACTATTCCCAAATCCCATGACCACTAGTCGTCGGACAAACACTCGAAAATACACGACTTCTGGAAACCTTTGACACTAGGGTGTGAACTACTCAATGTGCCACAGAGAAAAAGGTCGGCAACCAAGATGACAAGATGAGAGACTGAAAATTGGTCATCACGAAGCCACATACGTCTTTACTATAGCAGTAATAGCACCACTCTTCTTGTTTTTGCTCTTGAATAAATTCTCCTTCAAGATTCTCACTCTCACCTTCTTATTATGGCCCTTGGATGTCTTCACTTTTAGAAGGCAACCAATAGTCTTGCTAGATCCAAGGATGGTATCGAGTAATGCCTCATTTCTTTGTGGCAAAAAAGTAATGCAGATTTTTGGTAGGCTCTTTGTTTCTCCCATAATTTGTTGTTTGTCTGTTGTATAAGGTACAGTACTTCTTAAATTGCTTTTTTTGGCTTACCTGTTTTTTAAACGTACGCCAAAAGTTTGCCCTCTCCATTAATCAAGAAGAGAGCTGGCCAGTTAAACGCGGAAAACTGGACGGTGACAAAGTAACAAATGACACCAAGCCACAACATAGCTGGAAAAACGAACTTAGTCCCAATCACGCATTCCGTCGAACAGAGTCCGAGCGCCAGGGAGGTTCGACATGCACTGCGCATACACAATGAAGAGGTTTCCGTGGGCGCCTAGTTTCACGGAGAGTGTGAGGAGCCGGTGAGCGCGCAGGATTGCAAGGGGCGGTCGGAGCGCGACGAGGGCGTTGAAGCCTTGAAGGAGGCAATAGCTGTGCTCTCCTGAACAGTTACTCTTCCTCCTTCCTCTGTGAGCTCAGCAACATGGCGAACCATGTTCGCCATGTCCATCTCCGACGACCTCCTGACGCCATCGCGTTCCTCGCCTTCGCGGCGAGCTCCATGGCCCTCGAGCGTATCGCCGCCCCCTCATCCATTAGCTCGATCACCACTTTTTTCACGTCCTCCCTCCCGACCTGCACTTTCGACACCTCGGGATCCATGACCAGGTGCATTAGCGGCGCCTTGATGCCGGCACGGACGCCCACGCCTAGCACGTCCACGACCAGTGCCTCGTTCAGGAACTGGTCGGCAAAGTGCGGCCAGGTGAGGAGCGGCACGCCGTGCGAGAGGGATTCCAGCGTCGAGTTCCAGCCGCAGTGCGTAAGGAAGCCTCCGACCGAAGGGTGCGACAGGATGGTCATCTGCGGCGCCCACCCGCGGATGACAAGGCCGTGGCCCGCTACACGAGCGTCGAAGCCGGAGTCGAGGCCGTCGGTCTCCTTCGCCACCCAAATGAACGGCCTGTCCGACGCCTCCAGGCCAGCGGCAAGCTCCGCGACCTGCGGCGGCAACAGGCGGGCGATGCTCCCAAAGCTAACGTAGAGCACCGAGTGCTCTGGTTTCGTGTCGAGCCACGAGACAACGTTGCCGGCGTCGACGGCCGCGTTATTGCCTCTCCCGGCCAGCGTCTCGGCGTCGGAGTCTAGAGGCAGAGCGGCCCGACCGTCCAACCTTCTTGCCGAGCGCCTCGCCGTACCGCTCGATGAACGCGCCCTCGATGGCCGCACACGTGTTGAAGACCAGGCCGTCGGCGCTGGTCTCGGCGTCGAGCGTGTCGCGCCTGTACCTCTCGAGCCCCGGCAACTGGAAGAACCCGAGCGACGTCGCTCTGGTCACCACGGCTGCGCACGGGGAAATCCGGCACCTCGAACGGCTCGAGGAAGTCGGCGACGCGGTCATGCACTCCATGCTTGTCGACGTTATGCCACGCCAGAAGGGAGAACGCCGACGGCAGTGGAAGACAAGCCGAGGGATGCCGAGCCGCCGCGCGACGTCGGCCGTCCACGGGCTGCATGAGTCGGCGACGAGGCAGTCGGCAACCGCGGCAGCGCCCGGAGGTACGACTCGAGCGGGCCGGCCAGCCAGACGGCCTCGTAGAAAATCTTGAAATGGGAGAAGTCCGTGATCATGTCGATGCTCTCACAGCCCTCGGGCAACCCCAGAGCAGGCCCCGGGAACTCGAGCTCGGCGAAGTCGATAGCAAGCCCCGCGCGGCAGACGTGCTCCAGGACGGCCCTGCTGCGCGCGGCGTGGACGGGTGTCAGGACGACGGTGACGCGCGCGCCGCCGCGCCGGCGACGAGGCGCGCCATGTCCATCATGGGGATCACGTGGCCTTGGGCAAGGAGCGGCACCAGCACGAAGTGGAGCGGCGGCGCCATGGTCCCCGTGCACCAGAACGAAGGGGTGCGGTGAGAATGGAAGAATTCAAGAAGAACCTCCATCGAAGTGAATGTATACCTCGGCAACAGCAAGAGTACGACGATGGGGACGTCCATCATCGGTGTACGACGAAGTTCGCCCACTGGCGCAACACGAGTTGGCCACGGCATCGATGCCGAGAATGGGTGGACACTGAAAGTCCATAAAGTTACTGCCTGCCTCCAAGAAGCGTTCTTCCTTGTGACGCAGGGACTTGGCCGAAGCTTCGTGTCCTGACTTTCAGATCTCTAACGATCGAGCGTACGATCATATTCGTCACTACTGCTTAGCTGCTGTCTGTCCATCAATTCGCTCGGTACAGTTCAGCATCTGGTATGTTCGGAGTGAAAGCGATAACGGTGATGGTTATAAGCAGTCACAACTTCTCCTATGGATTTATTTTGAAAGGGAAGGACGATCATATTCTTAACCTTGAGCACCTCTCTATTCATGAACATCCAACTGACTGCAGTAGCATTTATTTTAAGATAAAATTAAACGCAATGTTTTTTGATTGAAAAGATCATGGAGCTCTTACATGCAAAGAATCTTCCTCCTTGGGTCAAGTCAAAGCATCAATTCTCGGCTTACTTGTACTCCCTCCGTTACACAATATAAAATGTTTTAGTTGTTTCACATATTATCTAGATTCGACTAAAATGAGTGGATATATACATTAAAACGTGTCTAGATACATGTATATACATGTGAACGTAAAAAAAGCCTAAAACATCTTATATTGCGGAACGGAGGGAGTATTCACCAACAACGTACCAGTTCTTGAGAAGCTTGCTGCTAAAGTCAAAGGGTGGAACAAAGGCAACTTCTCCCTGGACGCCCGGCTCCTTCTAGTCAAGCATGTGCTAACAGCCATGAATATCCATCACTTGCTTGTGATTGACCCTCCTGCCTTGCTCATAAAGGCGATTGACAAACTGCGCAGAGGGTTTCTTTGGTGTAACGATGAATTGGCTACCGGTGGCAGATGCCTTGTTCGCTAGGCCTCTATCTGCCGGCCACTGGAGTTTGGTGGCCTAGGTATTGTCGATCTTCAGCGCAAGGCCACGGCGCTGCGGGTGAGATGGTTATGGTACTCCTGGACTGCAACTGACAAGGCCTGGGCTGACCTTCCAGTAGGAATTGATGACCGCGCTCGCAGCTTGTTCAACTCGGCAATCTCCTTCAACCTTGGGAATGGAGAGAAGATCAATTTCTGGCATGATCCGTGGACTTCTGGGCAAATTTAGCCTCTGCTGCACCCGCGTTGTTCAAATGCTGCACCAAGCGCAACTTAACTGTCGCGCAGGCCCTCGCTAACAATAAATGGATGAAACACTTCAAGCGAGACCTCACTACTGAAGCCCTTCACCAGTTCCTCCTGGTGAACAACATCGTTAACAAAATTGCGCTGCAAGCAGACACGCCTGACACTGTGACCTGGCGTTGGTCCACGAATGGGCAATACTCCGCCACTTCGGCCTATGCCTTGCAGTTCGAGGGATCTACCAGGTTTGCCTTTCCGGATACAGTATGGAGTAGTGGAGCGCCACTCAAATGCGGATGTTTGGCTGGCTTGCGCTCCTTGGAAAATGTCACACGGCGGACTGCCTTCAGCGAAAGGGCTGGCCTCACAATGCCGCTTGTGTCTTCTGTCTCAGTGAACAGGAATCAGCCCTTCACCTGCTAGCCGCTTGCCCGGTCATCATCAGGCTATGGGGTAAGCTAATCCACACAGCTGCGCTCAATCACCGCCTCGTGCCCCGACCGGAAGACCTGAGCCTGGAGTCTTGGATCACACGTACTCGACAACAAATGCCGCTGACTCTGAAGAAGAACTGGACTGCCCTTGTGCACCTTGCCTGGTGGTCTATTTGGAAGGAGCGTAACTCAAGGATATTCAACAACAAGGCCAAATCCCTCTCAAGGTTGCACTCAAGCATCATTGAAGAAGCTATTTGTTGGCGTAATGCTGGGAGGTTAGGCGCTGCGGACCTCCTCTCAAGACCAAGAGAGCCGACTGATTCCTTCTCCTGCCGTTTTTTTCAGTCTGCACTTCTCTTGCTGCAGACTTAGGATTTTGTTCTTTTCACTAGTTTCTTTTCGCTTTCTTTGGCTACCTTGTACTCTTGTACACTCTTCTAATGAGATGTAAAATGATGTTTCTTTGGTGGAGAGCGTGGCACCACCGAAACAACATCATTTTTGACAAAGGTGACGCCTCTATTGAAAACTCTATTAGATTTCTACAAAGCTACTTAACCACCTTGCAGGGTCTTGCGGCGGGCAAGAATTTGGTCGACAAGAAAGGGAAAGGACCAGCACTGGAAATGCCCCTGAGGGGGAAATGTAATGCCCAACCACAACTGAAGATGAAGTGTAGCTGGAGCAAACCGGAGATGGGCTGGCAGAAATGTAATGTGGATGCCAGTTTTATAAGTGACACCAACTCTGGTTCCTGGGGCGCGGTTCTTCGTGATCATGAAGGAAAGGTAACCGCCTCAGCTTGGGGAGTTCTTCAAAGCTGTAGCTCTGCTGCGGTAGGAGAGGCCCTTGCCTGTCTACATGGACTAGAGCTAATTATCGCAAACTCCTCTGGAAATGTTATTTTGGAGACTGATTGCTCTGTGATCTTGGAGGCTTTCAAGGACGACAGTACGGATAGGTCTGAAGTAGGTCTAATTGCAAGAGATTTTAGGAAGAAGAAAGCTCCTGACGACAGATTGTGTTGTCAAGGTGGACAGAATGTGCAATGCTGTTGCTCATGAGCTTTGTCAGTTAAGTCGTATAGAGAGTTGCGTGGTTTTTTTTTGCAAAATTCAGCTCTGGCCTGCGTGTCGGAACAAATTTTGAATGATTGTAACCAAACTGTTATTTCTGCTTGTACACTCTTCTAATTGAAATGAAAAGCAGGCTCGACTGCATTTTCCGTCAAAAAAACAACGTACCAGTTCTTAAAAAAAGGGGGAACGAAGTCCCTGCATAGAAATGATACACATGATTTTTTATTGGAAGGCTCAAAAAGATACAAAATAAAAAAATCGGAGGCACATCTTAAAAATAAAGAGAAAATACACATCTTTTCGGCAAAGTCTTCGAGAAGAAAAAGTCGCACGTGCACCGATAACGACGAGTCCAATCTAAGGTCCACACGGGATTTTTATCTTCGATTTAAGCCACCACCTTCAACAAGGGCATAACACAAACACGCGTCAACATTGGTAAAAATGTGTCCATCGAAGTGTGCAAACTCAAAATTGAATCATCTACCATCATCAACTATTCGGCCAATGTCACATTGCTGACCAGATGCTGCTGGTGGAGAAACAAGAAGCTGATGACGCGTCCCCCCATATTTTTCTTTAAGGTTTGTTTGAATTTTTTTGCGATGATGACAGATAACCATGATCAAATATCAGTAACAAATTATGTTACAACTCATGCCTGATACGTATCACATAAATTTAACAACCCCACTTATGACTGAAAAAACTCACTTGCAATTTATAGTGCATGAATCACGATGCAAATCGGATGGTACAGGAGTTGACTTAGCAAAACCGAAAATTTAGTGACAAATAGATTTTATACACATATTTTTAGGCTTTGTAATTCTAGAGATAATAATAATAAGGGATAGTACGAATAAGCGTGATGGCGCTCGTCCGGCAGGCAGCACGACATCGCGGACGTACGTTCTGGCGGATCTTCGACAGCTGGCCGTATTCTATGCGCGTATGGTAACGAGGCTATACGGCTACACGTGGGTTGGCACACTACGCGGCCAGCATAAACCGTACCAGAACGGAAGGGTCAGAATGATAAACCATGTTCCAAACCCGATCCGTTCCAGATGGGAGACCACGTGCTCGCGCGTGGTACTGGTGACGATATGTATGATTACCGTAGTGATGTTCCTTGGTAGTAAGCTAATTACCGGCAGGCAAGATTAGAATAGGAAGTGTAATTAGCAGTTAGTTAATTATTTTTAGGATGATTTTCGGACAATTTTTTTTATTACAATGGTCACGCGCGTGGTACTGGCTAGAAGTATGTAAGGTCAGCATAAGTTGATGTTCCTTGGCAGTAAGTTAATTAGCGGTAGTTAAGATTAGAGTAGGAAGTATACTTAGAATAAGTTAATTTATTGTTTAGGATGCATGTTTTTCAAACATTTTTTAGTATGGTCAGCGTGATGGGTAGCGAACTTTATTTATTTACGCAACTAATGTCACAGTTCCAGAATTTTTTTCCAGATTTTTTATTAAAGTTTAATCTGCATTTCATACGGCGTAATGTTTTTTAAAGTCTCCACGAGCTAATTTGATGACGGCTTTTGTTTACTAAACTAGACGATACCCCGCGCGTTGCGGCGGGGATGCGTAGGAAAATATTATAGAATTACAAAACTAAAATCTACACATATATTGAGTAAGTAAAATCAATATAAGTAGGACCTTTTGCTAAGTGTCTTATGAATTTTCACGGTGCAAAATGAAACCCCATATATGAGATGTTTTTATATCAAAAAATGACAGCAAGTATCCAGTTCAAAAGTGCTTACAGAACTTGTAACACGTGGCTCAGTGTAAACTGAATGTCCTGTTTTTCATTCATAATATTACGCATAACTGATGTATTTGTACTGCTGCAAAAAGCAGGAAAAAACAATGAACTGTATTACGGATCAATCAATGTTTTGTGTGGGAAGATAGAAAAACAAAATTGCACTGTATAATCTAAAGATATCTTCTACCTTATGTACACGCGGAAGATCAGAAGTAACCTTATGTTCAAATGGAAAAATCGGACGTAATCAAATATAATTGCTTGAGAAACGAAATAGAAAATACCATATTGGTTAAAGCTAGAGAGTATGGCGGGCGAGGAGAGACACGCTGAACAGGTAGGCTGCATCCTCGTCCATGCTGCTAGTAGAGTTGCTGCTATTGTTCTATTACCCCACTTCCATCCGCCCATCTCCTGGAGCACAGGCTACCAGGGAAGCGACTGGCGGGAATAATCAGCAAACGATGGCAGCTCGATGGATCTGATGTCATGCTTGTTCGTTTAGCCGGAGGAACAGGGGAGAATATTGAGCATGTGTCCTTTTGGATGCGTTCATCAGTTAAAGCGTGTGTCCTTTTTGCCGGAGCAATAGTGGAGAAGAGCAAAAGATTGAGGAGGAGGAACGGTGGAGAAGAGGAAGAGACAAATGCAGTTAATTACTGCAGCGGAAGGAAAGTCTCGTGGAGAAGATTACAGGGTGCATAAAATTGAGATGACATGTACACTTCTTTTTTTTGTTAGTGACAAACTTGCTTAGGTGGCTGACTTAAATGTTGAGAGAAACAGATCGGATGGTTGAGAATCAAGAAGACAATCAGATCAAACGGTTGGGAATACGCAATGACGTGGATAGCTTGCATGTGAAGATAGAAAAATCATAAATAAACTTAGTGGGGTTTTGCTTTATAAGAGGTATAGATAGATCAGCATGGAACGATGTTTAAGCTAATGGAGATCCCATGTGACCACGTTTTATTTTTTCACGTGTCATGCATTAAGGCATGGAGTTATGGCGGGAGAGGGTAGTTGGGGAGATAAAGTTTTCCATTACTGACAAGTAGACCGCGTTCGGCGCAGTGAAAGCCAGGGCAGCATCGAGGTACTGTTCAGAATCACCTACCTTGCGCCCCCGACGAGCTTGAACTTCCTCCACAACCATATCTCCGGTTGCAAGAGCATTGCCGTCGAGCACATCTACGAGCAGCGGCCACGCTCGCGCCCCCCGATTATGTGCTACGGTTTTTGAGGGTAGCGATGGAGGGAGAGATGAAATTTTTCGTTTCCCGGCCGATCCCTTAAGTACAAGATTCGTATGCACTAGCACATCCATTTTCCCTCCACGATCGATTCAAAAACATTCAAAAAATACGTATTTTTGTTTGAAATTAAAATAAATAAAATAGGTAATTTTCGTGGCCACACAAAACTAACTCCAACGCCCAACCGTAACAATTCAATGCTGCAACTTGCGATGCATATCATGGAGCAAATCGCACGCCAACCCACACTCACTGCTAGCAAATCTCTTGCCAAGAGATCGAGTGGAGATCGACGCCCATCTCCTAGCAGCTGTAAAAAGGTGTTCCGCAGGCCGAGTTATGGTACCCGTCCCCTCGCTGTTCCCTCGCAGAGAGCACGCGCCGCGCAGTCTAGCGTCTTCGTCTTGTCTCACATCGTATAGCTCGTACCAGCAACGTAGGCAGTTGACTAAACCGCACCAGCCGAACGTGGTCTTTCTGCTCTTCCGGCGGGGCACTCGCGTCCCAAATGCCGCCTGTTCCCGCCGCGCGAGCAAATGGTACAAGAGAATGGCAAATCCACTTTCAGCCATACGTGGGCCTAATGGGCCAATTTTGTACCAAAGGCCTTTTTATCTGAAGAGAAATGTGAAAAAATATAGACGACGTGCAAATGTTTCGATCATACCGCACAGCATTATACAGTAAATTTTTTTTGCCTCGCTGGACGATTTGTTTTAATGTTTTGTATACTTCCTTTTTTCTTTTAGTGTGCCGGACAATCACAGATAGCAACACAAGATTCCAAACTATGCTAGCACGAAGACTGACCTCGCAGGGATAGTAACAATCAAGCACAAATCTGATCAAAAGTGTTAAAAACAGGACATGTTACCTATAATTTTCAGCATAAGTTCATTACACGAAGTGCATCAGCAGAAGCTCCGTCAAACACTTACAGCAAATCGTCAAATAATCCTGTTACATTTTTCCCCAACATTTTTCACCAAACATCAAACACTGAAACGAACCTTTGGTCAGAGGAATGGAACCTCCCAAACCTTTCTGGGCTTCTCACATGAAGTTTTTCGGTGCCCTAGCACCCCACAGTTAGAACATTTCGGCAACTTCCGAGGGGCCTTTGGGGCGTCCCCTCTATCCGGGCAAGTTGTGCTCTTGTGGCATTCTTTCCGCAAATCGAACAGAACCTAGATCTTTTTGAAGGTTGCTCATACGGCGGCTTGTCACGGCTTGACGTTGGCCTTCCCAGTGGTCTCTTCTTGCTAGAATCCCTAACCGCCGAGCATCCTGACAATGTATCAGCTTCAGTATCGATCAGTGCAGCACCACTCTCCGATTGTGCAGCCACAGCCTCTCGCTCTGCCAGACCCATCCCGTCCTTTACTCCGCTTAGTGGAGTCAATTTAATTACAACATCTGAAAGCAATGCCATTCCAAGTTCATAGCTGTCAACATTGCTATCCCCCAGCTGAACACATTCTAAGGCTCTGACATGGAGCTTCGAGTGCCGGAAACTTGCTGTTTTCGGAGGGCCATTGTCTTTCTGGTACCTCGCCAAACTGGAAGGAAGAATGTCCCTGGCGTCTTTTGTCCACCTCTTCATTATGTGGTCTTTAGGTATTTCCAGAACATCCATCTCTAACATCACTTTGATAATGTGGCAGCACAGCATACCCGAATGTTCGAAAACTCCACACTCGCAGCTAAAATTGGCCTTGTCTGCAGAGACGTCCACCTTGTACAAAACTTTACTCCACTTTTCTCGAGATGACGCGTCAATGTGCCGAGCTATGTACGACCTGTCCTTTGTAACCTCATCTAAGAGGTAAGCTCCAGATTTGTACATGCTCTCGCCAAACTGCTCGTACATTGCACGACTATACACTTTGCTCGCGTGCTTCTCAATAGGAAGGTTGAACCGGTATGTGACACCACTCTGTGATGAAGGGGAGATGAAAATAGGTGTCAGGGTTTTTGAGTCAGGGCATACCACTGAACTGTATAAAGAACATGACAGGAACACATATATAAACAGAGGATTACTTACGATAGAAGTCCTCTTCTCCTCGTAGCTTTCCTCCGACTCCCTGTCAAACTGCAGTTTCTCGAACTGCCGGACAAATGTGTGCATGGGGCACCCGGGGCACATAAGTTTTAAGCAGGTGGTTTGCACTTTCACTTCTTTGTGTGCTTGTCATACGGGCGCAGAAGACACCCATGAAATAAGGTTTGGCCCATTTGTGCCGAACTTCATAGACCTGAGTAAGAAAAGGATTTTTATGCAGACCATATTTCTGGAGCAACATGTCCCAACCAGTTTCAAATTCAGCAGGGCTAATCATATGGTGCACAAGTTTGTGAAACTCATGTTTGAATTCTGCGTTCTTCCTAAAAAGAGCACCAAGACATTCTTTCGCCTTACGCAAGACATGCCACTTGCACCACCTGTGTGTGGTAGTAGGCATCACCTCCCTGATTGCAAGTTCCATTGAGCGCGCCTGATCTGCAGGTTGAATGCAAGAGTTATAAAAAGGCTCAGATCAGTTTTTTTTATGTGTGGCGCCTTGGGTTCAGAACATAACGAATGTACATTTTCAAGCCTACATTACCTGTCAGTATTGTTACTGGGTGCTTGCCTCCTACCATGGAAAAAACTCCCGGAAAACCCATTCGAAACTTTCTTGTTTCTCGTCACGCATCATCACACCCCCAAAAATTATGCTCTGGAAGTGGTTGTTAACACCGACAAAGAGGCCAAACGGCATGTCATATAAATTAGTCTTGTATGTTGTGTCAAACGTCACAACATCTCCAAACCATTTGAACTGATCAGCCCCTCTCCCTGATACCCACATCAATGTCTTGATCCTGCTCTCATCATCAACCTGTACAATATAATTGAAGGCTGGGTCTCTAGCTTTCATTTCAGCAAACACGTCCATTGTCTTCCGGGCATCGTTGTCTGATTGTTCCCGGTTCAGGCGCCCACATAGATTCTTCAATGACCTTTTTGTGAATGGAACATTTTCAACAGACCCAAAGAAACTCCCGACAATGCTATATACCTTGCTCAAGCTTACATTGTTCTCTCGCAGCTGCTTAACCAAATCCTTGGTGTACTTATCGATGTGCCGGTGCGACTTCCAATGCAGCTTCTCTCCACAGGTTTGCGATAAAGAATGGTTATGATCAGGCCTGTGCTCACAAATGTACCATCCGCTGTCTTCAGATCGCAGCAACCGAATCATGGCCAGGCAACCAACTCTCGTCGACCTAGTGTTCTCTTGCAGAGGTTTGCCCTGCAGGATGCAAGATAAATCAGGTCAAAACAGGTGTATCTCCCAATCAATCAACATGAAAATAGAAAATCAAGATCAGAGCAACACTTACCGCACAACCGCAAACTATCTCTTGCATACATTTCACCCGATGAACATTGAGCCTGCTCTTGGAGTATCGCACACCAAATCCAACCTCCCAGGAGTACAGGTTATAAAAATTGTAAGCCTCCTCCAACGAATCAAATGATGTACCGACCTCTGGCTTCACCACTGACCCCTCCTTCCTCACAGCATATTCCCGCAGTGAGAGCTCAAGGGCTGTTTTGCGATCTGGGTTCTGGGGTCTATCGGCCGGAGCTTTTCCTATCCTTATCCTACAAACAGAATCAAGAGACCAATCCTTTTTTACTTGCCTGTTTTTTTATGTCTTTTCTAACAACCCTATATGCACATACATTAGAGAATTAGGCACTCTTCATAAGAAAACACACCTTCGCGTCCACCCAGAGGTAGTCCCCGAACTCCGGGCCACCCTGCGTCCGCTTAGAACCGCCGCACCCAACCACAGAACTGAAAACCCAGATCGAAACCGATTAATGATAGCTCGGGGTAACAAATCTGATAAAAAAATTACCAGCAAGATCCCACACATCACATACCTCACCGGTCCAGTTGATTCGCCTATCCCCTCAACATCGGCAGCACACTGCGAGACGGTGTCTGCCGAAACTGAGCTCGCACCCATCTTCCTCGCCCGCGAACTAGACGAGTGCCCCGCCCCCCCGCAGCTTCTTCCCCTCGCCGGAAAATTGCCGGAGCCACCCGTCCTCCCAGTGTCGCCGCCTCTCTGTATTGGGGATCGGTCTCTCTCCCGAAGATATCGTTTGCATCTGCCCGTTGGGGAAGATGTACACAGTCAGCACGCCCTGGGCCCACCCCCATTGACAGCCGCCCATGTACTGTTCACGTCTTATGTTCCAGTTACCCGGTCCAGTTACAGTCCAGGAAGCCCAGCACGAAAGTCACACTAGTACAGAGCGACACTATGGCAACGGAGGCAAACCCTCATTAGTGACGGAGAATGGGTCCGTTGCCCCGCGTCCGATACTGATGTGAACACGTCCATACGCAACGGTTATTTAACCGTTTCCTTTGAGCGCTAGGAATATTAAAAAAAAAAGCCAGGCCACCGGCTGCTAGCCGGTGGCATACGGTAGCAATAAATGATGCACAGAATGTCTTCCGCAGTGTATACAAGTCAAAATACACAATATTTTACATCATTTTACAACTAAGTCACACGATTCAAAATGCAAGACAGATTAGACTACCCAAACAACATCGCCTTAACAGTCCAGAAACAGCATCTTCAAGTCTCAAATCCATCATCGATCACCTAAATCATTAAAGTGTCATGTGAGCAAATGTTTGTGCTAGAAAAACATACGAGAAAGAACAAATGAAATAATTTCTAGAATCATGTGTGGGACTCGATGGCCTCCAACGGATTTATAGAACGTAGATCTAAACAGAAACTAAATTTCTACAATCATGAATCTGGAATCATTGGTGCTGCCTCGTCCAGACCCCAGATCTCGTCCATACAGAACTCGCGGAGGAGCTAGAGCTTGGTGATCCTCGATCCAAAAAAGCGCATGTACTGAGCAACTGGAGGAGACGAGAACGCACATACCTCAGACTCGCGGAGGAACGCAGATCTTGCCGAGTTCGACCTGTGCAGCATCTTCCGCGTGCGCCCAGAGAGCGCATCTTCGACAAGATCTGCACGCGCGCACGGCCGTGCTAGCGAAGGTCCGTGGCAACGAGGAGCACGACGCCTTGAGACGCGGGTCGCGCAGCCACGGATTCCCGAGGTCCTCCGCCATCATCTGCACCGGCGGCGCTGACGACAGGCCGAAAAGGCGGAACCGGCGCGGACGGGGTGGAGGAGAAGGGCGCGCCGCCCCGGACTTCCGAGGTTCTCCGCCATCTGCTGCACCGGCGGTGCGGTCGACGCGCCGGAGAAGGCGGATCCGGCACAGACGGAGGTGGAGGAGAAGGGCGCCGCGCGCTTGGATGCGGGAACGCCCAACAACGCGTCCTTGGAGACCTTCGTCCTCCGCACCGACAGGCGCGACGGGAAGGCCAACGACGCCGGGGTGGCGGCGGCGGCACCCAAATCGGCCGCCGGCTTAACCACTCGAACCCTAGAGGATAGAAGGGAGAAGACTTGGCTGCGGGAGCTGGAGGGGAATGTATCTGGATAGGGTTGGATAGTTGGTGTAGGTTTATATACTGGAGCGTCTAAAAAGGCCTTTTGGCCCAACTAAGTTGCATACGGACCAATATTTTAACCCGTTACCAAAATATCGCATACAGTTGAATATGATTGACCGTTGCCGATGTGTCGTGAATCTATTCCTGCATAGGCTCAATTGTGACACGCATTTTTTTTAACCGTTGCCTTGTGAGCGTTGTCTGTTGCCTTTTGCTGCCGTTTCCATAGAGGGGTATCCGATGTGTCGTTCTGTACTAGTGTCAGGTTCTAGCTCTATACGCAACACTGTTGAGGAACACGTATAGGAACCGCGTACACGGCCCAACTCAGATCCCAAAGCCCATTTCGGACGCTCACGATGTCGTGCTCCCTGCCGGACGAGCGCCATATCGCCGCACTCGGGATAGTATCGCTATGACCTGCCGAAGGTTGCCCATGTACAGTACTAGTCAGGCTATGAATTTACGTGACAATTTGTTCCGGAAACTATCTGCAACAGTACCGAGCGTGTGTGTTAGCTCGATAAACTGCTGACAGTCGATTCGATGCATGCGTACAGATTATCGTGCCACTTGAGATCTCGTTATATCGATCCCGACATCAGGCACGTCAAGTCAAGAACCAACACGCCCTTCTCCTTCCTCTGCGCGAGTTCCCCGACATGGCGAACCATGTCCACCAGATCGCGGTCTGACGACCCGTCCTCTGCCACCGCCTCCCTCGCCATCGTCGCGAGTTCCTTTGCCCTCGCGCGTATTAATGCCCCCTCATCCATCAGCTCCGTCAAGGCCCTCTTAATTTCTTCCCTCCCGACCTGCGTCGCCGACATTTCGGGATCCAGGAGCATGTACGTTGCCGGGACCTTAACGCCGACGCGGACGCCGGCGCCGAGGACGTCCACAACCATCGTTTCGTTTAGAAACTGGTCCGCGAAGTGCGGCCATGTAAGGAGCGCACGCCGTGGGAGAGGGACTCCAACGTCGAGTTCCACCCACAATGGGTCAGGAAGCCGCCGACGGAAGGGTGCGACAGGATGGTCATCTGCGGCGCCCAGCCACGGATGACCAGGCCGCGGCCTACCAAGCGCTCGTCTAACCCGGCGGGAGGTCGTCGGTCTCCTTTGCCACCCAGATGAACGGCCGGTTTGACGACTCCAGGCTGGCGGCGAGCTCGGCGACCTGCGGCGGGAAGAGGCGGGCCATGCTGCCAAAGCTGACGTAGAGCACGGACTGGAGCGGCCTCCCGCCGAGCCAGGAGACGACCCTGCCAGCGTCGACGGTCGCACGGTCACCTCGTCCAGCCGTCGTCTCGACGTCAGAGTCCAAGAGGCAGAGCGGTCCAACGGCCCACACCTTCCGGCCGAGCGCCTGCGCGTAGCCCTGGACGAACGCGCTCTCGAAGGCGGCGCACGTGTTGACGACGAAGGCATCGGCGGTAGCCTCAGCGGCGAGCGTGTCAGTTGTCACGCCTGTCCTTCTCCAGACCCGGCCACTGGAAGAACCCGAGCGACGTCGCCTTGTTCGCCAGGACGCGCACCGGAAGTCCGGCAACTGAGAACTGAGCTCTAGCTCAGTGGCAAGGAGAGGGAGTGGCCTCCCTCCCCACCCGAGATCGACTCCCGAAGGGAGCGATTTTCCGTGTCTCACCCGTGGGCACTGTTCACTAGGACCCCATCGGTGGCTAAGCATCTAATCGAAGGAATCAAGACAGGAAAACTGGAAATTGAAAACGAAACTAGGGAAGAACAGCTAAAAAATAGGGTAAAGGTAGGTATAGGAAGGTAGAACGGGAAGAACTGATAAAAGGAATGTGTTTTTGGATATGTCGTGCCCACCAACCACCCCTCACCGGTCTTATATATCCGACCGTGAGTCACGACTAATTCGCAGTTTGTTAATACAAGGCTTAAGCACACTCAGTGCTAAAAGGTACTTAATTAACTAAAGGACTAGAATTAACTAAAGGACTGTAGACCCTCCGATGCATAACCAACGTTGACGAAGCAGCGACTGGAGAAGATGGTCCCTGACAATACCTCCTCCTGAAGACAAGACTTCAAGGCTTGAAATCTGGAAATGCAGCTCGAATGAAGTTGACGTCCTCCCAGGTAGCTTCCTCGCTGTGAGATTTTCCCAATGAATAAGCCACTGATGTCATACTATCCTGCTGATCTAGGTATCTATCTTGTTTAGAGGATGTGAGCCGGTGCTGTCTTGATTTTGCCCTCAGAAGTGAGTACAGGAAGAGATGGGTTAGGAACTGCAGTTGGGCCAATATGTTTCTTCAACTGATTCACATGGAACACATCGTGAAGCTTAGTTCCTTCCGGAAACTGAAGCTTGTAGGCCACATTACCAACTCTCTGTATCACCCGAAAGGGTCCATAGAATTTTGATGTGAGTTTAAGAGCATTTCTGAGTCCCAAAGCCGTTTCTCCATACGGTTGCATCTTTAGATAGACTAGATCACCAACAGTGAAGTGTCGGTCCACTCTGTTCCAATCAGCGAATTTTTCATTCTGTTTTGAGCCTTGAGCAAATTCTCCTGTAACACTTTCATCATCTCCTGTTGATCTTGAAGTGTGACTGCTGTTTCAGCATCTAGCTCAGGTGAAAGGGATACTTCACCAACCTGAGGCGGCGAGTAACCATACAGAGCTTCAAATGGAGATAGCTTTAGTGATGTATGATAGGCTGTATTATACCACCACTCAGCTGATGGTAGCCAATCCATCCATTTCTTAGGTTCACGAAAAGCCTTTGCTCTAAGATACTGCTCTAAGCATTGATTCACTCTTTCAGTCTGGCCATCTGACTGGGGATGATATGTGTGCTCAATTTGAGCTTCACATCCAGAGAAGTGAATAGTTCCTGCCAGAACTTGCTAGTAAAAATTCTATCTCTATCGGAGACAATTGCTTGTGGTAGACCATGAAGTTTGTGAATATTGTCCATGAAGATCTTGGATACTTGTTGAGTGGTGAATGGGTGTGACAATGGTAAGAAGTGGGCATACTTCGTTAACCTGTCAACTACCACAAGAATTACATCTTTTCCTCTCGACTTCGGCAGTCCTTCCACGAAGTCCAGGCTGATTTCAGACCATTTAATCTTTGGGATATTCAAGGGATCGAGCAGTCCCGGATAGTGAACATGTTCACCTTTAGATAACTGACACACGGGGCACTCTGATACCTTTGTTGCAACAAACTGCTTCAAATGTGGCCAGAAGAATAACTGCTTCAAACGATGCAACGTGACTCTCTGTCCAGAGTGGCCACCAAGAGAGAGGTGTGAAAGGTGTGGAATAGTGTATCGCGCAGATCAGATTTCTCACCGATGACAATCCTATTCTTGTACCTTAGAATTCCAGCTGACAAGGTATATTTAGCATGGCTAGAAGGGTCCAATGCTAATTCCTGTCGTAATTGCAAGCATTTCTCATCATTTTCATAGGACTTTTCCACATCTTCAATCCAACGAGGAACAATTGCAGAAATAGCGTAGCAAGTATCCTTATGATAATGCTCTATCTTTCTTGAGAGGGCATCGGCCACAGAATTTTCACTTCCCTTCTTATACTCTATTCCATAATCAAATTCGAGCAACTTCAACATAAGCTTGTGTTGTACTCCTTCTAGCAATCTCTGGCTGGTCAAGTATTTCAAACTCTTCTGATCAGTTTTGATTAACAGCTTGTTGCCAAGGAGATAATGTCTCCATTTGCGAAGAGCCTCCAAAATTGCCATAGCTTCTTTCTCATAAATTGATTGTGCCTGAGCTTGCACACCCAATGTTTTACTGTAATAAGCCAAGGGCCTGCCTTTTTGCATAAGGACAGCCCCTAATCCGACACCAGAGGCATCTGTCTCTAGGACAAATGGCAATGAGAAATCAGGCAGAGCCAACACCGGGGGTGTTTCATCACTTCCTTGAGCTTACTGAAAGCCTGTTCTTGTTCAGGACCCCATTTGAATCCTGTCTTCTTAAGGGCTTCATGCAATGGTTTACATATTGTCGCATAGCCCTCAATGAATCGCCTATAGTACCCAGCTGCACCAAGGATGCCTCTCAACTGAGATACATTTGTTGGAGTCTTCCACTCCACTATATCTTTAATTTTTCCCGGGTCTGTCTGAACTCCTTCCGCAGTTATTATATGGCCCAGATATTCCACTTGGGGAGTTGCAAAAGTGCACTTTGACCTTTTTTGCTTTCAGCTGATGATCTCGCAGTAGTTGAAGAACAATTTCCAAGTGTTTGCTGTGTTCTTCAAGATTTTTACTGTAAACCAGTATATCATCGAAAAATACCAGCACAAACTTTCTGAGGTATTTTGCAAAGATGGTATTCATTAACTCTTGGAACGTTGCCGGCGCATTAGTCAGACCAAACGGCATTACCAGATATTCATAGTGACCAGAGTGTGTCCGAAATGCTGTCTTACTGATATCATCAGGATGCATTCTGATTTGGTGATACCCAGACCGCAAATCAAGTTTAGAAAACACAGCTGCTCCATGTAATTCATCTAAAAGATCTTCAATCACAGGTATGGGGTACTTGTTTTTGATTGTTTGATCATTTACCTGACGGAAATCAGTGCATAGTCTCCAAGTTTTATCCCTTTTTGTTACAGCTAGAGCTGGGGAGGAGTAAGGACTGACTGTACCGGATGATGTTATTTGCTAGCATTTCCTTAATCATTTCTTCCACAACAGTCTTCTGTTTGTGTGGCATGCGATATGGTCTGATGTTTGGAGGAACCCTTCTTTTAAAGGTATTCTGTGATCACAATCTCGCTTCGGAGGCAGACCAGTTGGAACTTCGAACACATCTTGGAAGTTTTGGAGGATGTTTTCAATTGCTTGCGGTATGTCTGTCTGTTCCTTCGGTGTTGTTTCTTCTTCAGCTGTAATGTGCCACAGTTGGATCATATATCCAGAGGCCCCTTTAACAGCTTACTGCACTGCTTTGCTGAAATGAATTGAGTCTGTTGTAACTGCAGATGATCACAGAAGGTGTGCTCGACTCCCTCTTTTGTGATGGACAGTGTTCTCGCCACCCAGTCAAATGCAGTGGGATTATATTGTTTTAGCCAGGAAACTCCCAAGACAACATCATATCCTTTCAAAGCTAGCATGCGGAAGTCACTGCTGAATTAATCTTCTGAACTGTGAATGGACATTTGAGACTATGCATCAGTTATTAAGGTACCCCCACCGGCTATGCTTACTTTTCTTGCTGGTGTTTTTCTTGTGGGCATATTCAACTTGATGGCAAAGTTTTGATCGATGAAAGTGTTGGAACAGCCAGAATCAACCAGTGCTATAGCTTGAACACCTCCAATTGTAATTAACAGGATAGAGTTTCATCAGTTGGATATCCATTTAGTGTTGTTTCTGAGATAGACATGCATAATTCTTTGGCTTTTGCAACTGTTTCTTGTACATTATTTTGCAACTTTTCTGTCTCATCTTGTGCTTGAACAACTTCTTCAGCCTCTTCATCTGAATAGCCTTGCAACTGTAGTGCATGTAACAAACTTTTCATCTCATTACACTTGTGTCCATAAGACCAAGGCGCAGGACAATACCAGCATTTCCTTTCCTTTGGCTTATCAGCAGCCGCTTGTGGTCTGATCTCCCTAGCAGTGCATTTCTGTTCTGAGAACTGCATTGGCAGGTCTATTTGCTATGATATTGACCTGTTTTCTCTTGTTGCACAGATGGGACTGCTCTTGTTTTCTGGCATACCAATATGCATCACGTAAAGAAGCAGGCTTGTGGCACTTGGTGTCGTGCTTAATAGAATCTTTCAGACCACTCAAGAAGCGCAGAAGAAAGAACTCTTCTTGCAGATAACTGTGGTCACGCTTCATAGTTGACATCCAGTCCTCAAACTGATCAATATAATTGTCAACAGTGTTTACTTGCTTCAAATGTTGGCACATTCCATTGACTCATCAGCCCTGGACTAGGAAATCTCTCACACAACAAGGTGCAGAACTGTTGCCAACTGATAGACTGCAGATTCGCAACTGAGTTCTTTAACCATGTTTTTGCTTTGCCCCTTATATGAGCATTCGCCCATTTGATCTTGCTCTCATTGCTTATGCCAGCTAGCTCAAATACTCCTTCACATTCCAACAACCATCCTGCAGCATTGTCACCAGAGAATATTGGCAACTCAATACTTGGTGTTCTGATGTGAGGTTCCTGATTGTGAACAAGATTGCTCTGAAGTCGTTCATCAGGGGTTCTCTGTCTCTGTACATCATGAGACTGACTTGTACCTCGAGCTCTATTTGCAGGAGCATACTGAGGTTGTGTCCTGACTGATTCAGAGGAACATATAATGGTGGTGGTTGAGCATACGTGTACTGCGGCATTGGCATGGCTGCTGGCAATACTGTTGTTGCTGGTAAGAATAGGGCTGTAAAGGCTGATAATTGGATTGGTATTGTGGCTGGTAATAATTGGTTGGTGGCTGTTGTTGTGGTTGGCTTTGGTATGGGTTGAAAGGCTGAGAGTAGGTTGGCTGGTACATGTTTGGGTGAGTTTGTGGATTAGTTTGGGCATGGATGTGGTTTTGGTGAACCAAAGGTTGGAAATTTGGGGTGTAAGACGAAGAAGCTTGGTTGGGTGATGGTGTGGTGGAAAATCTCGGTTGCGGAAGCTGGCTGGGGTGTGGTTGAGGTGGGATATTTGGTGTTGAGGTGGGTGTTTCGATCTCAAAGATGGGGCTAAGGGTGGTGTGGGTTGCTTGGGGTTGATGTTGCGGTGGTGTGGAAAGATTCAATCCCCGACCTGGTTGCGGGTTCAGCTGTTGCAATGGATCAAAAGCTGTGGAGTTCATCACCAATTGAGCTACCATCTCAGTGAGGTTATTGATGTTACCATGGATTTCGTCGACGGATTGCTGTTGCCTGTCGAGGCGCCTTGACATGTTCTGGAACTCCCGCGGCAAGCGGCGGCCAATTTCCTCTTCGGCTCGAGCTTGTTCATCCGCCGCCGCCAACAACGCCTCCTCTTTGGCCGCCCTGTCAAGCGACTCCTGTGACCGCGTACGCACCGGCATGGCGGAGAGCAGTGCTTCCTTCCAAAGGATTTGACGACGGCACGAGCTTGGTGACGGCCGCTTCCCGATCTGAGTCAATTTGGGAATTTTACACTCGAATCAATATGATCGAGAAACCCCGGCGGAAATTTTTGGTGGCTAAAACCTGGCTCTGGTTACCAATTGTCAGGACCCCATCGGTGGCTAAGCATCTAATCGAAGGAATCAAGACAGGAAAACTGGAAATTGAAAAGAAACTAGGGAAGAACAGCTAAAAAATAGGGTAAAGGTAGGTAGAGGAAGGTAGAACAGGAAGAACTGATAAAAGAATTGTGTTTTTGGATATGTCGTGCCCACCAACCACCCCTCACCGTCTTATATATCCGACCGTGAGTCACGACTAATTCGCAGTTCGTTAATACAAGGCTTAAGCACACTCAGTGCTAAAAGGTACTTAATTAACTAAAGGACTAGAATTAACTAAAGGACTGTAGACCCTCCGATGCATAACCAATGGTTGACGAAGCAGCGACTCGAGAAGATGGTCCCTGACACCCGGGAACTCGAGTTCGGCGATGTCCACGGCTAGCCCAGCGCCGCGGGCATGCTCCAGTACTGTCCTGCTGCGCGCGGCGTGGACAGGCGTCAGGACGACGGTGACGCGCGCGCCGCCGCGGCTGGCGATCAGGCGGCCAGGTCCATCCTGGGGATCACGTGGCCTTGGGCAAGCAGCGGCACCAGCACGAAGTGGAGCGGCGCCGCCATGGTTCCTGTGCAGCTGGAAGACATGTCTGGCATAAATGTGCGTGTCCGTCAGAGGGGTGCAGTGAGGATGGAAAAAGGAACATCTCCATCTCCATCGAGTGATCGAGGTGAATGTATACCTCGGCAACAGCAAGACAAGATCACAGGGCGATGGGGACGTCCAGCATCGGTGCAACAGGAGTTGGAAACGGCTTCGATGCCAAGCATGGGTGGACACTGAAAGTCCATAAAGTTACGGCCTCCAAGAAGCGTTCTTCGTTTGTGACGCAGCGGCGTAGCCGAAGGCCGAAGCTACTTTATCTGTCTTTCAGGTCTCCGACGAGCGACGTTCGTGGATCCTAGCCGTGCAGGACACCCAAGAACGCACCACTCACTACTGCTCAGCTGCTGTCTGTCCGTCATTCGTTCAGTACAATTCAGCATCTGGTATGTTCAGACTGAAAGCGATAACGGCGATGGTTATCAGCAATAGCATGCAAAGGAAATAAGCAACTGATTAAATTCAACTGACTGCAAAGTAGCATTCAAGAGAAAAAAATTCTCCAATATTTTTGGATTGGAAAGATCATGGAGCTCTGACATGCAAATAATCTCTTCTTCCTTGGGTCAAGTCAATTACGGACTTGAATACATCGAATTTGAATGGAAATAAGCACCTGCGTAAATTATGGATTTCTTTTCAAAGGAGTGTCGATCATATTCTCAACCTTCAGCATCTCCCTGTTCATGAATCATCCAATTGACTGCAAAGTAGCATTCAAGAGAAAACTGTCTGCAATGTTCTTGGATTGGAAAGATCATGGACATGGAGCTCTTACATGCAAAAGTTCTTCCTTGGGTCAAGTCAAAAAGCATCAACTCTCAGGCTCTTATTTTGACCAACGTACCAGTTCAGTTGGTATGATTCCAAATAATTCTAAATATCAATAGAACGATCGATAAAGTTCTTGTCACAATTTCTCTGCTTTGAAAACATGCCACTCTTTTGTACACATTCTTTGGAAAAGTTATCCAAGTTTCTCCTGATCGCTCGCATCAGGCTATACATAACCATTTACCAAGTTTTTTTCATTGACCTATGAGATGATAATGACATGTATCATCCGCAAAAAGGTATAACAGCTTGTGCAAAAGTCTACGTACCTGACTGCCGATGTTTCCATGTTTTCCTAAGATAGCTCAGTTGCCCACCTGCTAATCAAGAATCTTTCAAAGGCTGAGGTGAGGAAATTTAAACTTTTTCAATGCCGAATCCTCTTCTTCGCCAAATGCTTATAGTTACCAGCTCCCGCTACTTAAAACTCGAGGGAACTCAAAATGTAACAGGATCATTTAATACCTTCTTAGGCTTTTGGAAAAAAAAACTACAATACAGTCGGCTGATGGAACTATTCCATTCCCGGTCGCACCGGCGAACAACATACGCATACAAGGCGGCGGGTCGATTCGTCTGTGTGATTCTTTGTACAGTTTGTATGGTTTTTGGACCCGGTTTCCCTTTTAAACTGGGTCAATTCTATTCTATCTATTCGAGCGGTGGATATCGACGACCTTAAACTCAAAAAAAACATGCGCATACAACCATGACCTCGTCCGAGCCATTCTAAGCCCTAGCCCTTAAACACGGCATCATCTGCCTCCGTCCTCCGCCCCGTGCGTCGTCTCGGTCTCTTGCATTCGCTGGAGCCAGCGCCGACTGGCATGCGCCATGGAAGATAAAACTTGATGAAATGTTTTCTGTTGTTGATAACTTTTGTGGAATCTGCTATATTTTTTAAAGATAAAGCTTATGAATTCTCTGTCAATACTGAGATAATTAAAATTGCTGAAGAGAATAAATTCTATGATAAAGAAGAAAAATATCGCATTGAACATCTAGCTGATCTAATGAATGTGGCTACTCTATTTGGTACACATTCTTTGGAAAAGTTATCCAAGTTTCTCCTGATCGCTCCCATCAGGGCTATACATAACCAGTTACCAAGTTTTTTTCATTGACCTATGAGATGACGATGACATGTATCATCCGCAAAAGTTATAGCAGCTTGTGCAAAAGTCTACGTACCTGACTGCCTATGTGTCCATGTTTTCCTAAGATAGTTCAGTTGCCCACCTGCTAATCAAGAATCTTTCAAAGGCTGAGGTGAGGAAACTAAAACTTTTTCGATGCCGAATCCTCTTCTTCGCCAAATGCTTGTAGTAACCAGCTCCCGCTACTTAAAACTCGAGGGAGCTCAAAATGTAACATGATAATTTAATACCTTCTTAGGTTTTTGTAACGACTGTTGGTTGCACCGGCAAACAACATACACATACAACCGTGACCTCCCAGCCATTATAAGCCCCGGCCCTGAACCCCAGTGTCCTCCGCCTCCGTCATCCACCCGTTGCGTCCTCCGCCTTCGTCTCTTGCCGTTTGCTGGAGCCAGCCGACTGGCATGCCGCCATGGAAGATAAAACTTGATGAAATGTTTTCTGTTGTTGATAACTTTTATGGAATCTGCTATGTTTTTTAAAGATAAAGCCTATGAATTCTCTGTCAATATTGAGATAATTAAAATTGCTGAAGAGAATAAATTCTATGATAAAGAATAAGAATATCTCATTGAACATCTAGCTGATCTAATGAATGTGGCTACTCTATTTGGTAATGATGAAATTAAACAACAATACGAGTTTCTTAAGCTAATTCCTTTTTCACCGGAGGAGATGCAAAAGCATGGTATAACATTTTGGCCCCTAAATCCATTGCTTGTAGGGATAAAGCTTGTTTACCTTTTATGAGAAATATATATCTGCTAGTAAAATGCATGCCACGAGAGTCTCTGTTAATAATTTTGCTCAATCTGGAGAAGAGAATCTATCTCAATCTTGGGGAGGTTCGTTAACTCCAAATAAAATGCCCTTGTCTTCGTTTAGCTGAGAATGAACTGTTGGACATATTTTATACTAATTGGATAACAGAAAACTCAAGATAACATTTTTAGGAAAAAGGCATTATTGGGACACATAGCTCGGTATCTGCCTCGTCTGATCGCAGGTTCTGGTGGGTTTCTGATTAGCTTTGAATGCTAAGCTCGGAATACGCGATTATATGGAAGATGGGCCGGCGTATTTAAATTTGCGTATGGAGTAGTTTGTACATGGGCCCGTGAGGAAGCACAGGATGGGCCGGCAGATATTTTTCGAAACCCGCACAGATTCTACCTCGGTACCACTCGATTCTGAGCGGTGGTAATGCTGGTAGGCTATTACAGGTCGTGGCAGGGGCGGTGGAGGTTCGTCTCTGTCGCCGCCGTCGCTGAAGATCTGGTTCTCTCCCAAACTCCGGCGAAACAAACTTTGCGGGTACTACCAACCGGATAGGGGGACTGAACGATGGTCTGACGGCGGAACCGGGGGGACCAGCAGGGGCCATGGCTCCCCCCAACATGCAAAATATTTTTAACACCCCCAGATTTTCTGCCCAAAAATTCTGTAACCACTTCTATATTTATCATCCAAGATGAATATACTAGTTAGAGTACATGGAAACTGCTCACAGAAGATCTAGAGACTAGAGAAGTCTTTTTGACTTTTCCTCATTCCCTTCACACATAAGTACGAGGCTGCACATGCAAAAAATTCCCGTCCGTGCCTTTCCTGTAGCTTCAGAAATTCTCTACTCTATTCTTCAAGCATCGGAGCAGCTAACCCCAAAAAATTATCAAATTTCAGTGAATTTTCGTTCCTAATTTCAAATTTTGGTTTGTGCTTTTTGTCCTAATTTTTCCCAAATTTTTTCCAAAAAAATACAAATTTCGGTCATTTCGTCCTAGGGCGTTAAATTTTGCAAAACGAAATCCAAAAAATTGGCTTGAGCACATCAAGAGGCTAACATTTTAGAGTTATGCGCAATGTCCGCCCCCCCCCCCCCCCCCCCCCCCCCCCCCACCATGTATATTTCCTGGTTCCGCCGTTGGTCTGGAGTTTTTCTTCGAGGAGGTCGACTCGAGGTACTGATTTGCATCACATAAATACAATTTATTTATTGGAGATTTAGATCCCGCGGGCGTCTGATGGTTGAATCCTGTCGGGCTCCGATGCAGGTACCACGCGAGTGCACAGGAGAGGTGCTGCAGCACGACGTTATTGATGAGTCTCAGCTCTTAGCTATGCAGCCTACAGGTTATGTGGAATCAGCGAGCTTGGTGGGTGGCGTGGAGGCGGCGCTTGTTCTCCCGGCACCCTGTACCTCCGCCGCCAGCTCGGCACGAATACACGATGGTCCAACTGGGCTGTCGGCCAGTCAATCTACCGGGTGGTCTGCAAGTGTGCAAGAGATTCCGTTAACGATTCAGATGGTGTGCCTGTAGATGGTGATGAGGTCGTTAGCTTTGAATGCTAAGCTCAGGAATACGCGATTATATGGAAGATGGGCCGGCGTATTTAAATTTGCGTATGGAGTAGTTTGTACATGGGCCCCGTGAGGAAGCACAGGATGGGCCGGCAGATATTTTTCGAAACCCGCACAGATAGAGCGGCGTGGCGAGAGGGAGAAGAAGGAGAGAGAGTGGCGCGCGCGGGCCGGAAGGTTAAGTGAAAAAAAATATAGTAGCGTGCGGGTCCAAGCCGCACGCTACTACTACTTTTTTTCTTTCTGTTTTTCCCTTTTTGCTTTTTCTTTTCTGGTTTTTTCATTTTCTGGTTATTTAGTTCTAAGACTAAAATGTTTTCAATTATATTATGTTTTCTACTACTAATACTATATTATATTTAGTATTATTTGCATAATAAAATATTACATTATTTTTTCTTAGTATTTTTTTTTCTGTTTTTCCCTTACTGCTTTTTTTTCATTTTCTGGTTATTTAGTACTAAGACTAAAATGTATTCAATTATATTATGTTTTGTACTAATAATACTATATTATATTTAGTATTATTTGCATAATAAAATATTATATTATTTTGACCGAAAATAGAAAAGAGATATATTAGTTTTGATATTTTCCTGCCTTTCTTGTTTTTTACTACTAATACAAAAATGTCATGGATAATAAAAGAGATATATAAATATTCATATAAAATATTACATCATTTTGACCGAAAGTATAAAAAATATATATAGATCTTCGTATTCTTCGTTCACTGGGTCATCGTTTCTCGGCGTCGGCGTTTGACAGTGATCTTCTTGCCTTTCTTGTTCCCAGTTGAATAATTTAGGCCCTCGTAATGACCTTTTCTTTTGTACGGAAAAGGGTGATCTTTCTTATTGGGTAATGTAATCTTGTTTCTTCTTTTGACATATGATTCATCATCATCGTCATCTTCCCTCATTGGGTTGCCGTACTGGTCGTAATCCTCCTCGTTGGCGACTCCGTCCATTCCGACGATGCTCCTTTTGCCTCTCATAAGAAGGCAGTCATAATATAGGAGCTATTTATGCATTGAACAATGAAAGTGCTCTCATAAAACTGATGGCAAGGATCATAGATATCCATTAGTCAATTCAAAACTTAAATTGATTCGATTCAGCATTGTCAATTTATTCATAACTTCTCTCTTTTCCTCTGTGAAACATCATTAAGGATAGACTGCAGAAGGTGAGAAACCAGAACATACAGAAGAGGGGAAAGAGGGTCCCTTGCTTGACACCCTCTTGCATTTGAAAATTTTGCCTGGTACTCCATTTATCATAACTGAAGAAAAAACTGAATTTTAAAGCTCTAACATCCAGCCACAACATCTTTCACCAAAGCCTTTAAGTCTCAAAATATCTAAAATAATTAAATGCTCCACTTTGTGAAAAGTCTTCTCAAAGTATAGCTTATGTTCATGCTTGGATTTGCGGCATTTGTAGATGTATTCATAGGTCCAAGCTCAGTTCTGAATATTTCTAAATTTTATAAAACCATATTGGTTTTGATGTATAAGCTGCATGATCACTTTCCGTAACCTATTAGACATGACCTCAATGATGATTTTCAGCACACAATTAAGGAGATAGACGGGCCTAAAATCATTCACTGCAGCAGGGGTGGGAGGTCTAGGGGATCAGAATAATATAGGAGCTATTTATGCATTGAACATTGAAGGTGCCCTCATAAAACTGATGGCAAAGATCATAGATATCCATTAGTCAATTCAAAACATAAATTGATTCGATTCAGCATTGTCAATTTATTCATAACTTCTCTCTTTTCCTCTGTGAAACAAAATTCGAGTAAAGGTTAGAGATGGATGTTCTTCCTTATGCTTACGATTTTGGATACTAGTGACTTCTTTGATTCATAGGATAGGGAAAGTGTAGGAATAGGGAACTCATAGGATTGGTATGGCATGTCTAGTTGAATCCTATGGGAAGAGAAACTTTGTTTGATTGTAAAAGAATTTTTTCATAAGGTTGGAGCTCATGTTATTTTCCTATGGAGTTTGTACTACAAGATTCGTATAGGAATTTTTCCTATGGAATATGATCTTATGAATCAAACGGGTTCAAAGGAAAAATTGCTATAGGATTTCAATCCTACACCAATCTTTTTTTTTGCGAAAAGGACCCTGGTATTAAAAGAAACACCGAACCGTAGAAAACATCTCAACAAAAACGAAAATTACAACGAGATCCTTGAAATGCCCTTCGTCTTCAACCTCCAGACCGTGTCGACGGCGCGTCGCCGCTGCCGCTCCTCCTTGAACCAGCCTGACGTTGTTGGTTGCGGACGGGAAGTCGCCGAACGGGTCAAGAAGACCACATCCGTCCCGGTGCCGAAGAAGAAGGATGTCCCGGTGCCGAAGAAAGGCCACTTAACTTTATCATATGCCTTTTCGAAATCAATCTTAAAAAGTACGCCGTCCATTTTCTTCCTATGAAGTTCATGGATGGTCTCATGCAGGACAACTACCCCTTCTAGTATGTGTCGTCCTGGCATAAAGGCAGTTTGCGTTGGCCTGAAAACTTTGTGAGAAATCTGAGATATACGATTGGTTCCGACCTTCGTAAAAATCTTGAAACTCACATTCAACAAACAAATCGGTCTATATTGTTGTATCTGTGTCGCATCCTCTTTTTTTGGAAGCAAAGTGATAACCCCGAAATTAAGTTTATAGAGGGGCAAGTGGCCGTTTTGCAACTGAACAAACATAGCCATAAGATCGTTTTTTATCACATTGCAGCACTTGCAACAAAAGAAAAATGATCAACTGAACTGTACGTGCATGTGCAATGTTGATGCATTTTCAGATTTGAGCACACACTTACCACTCAGCAGTCGTCGTTCCCAGTTGCTACTAGTCCAAACCACTACTACTACTGTATGCACGGGGGCGATTGCTGCGTGAGAAGAAGACGTGAATAGATTACCTGCAACTGTATGCACAGGTCGAGGAGGAAGACTGCTCGCTCACCACCACGCCCAGCCTCGCCATCCAGCGAGATCGAATCGACGAGCTCGTCCACCGCCGTCGTCGCCACCAGTGGCGGATCCAGGATTTTGATGCAGGGTGGTCCACCTTCACAAAAAAATCTTAACACAAATAGAAAATGCCAACATAATAACATACAATTTAACAATAACACTATGGTCTTACAAACATACAATAATTGCCAACAAAGTTCTAAGTTTACATAAAAGAGGGCCAACATACGTTCAGAAGCTCAAAGAAGAGTACTTTTTAACGGGCTTACGCCTTTTCACGGACATGAAAGTCTCTATTATATCATCTTCATCCACTTTTGGAGAAAGTATTTCGCTCAATGTATGTGACCGAACAATCATGCAAAAGACTATCACCCATCTTATTTCTCAACTTGTTCTAGACTAAACTCATTGCCGCAAATTTGAGAAGCAAATATACCGGCATGTTTCTGAAAAAGAGAAGCAATATCTCCGGTCATCTTCATTCTTTAATAATCTACAATAAAAATATTTACATGTTTTACTAATTGTGTGCAATTCATCAAGCCTAAATAATTAGTAAGTTTCAATTTGCAAACAACATGTAAAGTTCATCTAACCTGGGGAATTGGGGTTGATTGAATTACCTTGTACCCACGGCCCGCTAGGGTTAGGAGAAGACTGGCCGACCAGAAGGTGGGGCAGGGCCGCAGGGGACGGAGAGGGCCAATCCAGGTAACGCCGGTCGGGGAAGGAGAAAGAGCCGGACGGTGACCAGCGACGGTGGACGGCCGGACGGGAGAAAACAGAACAGGGAGTCAGGAGAGCTGAGATGCGAGAGGCATGAGGTTGATCAAGATTCTCCTGTGCTCGAACAGAAATAAAACAGAGCGACGCTGGACTCATGTCTCCTGTTTTTTTTACGCTATGGTATATGGGCCGATTTGAAATCCCAGGGTGGTCCACGGCCCACCCTGGACACCCATTGGATCCGCCAGTGGTCGCCGCCACGCCACGCCTCGCCAAGTCCAAAGTCACAAGTCACGCGAATCCCGCACGCGGCTAGTGACAATGGCCTTGTACTTATAGAGGCAAGATAATGGAGGGAGAAAGAAGATCGGCCACCTCTGTTGTGTGTTGCTATCTTTCGAAAGGAAGTGGACGGTTGAGATGTGCTGATGCCCCGGATTGATGACCTGGAGCAAGATCTCATGAGATTGTAATGGATGCACGGAGTCAATTGACTTTCCCATGGTTACACGCGGGGCAATTAATTAAGGACGGCCGGGCTGCTCAATTTTCTGCACCCGATGGAAGTCGTAGCAAACAGGAGAATATGGGGAATCTTTTGCATCGTAACCAGAAGTAGTCTGTCTCCTAGTATTACGTTATTAATTAATTTTCACTATTTATAATCCCGTAACTACTGTGTGCTTTCATCCATTAATTAAGAATTATTTACTGGGCTATGATGGTACTTGTTTTATAGGGAGAGAGAAAAACGAGAGAGCTTCGACATATTGGTGTACGTATGATTAAATCAGTTGGTTGGATGGGAGCATATGAAATATGCTTCGATATACATACATATCTGTATGTCTTTAAAAAGAATGGGAGAATATGAAATACGCTTTGATATACATACATATCTGCATGTCTTTTAAAAGGTACCAATATTATTTGATCATTATTACAAGTAAATCAACGTGATCGAGTAAGCTGGAAACAGATACTGGCAACAGCTCCTCGTCTTCAATAGACAAAACGTGAGTTACATCAGTTAGCATATATATTATATACACAGCTTTACTAAGGCCCCGCTTAATTTTGGAGCAACTCACCATGCTAGCTGGTTGGGAACAAGTACTACATGCTTGCAACAGCTCTCCTCGCCTAAATCAGCAAGCAAGGCATAAAATTAAATCATCACAACATGTTTTGTCATGAGATGACTGCTACAACTAGCACAATCCATGAACAACACATCATTAGCACCAACTTGTAACCAAAAAAGTGTGAGTTTTAGCCACACCACTCCATTTGTTCCAAATCATTAGAATGAACATGGATATTGTAGACAATGAACTTAGCATGACTATTGTACTACTGCACTTTGAAATCATAAGCACCAACTTTATAATCCAGTATTGTTAGACATCGAACAAGATAGTTTTCAAGTAAAAAACACCCAAATTTATACACTACAATTCATAGCAAAGACAAACCAAAGATGTTCACAACTAGGCGACAACCATTCAGAACAAATAAAGGAGGCTTCAAGACCACCATCTTACATGATTTTATTCACCAATCCACGTTGAATTCAGCTGATACATATGACAAGAAACAGCCATTTGGCTCTGATGGCTGACCTGCTGCATTCTAGCCTTGAGAGGCTACAAGGGGAGGGAGATGACACCCTCAACCTCGACGATGCTATCCTTGCTGAGGGAGGTGGCAAACCGCACCATTAGCGTGCTGACGCGGCAACGATGCTGGAGACGAGCAAGGACGCATGGTGCTCATGCTCGGGCCAAGCACAACAAAGGCCATCTTCTTGCTGACCGGCAGAACGCATGCACATATCCACAGATCAGCACGGAGTGGCCTACGGCCACATATACTGAAATGAACAAGACGCCGGCATCAGCTGTTGTACTACTACTAGCTAGAGATGGTGAATCAACGGGACAAAAACATCAACTACTCCAAACAAAACATGGTGAACCAAGGTTTGTGGGAGTTGTAGTGCTCCATCAGAAAATTAAATATTACGCTAAAAATGGTCATAACTTAGTGCACTGTCATCTAAAAGAATGGACAAGGTGCAGTAGCATCATCTGCTAGTCGACAGTGAAATCGGTTGTTGTAGTAGTACTACTTAAACATGGAGAATCAACAAGAGTGACGTCCAGGTTATCAAATAGTCCAAACAAAAAATGGTGAAAACAATGTGTGTGGCTGTTTAGCACTCCATCAGGTGTTTTGCAAAACTAGCATGGTCACACTACATATTTTTTATGCTCATGGCTTTTTTTATCAGGTGTAGACTATCAACAACATGGCTGAATCAGAGCATGCATGTAGTGGCGATTGAAGCGTCAATCAGAGCTCACCAGAGGGGAATTGTAGCCGAGGCCGAGACATCACCGCCACCGCAGTTGTCGCACGGTGACCAGCCGAGGAGGTGGTCGAACCTGTGGGGGGGGGGGGGGGGGGGGGGGGGGGGGGCAGCCGAGCCTACCACCACGCACAAGGCACGAGAGGCGACTGCCAGCCCAGCAGCACCGTCGAAGCCAGGATGGTCAGATCAGGGCCACTAGTCTGCACAAGAAGAATACATGAAACTGCCAGTTTAGCTTGCAAGAAGATCATACGAGGAAAAATAACTACCCAGCAGTCCAAAACACATGCTTCTATACAAGTACCACTTGTATGTCAAAAAAAAAATAGAACACTTGAGCATTAGAATATTTGACCAGACTGAGAATATAGATTCGGACAAGAAGAAAGTCTTCCATATCATAGCTGTTTTCTGAAGCAAATTTGTATGTCATGGTAAAAGTTGAATATAAAGGAAATATGGTGAACAAGAAAGCTTCCGTTTTTATTCCATTGGCCTCAAAGTTATCTAAATTTTCATGGCAGCCAACAAAATAGTGCATAAACAGGGCGTGAACAATAGGCAAATAAGGTGAACAAGAAATGCCAGATCGATTTTTGGCATAACCAGTAGGCAAATAATGGCTAAAATTAAAGCTAATTACACTAGCTATTAAAAAAATATTAAGTGAAGCCAATATCAGGAATAACAAAATAGAGCAAGTTGGCCGAAGCATTAACAAGATGGTAGAATTCTCAATTCCTAAAGTAGTTGATGGCCTAAATAAATCATTAGCATAGCAAAACCCCAAGTCATAGGGGCATGTCCAGAAGGACGTCATGGCCAGCAATGGCTAGCACAAGTGCACAACATGCACAGATGGCCGTGGCACGAAACCCATGACACGCACACACACGAAAACAACTCCTGGCATTGAGCAAGAACATGGGGTCATGTGCATAACCATGCTACATAGCAAACGACCAGGGTTGGAGAGTGAGATTACCTCGACGCGGTACATTCTGGTGCTCAAGGCATCCCTTGTTGTGTCGCGGGCAGCGGACACCAGCAGCATGTCATTGTGGAACTCGTCAGTCAGGATGGTGCAACCAGACACGAAATCCTTCCCTGCGAGCGAAATCGAGTCGGAAACTTTGATATCAGCTCAGCAAGCATGGGAGCAGCAACTGATACAAAATTATCAAAGATACAATATACAATGCTTACATTGTATCCTATAGAGAGGGAAATAAAAACCCTCTTACGTGCATTCACGTGTAACCTAGTGTAAAAGGAGAGTAAACAATGAACAGAATCGCTGGCCATGTTGTACAATTTTATGGTTGCTACTAGTATTGATTGAAGGTCAGACTCGCTACATGCCTAGACTAAAAAAAATTCATCATGATGGCTGTGCAGGGAAATCAAAGGTAGCTAAAGATGAAATAGTGAACAGCCTAGTACGCTTAGCCGATCGGAATAAAATAGACATCACCAAAAATTAATCTCAAAAAAGGATTCGCTAGATTCATATAAACATGCATGTAATATTTTGACCAAATTGGTCTCATGCCTGCAATGCAGACAAAATGGGCAGCAATAGCAGCACAGTGGATTCAATATTCGGACCAGGTGGAGCTAGCTAACTTTGCAGATGACGTGAAGGTTGTTTAGGAGCATCATCCAGCATTCCAGCTAGCTAGTAGACAGTGAAATAAGATGCTGTACTAGTACATAAAGATTGTGAATTAAAAAGACAAATACCCAGGTTGCATGAACTACTTCAAACTAAACATGGTTAATAAAGGAGCCCTCTAAAAAGACAAATACTTCAAACTAAAAGATGGATATAGACAAAACTACCTTCCCTGCCTCGGACCAGCAGCACTTCGCCCAGCTCCAGCAGCTACATGCCATGGAAGGGGCCCTCTGAAACTCTGATTGCACGGGATGGCGGCGCGGAATAGGAAACTGAGCTTGATGTGCTCCCTACACATTTCATCCGGTCAATGCAGCAATAGATGGAACAGCTAACAATCTGTCGCAAACAAGATACCTTGCAGGGAGCCGACCTTACTGGTGGCGCAGGCGACACAGACAAGGTCTTGCCCCTTCACTGGGGCCTCCAGCACGCGTCATGGCCACTGCCACGTAGACCCAAACAGCAGGAAAGGAGCGAGCAACCTGAGAGGTAAATTCCTCGTCAGATATGTGCACCTGCAGGTATGATAACCCAGGCTCAGCAGCAGCAAAATAATAAATTGGACCGTGAACACGGTGCAAGAGAAAATCTAGCAAATTTAGCATGACATTAAAGATTTATTTATAGCAGAGTGCAATATATCCGATCTATAAGCCATCTCTGAATTTCTACACAACCAGTATGTCGATAAAAACTTCAAATTAATCGACCAGACAGAACGGTTTTTCGCCCAAAGCAACGATCCTACAAATTGTTGCAAATAGCAATCTTCACCAGGTGAAGCAAACGAACCTATTTGAGCTCCATACCAGCACCAAAATAAAAATAAAGCTCACAGTTCGACACTTAAAATCGACACCGCCATGTATGTTACAGAGAAAGAAGTAAACGTTGCATATATACAGACTGCTTGCTAGAGCTGGATACGCCCTGCAACTGCATCCATGACAACAAAAAAAGGCTCACGTAGCTGAATATTAACTTCTCCACGCATCTATATATTTCCACGAATCTCACTCACGCTATGTCTATAATTACAGGACACCAAGCAAACAGGCATACGCATATTTCTGCCTTATCTAATTATTAAGACGCATCTGCTCGCTAAACAGAGTTGTGCATCTAAAAATCTAAACCAAGCCGTACTACTATCAAAGAACAAAGTAAAAATATGATCAAACCAAGAATCTGCAACCACAGATCACATACAACTGTGTATATCCTCAACAAGATCAAGTCATGAGTTAATCATAACCATTTAGCTCGTGTAATAAGCCTACCGAATGTCACTCACAACATCAATCGCTACTAGATAATACATAATCAGGCTCAGCAACAGCAAACCAATAAGCTGCACCATCAACCAAGTACAAGATAAAATCTACCAAATTTAGCATGACATTAAAGATTAATTTATAGCAGAGTGCAATATATGCAATCTATAAGCCATCTCTGAAATTGTACACCACCATCTAATTGAGCTAGATACCAGCACCAAAATAAAAAAAGTAAAGCTCACAGTTCTCGATACTTGAATTTAACATGGCCATACATGTTACAGAAAAAGAAGTAGGCGTTGCATATACATACAGATGCTATCTAGCTAGAACTGGATACGCCCTGCTGCATCCATGACAAACAAAAAATGCTCACGTAGCTGCTTAACTTCTCCACGCATCTATTTTCCATGAATTGTGCATCTAATAATCTAAATTGACAGAGGACTGTAACATAACGGAGGCCTAATGCAGACGAGCAAAGCAAGACCAAACAACATGTCTTGCATATGAGATGGGGCTGCGGGTACAATTGCAAGTCAGCTGCTAATCTGACCAGACAATACGGTTTTCACCCATAGGGATGAAACTGGTAATAAAAATGTGGCTGGGTTATCACTTTAGAGAGCCTATGATTCCAGTAAATAGCATTCTTCACCAGGTGAAGCAAATTTGAGCTAGATAATAGCACCAAAATGAAATAAAGCTCACAGTTCGACACTTGAAATTAACACCGCCGTCTATGTTACAGGAAAATAAGTAAACTTTCATAACATAGCAATTTTCAAGCTCAGACTGCCATATATAAGATAAAGTAGAACACAACATTATTGACCGATAACTAGAATTAATCATCAATGAGGAGCTTAGTTGATGGAAGAGAATTAGCAGCTAAACCATGGGATCAAATAAACCAAGAAAAGACTATAGATATTATGAACTACAACTATCCAAGAACAAAGAGAAATATGATCAGACCAGTAACTAGCAACCTCAGATCACATACACTGATACACCTATAGTGTATATACTCAACAAGATCAAGTCAAGAGTTAAGCATAACCACTAAAACCAGTAGCAGACGGAATAAGCCTACCTAGTGTCATTCACAACAGAAATTCATGTCTAAAAACAGATCATGCTTAATTTGAGATAAGAAATCATGGAATTCATGATCCTAAACATGATATATATTTTGCCAATCACTAGAAGCCTGCTGCATTGTACAAAAAGCAGACTTTCTTGACAAGAACACTCCAAATCAGAGACAGAGGATGGAGATAGACAAAACTACCTTCCCTGCCTAGGACCAGTAGCAGCTCCAGCAGCTATATGCCATGGAAGGCGTGCTCTCCTTGCCCCGAATGGCGTCTCGGACTAGGAAACCGAGCTTGATGAGCTCCCTGCACATTGAATTTTGAGTCACCGCAGCAATAAAATGAATGGCTAACTGATGGTCTCGAGCAAGATACCTTGCAGGGAGCTGACCTTCTTGGTGGCGCGGGCAACATACACGAGACCGGGCCGTCCAGCATCGTCACCCGCAACTGCCAAGTAGACCCGAACGGCAGGAAAGGAGCGAGCAACCTGAGAGGTAAACTCCTCGTCAGAGGTAACATAACCAGACTCAGCAGCAGCAAACTACCATCAACCCATCGCAAGAGAAAATCTACAAAATTTAGCATGACATTAAAGATTTATTTATAGCAGAGTGCAAATATATTTGAGCTAGATACCGGTAATAAAATTGTGGCTAGCTAGAGCCTACGAATTGGTACAAATAGCATTCTTCACCAGGTGAAGCTAACAAACCAATTTGAACTGATAGATGCCAGCACCAAAATAATAAGAATAAAGCTCACAGTTTGGCACTTGAAATCAACACGGCCATCCATATTATGTTACAGAAAGAAGTAAAAAACATTGCATAGACAAATACGTAGAGACTACTAGCTAGCTAGAGCTGGATATTATGTCCTGCAACTGCATCCATGACAAAAGAAAAAAAATGCTCAGTAGCTGCTTAATCAACTCCACGCATCAAAATAATTTCCATGAATTGATCTCACTCACGCTGCTATGTCTATAATAACTACAGAGAGAACACCGAACAAGCAGGCATACGCATATTGCCGTCTCATCTAATAATTAAGCCGCAGCTGCTGCTCGCTACACAGTGGTGTGTGTGCATTTGATAAAAATCCAAAATTAACAGAGGGCTGGCTGTAATAACGTAATGGAAGCCTAATAATAAATAATAAGGCTGACGAACAGAACAGAGCGAGACCAAAAACACAGCGCCTCGCATCATCAGGCGGCAGCGGCCAAAGAAAGAAGAAAAGAATCGACCTTTGGGTGGGTGAGGACGTGGACGAGGTCCGGATGGAGGTGACGTCGAGGTCGGCGCGAAGGTGGGGCTTGGGGGCGAGCAGGTTGACGTCCCGGAGCCGCCAGGTCTTGAGGAAAGAGGTGGCGTGCATGGGCTCCCGGTCGTCGGCGGCCAGATCCTTGGGCCGGCGTGAGGAGCAGGAGGTAGGGGAGGGGCTGGCTTGATCTCCTCCTCCTCGTCCTCAGGACCCATGAGCAGGAGCTGGGGGAGGCCCGTGCAGTGGAGGTCGACGGCGGCGTGCTGCGGTGAGCGGCGGAGAAAGGGGATCGAGGCGGCGCGAAGGGGAAGAGTAGAGTAGGGAATGAATTGAATGCGTTCTCTTCTCTCTCTCGGGACTGCAGGCAGGGTTTCGTTGGTTTCCTTTGAGTCGTTGGATGCCCTGGGTGGGCGGTGAACGGTGGGGATGGGCGATCCGTGTGGAGCTCAATGGAGTATCTCACTGGCTGCAGCCGTGCAGTTTGTTTCTTTTGGCCTTTTCATCCGCGTGGATTGCTCTGTTCGGGGTCCGAACTCCTCGAAGCGGTGAGCTCCCAAACAGTGATTTTGAGAGTCGTCTCTCTCTTTTCCTCCGCCTCGCCGGCTCGCGTCTTGCTCCTCTCCGGCGGTGCTGCCGCTCGGCGTGGACATGGCGGCGTAGCCTGGCCTGTAAATACCTGTAGTCTAGGTTTAGGCTTAGTTTTGTGTGGCTCTATGCCGGTTTGTGGCTATATGCCGTATGTGTGAGGGTAGGACGGCGGATCTCGGCGGCCAGATCCGTCGCGTCGTGGCCTCCTTCTTCCGAGTTGCAGCTCGCTGGTGGCGAGCGACGCTGCAGGCGACGTCGAGGGAGATGCGCATCCCTCTTAATAAGGTACGCGCATGAGGCTTAGATCTGGGGCGATCCGGCCATCCCAGGTCTCGTGCTGTTCTTCTTCTTCTTTTCCTGAGCTCTGGAGGTCGGAGCTCACAAGGAGGAGAAGATCGGGTGGCTTCCATAAGGCCGAATCCCTAGCTCTTCGTTGCTTCTTCTTTCATCTGCCTCCTCTGCTCAGTGGAGATGGTGGATTGGTTTGTGCGGAACGGCGATGGAAAGCTAGGTCTTGTGGAATTTCTGGAGACGAAGAACTTTCTCTTCTATGTCGCAGAGGATGCGGAAAGAGGAGTGAGCGATTTGGATTCGAAATTCTGCAGGGAGATCAGTTGACTGCAGCTAGCGGAGATCCTCAACGGCGGCGTGCTTCTGCCTCTGTTACTCATGGCCAAGGGGGCCACTCCGTGCTCTGGCAGTGCTGCTGCCAGAGATTGTTCAACCTCCAGGCCGATGTGCCAGTTCGGAGGCCCTGCTCCAGTTCCGCGGCGGCGATCTTCGTCACTCCTTTGCCAAGTGGTTGCGTCCCCGGCAATGGCGATGGCGGCTGCTGTGTCGAGCTGCCCATTTCCGGTGGAGAAGGACTTGATTGCGTTTCTTTTTATTCAAATGAGGTCCTTTTTGTAAAAGCCAAGGACTTGGATGTAATTTTCTTTTTCTTTGACGTCCTTGATGTAAATTGTTTTCCCACCGTTTAATGCAGTCCGGATCCTTCGGGATCCATCTCCTTGTTCAAAAAAAAAAAAAAAAAATCCGCGTGGATTGGCCCGCCACCACCGCTAGCAACCATTGGTCAACAGTATTAATCCCACCCGTACTTACTGCTACACATTCATTTCTCGACCAACAGCTCGTACATACGCTGCGCTACCACCCAATGAATGCATGTACATATTTCTACACAAGTAAGTACCTGTAGAAATTCACGCCTAGCTACATGGTTTATCAATCCTCTCCTCCGACTGACCGCCTGTGGCCGGTGGATCAACACCGCCGACGGTGCCCGTCTTTGCCAACCCAGTCACCGGTGAGCTATCTGACATCGCCATCGTCCCCTTCATCTTCACGAACAGCGCCGAGCTACACGCTCGGTCCCGGACATTTTCACCGCGTCACTACTACGACTACGTGGACCGCCCGCGAATGTCGACCGACGCGATGCGCCGCTTGATCTACCATAAGGGTGTCCTCTCCGACTCCTTCCCGAGCCCCGCCGCAATGCTGGTCACAGGACGCTAGGTTCATCATCGCGGACTTCGCCATGGCGACAAGTGTGGTGGATATGGCGGCGCCCTCGCCACGATGACGTCGTTGAGACGTCATAAGGGTCGGTCTATACCATAGTGGTAGACACGTCAAGGCTGATGGACTACGTTGTGGACCCCAAGTACCTCATGGCGACGTCACTTGGTCTTCTAATGGTCATGCTCAAGGAATACGAGTAGACTAGAGTCGGTACGTGACTAGGTGCTTGATGACGACGGCAAGGAGTGAAACAAGACGGAGCAAATAGCCGGATAGCTTGTGGTTTAATTGGTTTGCAGAGATGATACTTAATTTTATAGTCGTCATTGTATTTCACCGATTTTAAATTTGACCATTAACCACGGTATTTAAATTGTAAATCTATTCTCGCACCTTAGAATTTACTCTTGAGCGTGCGTGCATGCGTGTGTTTTGGTGTTTTCTCATCTCTTTGGGCTGAGCGTGCGTGCGTGTGTTTTGGTGGTTTCCTTTGAGTCGTTGGATGGACTGGATGGATGGTGAATGGTGAGGATGGGCGATTCGTGTGGAGCTCAATGGAGTAATCTCACTAGCTGGAGGCGTGTATAGCTATGTTTCTTTTCGCTTTTTCTTCCGCGTAGAAGCCAAAGAGTGAGTGATTTTATTGGTCCGCCACCACTGCAAGCAACCATTGCTTCGTTTGGGTCAAAAGTACATTAATCCACCCGTATTTACTGCTTAATTAGTTATTGCTACACGTGCATGACTCATCTACATGCATGCATCTCAAGCCTGGCCACCTGCATGGTTCATCAATATATCCTCCCCTCCGGCAGGCCGGCTAGGCCGGTGGATCATCACAGCCGGCGGGCGCCCGTCCAGACGCACCTCGTCAACCATCGAGGTTTTCATCGTAGCCACGGCCCTCCTTTCCGTAAAAATAAATAAAAATCTCTAGATGTAGTAAATTTTACTATCTTCATATATACGGGGATATCATCCTCTACTAATAATTTGTATATCGCTTATTTTATATAATCGGCGATCCCACGACCGGAGCCATCCGCAGATACAACACGTTCTCAACCGCAAGCCCGGTGTACATAGCGGAGCGAATCCACGCGCGCCATCGTTCGTTCATCTTCGCCATGTGGTTCGTCACCGATTCACTCGTGGTATTTGCTTGGACCGGACGACAAGATGTACGTGTACCAGAGCCGTCTGAGTTAACTACACGGCGTCACTTATGAACTTTTCCAAGACAATGATGATGAGCCCACTGGAGCTAAGCTAAAGGTTGTGATCGACACGCGGTCCAAGACATGAGACCCTGCATGGTCTCGCTCTCTGATGATGACATAACCGTCTCATGCATCGCCCGTTGTGGAGACTCCCACCCTGTACAACCTCTCGCCACCAAAAAAGGTGGGGTGTTCCCACCGGGACGGATCGTGCCGAGAAGGATGGAGATGGACGAGAAGTGTCGTCCGAAGAGGGACACGTCAAGGCATAAACTCATATAAACGGATACGATCAAGGTGGATCTCTAATCGTCAACAATTGTGTGGAATTCTCGAAGGAGTATGTGGACATATATAGATTATGATCCCGACGAGACGACCACCACCTACATCAAGCACGATACCCTCCCCCCACCCAACCCCCCCCCCCCCCCCCCCCCCCCCCCCACCCACCCACACACACACACACTTCAGAGACGCGTCTGCCACCACCGCGGCGTGGCATTAAGAGGGAGGCATGGGATGTCTATTAGTGGTGAAGCTAGGGTTTTCCCAAAGCATCGCTAGGGGAGCGACACATTTTTCAGTCTCTATGAGTCACGCTTACTTAGTTTGGTTAACTACAAACGATTTTCCAAAGCGTCGTTCGGGGAGCGGCACATTTTCTATTTTTACACCTAAAAAACAAACAAATAAAAAATTCATCTATATTCTAAAAAGTTGTATAGACCCTCAAAACAGGCCCACGAGTTTGAGAAAACAAAAGGTGGTGGGAACTTGCTTAAAACTGTCGGAGCACTTCGTACACGACTCATTGACAATTAGCCACTTGCAACACATAGTGGACAGCGACGATCAAGCTAACAAATGCTATTTTTTGCCCAGAGATAGTAAGTACCTATCATTATCATTTCATGTGTTGGTTGTTGTTGCACTTTTTTGGGTCCTTTATTGCATGCTATGAGGTAACTATTACCGATCATTACAATTTGAATTTCACGATTATGCATTATTAATTTATGTTATGAGATGGCTATTACCTATCATTTCCTGTGATATTTGATCATTGTGTGTTACTACGGTCCTTATTTTATGTTAGCGATAATTCTTACATATCATTATGAGTAGAATTTTAGGGTAACATGTTTATTATAGTGTGCTAGGAAATAGTTAACATTTATCATTGTATGTGCCATTTTGTACGTTAGTATGATCCTTATTTTATGCTGGGAGGTTTAAATTGGTAACCCTAATGGGGAGATAAGTACCCAAACTCTCCGATCTATTATTTCTCCCTTGATTGAACATTGAAGTCCTAAGTTTCCTCTCTGGCCATACTCGATGTCGTGGATTTATTTGCAGATTCGTTCCAAGGCAGTGTTAGAAAAAATATGTTTAAGCATGTTTTGCCACTTTCTCTTGATTGTTTTAATTAGGCCCTTCTAGAATTCGTTCATAACGGTGCTCAAAAACGGTCTCGTGAAAAACCCAACTCGCTGAGAACTTTCCAATTTCCTCGAATGGAACTAGTATGAAAAAAGGTACATCTCATGAAAAGTAATTGAAAGTTAAAATCTCCCCCCTCCTCCTCCTTTTCTTTTATTTCTCCCCCTTATATCAGATGGTTGGAACCCATGCCGCAGAGATGGCATGAAGGTTTGTGAGGGGTGCCTCATATTGCAAGGTTATCAGCGCGTGAGGCGGCCGACCGGGACAATGTCTTCGAACACGACACCATCTTGGCAAACCAAATAAGGGGTTAATTCTCAAAGCGGACGAGATCCTCCAACTGGATGTCGTACGTGGATGCCAGCCGAAAGAGGTTATCGTTCGTCCAGTGCTAGGTTACGATGTCCGGCACAATGTCGGTGAAGGTGATCCCATGCGCGAAATCTCACAGCTCGCGTGTATCTCGAAGCACCTTGAGACGTCTCATCGGTGGCTGGAACAACGATCGCATCGGAATTAATCAGTGGCGCGAGGAAACATCTGTCTTTATCGTCTCACGAGATTTGTATCCGCTTGTCGATCTGACGTGTACATGTTGCATGTGATGGAGAGAACTCGATCTTATGCACATAGACAAACAATTTTACGTAGAGTATAGTATGGGCACGTTTACACGTGTATGTACATAATTTAGCATGCACAATACACGTTCGTGATGTACATGCTACTAACTAAGCGTTGACATGATGCTCGTGAGTGAGCATGCAACACGTATCTACAACTCGTGGCGCTGAAGCTATTTTTCAACCTAGCTACAACTCGTTTGCTACGGCTATTCCTCGCAAACCCCAAGGGCAGACCGTTACGTCCGCGTGTTACCGGTTGATACCCTAAAGCTCTGAGATCTTATTCCTTGATATATGTACAAGCTACGTGTTGTGCTGCTAGCTAGCTACAACTAGCTTAATTAGCCCCCGCAACAACAACAAAAAACTAGCTTAATTAGCTAGGTATACATGTAACGCACTCGTGCATGGCTCCTAGCTAATTGATTAGCTACGACGAGATTGACATGCCTCGTCTTGGATACTAGTACTATGTAGCTAGGTATTCCCTCCGTTTTTTAATATAAGATGTTTTAGTATTTGTCCACATTCACATATATCTAGATGTATGTAGACATATTTTAGTGTGTATGTACACTCATATTAGTATGCATGTAGACAACATGTTAGATAGCTAAAACTTCTTATATTTACGTACAGAGGGAGAGGGAGTAGCTGACATCCATGACCAACGACGATATATAGGTATACCGGTGCACGTACGTACACTACACTAGTTGAGTACCGTGTGTTGCTACGACGTCAGTTTATACACCGTGGTATAGATGTTATGCATGTCTCTCAAAAAATTATTTCGGAACATCCAATAATATGGAGAAACTAATAAGCACCTCCCACACCAGCGTCGGATGGATCGTCACCACCGACGACAATTGCCCAGATGCACCTCATCCGGCCACCAAGGAGATGTGAGTGCCCCTAGACATCGCTACGACGAGATTAAAATGTCAGATCGGATAATAGGTTATAACTATATTGTAGAATGAAATGATGACCTTAAAAACATGCAACATTATTGCATGAATTATAATTGATTAATTAGCTAATTGATTAGCTACGACGAGATTGACATGCCTCGTCTTGGATACTAGTACTATGTAGCTAGGTATTCCCTCCGTTTTTTAATATAAGATGTTTTAGCATTTGTCCACATTCACATATATCTAGATGTATATAGACCAAAGACCCATTTTCTACTATTGTATGTAGACATATTTTAGTGTATATGTACACTCATATTAGTATGCATGTAGACAACATGTTAGATAGCTAAAACTTCTTATGTAATCATTGGTTGCAAAAGTTGGACGAGAAATCCCGAAAGTATTTGTGTTGAAAATGGGCAGGAAAACTGCCAAGTCTTTCATTCATGTTGAAGAAATTGATATTTTATGTTTAAAAAACTACGAAATGCCCACTTACGTAATCACCATCGAAAATATTAGGCGAGAAAACTGAAAAAAGTGCTTGTGTTGAAAACTGGCGAGAAACCTGCCAAGTCTTTCATGTACATTGGAGGATTTGATATTTTATACATGCAAACTGTATATTTCTTACTTACATTAGAATTGGGCGGGGAACCCTAAATAGTGTGTGTGTGTGTGTGTCGAAACCGGCGGGCAAACCTTCAAAGCTCAAAACATGCGGGGAAATTATCAAATAAAACTAGGGTGGGAAAATTAGCAACTCGAATAACGGCCAAGAATATGAATGCCATGACGTGTACATGCATGACGTGTATGAACCACGAGGATTTTTCTAGTGCTAAACCCTAAAATTTTCTTCATGGAAATCGTGAGTTTGATTTTGTGGTGCTGAACCACGAGGTTGAAATTTTGTCCATACTTGGTGTAGATGCATGAGGTTTGTCGCGGGGCATGTTTGCTGGTGAAAGGTGGAGTGTTGCATGAAATAATGGTGAAACGGGGAGCGCCTTGATGCATCTCACGCGCGAGACAGAAACACGTACAGTTCGCTAGCCGAATTAATCCATCGGCCGCGCGCGCGATGGATGAAATTTTCTCGACTTGGTGCGTCGCGGGGCAGGGCATGTATGTCGACGAGGATTTCATGCGCGCGCGCACAAATTAAGATGGATGAAAACACGTACGCAGTGAACCACGAAATTTTCTCCGCTTTGGTGCTTTGGACAAACAGATAGCCGGTCGGTCGGTCGGTCGATGGACCAAGGCCGGGATCGATTGCGTCGTGCGTTTATTCTTAATTTCTTGGAACCAAAAAAGGATATGGATGGGTCCGGCGCAATTACTGCAGCGCGAAAAGTCACCTCACGGAACTGCCGAAGGTTGCCCATGTACAGTACTAGTCAGGCTATCTGCAACAGTACCGAGCGTGTGTGTTAGCTCGATAAACTGCTGACAGTCGATTCGATGCATGCGTACAGATCATCGTGCCACTTGAGATCTCGTTATATCGATCCCGACATCAGGCACGTCAAGAACCAACACGCCCTTCTCCTTCCTCTGCGCGAGTTCCCCGACATGGCGAACCATGTCCACCAGATCGCGGTCCGACGACCCGTCCTCTGTCACCGCCTCCCTCGCCATCGTCGCGAGCTCCTTTGCCCTCGCCCGTATTAACGCCCCCTCATCCATCAGCTCCGTGAAGGCCCTCTTAATTTCGTCCCTCCCGACCTGCGTCACCGGCATTTCGGGATCGAGGAGCATGTACGTTGCCGGGACCTTAACGCCGACGCGGACGCCGGCGCCGAGCACGTCCACAACCAGCGTTTCGTTTAGAAACTGGTCCGCGAAGTGCGGCCATGTAAGGAGCGGCACGCCGTGGGAGAGGGACTCCAGCGTCGAGTTCCACCCACAATGGGTCAGGAAGCCGCCGACGGAAGGGTGCGACAGGATGGTCATCTGCGGCGCCCAGCCACGGATGACCAGGCCGCGGCCTACCACGCGCTCGTCGAACCCGGCGGGGAGGTCGTCGGTCTCCTTTGCCACCCAGATGAACGGCCGGTTTGACGACTTCAGGCCGGCGGCGAGCTCGGCGACCTGCGGCGGGAAGAGGCGAGCCATGCTGCCGAAGCTGACGTAGAGCACGGACTGGAGCGGCCTCCCGTCGAGCCAGGAGACGACCCTGCCAGCGTCGACGGCCGCGCGGTTGCCTCGTCCGGCCGTCGTCTCGTCATCAGAGTCGAGGAGGCAGAGCGGTCCAACGGCCCACACCTTCCGGCCGAGCGCCTCCGCGTAGCCCTGGACGAACGCGCTCTCGAAGGCGGCGCACGTGTTGACGACGAAGGCATCGGCGGTAGCCTCAGCGGCGAGCGTGTCACGCCTGTCCTTCTCCAGACCCGGCCACTGGAAGAACCCGAGCGACGTCGCCTTGTTCGACAGGACGCGCACCGGGAAGTCCGGCAACTCGAACTGCTCGAAGTCGCCGGCGACGCGGTCGTGCGCGCCGTGCTTCGCCACGTTATGCACCGCCAGGAGGAAGAACGCCGACGGGCAGTGGAACACAAACCGTGGGATGTCAAGCCGGCGCGCCACGTCGGCCGTCCACGGGTTGCATGTGTCGGCGACGATGCAATCCGGTCGCCGCGGCAGTGCCCGGATGTACGCCTCGATCGGCCTGGCGAGCAGGCGCACGGCTTCATTGAAAAGCGTGAAATCACCCGTGACCATGTCGTAGCTTTCACACCCCTCGGGCAAACCCAGTGCCGGCCCCGGGAACTCTAGTTCGGCGATGTCCACGGCTAGCCCAGCGCAGCGGGCATGCTCCAGTACTGCCCTGCTGCGCGCGGCGTGGACGGAGGTCAGAACGACGGTGACGCACGCGCCGCCGCGGCTGGCGATCAGGCGGGCCAGGTCCATCGTGGGGATCACGTGGCCTTGGGCAAGCAGCGGCACCAGCACGAAGTGGAGCGGCGCCGCCATGGTTCCTGTGCAGCTGGAAGACATGTCCGTCAGAGGAGTGCAGTGAGGATGGAAAAAGGAACATCTCCATCTCCATCGAGCGGTGAATGTATACCTCGGCAACTGCAAGACAAGATCACAGGGCGATGGGGGTCCAGCATCGGTCCCCCATTCGTGGAATGTATCCTACTTTATCTGTGAATGTATCCTACTTTATCTGGTCCAGCATCGAGCGGTGAATGTATCCTACTTTATCTGTCTCTCAGGTCTCCGACGAGCGACGTTCAGCTGCTGTCTGTCCGTCATTCGTTCGATACAATTCAGCATCTGGTATGTTCAGACTGAAAGGGATAACGGCGATGGTTATCAGCAATAGCATGCAAAGGAAATAAGCAATTGATTAAATTCAACTGACTGCAAAGTAGCATTCAAGAGAAAATTTTCTCCAATATTTTTGGATTGGAAAGATCATGGAGCTCTGACATGCAAATAATCTCTTCTTCCTTGGGTCAAGTCAATTACGGACTTGAATGCATCGAATTAGTAAAAGGACGTGGCTACACAGTGCCCGGCACTGTATAGTCTTCTGCAGTGCCCTACCTAAAAATGGAAAGAAACAGGAACCACGTAACACGCTTTCTGAAAATAGAAAGTTGCGGTCCCCACTTTCCCTCCACTCTTTCCGTAGAGTAATTTGCACACTTTGTCGTGACGAGACACCGTAGTTGTACCCAGAAAGTTAATTTCTACCCCTCGGAGTCGTTCGCATGTGACACAGAAAAGGTTAGTCTCCTCCATATGTTCCTGTGTTAGTAAGTACGTGCTGGACCAAAATCATCCCCCACCTCTGCTCTGACTGCTTTCCCAGATCCAAACAGACGAGAAAAACATGTAAAACTCACTTTCGTACATCCACAGTAAGGCACACGAAAAAAGCAAGGATATTTTTTCGTCCTCCTGCCTCATTAGTGCACAGGATTATTGAACTAAAAACATGCCCAAATCAAGAACATGTGTGAAACTTGTGCTTGATCTCCAGGTTGCATGTACCTCCGGAAAGATACGAACAAGATCCAAAACCGTGGACATATGTGATATTCAGATGTACATCTAGATGTTTTTTTGCCCTGCCGAATTGAAGATCTCCATGTATTGGCTTCAAAGACCATGCAACTGTACATATTGTTGTTGGCTGGAGTGGGAAAAAGATCAAAGAATTCATGTTAGAAAAACACTGTAGTTTAGCATGCAAAAATATATTGCAGGAATATTTAATAGCTGCAGAAAGTACATGTAAGAGCTATAAAAAAAAGCATTTCAGACTAACTGTTGTTATTCTTGCAGGAACATTAGGTTACACGTCTCCAAATAAAGATCTACCGTTCCCAGCCAACCTTTATTCACCTTTGCTTAACTCGTACCATCCAACATACTTTTGCGCCAGCCAAATGTAGTTTATACAAATTTAGCCAGCGAACAAATAGCATGCTACTTTGACGGTAGCATCTGATTATCAGTGGCCATGCATTACTACAATAATATAGAAGTACTCAGCATGCCAAAATTTAGTAAAACAGGAATAGATAGTACAAATTTTACATTTACTAGGGGTATGACGGTGCCAGCAAATCGTGTCAGGTACTCAACGCCGGTCAACATATACGCATGAAAATTAAATCATCTGCACATTTATTCAACCAACTATAGCTATACTATTGACATTTTCTTGCATGGAAAATCATCGAATGTAGGGATTAGATTCAACAGAAAAAAATCACTGGTCGAACTGAATCAACAAGGAACATTGGGCAGCTTACATGTTGGGGAGTGTGCCATTGTTTTCCTAGCCGATGGTGATCATGACCTTCTCCAACTGAATAACAGGGGAGAACGCAACCGAATAGGGCGGCGCCGCCAACCTCCTCCTCGATGACAGCGGTAGATCAAACAAAACACCAGTCCGGCACTTGACAGGCCAGCCGTAGAGCGCCACGCAGCAGCAACACACTCCTCGAGAACCACCCAAATCCCTTTTGAGGTATTCCTCGTGGCAACGTACAAATCTTGTGAGCCTGATAGTTAAAGTATAGGACGTGGCTAGGGAGTGCGCGGGCACTGTTTTGCGCTCCGCAGTGCTCCTCCTGTCGGAATCAGACAAGCACCTGAAACGGAAAAGGTGCCCTGGACCTTTCCCTTTCTGGATTTTGGCACGCTGGTCGCATAGCACGGGAGTCTAAATTGGCTTGAAGCAAAAAAGACACCCGCGTCCTCCAAAACCGCTACGTCTCTAGCCCCTGTCCCCACCCCGCTGCCTTTGCAGAGGCCGCACATGGAGAACTCCATTGTCTACACCTGGTGGCTGCAGTTTCATACATAAAAAACACCAGAATAACATAGTAGAAAATAACTGCTCATAAAGGAAGATCAATTAGGAGCTGCTGCTTCTCCTCCTCTCCCCAGCAGGTACTGAATAATCTCCCACTCCTCCCTGTAACTTCTTATGCATCCATGTGACTCCCAGATCTAAAATAGTACTACTAGCATGCAAATTACATTCTCCCTCCCGAGATCAGCTTAGTTTGAAGTTTGAACCATCGGAAATAGCTTGCAGTCTACATCCCCCGTCCCTACAACTAAGCCTGAAGCAGAAACTCCAGGTATTCTTGAAAGAAAATGTAGTTTTCACCCTGAATTGAACAACTACAGGTAGCTGGGTAATGAACTGATACAGGTTAGTTGCTGACACATTTTTCCTGCGAATCAGGTCCATAAAGATGATGTACATCCTAGTACCAACACAGCATTGGTAATATGCATATTATCTGGGATGTAATTTAGGGGCACGAAGAAAAAAATTCAACTTGAAAAGTACAGCAGAGACAAGGAATGTAAGAAACTTGTTCATTATCTTGCTCTTGCGGCAAAATTGGAAGTCTAAATACAAACATTGTTTCGGTTTTTTTAAGCGGAAACATTGTCACAGCTACCACAACGATATTATGCAGATGTTTTGTAGGTGACAAAGTACAAGTCTTGAGCAGAATTGATGTGTTCCCTTTATACCTTGCGCTGTGTGTCTTTATGTAAAACTACATAAAGAGAGAAATAATTCAGTTAGATGTGATGTTGTATGATAACAAACATGTATGCATTGTGAATGTAGCAAAAAAAGAAAGAATGAGTACTGACATAAAGAACTTCTTTTATTGCAGATATGTATGGTCTTGTTAGAGTTGTAGTTTTAGACCTGAATCAACCCGCAGAAACAGATGTGGAAATGCAAAATGAACAAGGAGAACCAGATGTGGAAATGCCAAATCAACAAGGAGAACCAGATGTGAAAATGCAAGAACTTGGAGCAGCAGTTACAGGCCAGATACAATAAGTTGAAGTGCCATTGGATGAACCACAACGAGCCTGGTGATGTTGACAGTGAAAATAAGCCCGCTACTAGTCATCCAAACAGCAGCACCCTTCCATCTGCTGACACAGGGGATGGGACAAGCCAAAGACTTTCTAGTGAAGAATCTGCTAGCGATGACGAGGTTCAGTCTACACAAAGCAATCAGAATCCACCCAAGACCCACTACCCTGGCATGATTTTTGATTTCTGGGAAGCAGCAAAATTACACTACAACAAATATGCAAAACATATCGGTTTTCCATTAAGACCAGCACCTCCTGGAATTATACCTTGGACAAGCAAAAGGAGAAATACATCTTTGTTTGAAACAAGAGTGGCAAGAATGAGGATATAAATAAGCAGGAAGCGCCAGCTGTAAGGCAAAGGAGCCGCATCATAACTAAGAAGACGGACTCCAGGGCCATCTCAGGGTTGAGAGAAAAGCGGTTAAATGGCATGTAACTATGTTTGTAGAGGAGCATACACATGAAACGATTAAAATAATATCGTTCGAGAGATACTCAGGTCACACAGAGGTATCCCCATAGACAAAAATGATTTTATCAAGTTTTTGCACAAAGTACATCCTATAAAAGTAAGTTCTTACGATTTGTGCCCCAGTGGCTAGATCTTATTAACTTTTGAAGTAGAAAGAAAAAGAATTGCCTCCAGTATATGTAACATTAAGAACTTACTCCAGTGCAAAAATAGAAGTACCAAAATAGACTATGAAGAAACCATGAACATGTTTATCCATGGTGAACTATAAGAACATCTATCAGAACTAAGATATTACATCCATCAAAACTACATGATGACATATTCTCACATGAAAATAAATAAGAAAATGAAACTACATCCTTTTAAAACTGAAAAAAGAACTACATCATGAATGAGAAGTCAAAAACTACATCATGTTTAAATAACTACATATTGGTAGAAACAGTTTGCATGTATAATTGCATCCTAATAATTAGAATTTTGCAAACTATTTACATCCTAGTAAGTAGAATTTTGCACATTAGTTTGTATGTATATTAAAACTACATCCTAATAAGTAGAATTTTTCATACTATTTACATCGTAGTTTTAATCCAAAATGCCAATAAACAATGTTGTGAATTACATCATAAATTATGCAATGACAGATACAGTTTGCATAAAAATTATTACATCTTGAATATTAAAAAGTACATCATAAGAGGGAAAGACTTAATAATGGTTAGTTGGTTACACCGTAAACTAGTGAATTTCATGAACTAAATTATTTTGGATCCCGAACGCTGTAAACTACACCCTGAATATTAAAGTTTCATCCATGAAATTGCAGTTTCCAGAATAAGTTACATCATAACCTAATGAATTTCATATAGAACATTTTTTGTGCATCCCAAAGTCACCCCTGAATATTAAAGTTTCATCCTACAGAAGCTACATCCTTAAAATTGCAGTTTCCAAAAAATATTTAAAAAGCTACATCTTGTGTGCCAAAAAAAAGTACATAAAAGCATAGCCAGTTAGCCACGATGATTAATACCATGATACATGCTTAAGAACACACACAAGTCTAGTTACATCCCTGTCCCTCAATAGTTGTACTCACGAACACAAACACGCTGAACTGACCAAAACGTAACCTAAACACAGACAGATATTAATATGGCCCAAATAGAAAGTCCTCTCACCTTGATCTGTGGACGAACTTGTCCCTCTGTAGTTGTACTAACGAATTGCTCAAGCTACAATTTCAGATTCCCTTCCAAAATCAACCTAGATCAAATGACAGAAACATCCGATTACATCGAGATTTTAGTGTTCTATAGATGCAAAATCTCCTAGCGAAAAACACACATAGGAGGCCGCAGGGGACTCACTGCCATCGAAGCAAACCGAACTGCGAAAATCAATCGGGAACCCTACCTGAACGAAAATAAGGACAGCAGACTGAGATCTCACCTAGCAGAACCCTTGTGAAGCCTTGCAGCCGATAACCAGCTCCGCTTCCCAGGCTCCCACACCCGCCGGTACCGTTGCCCCACGGACGTGCGAAGCAACCATGGATTCTGCATCATGTATTAGAGGCTTAGAGCTCACAGTCTGGTACTGGTAGGGCAAAAAGCTGAGTCGTGAGACGCATGAGTGCATGTGCAAGTACAAAATTCTTGAAGTTATATTCATGCGAGCATAATCAGGGTGTAAAATTTGGGCAATAACTACATCCTGGTAGAAACGACTACATCCATTTCGCATCCGGTATTCGTTCGGTACAATTCAGCATCCGGTATGTTCAGACGGAAAGGGATAACGGCGATGGTTATCAGCAATAGCATGCAAAGGAAATAAGCAACTGATTAAGTTATGGATTTCTTTTGAAAGGGAATGACGATCATATTCTACACCTTCGGTACCTCTGTCCATGAACATCCAACTGACTGCAAAGTAGCATTCAAGAGAAAATTTTCTCCAATATTTTTGGATTGGAAAGATCATGGAGCTCTGACATTCAAATAATCTTCTTCCTTGGGTCAAGTCAATTACGGACTTGGATGCATCGAATTTGAATGGAAATAAGCACCTGCGTAAATTATGGATTTCTTTTCAAAGGGACCGAGTGACAATCATATTCTCAACCTTTAGCATCTCCCTGTTCATGAATCATCCAACTGACTGCAAAGTACAGTAGCATTCAAGAGAAAACTGTCTGCAATGTTCTTGGATTGGAAAGATCATGGACATGGAGCTCTTACATGCAAAAGTTCTTCCTTGGGTCAAGTCAAAAAGCATCAACTCTCAGGCTCTTATTTTGACCAACGTACCAGTCCACTTGGTATGATTCCAAAGAAAATTCTAAATATCAATAGAACGATCGATAAAGTTCTTAGTCACAATTTCTCTGCTTTGAAAACATGCCACTCTTTTGTACACATTCTTTGGAAAAGTTATCCAAGTTTCTCCTGATCGCTCGCATCAGGGCTATACATAACGATTTACCAAGTTTTTTTCATTGACCTATGAGATGACAATGACATGTATCATCCGCAAAAAGTTATAGCAGCTTGTGCAAAAGTCTACGTACCTGACTGCCGATGTGTCCATGTTTTCCTAAGATAGCTCAGTTGCCCACCTGCTAATCAAGAATTTTTCAAAGGCTGAGGTGAGGAAATTAAAACCTTTTCAATGCCGAATCCTCTTCTTCGCCAAATGCTTGTAGTAACCAGCTCCCGCTACTTAAAACTCGAGGGAACTCAAAATGTAACAGGATCATTTAATACCTTCGTAGGCTTTTGGGAAAAAAAACTATAATACAGTCGGCTTTTGGATGGCCATGATCAAGCCCTTTTCTGAATTGCTTACCACTCAGCAGTCGTCGTTCCCAGTTGCTACTAGTCCAAACCACTACTACTACTGTATGCACGGGGGCGATTGCTGCGTGAGAAGAAGACGTGAATAGATTACCTGCAACTGTATGCACGGGTCGAGGAGGAAGACTGCTCGCTCACCACCACGCCCAGCCTCGCCATCCAGCGAGATCGAATCGACGAGCTCGTCCACCGCCGTCGTCGCCGCCACGCCTCGCCAAGTCCAAAGTCACAAGTCACGCGAATCCCGCACGCGGCTAGTGACAATGGCCTTGTACTTATAGAGGCAAGATAATGGAGGGAGAAAGAAGATCGGCCACCGCTGTTGTGTGTTGCTATCTTTCGAAAGGAAGTGGACGGTTGAGATGTGCTGATGCCCCGGATTGATGACCTGGAGCAAGATCTCATGAGATTGTAATGGATGCACGGAGTCAATTGACTTTCCCATGGTTACACGCGGGGCAATTAATTAAGGACGGCCGGGCTGCTCAATTTTCTGCGCCCGATGGAAGTCGTAGCAAACAGGAGAATATGGGGAATCTTTTGCATCGTAACCAGAAGTAGTCTGTCTCCTAGTATTACGTTATTAATTAATTTTCACTATTTATAATCCCGTAACTACTGTGTGCTTTCATCCATTAATTAAGAATTATTTACTGGGCTATGATGGTACTTGTTTTATAGGGAAGAGAAAAACGAGAGAGCTTCGACATATTGGTGTACGTATGATTAAATCAGTTGGTTGGATGGGAGCATATGAAATATGCTTCGATATACATACATATCTGTATGTCTTTAAAAAGAATGGGAGAATATGAAATACGCTTTGATATACATACATATCTGCATGTCTTTTAAAAGGTACCAATATTATTTGATCATTATTACAAGTAAATCAACGTGATCGAGTAAGCTGGAAACAGATACTGGCAACAGCTCCTCGTCTTCAATAGACAAAACGTGAGTTACATCAGTTAGCATATATATTATATACACAGCTTTACTAAGGCCCCGCTTAATTTTGGAGCAACTCACCATGCTAGCTGGTTGGGAACAAGTACTACATGCTTGCAACAGCTCTCCTCGCCTAAATCAGCAAGCAAGGCATAAAATTAAATCATCACAACATGTTTTGTCATGAGATGACTGCTACAACTAGCACAATCCATGAACAACACATCATTAGCACCAACTTGTAACCAAAAAAGTGTGAGTTTTAGCCACACCACTCCATTTGTTCCAAATCATTAGAATGAACATGGATATTGTAGACAATGAACTTAGCATGACTATTGTACTACTGCACTTTGAAATCATAAGCACCAACTTTATAATCCAGTATTGTTAGACATCGAACAAGATAGTTTTCAAGTAAAAAACACCCAAATTTATACACTACAATTCATAGCAAAGACAAACCAAAGATGTTCACAACTAGGCGACAACCATTCAGAACAAATAAAGGAGGCTTCAAGACCACCATCTTACATGATTTTATTCACCAATCCACGTTGAATTCAGCTGATACATATGACAAGAAACAGCCATTTGGCTCTGATGGCTGACCTGCTGCATTCTAGCCTTGAGAGGCTACAAGGGGAGGGAGATGACACCCTCAACCTCGACGATGCTATCCTTGCTGAGGGAGGTGGCAAACCGCACCATTAGCGTGCTGACGCGGCAACGATGCTGGAGACGAGCAAGGACTGCATGGTGCTCATGCTCGGGCCAAGCACAACAAAGGCCATCTTCTTGCTGACCGGCAGAACGCATGCACATATCCACAGATCAGCACGGAGTGGCCTACGGCCACATATACTGAAATGAACAAGACGCCGGCATCAGCTGTTGTACTACTACTAGCTAGAGATGGTGAATCAACGGGACAAAAACATCAACTACTCCAAACAAAACATGGTGAACCAAGGTTTGTGGGAGTTGTAGTGCTCCATCAGAAAATTAAATATTACGCTAAAAATGGTCATAACTTAGTGCACTGTCATCTAAAAGAATGGACAAGGTGCAGTAGCATCATCTGCTAGTCGACAGTGAAATCGGTTGTTGTAGTAGTACTACTTAAACATGGAGAATCAACAAGAGTGACGTCCAGGTTGCATCAAATAGTCCAAACAAAAAATGGTGAAAACAATGTGTGTGGCTGTTTAGCACTCCATCAGGTGGTCACACTACATATTTTTTATGCTCATGGCTTTTTTTATCAGGTGTAGACTATCAACAACATGGCTGAATCAGAGCATGCATGTAGTGGCGATTGAAGCGTCAATCAGAGCTCACCAGAGGGGAATTGTAGCCGAGGCCGAGACATCACCGCCACCGCAGTTGTCGCACGGTGACCAGCCGAGGAGGTGGTCGAACCTGTGGGGGAGGGGGGAGGGGGGCAGCCGAGCCTACCACCACGCACAAGGCACGAGAGGCGACTGCCAGCCCAGCAGCACCGTCGAAGCCAGGATGGTCAGATCAGGGCCACTAGTCTGCACAAGAAGAATACATGAAACTGCCAGTTTAGCTTGCAAGAAGATCATACGAGGAAAAATAACTACCCAGCAGTCCAAAACACATGCTTCTATACAAGTACCACTTGTATGTCAAAAAAAAAATAGAACACTTGAGCATTAGAATATTTGACCAGACTGAGAATATAGATTCGGACAAGAAGAAAGTCTTCCATATCATAGCTGTTTTCTGAAGCAAATTTGTATGTCATGGTAAAAGTTGAATATAAAGGAAATATGGTGAACAAGAAAGCTTCCGTTTTTAATTCCATTGGCCTCAAAGTTATCTAAATTTTCATGGCAGCCAACAAAATAGTGCATAAACAGGGCGTGAACAATAGGCAAATAAGGTGAACAAGAAATGCCAGATCGATTTTTGGCATAACCAGTAGGCAAATAATGGCTAAAATTAAAGCTAATTACACTAGCTATTAAAAAAATATTAAGCATGAAGCCAATATCAGGAATAACAAAATAGAGCAAGTTGGCCGAAGCATTAACAAGATGGTAGAATTCTCAATTCCTAAAGTAGTTGATGGCCTAAATAAATCATTAGCATAGCAAAACCCCAAGTCATAGGGGCATGTCCAGAAGGACGTCATGGCCAGCAATGGCTAGCACAAGTGCACAACATGCACAGATGGCCGTGGCACGAAACCCATGACACGCACACACACGAAAACAACTCCTGGCATTGAGCAAGAACATGATGGGTCATGTGCATAACCATGCTACATAGCAAACGACCAGGGTTGGAGAGTGAGATTACCTCGACGCGGTACATTCTGGTGCTCAAGGCATCCCTTGTTGTGTCGCGGGCAGCGGACACCAGCAGCATGTCATTGTGGAACTCGTCAGTCAGGATGGTGCAACCAGACACGAAATCCTTCCCTGCGAGCGAAATCGAGTCGGAAACTTTGATATCAGCTCAGCAAGCATGGGAGCAGCAACTGATACAAAATTATCAAAGATACAATATACAATGCTTACATTGTATCCTATAGAGAGGGAAATAAAAACCCTCTTACGTGCATTCACGTGTAACCTAGTGTAAAAGGAGAGTAAACAATGAACAGAATCGCTGGCCATGTTGTACAATTTTATGGTTGCTACTAGTATTGATTGAAGGTCAGACTCGCTACATGCCTAGACTAAAAAAAATTCATCATGATGGCTGTGCAGGGAAATCAAAGGTAGCTAAAGATGAAATAGTGAACAGCCTAGTACGCTTAGCCGATCGGAATAAAATAGACATCACCAGAAATTAATCTCAAAAAAGGATTCGCTAGATTCATATAAACATGCATGTAATATTTTGACCAAATTGGTCTCATGCCTGCAATGCAGACAAAATGGGCAGCAATAGCAGCACAGTGGATTCAATATCCGGACCAGGTGGAGCTAGCTAACTTTGCAGATGACGTGAAGGTTGTTTAGGAGCATCATCCAGCATTCCAGCTAGCTAGTAGACAGTGAAATAAGATGCTGTACTAGTACATAAAGATTGTGAATTAAAAAGACAAATACCCAGGTTGCATGAACTACTTCAAACTAAACATGGTGAACCAGCGTGTGTGGCTGCTATAGTAATCCATCAATCAGGACATCATCCATTAGGTGCTTTGCCAAAAGAAGATTTGAAACACATAAAAAACACACTTGAAATGAGTGATATATACCTCTCAGCGCAGAACCAGGTCGATGAAGACAGGGAGCAGCTGCTGCTGTAGCAGCAACCTTGGTCGTCAGCTAGGCAGGGGCCCTTGGCTCTTTGTCCAGGCGGCGGGGAGGCTCGAGGAGGAGGGCACGAAGGCCATGACCCACGGAGGACAGCGGGACAAGGACGATCAGCAGGTCGCAAGGACGGCGGCGTCGTCTCCGGCAACATCAGCAGAGCACCGCTGCCGAACACGTTGGACATATGGTGCGAGATCCCCATAGGTGACCAGCCACGAAAGCCCTTCCTGCCGGTGGTGCCATATAGGTCAATTTGATATCATTTCAGTAACTACAAAGCAGGAGGAAATGGCAACAAATCGATTATTGTAAGATAGAATGGCAGCAACCGATTATTGCAAGTTAGAATGGCAGCAATCAGTTTGAGCACGACCTAAGAGGTACCTTTGGATATCCATATCGATGAGATCCATAGCAGCGGCATCAAGGTCGCCACGGTGGGCCTTGGGGATGAGCAGCTTGACCTAATGCACGATGTGGATGCCCCACACGGCATTCATATCTGGCACGTATTCCAGATTGTTTGCTGGTCAACAAGGTGCTGAGAAGATGTAGTGATTCCAGAATTTCCATGGTGTAAATGCCCCCAGCTTTGTCAGGTTTACTCTCTGCAAGCCAAAAAGATCCTTGGATCAGCACAATGGCATGATACACATACTAATATTAGGATGCCAGGAGACAAGACTGAACAAAATTATATTTTCATTATCAACAGTGAGGAACGCGTCCAGCAAAACCAGGAGAAGATAGAGAAAATGAAGACAATGCTAGATTAGATAAATCGTAGCGAAACTAGATAACATAGCAATTTTCAAACTCAAAACAGCCATAGATCAGATAACCTAGAACATAACATGATAGATAGATAGCTAGAATTAATCATCCATGTGGAACTTAGGCAATTACTGAGAATTAGCAGCTAAACCTTAGCATCGAATAAACCAAGAAAAGACTAGATATTATGAACTACTTTCCAAAAACAAAAGTGAAATATGATCAGACCAATAACCAGCAACGACAGATCACATACACCTAGTGTATATACTTGACAAGATCAAGTCAAGAGTTAACGATAACCACTAAATCCAGTAGCTCATCTAATAAACCTAACTAGTGTCATTCACAACAGAAATCACTACAAGATCATACAACCAGAAGTGCATGTCTTAAAATAGATCATGCTTGATCGGAGATAAGAAATCATGGAATCCATGATCCTGAACATGATATATATTATGCCAATCACCAGTAGCCCGCTGCATTGTAGAAAATGCATACTTGCTTGACAAGAACACTCCAAATCAAGAACAAAAGATGGATATAGACAAAACTACCTTCCCTGCCTCGGACCAGCAGCACTTCGCCCAGCTCCAGCAGCTACATGCCATGGAAGGGGCCCTCTGAAACTCTGATTGCACCGGATGGCGGCGCGGAATAGGAAACTGAGCTTGATGTGCTCCCTACACATTTCATCCGGGTCAATGCAGCAATAGATGGAACGGCTAACAATCTGTCGCAAACAAGATACCTTGCAGGGAGCCGACCTTACTGGTGGCGCAGGCGACACAGACAAGGTCTTGCCCCTTCACTGGGGCCTCCAGCACGCGTCATGGCCACTGCCACGTAGACCCAAACAGCAGGAAAGGAGCGAGCAACCTGAGAGGTAAATTCCTCGTCAGATATGTGCACCTGCAGGTACGATAACCCAGGCTCAGCAGCAGCAAAATAATAAATTGGACCGTGAACACGGTGCAAGAGAAAATCTAGCAAATTTAGCATGACATTAAAGATTTATTTATAGCAGAGTGCAATATATCCGATCTATAAGCCATCTCTGAATTTCTACACAACCAGTATGTCGATAAAAACTTCAAATTAATCGACCAGACAGAACGGTTTTCGCCCAAAGCAACGATCCTACAAATTGTTGCAATAGCAATCTTCACCAGGTGAAGCAAACGAACCTATTTGAGCTCCATACCAGCACCAAAATAAAAATAAAGCTCACAGTTCGACACTTAAAATCGACACCGCCATGTATGTTACAGAGAAAGAAGTAAACGTTGCATATATACAGACTGCTTGCTAGAGCTGGATACGCCCTGCAACTGCATCCATGACAACAAAAAAAGGCTCACGTAGCTGAATATTAACTTCTCCACGCATCTATATATTTCCACGAATCTCACTCACGCTATGTCTATAATTACAGGACACCAAGCAAACAGGCATACGCATATTTCTGCCTTATCTAATTATTAAGACGCATCTGCTCGCTAAACAGAGTTGTGCATCTAAAAATCTAAACCAAGCCGGTACTACTATCAAAGAACAAAGTAAAAATATGATCAAACCAAGAATCTGCAACCACAGATCACATACAACTGTGTATATCCTCAACAAGATCAAGTCATGAGTTAATCATAACCATTTAGCTCGTGTAATAAGCCTACCGAATGTCACTCACAACAGCAATCGCTACTAGATAATACATAATCAGGCTCAGCAACAGCAAACCAATAAGCTGCACCATCAACCCAGTACAAGACAAAATCTACCAAATTTAGCATGACATTAAAGATTAATTTATAGCAGAGTGCAATATATGCAATCTATAAGCCATCTCTGAAATTGTACACCACCATCTAATTGAGCTAGATACCAGCACCAAAATAAAAAAGTAAAGCTCACAGTTCTCGATACTTGAATTTAACATGGCCATACATGTTACAGAAAAAGAAGTAGGCGTTGCATATACATACAGATGCTATCTAGCTAGAACTGGATACGCCCTGCTGCATCCATGACAAACAAAAAATGCTCACGTAGCTGCTTAACTTCTCCACGCATCTATTTTCCATGAATTGTGCATCTAATAATCTAAATTGACAGAGGACTGTAACATAACGGAGGCCTAATGCAGACGAGCAAAGCAAGACCAAACATGTCTTGCATATGAGATGGGGCTGCGGGTACAATTGCAAGTCAGCTGCTAATCTGACCAGACAATACGGTTTTCACCCATAGGGATGAAACTGGTAATAAAAATGTGGCTGGGTTATCACTTTAGAGAGCCTATGATTCCAGTAAATAGCATTCTTCACCAGGTGAAGCAAATTTGAGCTAGATAATAGCACCAAAATGAAATAAAGCTCACAGTTCGACACTTGAAATTAACACCGCCGTCTATGTTACAGGAAAATAAGTAAACTTTCATAACATAGCAATTTTCAAGCTCAGACTGCCATATATAAGAAAGTAGAACACAACATTATTGACAGATAACTAGAATTAATCATCAATGAGGAGCTTAGTTGATGGAAGAGAATTAGCAGCTAAACCATGGGATCAAATAAACCAAGAAAAGACTATAGATATTATGAACTACTCCCTCCGTTTTTTAATATAAGATGTTTTAGCATTTGTCCACATTCACATATATCTAGATGTATGTAGACATATTTTAGTGTGTATGTGCACTCATATTAGTATGCATGTAGACAACATGTTGGATAGCTAAAACTTCTTATATTTATGGACGGAGGAAGTACTATCCAAGAACAAAGAGAAATATGATCAGACCAATAACTAGCAACCTCAGATCACATACACCTATAGTGTATATACTCAACAAGATCAAGTCAAGAGTTAAGCATAACCACTAAAACCAGTAGCAGACGGAATAAGCCTACCTAGTGTCATTCACAACAGAAATTCATGTCTAAAAACAGATCATGCTTAATTTGAGATAAGAAATCATGGAATTCATGATCCTAAACATGATATATATTTTGCCAATCACTAGAAGCCTGCTGCATTGTACAAAAAGCAGACTTTCTTGACAAGAACACTCCAAATCAGAGACAGAGGATGGAGATAGACAAAACTACCTTCCCTGCCTAGGACCAGTAGCAGCTCCAGCAGCTATATGCCATGGAAGGCGTCCTCTCCTTGCCCCGAATGGCGTCTCGGACTAGGAAACCGAGCTTGATGAGCTCCCTGCACATTGAATTTTGAGTCACCGCAGCAATAAAATGAATGGCTAACTGATGGTCGCGAGCAAGATACCTTGCAGGGAGCTGACCTTCTTGGTGGCGCGGGCAACATACACGAGACCGGGCCGTCCAGCATCGTCACCCGCAACTGCCAAGTAGACCCGAACGGCAGGAAAGCGAGCAACCTGAGAGGTAAACTCCTCGTCAGAGGTAACATAACCAGACTCAGCAGCAGCAAACTACCATCAACCCATCGCAAGAGAAAATCTACAAAATTTAGCATGACATTAAAGATTTATTTATAGCAGAGTGCAAATATATTTGAGCTAGATACCGGTAATAAAATTGTGGCTAGCTAGAGCCTACGAATTGGTACAAATAGCATTCTTCACCAGGTGAAGCTAACAAACCAATTTGAACTGATAGATGCCAGCACCAAAATAATAAGAATAAAGCTCACAGTTTGGCACTTGAAATCAACACGGCCATCCATATTATGTTACAGAAAGAAGTAAAAAACATTGCATACACAAATACGTACAGACTACTAGCTAGCTAGAGCTGGATATTATGTCCTGCAACTGCATCCATGACAAAAGAAAAAAAATGCTCAGTAGCTGCTTAATCAACTCCTCCACGCATCAAAATAATTTCCATGAATTGATCTCACTCACGCTGCTATGTCTATAATAACTACAGAGAGAACACCGAACAAGCAGGCATACGCATATTGCCGTCTCATCTAATAATTAAGCCGCAGCTGCTGCTCGCTACACAGTGTTGTGTGTGCATTTGATAAAAATCCAAAATTAACAGAGGGCTGGCTGTAATAACGTAATGGAAGCCTAATAATAAATAATAACGCTGACGAACAGAACAGAGCGAGACCAAAAACACAGCGCCTCGCATCATCAGGCGGCAGCGGCCAAAGAAAGAAGAAAAGAATCGACCTTTGGGTGGGTGAGGACGTGGACGAGGTCCGGATGGAGGTGACGTCGAGGTCGGCGCGAAGGTGGGGCTTGGGGGCGAGCGGGTTGACGTCCCGGAGCCGCCAGGTCTTGAGGAAAGAGGTGGCGTGCATGGGCTCCCGGTCGTCGGCGGCCAGATCCTTGGGCCGGCGTGAGGAGCAGGAGGTGGGGGAGGGGCTGGCTTGATCTCCTCCTCCTCGTCCTCAGGACCCATGAGCAGGAGCTGGGGGAGGCCCGTGCAGTGGAGGTCGACGGCGGTGAGCGGCGGAGAAAGGGGATCGAGGCGGCGCGAAGGGGAAGAGTAGAGTAGGGAATGAAATTGAATGCGTTCTCTTCTCTCTCTCGGGACTGCAGGCAGGGTTTCGTTGGTTTCCTTTGAGTCGTTGGATGCCCTGGGATCCGTGTGGAGCTCAATGGAGTATCTCACTGGCTGCAGCCGTGCAGTATGTTTCTTTTGGCCTTTTCATCCGCGTGGATTGGCCCGCCACCACCGCTAGCAACCATTGGTCAACAGTATTAATCCCACCCGTACTTACTGCTACACATTCATTTCTCTCACTACATGCATGGTGAGACCTCGCGTACTAGCCAGGTCTAGATGCCGTCCACGACCAACAGCTCGTACATACGCTGCGCTACCACCCAATGAATGCATGTACATATTTCTACACAAGTAAGTTCCTGTAGAAATTCACGCCTAGCTACATAACAACAAGACCGGAGGGGGCCTCCACCCCGGTTTTGTCATTAAGGTAGAAAGTGAGAAACGAACCCGGGACCTGGCCCTTATGCGCATATGCACGGCTACCACTAGCCCACTGGAGCTAAGCTAAAGGTTGTGATCGACACGCGGTCCAAGACCTGAGATCCTGCATGGTCTCGCTCTCTGATGATGACATAACCGTCCCATGCATCGCCCGTTGTGGAGACTCCCACCCTGTACAACCTCTCGCCACCAAAAAAAGGTGGGGTGCTCCCACCGGGACGGATCGTGCCGAGAAGGATGGAGATGGACGAGAAGTGTCGTCCGAAGAGGGAGAGGTCAAGGCATAAACTCATATAAACGGATACGATCAAGGTGGATCTCTAATCGTCAACAATTGTGTGGAATTCTCCAAGGAGTATGTGGACATATATAGATTATGATCCCGACGAGACGACCACCCACCCCCCACCCCCCCCCCCCCCCCCCCCCACACACACACACACCTTCAGAGACGCGTCTGCCACCACCGCGACGTGGCATTAAGGGGGAGGCATGGGATGTCTGCTAGTGGTGAAGCTAGGGTTTTCCCAAAGCATCGCTAGGGGAGCGACACATTTTTCAGTCTCTATGAGTCGCGCTTACTTAATTTGGTTAACTACAGAAGATTTTTCAAAGCGTCGTTCGGGGAGCGGCACATTTTCTATTTTTACACCTAAAAAACAAACAAATAAAAAATTCATCTATATTCTATAAAGTTGTATAGACCCTCAAAACAAGCCCACGAGTTTGAGAAAACAAAAGGTGGCGGGAACTTGCTTAAAACTGTCGGAGCACTTCGTACACGACTCATTGACAATTAGCCACTTGCAACACATAGTGGACCGCGACGATCAAGCTAACAAATGCTATTTTTTGCCCAGAGATAGTAAGTACCTATCATTATCATTTCATGTGTTGGTTGTTGTTGCACTTTTTTGGGTCCTTTATTGCATGCTATGAGGTAACTATTACCGATCATTACAATTTGAATTTCACGATTATGCATTATTAATTTATGTTATGAGATGGCTATTACCTATCATTTCCTGTGATATTTGATCATTGTGTGTTACTACGGTCCTTATTTTATGTTAGCGATAATTCTTACATATCATTATGAGTAGAATTTTAGGGTAACGTGTTTATTATAGTGTGATAGGAAATAGTTAACATTTATCATTGTATGTGCCATTTTGTACGTTAGTATGATCCTTATTTTATGCTGGGAGGTTTAAATTGGTAACCCTAATGGGGAGATAAGTACCCAAACTCTCCGATCTATTATTTCTCCCTTGATTGAACATTGAAGTCCTAAGTTTCCTCTCTGGCCATACTCGATGTCGTGGATTTATTTGCAAATTCGTTCCAAGGCAGTGTTAGAAAAAAGATGTTTAAGCATGTTTTGCCACTTTCTCTTGATTGTTTTAATTAGGCCCTTCTAGAATGCGTTCATAACGGTGCTCAAAACGGTCTCGTGAAAAACCCAACTCGCTGAGAGCTTTCCAATTTCCTCGAATGGAACTAGTATGAAAAAAGGTACATCTCATGAAAAGTAATTGAAAGTTAAAATCTCCCCCCTCCTCCTCCTTTTCTTTTATTTCTCCCCCTTATATCAGATGGTTGGAACCCATGCCGCAGAGATGGCATGAAGGTTTGTGAGGGGTGCCTCATATTGCAAGGTTATCAGCGCGTGAGGCGGCCGACCGGGACAATGTCTTCGAACACGACACCATCTTGGCAAACCAAATAAGGGGTTAATTCTCAAAGCGGACGAGATCCTCCAACTGGATGTCGTACGTGAATGCCAGCCGAAAGAGGTTATCGTTCGTCCAGTGCTAGGTTACGGTGTCCGGAACAATGTCGGCGAAGGTGATCCCATGCGCGAAATCTCACAGCTCGCGTGTATCTCGAAGCACCTTGAGACGTCTCATCGGTGGCTGGAACAACGATCGCATCGGAATTAATCAGTGGCGCGAGGAAACATATGTCAATCAGTGGCGCGAGGAAACATATGTCTTTATCGTCTCACGAGATTTGTATCCGCTTGTCGATCTGACGTGTACATGTTGCATGTGATGGAGAGAACTCGATCTTATGTACATAGACAAACAATTTTACGTAGAGTATAGTATGGGCACGTTTACACGTGTATGTACATAATATAAGTTAGCATGCACAATACACGTTCGTGATGTACATGCTACTAACTAAGCGTTGACATGATGCTCGTGAGTGAGCATGCAACACGTATCTACAACTCGTGGTGCTGAAGCTATTTTTCAGCCTAGCTACAACTCGTTTGCTACGGCATGCATGAGCCACTAGCTAGGGTTTGGCTATTCCTCGCAAACCCCAAGGGCAGACCGTTACGTCCGCGTGTTTCCGGTTGATACCCTAAAGCTCTGAGATCTTATTCCTTTTTCTTTTTTTTTTGCATGGAGATCTTATTCCTTGATATATGTACAAGCTACGTGTTTGTGCTGCTAGCTACAACTAGCTTAATTAGCCCCCGCAAAAACAAAAAAAAAACTAGCTTAATTAGCTACGTATACATGCAACGCACTCGTGCATGACTCCTAGCTAATTGATTAGGACGAGATTGACATGCCTCGTCTTGGATACTAGTACTATGTAGGTACTTCCTCCTTTTTTTAATATAAGATGTTTTAGCATTTGTCCATATTCACATATATCTAGATGTATGTAGACATATTTTAGTGTGTATGTACACTCATATTAGTATGCATGTAGACAACATGTTAGATAGTTAAAACTTCTTATATTTACGTACAGAGAGAGTAGCTGACATCCATGACCAACGACCGATATATAGGTATACCGGTGCACGTACGTACACTACACTAGTTGAGTACCGTGTGTTGCTACGACGTCAGTTTATACACCGTGTTATAGATGTTATGCATGTCTCTCAAAAAAATTATTTCGGAACATCCAATAATATGGAGAAACTAATAAGCACCTCCCACACCCTGCGTCGGATGGATCGTCACCACCGACGACAATTTCCCAGATGCACCTCATCCGGCCACCAAGGAGATGTGAGTGCCCCTAGACATCGCTACCACACCCCCTACCTGGGGAGGAGGGGGGGGGGGGGGGTCTATGCTATCATCTCGTGTATAAAATATTAACACACGTCAACAATATATCACATCAAATGCTACATAATACATAAAATAATAACGCGCGACCACAAAATGTCAGATCAGATAATAGGTTATAACTATATTGTAGAATGAAATGATGACCTTAAAAACATGCAACATTATTGCATGAATTATAATCACTTTTTGTGTCGTGTAACTCATGTGCCCCGTTGGACGGCTCAGACGGCCTTCTTTGTGCTCCGAAATTTTTCGAGCATGAGTTTGGAGAGAGACCCATGAAAGTAGGGTTTTATGAAAATTACAAGTCATGGAAAATCTAATTCATGAGTTCTTTCCAATGCCACCGGAACCGCCTCGGTTAGAGTCTAACCCGGATGCAAAAAATTGCGGCTGACAAAAAAATGCATTTACCTACCATGTCATGGTACGCAGTAGTTATAATTTCTTGCACAAAGTAATAAAAAGCGACAGCGAAACGACACATAAAATAATAGGCAATTCTCCCCTTCTATACTTCTCCTTGTAATCCATACTCTGGAGTCGAGTCACTGCCAAGCTAGTCTAGTCAAATTGAGGCGTGTTGTTTGCATGCCTACCATTTCATGCGCATTATAATGATTGGTATGCATGTAGATTGTTTTTCATGCAAGTTGAAAGACTTGATAGTTTAGTCTTACAAACATGATAATGCCTACTTATGTAATCATTGGTTGCAAAAGTTGGACGAGAAACCCCGAAAGTATTTGTGTTGAAAATGGGCAGGAAAACTGCCAGGTCTTTCATTCATGTTGAAGGAATTGATATTTTATGTTTAAAAAACTACGAAATGCCCACTTACATAATCACCATTGAAAATATTAGGCGAGAAAACTGGAAAAAAGTGCTTGTGTTGAAAACTGGCGAGAAACCTGCCAAGTCTTTCATGTAGATTGGAGGATTTGATATTTTATACATGCAAACTGTATATTTCTTACTTACATTTGAATTGGGCGGGGAACCCTAAATAGTGTGTGTGTGTGTGTCGAAACCGGCGGGCAAACCTTCAAAGCTCAAAACATGCGGGGAAATTATCAAATAAAACTAGGGTGGGAAAATTAGCAAGTCGAATAACGGCCAAGAATATGAATGCCAGTCATAATGAACGTGTTATAGCCCCGCAACGAAAGTAATGTTCTATAAACCTCCGAAAATTTATTTGCGTCACCGACCACAGCTTCTCCCACATGTGCGTTCCTCTCCTCGCCGCGCCTACATGAAGGATCTCAAGACCATGGCTGGCTAGTGTGCCACGCGGCGGGAGCACAGTCGACGATATCGTGCTCCGCGAGAGTAGCTAGCTAGCGTGCGTGTTGAAGGGCTAGCTACCGCGAGGAGGTGTTTTCTTCATGGAAATCGTGAGTTTTATTTTCTGGATGAAAACACGTACGTACGCAGTGAACCACGAAATTTTCTCCGCTTTGGTGCGCGGACAAACAGATAGCCGCCGGTCGGTCGGTCGATGGACCAACCATGCATGCATGCATGAAAACGAAACGACCAAGGCCGGGATCGATTGCATGCGTCGTGCGTTTATTCTTAATTTCTTGGAACCAAAAAAGGATGGATGGGGTCCAGCGCAATTACTGCATCGCGAAAAGTCACCTCACGGAACGTGCTAGATCGGATTTCTTTTTCATTGGAACAAAGCAAAAGAAAGGGCCGATTGAGGGCGAAAAATTAATCACGCGTACGTGTTTCGTGTGTACCGACCGAGCGGAGGGCGGTCCGAACGTGCCTAGCGCGGAAGCAAGCCTCGCGCGGCAGACTTGCTCGTTTCGTTAGCTCGATAAACTGCTGACAGTCGATTCGATGCATGCGTACAGATCATCGTGCCACTTGAGATCTCGTTATATCGATCCCGCCATCAGGCACGTCAAGAACCAACACGCCCTTCTCCTTCCTCTGCGCTAGTTCCCCGACATGGCGAACCATGTCCACCAGATCGCGGTCCGACGACCCGTCCTCTGTCACCGCCTCCCTCGCCATCGTCGCGAGCTCCTTTGCCCTCGCCCGTATTAACGCCCCCTCATCCATCAACTCCGTGAAGGCCCTCTTAATTTCGTCCCTCCCGACCTGCGTCACCGGTATTTCGGGATCGAGGAGCATGTACGTTGCCGGGACCCTAACGCCGACGCGGACGCCGGCGCCGAGCACGTCCACAACCAGCGTTTCGTTTAGAAACTGGTCCGCGAAGTGCGGCCATGTAAGGAGCGGCACGCCGTGGGAGAGGGACTCCAGCGTCGAGTTCCACCCACAATGGGTCAGGAAGCCGCCGACGGAAGGGTGTGACAGGATGGTCATCTGCGGCGCCCAGCCACGGATGACCAGGCCGCGGTCCACCACGCGATCGTCGAACCCGGCGGGGAGGTCGTCAGTCTCCTTTGCCACCCAGATGAACGGCCGGTTTGACGACTCCAGGCTGGCGGCGAGCTCGACGACCTGCGGCGGGAAGAGGCGGGCCATGCTGCCGAAGCTGACGTAGAGCACGGACTGGAGCGGCCTCCCGTCGAGCCAGGAGACGACCGCGCCAGCGTGAACGGCCGCGCGGTCACCTCGTCTAGCCGTCGTCTCGGCGTCAGAGTCTAGGAGGCAGAGCGGTCCAACGGCCCACACCTTCCGGCCGAGCGCCTCCGCGTAGCCCTGGACGAACGCGCTCTCAAAGGCGGCGCACGTGTTGACGACGAAGGCATCAGCGGTAGCCTCAGCGGCGAGCGTGTCACGCCTGTCCTTCTCCAGACCCGGCCACTGGAAGAACCCGAGCGACGTCGCCTTGTTCGCCACGACGCGCACTGGGAAGTCCGGCAACTCGAACTGCTCGAAGTCGCCGGCGACGCGGTCGTGCGCGCCGTGCTTCGCCACGTTATGCACCGCCAGGAGGAAGAACGCCGACGGGCAGTGGAACACAAACCGTGGGATGTCAAGCCTGCGCGCGACGTCGGCCGTCCACGGGTTGCATGTGTCGGCGACGATGCAATCCGGTCGCCGCGGCAGTGCCCGGATGTACGCCTCGAACGGCCTGGCGAGCAGGCGCACGGCTTCATTGAAAACCGTGAAATCACCCGTGACCATGTCGTAGCTTTCACACCCCTCGGGCAAACCCAGTGCCGGCCCCGGGAACTCGAGTTCGGCGATGTCCACGGCTAGCCCAGCGCAGTGGGCATGCTCCAGTACTGCCCTGCTGCGCGCGGCGTGGACGGAGGTCAGAACGACGGTGACGCGCGCGCCGCCGCGGCTGGCGATCAGGCGGGCCAGGTCCATCGTGGGGATCACGTGGCCTTGGGCAAGCAGCGGCACCAGCACGAAGTGGAGCGGCGCCGCCATGGTCCCTGTGCAACTGGAAGACATGTCCGTCAGAGGAGTGCAGTGAGGATGGAAAAAGGAACATCTCCATCTCCATCGAGCGGTGAATATATACCTCGGCAACAGCAAGACAAGATCACAGGGCGATGGGGACGTCCAGCATCGGTGCAACAGGAGTTGGAAACGGCTTCGATGCCAAGCATGGGTGGACGCTGAAAGTCCATAAAGTTACGGCCTCCAAGAAGCGTTCTTCGTTTGTGACGCAGCGGCGTAGCCGAAGGCCGAAGCTACTTTATCTGTCTTTCAGGTCTCCGACGAGCGACGTCCGTGGATCCTAGCCGTGCAGGACACCCAAGATGGCACCACTCACTACTACTCAGCTGCTGTCCGTCTGTCCGTCATTCGTTCGATACAATTCAGCATCTGGTATGTTCAGACTGAAAGGGATAACGGCGATGGTTATCAGCAATAGCATGCAAAGGAAATAAGCAACTGATTAAATTCAACTGACTGCAAAGTAGCATTCAAGAGAAAATTTTCTCCAATATTTTTGGATTGGAAAGATCATGGAGCTCTGACATGCAAATAATCTCTTCTTCCTTGGGTCAAGTCAATTACGGACTTGAATGCATCGAATTAGTAAAATGCATGGCATGAGAGTCTCTGTTAATAATTTTGCTCAATCTGGAGAAGAGAATCTATCTCAATCTTGGGGAAGGTTCGTTAACTCCAAATAAAATGCCATTGTCTTGGTTTAGCTGAGAACTAGTGGAATTTGGCGTGCCATCACGGCACGCCCTTGATGTTTTTTTTTCTGCAGTATATATATATATTTTTTTAACTAAAATGTTAGCTAAATTGGTATGTTGGAACATGTTTTTATTTTGTCATGAATAGGTAGCATTTTTTATGAGTATTCTTGTCATATTTTGTGAGTTTGTTTGTACGATGTCAGAAATGTTGGTGAAATTGAAATGTTGAAATATATTTGTAATCCGCTATAAGTATGTTGCGGTTATTTTTTGGGAGCATTCTTGTCATATTTTGTGGAATATCAGGAAAAGTCGCTAAAATGTTGGCGAAATTACAATTTGCAAACATGTTTTTTATTTTGGTATGAGTAGATAGTAATTCGTTCGAACATTTTTTATATATTTTGTAGAATATTTAAATATTTAGATAGTTGAATTTAGCGCGGCGACACGACGCGCCTTTGTTGAGGATATGTTGTAATAATTTGTTTGTTTCTTTATTTGCGGTATATATATTGTAAGGGAATGTGGTTGTTCTAATTTGCATAATGTAGTTAGGTGGAATTCAATTTGGAAGCAATCTATAATTAGAGTAGACGTGTTTGTATTTTCTGAAAACATTCATGTAAACAATAATTTTTTTAATGTAAATACATAATTAGAGGGATTTAAGTTATATTACTTGCAAATATGTTAAGCAAATTTGAATGGTTCAATATGGTTTTATTTTGCCATTATTTTCATACGAACCACCATAAATAGAGAGAATATATTCTGGTTATGTCTAAATATTATGTGTCTATTTTTTCTGATTTTTTTTTATATTTTTTAAAAAATATAAAAATATTTAGCAAGTTGGAATGTTCAAACATATTTGTATTGCGTTATGAATGTTTAAATGTAATTAGAGAAAATGCATGCGAATTATCTCGAAATATTTTCCAAATTTGAATGTTTAAATGCGGTTGTATTTTGCCATAGATATCTAATGTAGTTACGTAATTAGAGGAAATGCATTATGTGTTTGGAAGGATTCGAATTTTTTTGGAATTTTCAAATTTGTATGATGTGGCTATGTGGTGGAATTGAAATGTTGAAAATGTCTACATTTTGAAGTTTTGCAGATCTGAAAATTGTTGAAGCTGTATTTCGGAAGGTACGAAAGTTTTTGGGGGAAAAAAAACCAGGGGAAATGTGGTGAATTTCAATTTTTGGAAATGTCCACATTCTCAAGTTGTAGTGGTTGCGGAATCAGGAGACTTGGAAGTCATATGACACTATGAAAATATTGATACTTGTAATTTGAGCTGGAATGGTGAAATATGATTGCTTTTCTCATTAAATTGTGCACATGTAGGGCAATTTGAATTGTTCGAATTTATTTGTCTTTTGTGGAAAATAGGTGATCCTTTTTTTTCCTCTAATATTTTCATATATTTTTTTATATTTTGGCGATGGGTATTTATAGTATTTTTTTGCGCGTCGTCACGACGCGCCTTTGTTAGTTTTTAAATTTTTATTGGCGATTTGTGGCTCTAAGATTTCATAGACAATGATTTATTAAAGTATTGCAGATGTCCAAAGCGTATTAAAGGAATGATTTAGAATTGGGAAGATTAAGCAACAAAATCGCTATTTTAGAATATGTAATTTTTTTAAGCAAATTGGAATGTTTATAAATTATTAGTTGTAAATCTGAGTCCATAATGAGTGGGAATGCACATTTATTCATTTGGATTCCATATGTTAATTTTTTTAAATTCAGCTCCATATAATTGGAGCAAGTGTATGTAGAATTGTTCTTATTTTGTACGAATTTGAGATGTCAATAGTTGTTTCTTTTTGTGTGAGCATGTTGATATATTCTAGAATATATCTAGTTTTTAAGCAATTTCAAATATTTGAAAATTGTTAGTTTTGAATTTTAGTCTACAATGGGTGGAAATGAACATTTATTCATTTGGATTCCGTAGCTAGAGATTTTTTTTTAAATTCAACTCCATATAGTTGGAGCAACTGTATATATAATTTCTATCTTTTTACCAAACTGGGATGTGTAAATATGTTTTCATTTTGGTATAGTTGGTTTGTAGTTTTCTTTGTGATGTTGCTGATGTTTGTGAGAAAATAGATTTCAAATCAGTACAATTTATAGCACCTTCATTTTTGAATTTTTTAGCGTCTACCAAATGATACAGTGGGTGGAAATGAACATTTATTCATTTGGATTCCGTAGCTAGAGAATTTTTTTAAAGTCCAACTCCATATAGTTGGAGCAACTGTATATAGAATTTCTATCTTTTTACCAAACTGGGATGTGTAAATATGTTTTCATTTTGGTATAGTTGGTTTGTAGTTTTCTTTGTGATGTTGCTGATGTTTGTGAGAAAATAGATTTCAAAACTGTACAATTTATAGCACCATCATTTTTGAATTTTTTAGCGTCTACCAAACGATTAGGTTTAGAAGTCGTAAAAAATAGTTGTCTTATTTTCGAGAAACAGCCAACATTTTCTTTCCATACCATTTTGATATGTTGCGGTCAAATTGATTTTAAAAACTATACAATCTATAGTATTATCAAATTTGAATTCTTTTAGTGTGTACCGACCGATTAGGTCTAACTCATATGCAATTCTGCCATATTCAAATTTGTAATTTTAGCTGGAATGCTCGAGTATGGGTATTTCTTCATGAAATTATCCTAATCTTCCCCTATTCGAATTTGTGGAACATATTTGGTATTTTCCGAAAATAGTTAACATTTGCTTTCTCTAGCACTGTGATATATTTTTTTAATATTTTGTAAACGGGTATTTGTAGGAGTTTTCTACTGTTTTATATTTTTTTTTAGGGATAAAATTGGCTCAAATGGTAACAAAATGATCAGATTTGGTATGCAGACGTCAAATGAGACTTCAAATGGTTGAATAGAATTTAAAAATCATGCAATTTCGAATTTGTCGAAATTTGATTGTTTTTACTGTTTGACGTCAAATGAAACTTCAAATGGTTGAATAGAATTTAAAAATCGTGCAATTTCGAATTTGTCGAAATTTGATTTTTTTTTTACTGTTTACCAAATGTTTAGGTTGCGAAGTCGTATAAAAGATTGAGATACTTAAATTTGTAATTTTAGTTGGAATGCTCTAATATGTTTTTTTGCAATAACAACATCCAAATATGTGCTAATTTGAATTAGTCAATCCTTTTTTTTTCCAAATAGTAGGTGACATTTTTTTCCACAACATTTTGATATATTTTGAATATTTTGTCAATGGGTATTTGCGAGTTTTTTTTATTTGCAACATTTTTTCATTTGCTAAATTTCGTATGGAGCAGTGGGGCCCGCCTTTTCTGTTTTTTTTTTTTTGCATTTTCTGGATTATTGTCCAAAAAAAAAAATGGCAGCCTGGCCCCCGCCGACGTCACGCGGACGTCAGCAGTGGCTAGGGCTGCCACTATCGCGCCGGCGGCGACAGCGACGGCGCCGCCGCGTCCCAGCAAGCTGGGAAGCGAGAGCGGACGCGTCGGCCGCGGCTCGACGCGGGGAACCCGCGGGTGGCGGCGCGGGCGCGCCTGGTGTCCGGAATCGTCGCCGGCGACGCCGAAACGCGGCGGCGGACGAAATCGACGCCGGCGGACGAAATCGACGCCGGCGGCGATTCCGCTGTTTGTGCGGCGCCCCGGCACGCGTCCGTCGGCGACGACGAAGAGGGGGCGACGGCGAAGGCTTCTGCGCCGGCGGATCTGTCGGTGAGGGGCCGGAGCAGCGGCGGAGCGCGGCGGAGCCGCCGGCGACCTCGGCCACGCGGGTGAGAGAGAAGAGGAGGAGGGGGCTGTTCGTGGCAATTTTACGAAAAACAACCTAAACTTTCGCGTAATTGCAAAAAGGTCCCTGGAGCCGAATTTTCTGAGGACATAGAATTTTCGGCCCCCCGCGTGTTTCTCTGCAAAAAAACGCAGCGCGATGTGTCGCTGACGGCTGGGCCCCACCGCGCGCTGTAGCACACTGTAGATATCTACAGTGCGAACTGTAGCTAGCTACAGTAGCGCGGAGCGCTCTCAGGCCGTGATTTTGCCCGTCTATTATACAATCGATGATGATGAACTGTTGGACGTATTTTATACTAATTGGATAACAGAAAACTCAAGATAACATTTTTAGGAAATAGGCATTATTGGAGACTAAATAATTATTGGATCTCCTTCTTTAAAATCATCAAGATAGTAATGTTGAAGAAGGGGCAATATATAATTCATCGATCTTAGTACATCAACATAGTTCTATAAAAAGGTGTACATACATATACCAAATTACACAATTTACAAGCATATACATATGGACATATATACAAAAGAAGAGACATGTATTTATTCAATTTTGTGTATGTGTGTGAATATGTGGCATATTGTAGTCGAACTAAGCTGTGGGGTAGGAGGGCTCCATGGCATGGCCACACATGCATTTCTTGTCAGTAATGTCCTTTTCCATTCTTAAAAATCCATTATCACCCCATGTTATAACAGCTTGTGCAAAAGTCTACGTACCTGACTGCCTATATGTCCATGTTTTCCGAAGATAGCTCAGTTGCCCACCTGCTAATCAAGAATCTTTCAAAGGCTGAGGTGAGGAAATTAAAACTTTTTCAATGCCGAATCCTCTTCTTCGCCAAATGCTTGTAGTTACCAGCTCCCGCTACTTAAAACTCGAGGGAACTCAAAATGTAACAGGATCATTTAATACCTTCTTAGGCTTTTGGAAAAAAAAACTATAATACAGTCGGCTGATGGAACTATTCCATTCCCGGTCGCACCGGCGAACAACATACGCATACAAGGCGGCGGGTCGATTTGTCTGTGTGATTCTTTGTACAGTTTGTATGTTTTTGGACCCGGTTTCCCTTATAAACTGGGTCAATTTTATTCTATCTATTCGAGCGGTGGATATCGACCACATTAAACTCAAAAAAAAACATACGCATACAACCATGACCTCGTCCGAGCCATTCTAGGCCCCAGCCCTTAAACACAGCATCATCTGCCTCCGTCCTCCGCCCCGTGCGTCGTCTCGGTCTCTCGCATTCGCTGGAGCCAGCGCCGACTGGCATGTCGCCATGGAAGATAAAACTTGATGAACTGTTTTCTGTTTTTGATAACTCTTGTGGAATCTGCTATATTTTTTAAAGATAAAGCTTATGAATTCTCTGTCAATACTGAGATAATTAAAATTGCTGAAGAGAATAAATTCTATGATAAAGAAGAAAAATATCTCATTGAACATCTAGCTGATCTAATGAATGTGCCTACTCTATTTGGTAATTATGAAATTAAACAACAATACGAGTTTCTTAAGCTAATTCTTTTTCACTGGGAGGAGATGCAAAAGCATGGTATAACTTTTGGCCCCTAAATCCATTACTAGTAGGGATAAAGCTGGTTTACCTTTTATGAGAAATATATATCTGCTAGTTAAATGCATGGCATGAGTCTCCGTTAATAATTTTGCTCAATCTGGAGAAGAGAATATATCTCAATCTTGGGGGAGGTTCGTTAACTCCAACAAAAATGCCCTTGTCTAGGTTTAGCTGAGAATGAACTGTTGGACGTATTTTATACTAATTGGATAACAAAACTCAAGATAACATTTTTAGGAAAAAGGCATTATTGGAGACTAAATTATTATTGGATCTCCTTCTTTAAAATCATCAAGATAGTAATGTTGAAGAAGGGGCAATATATAATTCATCGATCTTAGTACATCAACATAGTTGCATAATAGTCATGACTCATGAGTTCTATAAAAAGGTGTAGATACATATACCAAATTACACAATTTACAAGCATATACATATGGACATATATACAACACTAAAAGAAGAGACATGTATTTATTCAATTTTGTGTATGTGTGTGAATATGTGGCATATTGTAGTCGAACTAAGCTGTGGGGTAGGAGGGCTCCATGGCAAGGCCACACATGCCTTTCTTGTCAGTAATGTCCTTTTCCATTCTTAAAAATCCATTCTCGCCCCATGTTGTGCCCCAAGAATTCTTTAGCAACCAGTACTTTGTACCATCACTGGTAGTTCCATAACCGATGGCTGCAATCCCATGATCCAAATCAGTACCGCAGGAACCGGTCATCACGCCACCGGAGTAGAATTGGAATGTCATGTCGCCTCCGTCCACGGCTACTGACACGGGTTGACTTGCCACTGCCTTCATGAGGGCACCCTCATTATTGGTAGGCACATCCTCATAGCTCTTAATTGTTGCAGCGCTGCTGGTTCCGCTCTTGCACTTGCCGTCTGCTGCAGAATATGGATAGCTGGACTCCTTAGTGAGGCCTCCATTCTTGACAATGAACTTGAATGCATCGTCCATGAGACCACCCTCACAGCCCTGGTCCTCGCCGTGGACATCACAATCCACCAATTCTTGCTCCGAGAGTGAGATAAGATTGCCGGTACTTATCTTGACAATGCCCTCTGTTGCAGCAACAGCAGAAAAAGCCCAGCAACAACCTGCAAATGATTTTGTTGCGATATATGCAATTATACACACCATACTGACGTAGAAGATCCACATGTAAGTAATTCACTTGTAGCCTAAATGTGCTTACCACACTGTCCTTGATCTTTGACGGGAGTGACCGCACCCTTTGTCCTCCAGTCCACCGTTGCCGGGAGTGCATCACGACTCATATTTTCATACCTGAACCCTGTAGAAACCTTCAGCTTGTTTGGAAAAAAACCCTTGTTAGTCTTGGTTGCCCTAAACTCATCATTGCTAAGGTCCGCAAATTGGTTGATGCTGAGCCAGAACTTGTGCCCTCCAGCGTTGAACGACTCGATGAATCGAGCATTAGCCTTGAATATCTCGAACCTCTGCGCCTTCTCGGCAGCATCCTTGTATACGCGACCGTACTGCGTCATCCAACTCTCGTGCCTTGCGACCATGGACAAGTCATCGTTCAGCTCTCTAGCTGCGAGGACAGAACTAAAGAAGCAGAGACAACCGAGGACGGCAAGGAGCGAAGCCCTCGGGATGGCCATGATCAAGCCCTTTTCTGAATTGCTTACCACTCAGCAGTAGTGAGTACGTTTTGGTTTGCATTGTTCAATGGAACTGGGTGATCTATATAGTGCTCGCAGGTGCTTTGTTTATTTAAGCAGGAGATAGGTACGGTGCGTGCACGAAGCTCTACTGTGTGGAAATGGGCTAGCTCCTGCGTAGCTGTGAAGGCGTACTTCATCTCCTGCATATAGAACTGAGACGTACAGTTTCTGTAACTGTGAGAACGACCCCTGTTAATGCAGCAGTTCACATTTTCGGCATCTTCTTCGTATGACAAGGCTATAACGGAGCTTCCAAAGGAACCACAGCTGCTTGTTTAATGTTAATTTGCCCAAGAAGTTGACCCCCCTTGTATAATTTGCCGAAGAATTAAGCTAAGGAACAAATGTAACAGGATAGAAATGCTGCAGATGAAGGGCCATTACACAACAATGTAAAGGCACCTGATTGAGTATATTTTGAATAGAGATATATCAAGAGAAATTCAGTGATGTGCCCAATTTTTCTCGTGAGACGATTGTATCAGTACTTACTACCAGCTTAGTTGCGTATCCAACTTGGTTCATTTCTTTGTAACATAACGTATTGTACTCTGATATTGTTTCATATGTCATTCTTCAGTTGAGAGTATTAATAGTCTCCTAGTATTCCTATATTTACTTGCATCATGTCTGATGAGCTAAAACAACACCGACAATGGGTGGCATGTCACTACAAATCAAGGTTTAATATTGAACATCGAAAACCTGAAAACTGCAACGATATTACCTGGTTTAGCTAAACACTAGAACACTAGTGAGCTCTATGCATTTGTGCAGAACGTTTAGAACACCCTGCTCCAGCTATCGGGCATCATTTTTTACCAGACAAAGCAGACGTAATGTCAGAACCTCCGTCCTGAAAGGCATGCCTCAAACAGATCAGATGAGATTATCTGATAACCTTGAAATTTCATACTATTTAAGCGACAATCCTGTATGGGATGCTTATGAAAATATACTTAAAATCATGAAGATCTCTACTATATAATACGAGGAACGTTTCTTCCCCCAAAATTTTCGTCCGTTTTTTGGTACGTCTTGCTTCGTACGTCGACGTCCCACGTAAAAAAACAACCGAAAACGATCGTTGTTACCTCAATACAAACCCGGATCGGAGTCCAACAGCAATACGAAATCGAATACACACACCACGCCGGGTCAATATAAGCCACCTGTTTCGTTGCCTAGCGTCGCGAAACGTCAAAGCGAATCGATCGCGACCGAGTTGCAATGCGCCGCCACCGCTCCGAAACGCCGACCCCTTGCCCCTCCCATGGGACAGCTCCTTGCCTCTGTGGCAATGTCGCAAGCTGACCAGTCTCCACCGACGAGGCTGCCATCGTAGCGCTCCCTTAGCCTGCTCGACGATGGAGCTACCCTTCAATTGGGACGACCTCTTTGCGCACGTATCCTCCCTCCACGCCTCCATTGCGCTCCAATTCCGCCAGCTGCAAGCCCCTGAACGTGCCCCGCCCCACCATATGCGTCTCCGCACCGGCCGCCATCTGTGACAACTATTCCAGCTGATCGAGGAGGACGACAGTGTGTCTCTGCTGGAAGAGAAGAAGGACAATGAGGTGGAGAAAGATAGGGATGCGAGAAATTGAGAACCTTGATTAGTGGCGGCAGCAGCCATTGCCGTTAGTCCTCCTGGTCTAGGAAAGGTGGCGCCTTACTCTCCATCTCCGGCAAGCAGCAGACTAAGTCGGCTGCTTGGCCTGTTGGCTAGGCTCGACGGCCACACCAGCGCTGGACGATAGAGAAGGATTCGTCCAGGAGGTGCGTACGGGATCGAAAGGCCGACGTGGGTGTGGCCGTGCGGGCAGGAGGCGCGTGGGGAAGCTGTCCGGAAACGAACCAACTTGAACTTGTGCAGCTCGGCGGAAAAACCATATGCCGGTGATTCATATGTGCTTGCTGGGTAAGGTGAAAGAGGAAGAGGCAATGAAGGTACGTACGAGGTTGGCAAATCAGACCATATTGCATATGTTTAGGATTCTTTACTTAATTTAGAATTGTTAATGATTCATGTTTGTCAGCAAGGTTAAGTTACAATTGTTTATACATTGTTCGTTTTACAAAAGTAACTGAGCTTTATTTTTCATGCAACTGGCCGCTGAAAGTATTCTAATTAGGATTCAAGTTTACATTTTCAGGGTAGGATATAGGGCTTGCTGAGGCATTCATCATATTTTTTTCCGTAGCAACGCAGGGGTATTGTGCTAGTTTACCTAATATAATAGTATGAATTGTTAAATGAAAGAAATATCCTGAAAGTATCCTGAAATCAACTTTCATATGTGTAACAGTAAGCTATTGATGGGATCCGGTGCTTTAGTGCTTTAGTGCTCATTCTACGGGATACTTAGGGCTGGCCTGGGCATTTTCCTACGATGACGCTTTGCTTTGGTAGCCTGAGGTCGTTGTATAGCCTTTCTTTTTTCTTTGCTTGGCATCATGCCATATCTGTAAGACTTTCGCCAATTTGTTTGGCATTTCTTTCCTATCTATTTTATTACATGCAGCACTCCTGCATGGTTCTAAAAACAGTAAGCTATTGAGAAAAGAAGGGATCAATTTGGATCTCGGAGATTCTAGATGACACATCATGTATGCAGAAAACTCAACCTTATTTGTCAAATGGCAAAAATGAGTGTGATTGTTTGGGTTGTGAACCAACATCTTAGATATCTCTGATTATACGGATGGTAATTTCAAATGGAATAATGAGTGCACAAATAACCATAGTCGTCTTGTGCGATTAACCTCATTCCTACAACTCCATGTAGCACAAACGCAGGCTAACTAGATATAAGCTAGTGTTCCACTATCGACTGAACCACTACCAAGTGCATGACATGAGAACAACTAGGAGTTTCTCAGATAATCTGCAATTTACGTATCATAGAGATATTTTGTGGTAGATGGAAGATAGCCTCTTCGTTGTTCCCAGTTGCTACTAGTCCAAACCACCACTACTACTACAAACAACACTTGCAGCAGCAGCACTTGCAACAAAAGAAAAATGATCAACTGACAACTGTACGTGCATTTGCAATGTTGATGCATTTTCAGATTTGAGCACACACTTACCTGTGGATTCCTCCATTGGTGATACAACCCCTGGACGAGCAAGTAAACCCTTGCACATGCTCTCCTCTGTTAATAGCGGCTAGTTCGTGCTGGACCATACGGCTGGGGCTACGCTCACCATGGTGGTAAGTTGTCTGCCTGACCCACCCTTGTTAAAGCAGCCTGCCCCTGTGTCCACCAATGATCCAGAAAGAACACATCGATAATGGCGTCATGTCTCCCAGTTTCACAGAGATCCACTCAAACAACTCGTGATCGAGCAGTTGCCGCAGAAACATTACCAGTTCTGCATTTGCACGACGGTCATATCTTCCTTTCATGGCACTACAGTTGCCTTTTGTCCCAGTGCACGACCAAAAAATGACTGACCAAGTGGAACGGAGAGTCGAGCCCGCCGTTTACAATCTTGCCGAAGATGGCACAGCGTCTGCCAGCAGAACGGCCTGGCCATGGCCGGACAAGGACGGGCGCCCCGCCAGCCTGACGGTTCTCGCTTAGCGCAGACGCAACCCGTCGAGGCCCACCACGGCACTGTAAGGGGCAGGCAGCCATGGCCGACCGGGCTCCGGCGCCAGGGACCTCGGTGGGGAATTGCTCCGAACAAGGCGCGGGCACGCATCCAACGGACGCGCTCGCGAGGAGCACAGCGTCCAGTTTACATGACCAATGAATGCTCCGGCGATGCAACCAGATGCGATCTTTGGAGAATCTTGCGGCCACCACCGCCACAGCAAACGGATCCAGGGTATGGACTCTGGAGGAAGCCACCGGCCGAGCTGCGATTGTGATGCAGCCACAGCTATAGAGAGGAGCAGTCGCGGACAGAGATGCAGCAGGGGACAGGGCTGGATGAGGGTTGCTGCAATGCAGATACAGGCTACATGGGATGCAGCTTTTCAACCTGCAGGCGAAGGGGACCTCACCTCCTGCTTCATTTCCATGTTGTGTAGTCGTTTTTTCAGTTGTGGCCGCTGGAGACAATGCAGATGCGGTTTCTTCTTCAGTTTGTTGCTGGCACTACATGGCGCTTGAGAGACTGATTGCTCGTAATAATGTTTATCTCATGCACACAGAGATCAAATCGACTCACCGCGTCCGCGCCGGCGAGGCGTGGGATTCCTCCTCTCCGCCGGCTGCTTCGGCAGCGGGAGGGTGGGGGATCCCCGTCTCCGGCCTGTACATACGGTAGAGTAGGATGGAGTTCCGCTCTGGAGGAGGTGGTGCGGCTGGTGGGTGGTTTGGTGTCGAGGGGCTCTTCTCCGGCGGTGCGGTTCTTCAGAACTCGGCGTCGTCTTCCTCGACTTGTGGGAGCTGGGAGCCCGGCGTGGCTCTTGAGCTCCTTTGTTCTCCGCCAGATCTGGGGTGGCGGCGGATCTGGCGGCCGGAACCCAGGACTGGACGTGGTCGGCGGCTTCGTCCTGCGTCAACTACGGTGGTGGCTGCGGCAAGGAGGTGGTGCTGGGGAGGGAGGGTGTTGGCCGTGCCCGTTTACCGGCTTAGGCTCCGTCGCCGCGCGGCGGACAAGTTCTGCGGCCTCTTTCAACAAGGAAGGCGCCCTCAGGCAGCGGTGAGAAGGAGGATGGCGACCTTCGTCGTCGACGCCGGAGAAGATGGCGTCTGCGTTCCTGGTTCTGTTTTCCCCTGCGTGTTGTACTTTCTTTCTGTATTCGTACTGTGTACTCTGTACGTGGTACTATGTTGATTATACGTGGGCTTTCAAAAAAAAATACTAGTAAGGGACCTGACAGGATACCTTTGGTTTCTATGGTCCAAGTAAAGTTGTTGTAATAATCAATAGACTACACAAGGACTCTACCGTGTATTTTTACTGATTTTTTGGTAATACAATGTACAAGAGGTTTGTACAAAAAGAAAGCTAAAGAATATTCAAATGAATATATCTACCCAGGCTGCGAAAAGACCATAATTCTTTCTGTTCGTTCTGTACTTCAACCATTTTCACCTTCTTGAAGAAGGCTCTACATCTGTACAGATCAGGTTGTAATCAATTGAAAATAAAGTCATTTCTGCTTATCCAAATAGGCCAACAACTGAGAATAATTATCTCCACGAAGAAAGGCTTGCAAATTTTCTCCTTTCAGTGACCGATATAATCTAGATAAGTGTAGTCTGGCTGAAAGTCCACATTGGGGCAAAGATATCTCCAACATGCCTGAGCAAAGGTATCGGAAAAAACAAATGAACTCTAGTTTCCAAGCAATTTGTGTTGCATAAAACACATGTATAGTCCTCAATAAAAAAAAATCTTTCTTTGAAGTAGATCCCTGGTGTTGAGCCGATCTTGAAGCAATAACAAAAAAACTCGGTGCTTGACAAGAAAATTTCAAAGCCATTTGAAAGCAGTTGAGATAGGGGTAGGGATTTTTTATGTCATGAAGAATGCATAGGCCATAGCAACTGAGAATCCATTGCCCCAGGGATAAAACCAGAGTAACTCTCCTCGTCCCCTGAGACAGACTGCAAAAAATCATTGAAAAGCTGAATTCTCCATAATGACCTTCACAAAAAAGGAAAGTGAGCTTTTAAAAAAACTATTCAAAAAAAAAGGAATGTGAAAAAGATCCAGAAGAGAGTCTTTCTGAAGGGCAGACCTGAAACTAATATACAAAGATTTTGCAAAAGAAGCTAGTTGGAGATAAAGCATGAACAAGGTCTATATGTGCCATTTATCCTTCCAAAGCAGGACAGTTGATCCATTATGTAATTGGCATGCACCAAAAAATTTAAGGTGGGCAAAAGCTTGATACAATCTCTCCACCAAAAAGAGCATTTTGCAAGCTTGCATGTGGAATATCAGAGCTGTAGTACGATTCCCATGCAAACTTGACCCAGGGAACATGCCATGTTGATGAACTTATGTAGAAATTTCATGAGAAGGCAGTCATTTTGAAGATTCAGGTCAATAACCCCGGACCACCCTTATCGTTTGGCTTGCATACCATTGTCCAAGCAGCTAAAGGTGACCTATTATGAGAAGTCTATTCATTTCTCCTCAAGCAGTGCCTCCTATACTTGTGCACTTGCTTAATAATCCCTTTGTAAATTTTCAGAGTGCTTAGATAAAAAGTTGGGAGTGAGGACATAACTGAATTTACCATCTCAAACTTGCCAACTTGAGATAGAAAGTCAGATAATGTTTCTAATCTTTTCTCAAACCTTGTGACTAGAAAAAGTAGCTATTCCATTCTAGGCTTTGATAAACCTAGAAAAAGACCTAGATACGTGAATGGAAATGTCCATAACTGACATTGCAACACTTTAGCAAGCTCAGTAATTTTATCCTGCTGCACATTGATGGGATGGAGGTTTGATTTATGGAAATTAACTCTTAACCCTATGGAGATGGCAAATTTATCAAGGATGCTCCTCAAAAGCTGTAAATTGAACAGAATCAGCAGGAATAACAATCAAGGTGTCATCAGCATATTGAATGACATGGGAATCATCAGCATATTGAATGACATGGGAATCATTTGAGTAATTGACATGAATGGGCGACTGAATTAGCCCTTGTTGAATCACATCATTAAGGATAGACTGCAGAAGGTGAGCAACCAGAACATACAGAAGAGGGGAAAGAGGGTCCCTTGCTTGACACCCTCTTGCATTTGAAAATTTTGCCTGGCACTCCATTTATCATAACTGAAGAAAAAACTGAATTTTAAAGCTCTAACATCCAGCCACACCATCTTTCACCAAAGCCTTTAAGTCTCAAAATATCTAAAATAATTAAATGCTCCACTTTGTGAAAAGTCTTCTCAAAGTATAGCTTAAGTTCATGCTTGGATCTCCGACATTTGTAGATGTATTCATAGGTCCAAGCTCAGTTCTGAATATTTCTAAATTTTATAAAACCATATTGGTTTTGATGTATAAGCTGCATGATCACTTTCCGTAACCTATTAGACATGACCTTAGTGATGATTTTCAGGACACAATTAAGGAGATAGACGGGCCTAAAATCATTCACTGCAGCAGGGGTGGGAGGTCTAGGGGATCAGAATAATATAGGAGCTATTTATGCATTGAACATTGAAATAGGCCGTAGCCCCGCTATATAGATATAGCAAACATCCGATACAACCAACAAATTTGCAATGCTGGGGCGGCAGCAAACATACACCCAAAGAAAAGAAAAAGAAATAAAATGGAGACATAGGCGGATCGACTAAACGATGGTGACCCGCAACCGCTGCACCCTCTCCAACAGAGTACTACCATGCTCCTATCACCGAATCGACAAGTACCAAGCAGCACCTTCAAGAAGGACGCCACGCTGCTGCCCGAACCAGGGCACTGGTCCTAGGGTTTCCCCCGGCACAGAGGGAAGCGAAGGGTAGCCCCGACGCCCTTCAGGAAGGAAAGATGCCACCCGAAGGCGGCACCGCGTCGGTGTCGGGCGAACCGACAAGGATTTCTCCCGAAACCCCATCCACAACCCCGGACGATCGGTAGCACAGAAGCCCCGCGAGGAAGAGCCTCGACACCACCAAACTAGCCGCCCACCAATCATGCGCCAACACGATCCCGAAGCCTCCAACGTCGTCTCACCGAAGTAGTTGTCCCGAGGTATGCAAGACGTAGGTGAGGACAAGAATGACCTAGGGTCAGCAGTACCGACCGGTCGGCGGGAGGGACCAACCTCCACCGCCGAGGACGGTAGTCGACCGGACGTGGCCGCAAACACACCAGTCCCCGTCAGGTCCGGCCCGTAAAGCCCCACATGGCACACCAGTCCTAATAGGGTCTGGCCGGGCCTAGATCGGGCCCGTGAAGTTCGCCGCCGCGCTGCAACAGGCTGGCCGCCACCACCGTTGTCCCCTGCATCCGCCGCCTCACTTCCATCTACAGAGGGTGTCGCAGGTCATGCAGGCCTGCCAAACCCAGATGAGGCCCGCCAGGCCCAGACCTGGGCCACTGGGCGTTGCCGGAACCGCCTCTAGCACGCCGCCGCCTGCAATCCTGCGCTTCCCCGCAGCACCAACGCCGCCGGACTTCCACTCCCCAGCCAGAGCTGGGCCGCCGCCGCCCTAGATTACACCGCCGCCGGAGAAAGCAACCCCGCGAGGCTTCCTACGGCGCGGGAAGAGGACACCCGCCGCCGCCGGCCGCTGCCCGAGCAGCGCTCGGTAGGCGCGCTGATACGTCTCCAACGTATCTATAATTTCTTATGTTCCATGCTTATATTATGTCAATTGCTACATGTTTTATTCACACTTTATAGCATTTTTATGCATTTTCTGGGACTAACCTATTAACAAGATGCCACAGTGCCAGTTCCTGTTTTCTGCTGTTTTTTATTCCAGAAAAGCTGTTCTGGAAATATTCTCGGAATTGGACGAAACAAAAAGCCAAGGTCCTATTTTTCTGTCACGTACACGGAGTCCGAAGGAGAGACGAAGGGGGGCACCGAGGCGCCCTCACCATGTGGTGGCGCGGGTCCCACCCCTGGCGCGCCGCCACGTGGTGAGGAGCCCTCAGGCCTCCACCGACATCGCCCCTTCGCCTAGAAATTGCCTTTCTCGGGAAAACCCTAAACACCCGAGCCTCCATCCACGAAAATTTCCAGAGCCGCCGCCGTCATCAACCCTAGCTCGGGAGGGTTCTGAAGCTCTTCCCGGCACCCTGCCGGAGAGGGGAATCATCACCGGAGGGCTCTACATCGCCATGCCTTCCTCCGGAGTGATGTGTGTAGTCCACCCCTGGACTATGGGTCCATAGCAGTAGCTAGATGGTTGTCTTCTCCTCTTGTGCCATCATGTTTAGATCTTGTGAGCTGCCTATCATGATCAAGATCATCTTATTGTAATGCTACATGTTGTGTTTGCTGGGATCCGATGAATATTGAATACTATGTCAAGTTGATTATTGATTTATCATGCCTATGTTGTTTATGATCTTGCATGCTCTCCGTTGCTTGTGTAGGCTTTGGCCAAGTTATGCTTGTAACTCCAAGAGGGAGTATTTATGCTAGATAGTGGGTTCATGCCTCCATTTAATCTGGGACAGTGACAGAAAGTTCTAAGGTTGTGGATGTGCTGTTGCTACTAGGGGTAAAACAACAATGCTTTGTCTAAGGATATTTGTATTGTTTACATTATGCACCATACTTAATGCAATTGTCTGTTGCTTGCAACTTAATACTGGAAAGGGTGCGGATGCTAACCTGAAGGTGGACTTTTTAGGCACAGATGCATGCTGGATAGCGGTCTGTGTACTTTGTCGTAATGCCCAAGTAAATCTCATAGTGATCATCATGACTTGTATATGCATTGTTATGCACTCTCTATTTTGTCAATTGACCAGCTGTAATTTGTTTACCCAGCATGTTAGTATTTTATTATGGAGAGACACCACTAGTGAACTGTGGACCCCGGTCCATTCTTTTACATCTGAAATACAACCTACTGCAATCATTGTTCTCTTTAATTCTCTGCAAGCAAACATCATTTTCCACACCACACTTTTAATCCTTTGTTTTCAGCAAGCCGGTGAGATTGACAACCTCGCTGTTTCGTTGGGGCAAAATAGTTTGATTGTCTTGTGTGCAGGTTCCATGTTGCTGTTGATTCCCTGGTGTTGCGCCGTGCCACATTCAGCCACCAACAACCTTCAGAAGACCCTTGACTTCCTACTGGTTCGATTAAACTTGGTTTCTTACTGAGGGAAAACTTGCTGCTGCACTCATCATACCTTCCTCTTGGGGTTCCCAATGGACGTGTAACTTAACACGCATCAAGCCAGTTTTCTGGCGCCGTTGCCGGGGAGGTCGAGGTACTTCTGGAAGGTCTTGCAACCCCGACAAGACGCCACTGTTTTCTGGCGCCGTTGCCGGGGAAGTCAAACCTTCTGCAAGGGGAGTCTCTCACTTCCAATCTCTTTACTTTGTTTTTGTCTTGCTTATTTTATTTTTACTTTATCTTGTTTGCTTCTTTATATCAAAAACACAAAAAAATTAGTTACTTGCATTTATTTTTGTATTTCGGCCTAGCTTTAATTTTGCTAAAATGAGTACTCCTGAAGTTGAGGTTCGTTCATTTAGGCAACAAGGGGGAGAAAGTCTGAAAGATGCTTGGTATAGAATTAGTGATGCTCATCATAGATACTAAAAAACATTCTACCATGATCCTTCTTAGGAATTTTTATGTTGGTATCACTAGTTGGTATAGGTATGTTCTGGATACTCTTACAGGGGTAATTTTCTTGGTACTCCTGCTTTGGAAGCTTGTAATTTAATTGAAAGTTTAGTAGGAATACCGCCTACTAAAAACATTAAAACTGAGATCACTTTGGAAGATGTTATAAACAAACTAGATTCTATGGAGAAAAATTTGCCAAAATTACTTGATACTAGTAAGATTGATGAATCAGTGGTAAGCATCAATAAAAGAATCACTGTTTTAGAGGCTAGCAACACCCTTGATAGCCAAAACCATAGGATTGGTGAATTAGAAGATGCTATGGAAACTTTAAGTTCAACTTTTTCTTCTCTTAAGTCTAAGAGGGAGAAAGCTTTTGTGGGAAAAGAGCAAAAATTCATGTATGTTCCTAAGATGCCCAAACCGAAACCTCATTATGAGCTTAAAATTGATAAAACCTTTAGTACAATTAAGGGTGACTTAAATAATGAAACATCTTCAGGAATACCTAAGGTACCTATTGTGACAAGTTGTGTTTTAGAGGAGGCTTTCGATGATTTGGATGCTTTATCTTTTGGGAACACTTGATTTTCACTTTCTGCGCCTAGCTGAAAGGCGTTAAAGAAAAGCGCTTATGGGAGACAACCCATCATTTTATTTCCTGTTATTTTTATTTTATTTGAGTCAAGGAGTGTGCTTACTTCTGTAACAACTCCTTTGTATCTTTATTTTCTTGCAATGTTGTGCCAAGTAAAGTCTCTAGTAGAAAGTTGATGCTAGATTTGGATTTCTGCACAGGGACAGATTTTTGCTGTCCACGGTTTTGAGCTTTATTCACTCCAGAAAAATTGAAAAATTCTGAAAAAATTCGTGCGTGATCCTCAGATATGTACGCAACTTTCATTAGTTTTGAGTTTCTCAATCTGAGCAACTTAAGTGCCTCGAAAAAATTCGTCTTTACGGACTGTTCTGTTTTGACAGATTCTGCCATTTATTTTGCATTGCCTCTTTTACTATGTTTGATTGGATTTCTTTGCTCCATAAAACATCAGTGGCTGTAGCTAATGTCCAGAAGTATTGGTGATGATTGTGTCACTGTAGAATATGAGAATTTTTGATTATGCACTAACCCTCTAATGAGAATTACTTTGAGTTTGGTGTGGCGGAAGTTTTCAAGGATCAAGCGAGAAGGATGATATGATGTGATCAAGAAGAGTGAAAAGCCTAAGCTTGGGGATGCCCCCGTGGGTCACCCAAGCATATTTCAAGAAGACTCAAGCGTCTAAGCTTGGGGATGCCCAAGGCATCCCCTTCTTCATCAACAACTTATCAGGTCATTCTAGTGAAACTATATTTTAATTCTTCCACATCTTATGTACTTTACTTGGAGCGTCTGTGTGCTTTTATTTTCGCATTGTTATTTTTATTTTCTGAATAAATTGGATCCTAGCATTCTTGTGTGGGAGAGAGACACGCTCCGCTTTTTCATGTGAATACTCATATTCTTCACTTATATCTGTTGAGTATTCTTATCTAGCTACTGCTATGCTTTTAGCTCCTGTTTTTCATGCATCTCTTATTCAGAGCTGTTAGTTCTTGTAGAGTAATACTCTCTTGTTTCATTTGTAAATTATTTGGAGAGTTTTTGTTGAAATAAGTTGATTGGTGTTTGGTTGGAAACAGAAAATGCAACATGTGGTAGATGGTATATCGAAAAGACACACATATAGATCATTGTCTTGGATAATTTGACACTTGGCAATTGTTTTGAGCTCTCAAGTATTTCATGTTTAAGCTCTTGCATCATGTAGTTAAAAACCTATTAGTAAAGAACTACCGTAGAGCTTGTTGAAATTTGGTTTGCATGTTTGCTATCTCTAAGGTCTAGATATTTTCTGGTAAAAGTGTTTGAGCAACAAGGAAGACAGTGTAGAGTCTTATAATGCTTGCAATATGTTTTCATGTAAGTCTTGCTGTACCGGTTGATATCTTGTGTTTGCTTCAAACAACCTTGCTAGCCTAAACTCTGTACTGAGAGGGAATGCTTCTCGTGCATCCAAATCCTTGAGCCAAAACCCATGCCATTTGTGTCCACCATAACTACCTATTATGTGGTATTTTCTGCCATTCCAAGTAAATACTTCATGTGCTACCTTTAAACTATTCAAAAGCTATTATCCCTTATTTGTGTCAATGTTTTATAGCTCATGAGGAAGTATGTGGTGTTTTATCTTTCAACCTTGTCATTTACTCCTGACAGACTTTCACCAATGGACTAGTGGCATATACATCCGCTTATCCAATAATTTTGCAAAAAGAGCTGGCAAATGGGGTGCCCAGTCCCAATTAATTACAACTTTCACCTTTAATTCTCTTCACATGTTTTGCCCTGATTTATCAGTAAGCAATTTAAAAAGTTGATCATTTAAAATAGACACTCCTCCATGGTATGTGATTGTTGGAAGGCACCCGAGGATTCGGTTAGCCATGGCTTGTGTAAGCAAAGGTTGGGAGGAGTGTCACCCAAATTAAAGTACATGTGTAAACAAAAGAGAAGAGGGATGATCTGCCTTTGGGTAGAAATAACGTCCTTCATGGGAGCCGCTCTTGAAAGTCTGGTTGACAAGGGGGTTAGAGTGCCCACTACCATTCGTTGACAACAACAAACACCTCTCAAAACTTTATTTTTATGCTCTCTATATGATTTCAAAACTTAAAAAGCTCTAGCACATGATTTAATCCCTGCTTCCCTCTGCGAAGGGCCTTTCTTTTACTTTAGGTTGAGTCAGTTTACCTACTCCTTTCTATCTCAGAAGCAAACACTTGTGTCAACTTTGTGTGCAACAATTTTTATATGCTTACTTATTGCACTTATTATATTGCTTTGTGTTGACAATTATCCATGAGATATACAAGTTGAAAGTTGAAAGCAATTGCTGAAACTTAAATCTTCCTTTGTGTTGCTTCAATGCCTTTTACTTAGAATCTATTGCTTTATGAGTTAACTCTTATGCAAAACTTTTTGATGCTTGTCTTGAAAGTACTATTTATGAAAAGTTTTTGCTTATATGATTCAGTTGTTTACTCATTATCTATTTGTTAGCAAACTATAGACCATTGCCTTGAGTCACTTCATTCATAACATATGCTTTACAATATTATTTGATCATGATTATGTGGTAGCATGTCACCTAAGAAATTATTTGTTGTTATCGTTTTACCTACTCGAGGACGAGTAGAACTAAGCTTGGGGATGCTTGATACGTCTCCAACGTATCTATAATTTCTTATGTTCCATGCTTATATTATGTCAATTGCTACATGTTTTATTCACACTTTATAGCATTTTTATGCATTTTCTGGGACTAACCTATTAACAAGATGCCACAGTGCCAGTTCCTGTTTTCTGCTGTTTTTTATTCCAGAAAAGCTGTTCTGGAAATATTCTCGGAATTGGACGAAACAAAAAGCCAAGGTCCTATTTTTCTGTCACGTACACGGAGTCCGAAGGAGAGACGAAGGGGGCACCGAGGCGCCCTCACCATGTGGTGGCGCGCCGCCACGTGGTGAGGAGCCCTCGGGCCTCCACCGACATCGCCCCTTCGCCTATGGAAAACCCTAAACACCCGAGCCTCCATCCACGAAAAGTTCCAGAGCCGCCGCCGTCGTCAACCCTAGCTCGGGAGGGTTCTGAAGCTCTTCCCGGCACCCTGCCGGAGAGGGGAATCATCACCGGAGGGCTCTACATCGCCATGCCTTCCTCCGGAGTGATGTGTGAGTAGTCCACCCTGGACTATGGGTCCATAGCAGTAGCTAGATGGTTGTCTTCTCCTCTTGTGCCATCATGTTTAGATCTTGTGAGCTGCCTATCATGATCAAGATCATCTTATTGTAATGCTACATGTTGTGTTTGCTGGGATCCGATGAATATTGAATACTATGTCAAGTTGATTATTGATTTATCATGCCTATGTTGTTTATGATCTTGCATGCTCTCCGTTGCTAGTGTAGGCTTTGGCCAAGTTTATGCTTGTAACTCCAAGAGGGAGTATTTATGCTAGATAGTGGGTTCATGCCTCCATTTAATCTGGGACAGTGACAGAAAGTTCTAAGGTTGTGGATGTGCTGTTGCTACTAGGGGTAAAACAGCAATGCTTTGTCTAAGGATATTTGTATTGTTTACATTATGCACCATACTTAATGCAATTGTCTGTTGCTTGCAACTTAATACTGGAAGGGGTGCGGATGCTAACCTGAAGGTGGACTATTTAGGCACAGATGCATGCTGGATAGCGGTCTGTGTACTTTGTCGTAATGCCCAAGTAAATCTCATAGTGATCATCATGACTTGTATATGCATTGTTATGCACTCTCTATTTTGTCAATTGCCCAGCTGTAATTTGTTTACCCAGCATGTTAGTATTTTATTATGGAGAGACACCACTAGTGAACTGTGGACCCCGGTCCATTCTTTTACATCTGAAATACAACCACTGCAATCATTGTTCTCTTTAATTCTCTGCAAGCAAACATCATTTTCCACACCACACTTTTAATCCTTTGTTTTCAGCAAGCCGGTGAGATTGACAACCTCACTGTTTCGTTGGGGCAAAGTAGTTTGATTGTCTTGTGTGCAGGTTCCACGTTGTTGCTGATTCCCTGGTGTTGCGCCGTGCCACATTCAGCCACCAACAACCTTCAGAAGACCCTTGACTTCCTACTGGTTCGATTAAACCTTGGTTTCTTACTGAGGGAAAACTTGCTGCTGCACTCATCATACCTTCCTCTTGGGGTTCCCAACGGACGTGTAACTTAACACGCATCACGCGCCGACGGCGGCGAGAGGAGAGAAGATGGGTGGGGGGACGGGAGGAGATGATGCGGAGCCGCGCCGGCCGCCGCGGGGGCGGCGCGGGAGCGGAGAAGGAGAGGACCCCGACCCGGGTGGATGCGGCGCTGGCGGCGGGGCGGACGGAGGAGGAACCCTAGGGGTCGGGTCGGGTCTCCCTCGTAAATAATCGTTTATGCCCTTGACAACGAGATTTTCATAGCCATTTGAAAGCAATTGAGATAGGGGTAGGGAATTCTTATGTCATGAAGAATGCATAGGCCATAGCAACTGAGAATCCATTGTCCCAGGGATAAAACAAGAGTAACTCTCCTCGTCCCCTGAGACACTGCAAAAAATCATTGAAAAGCTGAATTCTCCATAATGACCTTCACAAAAAAGGAAAGTGAGCTTTTAAAAAACTATTCAAAAAAAAAAGAATGTGAAAAAGATCCAGAAGAGAGTCTTTCAGAAGGGCAGACCTGAAACTAATATACAAAGATTTGCAAAAGAAGCTAGTTGGAGATAAAGCATGAACAAGGTCTATATGTGCCATTTATCCTTCCAAAGCAGGACAGTTGATCCATTATGTAATTAAAATGCACCAAAAAAGTTAAGTTGGACAAAAGCTTGATACAATCTCTCCACCAAAAATAGCATTTTGCAAGCTTGCATGTGGAATATCAGAGCTGTAGTACAATTCCCACGCAAACTTGACCCAGGGAACATGCCATGTTGATGAACTTATGTAGGAATTTCATGAAGGCAGTCATTTTGAACATTCAGGTCAATAACCCCAGACCACCCTTATCGTTTGGCTTGCATACCATTGTCCAAGCAACTAAAGTTGACCTGTTATGAGAAGTCGTTTCTCCTCAAGCAGTGCCTCCTATACTTGTGCACTTGCTAAATAATCCGTTTGCAAATTTTCAGTGCTTAGATAAAAAGATGGGAGTGAGGACAAAACTGAATTTACCATCTCAAACTTGCCAACTTGAGATAGAAAGTCAGAGAATGTTTCTAATCTTTTCTCAAACCTTGTCACTAAAGGAATTATCTATTCCATTCTAGGCTTTGATAAACCTAGAAAAAGACCTAGATACGTGAATGGAAATACCCATAACTGACATTGCAACACTGTAGCAAGCTCAACAATTTTATCCTGCTGCACATTGATGGGATGAAGGTTTGATTTATGGAAATTAACTCTTAACCCTATGGAGATGGTGAATAATTAAATGCTCCACTTTGTCAAAAGCCTTCTCAAAGTCTAGCTTAAGCTCATGCTTGGATTTGCGGCATTTGTAGATGTATTCATAGGTCCAAGCTCAGTTCTGAATGTTTCTAAATTTTATGAAACCATATTGGTTTTGATGTATAAGCTGCATGATCACTTTCCGTAACCTATTAGACATGACCTTAATGATGATTTTCAGCACACAATTAAGGAGATAAATGGGCCTAAAATCATTCACTGTTGCAGGGGTGGGAGGTCTAGGGGATCAGAATAATATAGGAGCTATTTATGCATTGAACAATGAAAGTGCTCTCATAAAACTGACGGCAAGGATCATAGATATCCATTAGTCAATTCAAAACTTAAATTGATTCGATTCAGCATTGTCAATTTATTCATAACTTCTCTCTTTTCCTCTGTGAAACAAAATTCGAGTAAAGGTTAGAGATTGATGTTCTTCTTTATACCTACGATTTTGGATACCAGTGGCTTCTTTGATTCATAGGATAGGAAAAATGTAGGAATAGGAAACTCATAGGATTGGTATGGCATGTCTAGTTGAATCCTATGGGAAGAGAAACTTTGTTTGATTATAAAAGAAGTTTCTCATAAGGTTGGAGCTCATGTTATTTTCTTATGGAGTTTGTACTACAAGATTCGTATAGGAATATAGGATTTCAATCCTACACCAATCATTTGACAATCCTATAAATCAAAAGAGCCCAAGCACTAAGATCCAAGATGCAGATATCAACTACCCTGGCCTGATGGCAAATCAGCGGCCACAGTGCTGCCAGTCCTTCTATGCATGAGCAAGCCGTAGCATCTGGTGTCAAAAGTAAAGGCGCGACGAGCCAACAACAGCCAAAATCTTGGAGGAACCTGCCCAGATTTTACTGAAAAGGAGCTCCACTTTTGGTCCCTCTTCATCTTGCCACATGTTTATCTGTCAGTGCCTTTTGGCAACGCAATTTCGTCTTGGGCTCTGGCCCAACGCACTGCCAGTCGATGTGCCCACACATACGTCCATCCACGTACATGCAACATTATCTCTACAGCAGATGCAGGTTTGGATTTACACGACTACACCGGAATCCGTTGCAAGGAATTTATGCGTAGATTGGAACAGGTACGTGTGCAGTGCAGTCATATTTTTTCCGTGTATGATCGGTAACATTTTTTTTTTTAAAGGGCAGTCCCAGCCTCTGCATCGATGGATGCATGTGGCATTTATTGATTTATTTAAGTTCATTCGTCGTTACAAAAGAAATACATTATGGGTCTCACAAAGATGCGACATGAATCAGCCATCTAAAAAACAGGGAGAACATGAAATGGCTCTGCATCAACATGTTATTCTAAGCTCAGAACGCCAGTTGTACTGGGCATATAGATCCGATGCGACCGATTCCAGACGACTGCACCCAAAATCCATTGCATCGCGCTTGCAGGTAGAACCACGTACGGATCCAGTGAGTAGCCATCGGAATAACCTATATAAAGAAAGATGGGCTTGCATTGTTAAAAATAATGTTGTTACGTATATTCCATATGGACCAGATTAAAGCACAAGCACCCACTCGGATCTGCACTTTATCTTGATTATCAACACCCCTTATCGAACTACCGAATAAGTTAGAAATGCTATTTGGGGGTCGAATATTAAATGCCATGAACACAATATGCCATACCATTTTAGCCAAATGACAAGATATAAATAAATGTTAGATTGTTTCGTCTTGATCACAAAAACAACATTACTTACATCCATTTCAATTACGTTTCAGAAGATTATCTTTGGTAAGAATAACCTTCAGATGTAAGAATCGCATAAAAATCTTTATTTTTAGTGGTACTTTCATTTTCCAAATAAATTTACGAAGATATCTAGTATGTTCACTCATGTAATCTAAATACAAATATTTGACCGTAAACTTTCCTGAGACATTTAGCCCCCATTTGAAAACATATTTAACGTTAGAAAGCTGCACCTCCATTAATCTACTAACAAGATGCAACCATCCCACACCTCATCCAACGTATGGAATCGGTTCAAAGAAAGCATTGGACAGATTTTCTGCAATGTTGTAAATCAGTAAATGGTATTGTAGTATACCAGTGCAACCTCTGTTCATGAATACATGACTTCCCAAAAGCTCTATATTCTTCCTTATCTTCACTATTAGTAAACAAAATAAGTAGGGATTGATAAAGTGAAAATAATGTGACCAATTTCACAATGAAAAAGAGACATATTGATGAAATATCACATATATAATATAAGAGCATCTCCTCCGGCACCCCCCAAAATTTGTCCGGCAACTCCCATGTTGTGTCCGCTTTGGGGGGTGCGAACACTTGTCTGGCCAATCAGGAGTTGCCGCCCACACCGGATCCCCCCAAAGAAAAATGCGGTCAAAATTTAATTTGAGAAAAATTAACAAAATGGGCAAATTTCATTCAAATTCTTTTTACACAATTTTATAAGAAATTTGCCTAGCCTAAACCCTAGCCGGCCTCTACAAGTCGTCGGAGATGCAGCTGATGCCACCGTCGTAGGGTTCTGGCGGCTACGACGGCCCTGCCACCTCCTGCTCCACGACGCCGTCGATTGACTCCGGCTTCACTACGGCAGCCTGCTGCTAATTCTCCACCGGCTGCTGCTCCAGCGACGTGTGCATCGCCAAGTGGTAGTCCGGGCAGTCCTCCGGTCGAGCGGGTGGTGCGGCGGCGACACCGGGTCGCTGGCAGAGCGGACCGGGGCCCGGTGAAGCCGGGTGTGTCCCCGTCGCCAACGGCGTCTCGGAGAAGCGGCGACACGAGCTATTGTGGGGGAGGTCTTCCTGGGGTTGGGGCTCCTCCTTGACGACAGCGACACTATGACGCTTTACCCCTGGCTCCTCCTTGACGGCGGCGAACTTGCCATGCCACTTGACGCCGGGTTCCTGCTTCACGGCGGCGGGGAGCTTGCTGCACACCTTGCTCCCGGGCTCCTCCTTGACGGCGCGAAGTGGAGCAGGACGCAGTGCGGCCTGGCGAGGCGGCTCTGCCGGCACAGCTGCAGCTCCGGTGGCACGTTGGCGCGCCCAGGCAAGCATGCCGGGCAGCGTGCGGCCGTACCACCAGTTTTTTAGGCGTTCCGTCGCGTACCGCTCTGTGCCGTCCTAACGTTCGAGGGCGCCGTGCCCGCCGGAAACGCTCGAACCAGCCACCGTAGTTGTTGGCGGCGTTGTCAGGGTGGCACCGCTGCTCCATCGTCATGTTGTTTCGCCACTGCAGAATAAGCTGGCTTAGCTCCCGGCCGCTAGGCAGCGGATGCGAGCTGGCGCCACAATATAAAGGGGCAGGCAGACGAAGCGGTCGAGACGCCACTGACCGACATCAATGTCGGCGACACTATGGCAGGTGACGCCGTCTGGGAAACCGGCTAGGCCATTATTTTGCTTGATTGGTCGTTCTGCCTCCCGGGTGTCTATGACAAAGGGTCTCATCTTTCGGATGGCTTGTCCGGGCGCTGTCCGGCACCCCCCAAGCAGGCCTCCAGGTTTGGAGGCCCTCTGGGGGTGGACAACCGGACACTTAGGAGTGTCGTTGTGGCCATTTTGGTGCTTTGGCGGTGCCGGTGGAGAAGCTCTAATGTTTTATTTCGATTTTTTTCATAGACTAATCCGGTGGAAACATGCGACTCCCGAAACCCCTATTTAGATGGTGTACGCGTATTTTGAGGGTTCAATTTCACCATCAATTTAGCCAATAAAATCTGAGTGATGTGCAATAAAATTTATACCATTAAATTTATATTCGAATATGTTTCTTGTTATATTTTTTAAGTTTTTTGTCGTATATTATCAGCTAAATTGATGGTCAAAATTAGACCATAGTATGTATTTATGGATAGAGGGAGTATTGTTTTGCGCATACATTATATTAGGGGTGGAATCTACCGAGAACTTTTTCACCTCGATGTAGTATTGTGTTTGTCAGCGACCAACTTTTGGACCATCGGCATGCCCGTCACTCTCGCCACTCTGTACCTCCATGTACCACACCATGCTGCTACTACAAGAAGCTTTATGGCACATCGCCTTGTTGGCAGTTCAGCTCACACCGCACACTCATTGCAAGTTCCAACACCAGAAGCTCGAGCTGAGCGTCAGCTCGGAGCACACCTCTCAAAACGATGAAGCCTCTGTCGCCAACGCAATGCCCCGGCTCCCCGTCCTCGCGCGGCACCACCGCCCATGATTCCTCGCCGGACCCACGACGCTCCTCCGCTACCACCGCCGGTACGCCCCCTCGTGGAGCCAACAATGACGCGTGCGTCGTCATCAACGACGTCGACGCCTTCGCGCGCACCATCGCCGCCATCCGGTCCAAGCCCACCGCGGACTGTCCGCCCTCCTCCTCCGACCACCTCGCCTCCGTGCTGTCCCACTACGCGGCCAGGTGGCTCCCGGACGTGGTGGCGTCGTCCCCCTCTGGGCGCTTCGTGCCGCCGCCGGAGAGCCCTACCGCCACGTGGCTCAAGAAGCGGCTCCTCCTCGAGTCCCTCGTCGCCGCGCTCCCGCCCGACGACGGCGACGACAGCCACAGGGACGACGGCATCGCGTGCGACTTCCTCCTCCGCCTGCTCCGCGCGGGGAGCATGGTTGGCGCCGACGCGGCGCTGCTGGGCGACCTCGAGGCCCGCGCGGCGCGGCGGCTCGACCAGGCGTCGCTCGGCGCCGTGATGATCCCGGCGTTCGGCCACGGTGGCACCGCCAAACGCGGCCAGCACCGGACGACGGCTACGCTGCTGGACGTGCACCTCGTGCTCCGCCTGGTGCGCGGGTTCCTGCGCGAGGGAGCCAAGGCGGGCGGCGGCGGCGCGGCGGCCGCAAGGGTGGCGAAGCTGGTGGACGCGTACCTCGCCGAGGCGGCGCTGGAGGCCGGGCTGCGGCCGGCGGAGTTCGAGGAGCTCGCCCGCGCCGTGCCGTCGCACGCGCGCGCCGCCGACGACGGGCTGTACCGCGCCGTCGACACCTACCTCAAGGTCAGTAACGGTTAAAGATGGATGTTTACACTGTGCTTGATTAGTTAATCCCGACCGTACATCGGCATGGCAGTAGTGACATCCCATCATCTCCTGGTCACTGTTCGCGCGTGCCTTGATCTTTAGAATGACGAGTGTTGCTAAAAAGCATGATTCAAACAACCCACTGATATTTGTGGATGAATAATATATAAAAAGCAGACGATTAAGACTTTCAAAAAACAGGTATGCGGATGAAAATTAGCTAAACTGCAAAAGCACATTTATCTATGTAGAACTCGGTTGCTAGAGACTTCGTTTCAGTTTAGCACCATTGTTTAGTGAACTTTGACCGCCAGGTCGAAATTTGGTGATGAAAGAGACGATGGTCGCGCGCGATACAAATCATTCGAGCGTGGCGATCATACAGCGTACGTGCAAGTTTGTGATTCCCTTTTCCACTCACCGTTGGCTTTGTCGATAAAAAAGGAGAAGGCAACTGTAGTAGTAGTAGGACAGTGAGTGAGTGAGTGAGTGCACGTGGTTTCATGCATAGCATAGGGGCTATATACGTTGGCCGATGCGATTGTGTTGGACGCACTCTATGCTGCTCAAGGTAAACAACGCATCGAAGCAAGAGAGGCAGTACACACATGTTTCTGCGCGTTTGACCATGGTAATTCAGGTTGGACCGAATCATTTACTTGGGTGTATCATTCGCTCACGTGTACGTGTAGAGATGTAAACGGATTGGATTTTGCCTCTACCATATCTTTTACAACATTTTTCTATCGGCTTTGGAGCACAGCGGATAATGAACAGATGCGGATTCAGAGGCAGATATATGTGGTGGCAGATTCGGGAACAGAAACAAAATAAATCTGATAGATACACGTAACAGTAAATTGTCAAACCATACAACCAAAAATAATTGTTCAGTAACCTAATAACTAACAAATTGTACTCCATAGTCTTTACAATGACTATTTAAGTGAGCTGTTCAACGAACAAACTCCACAACTCACTAACTCCAAACTATTCTATATTAGTTTAGACATCTCGATTGAAAATCGGATTCGGATTAAACCACCTTCGGATAATCCTACTTAATTTTCGGATAATCCATATTTTAGGATATTTTGCAAATCGTGCCCTATACCATGTACGGGTGTCAAGTTCGGAATCGGATATACTTATTCGTCGGAATCCTTAAAACCGGATATGAATTCTTCAAAACGGTTTCGGAATCGAATACGGTGTGAAAATTATCCTATCCGTTTACACCCCTACGTGTAAGGATGGCAATGGGTAGGGTATGGGGTGGTAGAGAAATACCATACCCATAAACATGGGTACAAAATTCTACCCATATCCGTAGCCATAGGTAAGAAACTTCACCCGTACCCATACCCGACGGGTACCCATACCCATTATGGTACCCAACTGGTAGATCAAATAGTAAACAAGTTATTCATAATTTTACATTAATCGATAACATATTTGATAAACGAAAAACATGGATCTCAACTCAATACCATATATTTGAGTACGTGACAATTATCTCATCTCAAATGGGCAATTGATGGCAACTTTAACATAGATTCACAAACTCATGAGTATGAATGTTGGACCTCCACGGATAAGGGAGAAGACGGGCAAGGTATGGATATACCCAAGGGTACGAGGTTATACCCGTGTCATACCCATGACTTAACGGGTAGTGTACCCATGGATATAAAATTATGCCCATACACTACCCATGCGGGTATTACTCACGTGGCTCACTGATTATTCAGTGGTTGTTTGTAAGAAAATCATAGAAAATCCTCTTCTTTTTTGTGGGCAAAGAGAAAATTCACACATTTTTTTGCATTTTTTCTAGGAGTTGAATATAATTATTTTTTGAACACGCAGGACTTGAATATGATGCTTGCGTTTAAAAGCAGCTTTATTTCGGGAGGCAGCTCCAGCGAATAGATTTTGGCCCTGTGTGAGCTAATGGTGTTGTACTCCAACGAGTACCTACTTGGATAACCAGTGGTTTGATCATCAAGTAGATAAACGAGAGACCAGCAACACCGCCCCGTTACTGTGGGATCCTTCTCTGCGTTTGTCCTTTGCACGATGCGAGTAACGGAGTAAGGTCCACCGTCTCAAATCTACACCTACCTGTTTGGATCCATCCCAAATTCACATAGTCTAGTCACATCAGGGCTCATTTGGTAACAGAAATCACAGGAGGATCCCGGCCTTTTCCCGGGGTGTATTTTCCCCTAGTCCGGAGGTCGGGAACAGAATCCCGGAGTTTTACACTTGGTTCTTCAGATTCCCGGCCGGGATTATTTTCCCTGGGTGTTTCTCCCCCGCAACCAAATGAGCCCTTAGAGAGTAAATAAACTGAAAAGCGAGCCTTGTTTTTTTGCCTGCAAGTCCTCTATGTTCAGTAGCCACATTTGCATAAGTACGTGCTTCTTGGAAACAAAACAACAGTAATCACGTGAGCTACCTGTGGCATGATCTACAAACGCAAGACAACAAAACCTTTACCTGTCCTTATTTGCTCGGAGAAGAAGGAAAAAACTTGGCTGTCCTTGCACATGTTTGTGACACGTGTGACCTATGTGCAGGCGCACCCGCAGGCGAGCAAGGAGGAGCGGCGGTCGCTGTGCCGGGTGATCGACGAGCGCAAGCTATCGGCGGAGGCCGCGGCGCACGCCGTGCAGAACGACCGCCTGCCGGTGCGCTGCGTCGTACAGGTGCTCTTCTCGGAGCACGGCAGCAAGCTCAGCCGCCTCGCCGACTGGAGCGGCTCCTTCCGCTCCCTGCAGAGCAGGTGCCCCGCCGCCCTCGACGTCTCCTCCGCCGCCGCCGCCGCACGGTGCCCCTCCAAGCGAGAGGCCGTCTCGCTGTCGCAGCACCAGGAGCTCCGCCGCCTCCGCGAGGACGTCTCCCGGCTCCAGGTTCGTGACCGTATCCTCTGCAGCAATCATCAGTTCAGTGGCCGGTCGGCGTTGATCTGCTCACATCGTGATGCGTACGCGCGTGCAGGTGCAGTGCCACGCGCTGCAGGCGCAGGTGGAGCGGCTGGGCTCCGAGAGGCGACGGCGGGGGCTGTTCAAGTGGGGCGCCTTCCTGTTCGGCGGCGGCATTGGCGCGGACGCGTCGAGGGTGGAGGACTCTGACAGCGGCATGGAGAGGACGCCGCTCAGCGGGACGAAGAAGGCCCGCGCCGCTGCGGCCGCCTCGGCGGGGTCGATGCCGGCGACGGGCACGCCGACGGTGGCGAGGTGGCGCCGGTCGCACTCGTGAATGTCTGAATGGTGAGCGATTCTAGTAGCTGTGAAAGTAAGTAGTGTGAGATTTGTCGATCCTAAACTCTGAAGTGAGCCTGCGAGCGGCTGTATGCCTGTATTCGTCTACGTACACTACCTTTTTGGCCATGACCGCCTTCCTCCGATGCAACAGAATCCCTAAAAATCATTACAAAGTGCGAACGCCTAGTCTGTGTTGTTTGTTCCTGATGTTTAGTAGATCTCTGTATGTTCGCTGCACCTGTTAGCAGCTTTCTGTGCATGCTTGTGTCATGTGTGACTGTTTCAAATCCATGTAGCAGCTCAGATCAACCTAGCTCCGCTGTCAGTTTCTGTTCTTTGTCAAAGTCACTGTGGCTGTATCAGATAATGTGACCTTCTCCTTGTGTTTGATCAAGGTCTCCAATGACAGACCCGAATAGCAATAATCTTAACCTCGCCGTTATGAGCTGGAACACCAGGGTTTGAATGGTGAAGACAGGCAAGCACCGCCATGAAAAAAATTGCATCCACTCCTTGTAGCATAGTTTGCATCGAGGAGACAAAGTTGGAAGACGTTAATGACCTCTACATTCCTAGGTGAAAATCGGCTAAAAACCTTTGTGCAACGTCCGGTGGAGGGCACGCTGAGGGAGATTCTTCTTTTGTGGGATGATAGTATGGTAAACTAGTAGGCCTTGGCGCAGCGGCACACCGCCCGTGTTGTTTGAATGAGTACCAGCACTTTCGCAGAGCCAGGGGCACACTTACATCGCATCGAAACAAACTCTACACATTTAGATTCGAACATAAACACCGATCCATTGATACTTCCGACGAAACTGAAAAGAGGAAACGGAGTTTAAAACTTCTAAGACAAAAAGAAAGGCAAATCGAACAGATCTACTGATAGAATACGCCGTAGTCCTCATCCTTTACGCCGTTGATTGTGCCCGCCTCCGCCTCGTTGGCCCCGGGACCGAACGCATCGTCGTCGCGACCTCCATCCTCGTTGCTCAGATCGAGAAGAGTTGTCCTGTGATCCTGGCGTGGTCAACGAACGACCACGCGCAGGCCATCCTGAGCGGCATCGGCATGACGTCGTTTTTCGACGCCTCAATGGCGGCGGAGATGCCATCGGGGTTAGCGTGCTCGAGCTGCGCCGCTCGGAGCTCCGCCAGCAATAAAGAGCAAGAATCCATCTTCACTTTTTTGGACGCCGACGCCGGACGGCGAGAGCCAGAGCGAGAGGCGCTGCCGATGGCGAGTGCGCGGGAACCCGACTCTGACCTTGGAACGCGCAGCGGCGCCGAGCGGGCGTACGGCAATGAGTTGCGTGTGAAGGGAGAGGATGCGCCCGACAACGATGGCGCCGAGCGAAACGACGAGCCCGAGCGCGAGGGAGACGGCGCTGGCCTTCTTGGTTCCCGACGTAATGAGTAGTCCTCGGGCTGTGGCGTCTCCAATGGCTCGCCCGCAGTGGCGATGTGGGCGAGGACGGCGTCCAGGGTGCGGCCAGGAATGCCCCAGAAGGCGTACTGGCCTTCTGTGTTCTTCCCGTCGCGTGGCACCGGTCCGGGGCGTTCCATCGAGTCACGCGGTCGGCGTGGATTCGCCGGAAATCTGTCTCGTATCGGTCGGTGTTGGATGGACTCCACTCGTCCTGCTGGCGTTGCTCGGCGGTGAGCTCGTGCCAGTAATGGCGACAGACATGCGTGTTCCAGTCGCGGTCGTGGCGCGTCAGGCACAGGCACGCCGCTAACGCCAATCGACCAGCGACCCCCGGCACGCATGTCCGGTGGGCACGGATACCACGCACGGAATAGCGCCTCGGCCTCATGCTTGAGCAAGGTCCGAGGGCCGAAGCCGTTCGCCACCGCACCGCTTGTTCAACGCCATGGGTACAGACAGTGGAGATGGGAGGCAACTGGATGGGAAACAAGATGGATGAAGCAGGGCAAGACGCGTGCACGGCGAGGCTGACACTGGGAAGCTTTTTAATAGAGGCGGAGGTGGATGGGCCGACGCGCGTCTTGGAACGGTAGTCGTCTGGAAGCACTAAACTCTAACCGCACCGGCGATTCACTTGTCATCTCTAGTTAATGCAGGAAACGTAGACTGGCCGTCGGGAACCACGCACAGTGCCAACCCGATCGAATAACCACGGTCTTTTCACATCCGAGTAGAAAGGCATACGGGACAAATAAAAAATATGTCCGGAGAGCGATGGACCTAACATTTTGGCTAGCGCAACGCACCGTCTTCCGCCTGACGATATTTCTCGCCTGCCGCCTAGACGAGACTATAACCCCCACGCGCGACGAGTCTATTAATTCCCGTCTAGCGAGATATTTCGCCTCTGGCCGTGCGGTGACCACCATTCCTATTGTCCACCGCGCCGCATACCCGTCATAAAACCCTACCTCGGCCTTTAAAACCTTTGTGCGCCCGTTCGTGAACCACTTGCAATCCCCACGACAATGCGAACAATTAATTGCAAAACCCTTCAATGTTTAAACTGAATCCACTCTAAACCCGTTCGTTGCCTGACGCCTACAGCCGGTAGAAACCCCTAGAGCAAATCTAAAGACTCGCCTAGTTAGGCCTGTCGCCTATTGCCTAGATTTTCCTATATTCTCCTGGCTAGTACGGTTGCCGACTTCCACAGCCTCGCCTGTCGATCTCCGGCTAGTCACGCCTTTCGTCTCCCACCCAACCTCATTTGGCCCCCACGAACCCGTGTCTCCCATACTCGGGCGAGCGAAACGTCAAAAAAGATAATACCTCTGAGCCGAGTTGCCAAGTTCAACGTGGCGACACACTCGTCAGACGACGCGTGTATAGGTCCGCCGCTACCGAGGGCATACATACGAGCGTGATCTTTGCTCTGCAACGCCCCTCTGTAGACTGGGCCGTTAGCCCACCACCGGGTTCTTCTGTCTGCTGCCTAGATTCATTTACCCGACTAACGCCTATCCATGATATACATTTCCGTGTAGCGAATATTCTTATTTCCCGCCTCGACTCATCAGCCGCCGTTTGCCTAGCCACGCTCAACGCTTCACGCCTCATGTAGCCCTGCGCCGCTATCGCCGTTTCCGCCTTGGCCGCACCCAGTCTGCCCTCATCGCATGGTACCTCCAGCCATGGACATAAATTATCAGGCAATCACGGATCTAGCATGCAGTTAGGTCCATAACGTTGACCACACACATACAGCCTGAATAGTTTACAACCAGGTGCACACACCATTGATCCAAAATACAGAGGTTTACATAATTTCCTCGCAACCATTTCTCCAGCCTCGCCTAACAACGGCCGAACACGATTACCTTCGATGGAAGGCACATTGAAATACCTCCTGAACCGAGGAACTATACTTGTAGACTTCGATGTCAAAACCACCGTCACCATACCCGAAAAGATCACCCACGCCTAGGTTTCTTTCCTTGACAAATTCCATCCAACCCTTAAAGAGAACAAGATGTTCCTCAAACCATTGGATCTGCACGAAGTACTCGCAGCATCTTGACCAGCGGATTGGTACAGAGGCCCTGGGATGTGGCTGAGGCTTGAATTTCTTCAGGCCCAGCTTCGTCAGCAGCAACGGCTTGAGTTCTTCAGGAATGACAATAGCCTTCAGGTCAGAAACGTCGAGTTCAACGTAGAAGCGCCGTGGCCCTACGTAGGACGCTTCGTTTCCTAGTCGGGGAGGACGGCCCCTCTCTTTCTCCCCATCAAAGCTTCTCCTCTCCATCTTCTTCACAGCTTCCTCGAGACCATCACAACCACTTTTCGAACTGCAGGGTTGCGGTAGATGCAGTCCCGATGAGGCGCTGAAGAAGCAGGCCTCGTATAATGGAGCGCCTCCGTAGCCTGCAAACCCACAGGCAACTGAGTTAGCCGTTCTGCGACGACACTCGCGAGGATGTAAATCCAGACGACGCTGTCCAATGCAACCGTGAAAGCGTCGGCCGCACCGTCCATCTTACGATTACAAAGAGCAGTGACATTGGCCACCGAACCGAGAAGCTGGCAATCAGCCTAACATCACAACAAATGGAGGAATTTAACTACAGAAGTAAAGTGCGGCAAACGATCAAAAATCCCCTACAAGCGTATATTCATGTCCACCACATCTAGCGCAAGCCTAAAGAAGCCTGCCATAACACTTACACCGGTGGTCACGTATGTCAACCGACAAACTAATCAAACGCAAGAACCTCTAAGTACATACTGAGAAACGGAGACTCACCATCGGAGACGACTCTGGCTCTTTATCCTTCCGTTTCCTTGAGGTGGCCATCGCTGAGTTCGATGCCCGTGCTACCGTCGTCGATGCCGACACAGCCAGCACCGGAGCTGTGGATAGAGAAGTTGCATACGGGGCAAACGCGGACGGGCCAGCGGCTCCAGCGCCCGATCCAAACTCCAATAGAGATGGCGAAGTAAGGGGATACCGTTCGGGTGGGAACTCGACGCGACGTCGTCCCCAGCCCCGGGCCCTAACGGAGACAGCAAAACAGGGGCATACCGCGGCAGACCGATGAATCCCGGCGGGGGGCAGTGCGGCTGGGAACCCGAAGCGGCGTAGGACCCAGCCCCGAGCCCCAACGGAGACGACGAAGCAGGGGCGTACCGCGGCGGTCCGATGAATCCGCCGGGGGGGGGGCATGCGGCTGGGAACTCGAGGTACCACCGGTCTGGATCCTAGATCCGCATCCTAACGAAGACGGCGGAACAGATGTGAGGTGCGGCCCACCGCTGATTCCTGGCAGAGGGCTATGCGGCTGGGAGCCCGAAGGCACCGCCATCCCGGGCCCTCGAATGGCGCATCCACTTCGGGGACCGTGCATGCCACGCTTCATCATCTCGCCTCCAGCTGCGGCGTGGCTAGACGGTGCCGCGGCCCGACCATTGAGAACCGTTCGTCGCGCAACAGGCGACGGCCGATTGATCGAATTAAGGCACGTGGGATTAACGGCCGCGGAGCCGTTGGGAGCTAGCTCAGCCAGGGACCCATCGTCGACGCGCGCAGCCATCGGGGATGGCGGGAGGACGCCACAGTGCCACGATCTACGGGCGGCGGAGCCAGAAGAGACAGCACGCCGGCCATCGACTCGTCGGTCCCGGTCGGACGGCTCACTAGGAATCGAGAGGTCCAGTTGGGCATTGACAGGATGGAACAAGAGGAGAAGTGAAGGGGACAGCAAAAATCGATATATCTCCCGCTCGCCTGGATTGGTGCACCTGACCGACGGTTTTGCCATGCATCACGATTGATAGGGCCTCTTTCGCCGCAACACCCAACCCATGCCATTGAATCGGCCCAGCCCAACGGAGCTTCAAGGCACACACCAGCCTGGCCCAAATTCACGTGAGTCTACCGAACACCTTGCAGACTCGGTTAGCGGCCAGCTTGGTACACGGACGCCGACTAATAGGGACAGACAAAGTAAGATCAGCGCCTATCTTGCATTCGCACCACCGGGCGGTAAAAGCGCGCGCATGATGCGTAACCAATGGGGCACTCTTCCTGACACGGCGCACGCCAACCCAACATGTGCTGCCCGTGCGTATGATGCTTACGATGCAAAAGAGCAGGCGTAAAGAACCCCGACTCACCAAAACCGGAGGCATCGACAGCAGGGAGACACGGCAGAACCCAGGGGACGCTACAAGATGCAAGTCCCTGGACGTGGAGGGACGCACGAGGCACGAGGCATCCGCATCAGAAAGTCACAACCTAGAACCAGAGGGGCGTCAAAGAATGAACGAGTAAAACAAGCGGGATACACGAAACGATTCACGCCCGCACGAAACGTCCGCCTTGAAAAGCACAAAGCGGGAGTCCCCAGCAGGCGTAAGACATGAGACAGTGAACACCACCGCTGCAGAGTCGCATGACGGAAGACAAGGAAGCGTCGTAAAAAGAACGGTGGCAATAAGCGGGCAACCCATAGCCGGGGCTGACAGGAAAACGGGAGGAGCGAACCGGCAGTGGCACGACACGGGAACCGCGCGGCTGCCTTGACGCGAGAAGCGTCATTGGCATGCTTAGTTGCTAGATGTACCACGACAACAATGGCTTTGACGAAAAGATCAAATGTTCAACACATTGGATGCCTGCCCCGTCTCACTTTCCGAGCACAAAACAAAGACGGCGAGCACCGAAAAACAAAAACAGATATGACAGTTTCACAATAGTTGAGCCACATGGCTTACAAGACAGGAGATCCTCAATCGCTGTCCACCGGGACAGGCACTACTGGCACACGATTAAGATCCTCGGACAAACCGTTCGGCATCTACGCGAAAACCGAAACCCCTAAACAACAGCCTTTACGTCCCGGCTAGGTATAAATGAAGCGTGTACAAGCAAAACTGCTCGATGCTTCCATAATCAGGGGCAAATAGACAACAAACAACAAGATAAAACCAGACGTTTCATCTTCCTCAAACCTGGCCCTTAACATAGGCTTACGATAATAGCGCAACAACAGCTTTCGGTTTCTCGAGGGATCCAATCACTGCTCGATCGACGGGCACCGCCTTTTACGCCAGGCACGTTGCCGATGCCTCTTTCCCGACGAAGGCGAAGGAAAAGGATCGCTGATCAGCCAGACTATAGTGGACCTGTCTCGGACATAGTAGCCGTGCTTGGGCCAAAAATCAGAGTCATACTCCTGATCGTATGGATCAGGAGGGAGGTCACACCGAGGCAGCCATGGCAAGATAGTAAATGCAGGCCGACGGTTGACATGAGGGGACATCGGCGGAGATACGGGCGGCAGCTCCCTGGAGACAGTTGCCTCCGTAAGCGGAGACATCTCTCCGAAGACGACCGGCGTCGGTGGCAGCCGCTCCCACTAGTACAGAACGACACATCGGATACCCCTCTATGGCAACGGCAAGAGTTAGGCGACGGGAAAATGAGCTCCGCGCGCTTCCGCGAGTGCGCGCGCGCTAGTCGGTCGATGGGCCCGACACAATGGTAACGGAGGCTGAAAAGATCTCCGTTGCTCATATATAGGCAACGGAGGAAAGAATATCTCCGTTGCTGATATTGCCACATCAGAAACGGAGATCGGTCTATCTCCGTTTCCCATGTGAAGGCACATTAAGCGGTGCCGGTATTAATATCTCCCACTCCAGTACTGTATCTCACTCTCACTCTCAGTCTCACTCTCCCCAGTTCCTAACCCTAGCCGCACACGCTCTCCTCCTACTTCACCCATCGATGGCGAACCCCTCCGGCGCCGACGGAAGTCAGGATGGAGCATCTTCCTCCTCCCACCCTCCGAGGTGCAGCCCGGATCTCCCCTACAACTGGGGCGAGATCCCCGGCGACTGCGGTCGCGAGTTCATTCTGAGCCGTCAAATCCCATCCGGATCCACGACGGCGGCGGCCACCGACGCCCGGATCTCGTCCTCATCGTCCTCCTCGGACGATGAGGACGAGGATCTGGAGGTCGGTCTCCTCCTCTCTCGCGCCTCCTTTGAGCGCGAGCGCGCCGAGGGTGTCATTCGGGCGTCTGCGATGCAGAGAGCTATCCGCATCTCCGCCGCCGAGCACGCGATAGAAGCCGCCGAGGAGGCGTTGTTCCAGACGCGGCTCCGGGCGGCCATAGACCGCTCTCTTCTCCCTGGCTAGGGCCCTGGGCCAGATGCGGCGGCGGCAGCGGTGGCAGCGGCGGAGGAGGAGGATGAGGAGGAGGAGGAGGACGCTCCGGTGTTCGAGCAGGATGAGGTCTCCTCTGACGTCTCCTCTGGCAGTGGCTCCGGCGCCGACGCCTGGGACGCAATCCGCGACGGAAAGCGACCCCGCTTCGCCTAAGATAAATGACCGCTCTGTTAGCTACTTATTTAGCTCGGTTTGCTCTGTTAGTTAGCTCTGTTCAGCTATGTATTTGCTATGTTAGCTACTTATTTAGCTCGGTTTGCTTTGTTTAGCTATGTATTTGCTATGTTAGCTACTTATTTAGCTTGGTTTGCTCTGTTAGTTAGCTCTGTTCAGCTATGTATTTGCTATGTTAGCTACTTATTTAGCTCGGTTTGCTTTGTTTAGCTATGTATTTGCTATGTTATCTATTTATTTAGCTCAGTTTGCTCTGTTAGTTAGCTCTGTTCAGCTATGTATTTGCTATGTTAGCTACTTATATAGCTCGGTTTGCTTTGTTTAGCTATGTATTTGCTATGTTAGCTACTTATTTAGCTCAGTTTGCTCTGTTAGTTAGCTCTGTTCAGCTATGTATTTGCTATGTTAGATACTTATTTAGCTCGGTTTGCTTTGTTTAGCTATGTATTTGCTATGTTAGCTACTTATTTAGCTCGGTTTGCTCTGTTAGTTAGCTCTGTTCAGCTATGCATTTGTTATGTTAGCTACTTATTTAGCTCGATTTGCTTTGTTTAGCTATGTATTTGCTATGTTAGCTAGTTATTTAGCTCAGTTTGCTCTGTTAGTTAGCTCTGTTCAGCTATGTATTTGCTATGTTAGCTACTTATTTAGCTCGGTTTGCTTTGTTTAGCTATGTATTTGCTATGTTAGCTACTTATTTAGCTCGGTTTGCTCTGTTAGTTAGCTCTGTTCAGCTATGTATTTTCTCTGTTAGCTACTTATTTAGCTCGGTTTGCTCTGTTCAGCTATGTATTTGCTATGTTAGCTACTTATTTAGCTCGGGTGCTCTGTTAGTTAGCTCTGTTCAGCTATGTATTTGCTATGTTAGCTACTTATTTAGCTTGGTTTGCTCTGTTAGTTAGCTCTTCAGCTATGTATTTAGCTCTGTTTGCTTTGTTTACTGCTTATTGGCTCTGTTTATTAGCTTTGTTTGCTGTTTTTAACAAAGAATATTCGTTGTTTCAAGGGCTTGGTAGATGTTTGGTGACGATGCTGCTGCCGTGAAGACCTAGGAGCGGGGCTCCATACACGGTGCCGTCACCAGGAGCAGTACATTTTGCGCAGCAGGAAAGACAGTAGATGTTCATCTGGCGGCCGTGAAGACATTGGAGCAGAGCTCCAGCCACGCGCACTGATGAACTTTTGTAAAGCAGGGCGTACAGGAATACGGTGACGACCGGGCGGCCGTCTAGTCGCATGGAGCGGGGCTCCATCGACGACACAGCCCGTCACCGTGTTTTTTTTTTGTTTTCCTGTAACCCTTATTAGAAACGGTTATTAGCAAAACTCCGTGTCTAATGTTAATTACATCAGAAACGGTTTATCTCCTCCGTTGCCATTGTGAGGCTTCACATCAGTGACAGAGGCGGGGACACGGACCCTTTCTCCGTTGCCGAAGGGGTTTTTGGCCCATTTCCGATGTGTCGTTCTGTACTAGTGTCCTCCTCCGCGGCATGCCTTGTTGGGTCGAGGCAGAGGAGCGAAGCCTAGTCGCGATAAAACCCATGCCTTCACCGAGAGGGCCAAGGACGTCGAAATGGGCGCCATCGATTTCAGCAGCATCTGATTGTTCCGTAAATTGTCCCTGTGGGACGCCATCGTTCTCCCTTTCGCGGTTCCTTTCGTCGTCGTGCGGGTCCCTCTTCTCCCGAGGAGGGAGCTGGTGCAAAAACGGGATGACACCCTGTTCTCCCCCCACGCCCGCGACCAACCTGTCAATGGAGACGTGGTCGCACCATCGTGCCTCGTTGGCCGTAGATGACTGCACCACGGAGTTCCCTTCCTTTGCCGCGTCTAGGCCCTCGTGCAATGCGCGATGATGTCGGCGGTGATATTGTTCGATCTTGCGTAAACGAAGGCGATCCATCGGTCACCGGCCCTGCTCCTACAACCGCTCCAACAGTGCTATTAGATTCGACGAAGAGAACCAGACGATGCAGCACACACCTGCACAGTCTAAAAGTTCGCGCAGGGCAGACCCCCAGCCTCCGTTTATGGCAGAGACCGACTCACCTCGAGGTGCACGACGAAGGCCTCCTTTGTGCGGTGAGCGATGTAGCCACCGGCGAGAGAACGAGGGACACAGACCGGAGTTGTTCTGCGATTGGCGGTAGATGGTAGCGAGTAGAACTAAAAAGCTAACGAAGCGCAAAGGAAGGAACATAGAATCGAGAAGCCCGAGAGGCCTCGTACTGGATTGGCGTGGGGAAATAAATAGGCAGTACCACTAATTTCTGGTCCGCACGTGGCGCTGGATGGACTTAGAAATCCGGTTCAACAGCAACGCCCGCACGGCCTGGAAAGATAAGAACCGAAACACATGACCGTTGCCGCATGTCCGTAGTCACTGCTGGAACCTAACCGCGAGGCAGCAACGTATTGCACACGTTAGCCACGACGAGTCGGTTTTCCCGCACACTGGATAACCCGCTAAAGCCTCGACCCTCCCCTCATGATACAAACCACGGACAACGTGAAAATCGAGCGGCGTCGCAGCGATGGCTGACCAGCACGCACTTCAGGAAAAGTCAATGAACCATGCGTCGACTACTCTAGGCGAACAATAAGCTACCTGCAGGTTTTACTCATACGAAGTAACACGCGTGCAGCCTATATTTTTCATCGAAAGCAAGTGGTCATCTACCCTCGATCCGCTCCAACTCTTGCAGGATAATACGTTGCTCGCATAACAAGACTGCCGCTTGAACGACTACCGATAAAATAAGGCTGACAGCAGGCATACAAAGCAATCACAAGTATCGGAAATCAAGGGCATAAATAGCTCGCCTGCAGCCGAAACACGACGCTCATGACAGACATACCGGAAAAACTACAGACCACACAGTACCGCAGCCCATAACGGCAGACCATAAAGCCACAACCTATTACAGCAAATTCCTTTCCGTAGCGCAATTCGCCAACAAGATATTCAGAAAATTAAAATATCAGCGAAACGCATAGCCACTAATAGATCCTCCGAGCTAGGAAGACTCAAACGGACCATCGTCCCGTCTACAACGGACTCACATCGACTTCCTCGTCACCACGACTCTCTCTATGATTCTGGATACCTGCCGAGCCACTCGCTGATGCATGTTCTCTGGTACGCCAGGCCCCGCGTACTTCGTGCCCTGAACGTCGGGGGAGCACACGTCTGGATTGTATATAACCAAAGGAACCACGTGCTGTTCTCACCAAAAGCGCTCATCAAATCAAAGACCGCTCTGCCTAACTCGCACCTCAGACCGAAAGCTCAATGCCGCACCACCTCATTGTTCCTCTCCTGCCCACAAACAACGGCCTCGAGAGCTTCACAGCCCTACTGGCGAACGTGTGCACAGCCACGCGCCGCCACCAACGATCTATGTAAGTAATCCAGCGCAAGCATCGGCTCCAACGCTGGTGCAAACCATTGGTAACCAAAAAAACTAAACCACCGGCAGCATAGGAAATAGCATAACGCAGTACCACACAAGCGATCTCGGTAACCAGACAGTTGCCAGGGCAACTCTTACAAAGAATCCAAACAAGACGACCCTACGTCAGGGTACGTAGACACGGACGAAGAACTGAAACAAACAGCTAAATACTTAAACGAGGCGCCGCATGCCGTCGACCCTAGGTGGCGCCGCCCACGCCTCTCTTCTCGAATTCGCATCCTTTCGACACAGTGTCCTCATCGTCATCATCCTCTTCTCCTGAATCCGACGACTCGCTAGCCGGCGCTACCGGTACATCATATTCTTTGTGATACACCGAGGTATTGACCATGGAGGCGACACGAGTGGCATAACCCGACACGGAAGCAAGAACCTTCCTTGGATCTATTTCAGTGTCATCGTCATAAGTCTTCGGCATGGCTTTAGTCACGCGCCAAAGGCAAGTCTCCGGATGATGGGCCACCACAAGACTAAGCGCCGTCTTTGCATCCCCCTTGCCGCCGACCGAAGGATATCATCGTGCCTAATAGTAACCTCCCTCATTAAATCGTGCAACACAGCGAACACCACCCTATCACTGGACTTGGAAGTGAAGCAGCGGCTAGCAAATTCCTGCCCAACACAAACAGTCCGGCCGATAATCGTACCAACATGCGCAATGCGGACGAGACGAGGAGACGAATCATCAGCATCACCATATCCAGCAGGCACTGCAAAAGCAAACAATTAGTGCCCAGACACACCCCACGGTGCAGCGAGTCGGAAGCAAAACAACTGACCAAGAATCTCGTCGTGGATAGCCCACGCCTCGTCCAAGTGGGCCATGAGAGCATCCCTTGCCAACCTAGCCGTATCGCGATCAGCGGCATGCCGACCACGGAGATCTTCCAACTCAGCATGTAGCCGGGCCAACTCCACGCTGCTAGCGAATCCCTTCGCAGCTAAATCTTCGGCGTGCCGCTCAACCATACGGTTCATCTCCGTGTCGTGAGAAAGCAACCTTGCAGCCAAATCTCCGGCACGACGCTCTTCCAGCTCCCGGACCTTCGACCTTAGAAGCTGAAGAAATGAGTAGAGGGCATGAGAAGTACCAAACTGTGTGCCCCTAAATGACAACAAATTATAAGCAACAAGGGAGAGCATGCAACGAAGCCGAGGTGCGCTGTCACAGGTGACATCTCATCCCTTGCATGATTGCAACGTGTCCTTAGAACACTTGACACCCACGATATCTACGCGAATAGATCAACAGGGCGATAAACGTCACAGCTAACTGACAAAACACAGCAAAACTACGTCTCTTCTGTCCGAGAACAACGTGCCCGGTCACGCCTGATGCATGTAAAATGCATACATGAACTTTGCATTATATTACTTATATTTCAATCATATCTGCATCATATAAGGGTTATATCATTGATTTATATTGATTTTGGGAATATTTCATTGTTTCCCCATTTATTTGGAATTAACCCTGCAGAACCAGAAAACCCCTTTTTCCATCTTTTTGACTTTTAGGGACCCAAACGACGTCCAAATGACCTAATAATTTATGAGCATCAGTTTTTGGAAGGAACGAAGTGTGGGAGCGAAGGAAGCGAACAAACGGAGGCCCGAGGGCCAGAAGAGGGTTGCCCACGTGGCCAGATTCTCTGGCCGCGTGGGACCCACCATCTGGGGCCTCGGAGCTCCGTTGCCGTCGATCTTTTTTCCCGAGCCTCCGTCTTGACCTAAAAACGACTATAAAAATAGTCCCCCGAGGAGTTTCGCGGGAGGCGGCGGAGAAACACAAAAACCACGAAACAGGAGACAGAAGGCTGCCGCCGGAGAAGATCGGAGGGGGAAACGCCGCCGGAATCACCTCCGGAAGGCTCCTCCATCCCCCTCCGGAGTCTCCATCAACACCACCGTCAAGACCAGCACCATCTCCATCACCATCTTCGTGATCCACTTCATCCCCCTCATAGTTTGAGATTGTTGAACCCTAGCTATTGTCTAAGTACTATTCTACATGTTTGTGAATTGCTACTTGTCATTGTTTTGTGGGGAGATTATATTCTCAGATTGTGTTGTATCACTTATGCCATTGAATCATATCATGTCTTCGCGTTGTGAGTAGTTCTCTCATGTTCCTGGGGGCATAGGATGGATTGGCAATGATTTATTTATGACATGTGTTGGTATTTTGTCTAGTGTTTATCTTTTTATGTAATTCTATGATGGTGTTGTGCGAACGTCGACTGCACATCACTTCACCTATATGGGCTCATAGGAGAACACCGTAGTGTAATGGAGTGAGGGAGACTTGGGAGGACATGTAAACCTGAGACCGAGTCATGAAGTTGCATTATGAGGGTATTAGTATCGGGGACCTTAGAGTTTAAGGCTATGGTGGGACTCTATGTCTTAATAACTCTTGTGCAGTCATTTACTTGGCCATAAGAACCATCATAAGGGGGTTTAGTTTATTTATTTAGCTTTCCCTAATTATGGCTCCGTCCAAAAGAAGATTAAAACTTGACAAAATGCTTACCTTGTTTTCTAGAAATATTTATGCCATGAAGTCTAGGTAGCCCTTGGGAACGTTCTCCACTTATAAGAAACACACACTTGAGCTTGTCCTCTCGCTGCATAGAGGATTGGGCTTTCTCTTTTGAGAGCTTTCACTTGTCATATTTTATTTTCAGCTTTTTACTTTATTGCAAACTCTACGCCAAAAACCCAAAAACACTTGCATCATTTAATCATTTTAGTTTGTCTAGTGCATAGATAATAAGAGAAGTGACACTCTTATTTGAGAGGATAAATACTTATACCTTCTACTCCTCGTGGGATCGATACTATACTTACACATTGAAGATTTCAACGATCCCCTATACTTGTGGGTATCAAGACATTTTCTGGCGCCGTTGCCGGGGAGTGTAGCGCTTAAGTTTTTATTCTTGTTTGCACTAGATATTTATTTTCAGTTTTGCATATACTCTAGTTTACTTTCAGTTTTGCATTTAGTTTAGTTTTACTTTCAGTTATATATATCAAAACACAAAAAATTAGAAAATGGAAAATACCATAAAAACTTTTGGTATGGGCATAAGTCCGGAGATAATGAATTTTTACTATGGATACATGAAAGCTTCTAAAATTGCTGAGGAATCAGAGAGTCAACAGAACGAAAAATACTAAAAGATTTCATGGAAAGTTTAAATTATATTGCTGGAGAGTGGCTTTTATTCCATGATAATAAAACTTGCTTTAAACATACTGATAGACACTTTGAATTTCAATGTAAGTTCCATGAAGAACGTGTCATAGCATCTTACCATACTTATGATTACACTCATTTAGGGATGGAACAAGTAGAGGAATTTGTTACTTATTATGCATCTAATGAATTGCACACCTTTGCTAATGAAAATAAAACTTGCCCTAGAGTTAAGAGATTCGAAGGAAAGGTCACTTCTATTCTTGAACATTGCATAGCCAAGTTCTCTCAAAATATTTATGTTGTTGACTATAATGAGAGGGGCAAGGTTCCCCAAGAAAGTACTGATGTTTTGCAGGAAGAAGATGATGAAAACATAAGCTTGGAAGAGGAAGAATGTGAAGAAGAGGATAAAAACCTAAGCTTGGGGATGCCCATGCAACCCCAAGAAGATGATGAAGATGATGAACAACTAGAGAATGAAGAGAGGAAACTTCCACCTTCACCACCTATGGATGAGGGTAACCTTCAATATATTGCTGATGATAAACTTTGCTTTTATGATTCTGATGATGAGGAGGAATATCAACCTGTGCCTAATGAGAATATTATTGATAATAATTTTAAAAATGATGAGGAGTATGGTTTAGACATGTTTTATGATAGTACTCTAGATGATGGTCCTATTTTGCTTGATAATCCTCCATGTTTAGAACTTGTTACTAAATTTTGTGAGGATAAAGATGATATACTTGCTGTTTGTGACAATACTCTCCTTTATTTTTGAATTCTCTTGATTACACTATAGAGGAGAAAATTCACTATGATGATGCTATGTCTCCCATTTATGATGATTACAATGACGAATGTGATATTTTCAGTCCACCTACCATTGAGGATAAAGTTTATTATGACTATGATATGCCTCCTATATATGATGATTACAATGATGGTTATGAATGTTTTACTCCCACTATCACTAATAAGAATGATTTTACTTATGTGGAGAGTATTAATACTTTTATGCTTGTAGATCATGAAAGACATGCTTTATGTGATAATTATATTGTTGGATTTATTCATGATGCTACTGAAAGTTATTATGAGAGGGGAAAACATGGTTCTAAACATTTCAATATTATTACGTTTCCTCTCTTTAAGTTCAAAGTGTTGAAATTGCTCTTGTTTTATCTTCCTATGCTACTTGCTTTGTGTTTCAATGATTTATTTTCTTACAAGATCCCAATGCATAGGAAGTGGGTTAGACTTAAAAGTGTTTCATATTTTTCTCTTGATGCTCTCTTTTGCATTTCAATTCTTGTTCCTATGTGAGCATCATTAAAACTATCATGGCTGTCCAGAAAACAGATTCCTAAGCTTCACTGCGAAAAATGTTAAAAATCACAGAAAAGGAATTTTGACCTGAAATTTTACGACAGCAATCTTCAGTTATTATTACACATTTCATTAGTTCAAAGTTTTCTGATTTGAGCAACGTAAGTGCCTCTAAAAATTGACTCTTTACGGGCTGTCCAGTTTTTGACAAGATTCTGTCTTTATTTTGCATTACTCTCATTACTTGTGTTTTGTGTGGTTCTATTGATCAAAGAGCAATACACAACCATAGTAACAGTAGCTAATGTTTAGAATCAACTCATGATATGTCTTTGCTGTACCTATGTGGATTTAATTTATGGAGACACTAACCCCTCTAATCAAGTTTTATGATGAGTTTTGTGTAAAGAAATTTTCAAGTGGAAGAGTTGAGGGTGATGAACAATGATCAAGAGGGACAAACACTCAAGCTTGGGGATGTTACCCCTAGGCTCACCCTACATATTTCGAATAAGTACAAGAATTCAAGCTTGGGGATGCCAAGCCACCTCACTCCAACCATCTTGATACCAAGTAAGTAAGCCTAGCTATATGGCTATAAAGAAAGCGCTTTACGGGAGGCAACCCGGTTGTTTTATTTTTGATTTTCTTTGTGTCCTCTTGCTGTAACAAGAGACTTAGTTTTTAGTTTTGTTTCTGTAATTTTTAATAAAGTGCCAAGTTTTACCCGTTTTGGTTTGAAAAAGTTGCTATTTGTATTCGGAGATTTTATTCCAGCACGAATCTGTGCGCAGTATGATTTTTCATTTCTATTTGTAACTCCGAATGAGCTGAAATTTGAACTGTAGTTGCAACTTTTCATCCTCTGTAAGCGTGAATTTTTCAGATTTTTTCGACATATTTAAGTAGGGTAGAAAAATGCGTTTTGCTGCTGCTGTTTTTCTGGACAGATTCTATCCCATTTGTTTGATGCATTCTTTGAACTTTTAACTTGAATCTTTTTGATCCAATTGAGTTTATAAGTAGGCATACAACATTATACACTTTCTGGACATTCATATGAATTTTTGTTTAAGGATTTTATGCAGCAAGCAATTCATTTGTCTATCACTACTAATGTCACCCCACAGAAAAGAAATGGGAGAAACGGTGTTTTGAAGTTTTTTCACAGGGATTAGAGGAGATGCACCAAGAGCTATCCAAGGATGGTGAATACCATAAGCTTGGGGATGTGAAGACAACCCCACTGGACCAACACACTCTCGGTTTGCACACGTCTAATTTCTGTTTTTCGATCAATGCACTTTATCACATAAACTTGGAGCGTCCTTTTGATTTTATTTTTTGTTTTGCTTTTTCGTAAGACCATCACTATCATTTATGTTGTGAGAGAGGTGCTGGAAGTTTGGGTTGAATTAAATTAGATGCTATTGAAAATTTGGGAAAGGACGTTTGAGTTGATTCAAAAATATACATATAGTTGCATGATTCATGTGCTTTTTAATGAGTATTAATTTGCAAGTGTTTTAGCAAGAGTATCTTTTATTCATGTTTTGATGCTGAATGTTACTTTACTTTGTTTAACATGGATTGGTTAGTTTTATGGACACTTATGCATGCATTTAAAGGTCAATTTTCTCCCTCTTGCTAGCCCAAAAATTCCAACAAGTAAAAACTTGTTTTCCAACACCTTCAAACCAAAGTTTTTCCAGTGAGTCCACCATATCTACCTATTAGCTTAATGCTATTCCAAGTATGTTTATCATGTTATATTGTATTATCTATGCTTCCGAATTAAAATGCTTATGTTATTGTTGTTATGGGAAAAGTTGGTTAAAAAGCTCTCACGAACTTGATGCACACTTTACTTTCATTGCACTTAATAAACATGAACCATTGTGATTAAAATTATGAAGTTGTGTGCTTGACAAGAATCTTGGTTGGGAGTTAGCTCATATGTGCTGTCACATGGCAAGCTTTCAACAGTGCTCTTAATTATATTTAGTTGATATCATGTACTTTTGTTTATGGATGCTTATCATGGTGCCAAATAAATGTGGAAACTTAGTAAGATTGAGGAGTTTGTATAAATGGCTAGAGAGACGCCTGGGCCGCTAACCTAAGCCATGCATCATTCATGGTGGAAATTTACAGCGCACCAAAGTGAACATTCAGTGATGCACGTCATAATAAAAAGCTACACAAATAGTAAATAAAAGAGTGCTGAGATTGTTCATTGTCTGTTTGTCTTGTCATTTTGACATGGGCTAGTTTCCATGTCCTGAAGCAAGAGTTACCCCAGTTGACGCTCTTGATGACGCTATTATATTACTTACAATGACTTTAACTTGAACTTGCTTTGTGGCCCGAGTTGAGTAACACCGTGGTGTAGGTACTCGTATTCACGGGGCATGAGGCATTCAACCCATACTTTGTCAAGCACATTGATACGTCCAAAACGTATCTATAATTTTTGATTGTTTCATGCCATTTTTATGCTTTTAGCACTTGTTTTTATATTAAGTTTATTATTTATTTGGACTAACCTACTAATAGTTGCAAAAGTGCACAATGTTCTTGTTTTACTCTTTAATGTGTAGAAATTATCAAGAATACAAGAGGAAACCTTGTTGGAGTCGAATTGGGACTTTCCTGAAATCTGTCTGAGAACTTTTTACGAAGTTTGCCAGTTTGACCCTCGAAGATGACGTCAATTGGAGGTCTCCCCGAAAACAAAGTTGTCACAATTTTCCATACGAAGATTTTAAGCCCGAGATCAGCCCAATCGGAGTTCGGACGCGGCCTGGAGGCCCGTTTTGGTGGAACCCTAAAAGGGGGTGACGGAAATCCGAGAAGATATATAAAGGGAGGAAACCTAACTCGTGGAGGACTCCTCCACCCACGAATTTCCAGCCACCAAAGCCACGTTTTTGCCTCCCCCATGGATCCCATCTCCATGGGGGAGGGCTCCCTTGAAGCCATGAAGGAAGGGGGCTAAGGGGCGGTGCTCCCCCATGGAACCGGCGGCGCAGGAGGAGCCCCCTGCGCCACCGCCGGTGCCGGCGCCGCCCTGCGCCTCTCGCTGCCCTCTCCGCCGTCTTCACCGCCATCTCCATCTCCTCCTTGTATTCAGTGGTTCATCCTCCCACAAACCTCTGTACCGTCCTATGTAAACATGGTGTTTGATGCTATAATATTTATCCTATGATCTATGACATGTTTATGTAGTTATTTGTCTTTCGATTGCTTTGTTGAATGTCTATGGTTCATTAGAGTTGTATGTTGATATGGTACTGTCCTTTGGTGTCCATTATACTTGTGCGCGCATGGATCAACACCATAGGGTTAGTAGTATGTGCAAAGGAAAGGGGTAGTCCTGCCGGAGTGACAGAAACCTGAGGGCTCAAACCGGTTAGTTGCATGTATGGGAGTAAGAGGACCATAAACTTAAGGCTATGGTTGGGGAAACCTTAATGCATTGTTAGTATTTACGGATGTTTGCTAACAATCCAATCATATAGTACTTGTAAATCCCAAGTAGTGGAGTGCATGTATATTTAGCCTCTCCCACATTGAAAACTGCATCAAAGACAATGAACTAATGTCTTCACTAATTAATCTTGGACAAAGCCACCACAATTACCACCACTTTTCCACACTCATGGTACTGTTAGTATATGGTTACTTAGTGTACTTTATTGCTGCAGCACTAACATTTACTTTCTGTATTTATTATCTTGCAAAGCTATCTCTTATACCCGTATTGCTACCGTAGTTTTATTTCCTAGATAATGCAAACGTTTAGTGCGCGTAGAGTTGTATCAGTGGTTGATAGAACTTGAGAGAATACTTATCCTACCTTTAGCTCCTCGTTGGGTTCGACACTCTTACTTATCGAAAAGGCTACACGCGATCCCCTATACTTGTGGGATCAAGACCTTTTCTGGCGCCGTTGCCGGGGAGCCATAGCGTAGGTTAATGTTCTTGTGTGCACTTGTTTGCTTTATCTCTAAGTAGTTTTTATTTTCAGTATTAAGTTGTTCTTTATCTTACTATGGATAGGGAATGCGAATTACAAAAAAAATTAGGTGTAGTTGTTATCTAAAAACGTTTTCAAAAAGAAAAGTGATTGGAAAGATGAGTAATGGTTAAATGGGGGTCGACCTTGAACACTTGTGTTCATGCCTATGAAACCAAAACAAATCTTTCCATGGAAGCTTTTCATTAAAAACATGTAAATATTGTAAATATTGTGTATATACCTCTGTACATAAAAATAAAATGCTAATTATAGTCTTTAGTTAATTGAAAGTTGATAGTTTTACTTTGCTGTCCAGAAACAGATTTTCTGTGCTCCACCGTATTAAATGTTTAAAATCACCAGAACGTGATCTTGATCTGAAATTTCTTGAGTGCAAAGTGATGCTTATTAGCTTTCTTTCATTAGACTAACTTTTTCTGATTTAAGGTACGTAGATAGGTCGAAAAATTCGATCTTTACTGACTGTTCTGTTTAGACAGATTTTGTGCTTCTCTGTAAATAAAATCGTGATAAATCTCAGAATAGTATTTTGACTTGAAAATTTTTGTGCATAAACCTGAGATTATTATCTTTCTTTCATTAGACTAATTTTTTCGATTTGAGCTACTTAACTATCTCGTTGAATGCCATCTTTACGGACTGTTCAGTTTTGACAGATTTCTTTACGTTTCAGTTTTGACAGATTTCTTTGTTTATTCAATATTGTACTTGGTGTTGTTAGTTTCATTAGTTTTTTACGGACAACGGAAATCATGAACACCTTAGTATATACAGTGGCTAATGTTGAGTAAAAATTATAAAACTTGTCAATGCTTGAACATGAGTGGATTTTATTTAATGAGTACTAACCCTACTAATGAGTTTTGTGAAGTTTTATGTGGATGTAGCTTATAAGATCTAATCAATATGGTGATATGAGATGAATAAGAAGACGCAAGAGCTCAAGCTTGGGGATGTGTAGGTGCATCCCAAGAACATATTCAAGAAGATACAATCATCTAAGCTTGGGGATGCCCGAGTCATCCCCCTATTCATCAACTAACATGAGGTTGTCTCGTTCATACTCTATATTACCCGTCCACATGATATGTATTGTCTTAACTTGTATTATAATTGTTTTATATGTCTTGGTTTTACCTCTTTAGTTTTATTAGGCTCTTATTTGGTTTCGATTGCTTCTTTACTTTCACTTATAAATTCAAAACAACAAAAATATTTTCTTTTGTTTTGCTTCTTTGTTTGGTTCTTTATTTTAATTTTATTTGGGTTTTACTTTTGATTTTTATTTAGAGTTTTCCTTGCTGTAGCTAGCATGTTTAGGTCTTGCTTAGCCTCTGGTTTCTTAGTTTATCAAAAATAAAGTACCAAGTTTTATCCATTTAGCTTAGTTGATACATATGTAAAAAGTGATTTTCTGTTTTCGGTATCTACTGCTTATTGCGCGATTTTTCATATTTTACTGGAAGCTCTAAAAATCACGAAAAAATTACTGATGTTGTAGCACCTAATCCTCTGCATGTACAAAAATTGGCTAAAATTTCGGGCATGTTTAAGTGCACCTAAAAATTGCGTTTTCCAGCTGCTGTTTTTCTGGACAGATTCTGACTTTTGTTGCAAGAGTGGCCTCTTTTCGTTTTCATTTGATTTTTAATGGTTCTTACCTTTCATTTATAAGTTGGCCATTTAAGCAACCTTTCTGTAACTTAAAAACAAAATTTTATTTGGTTTAATAGTAGCACTTGGGAAATATTATCTAATGTCTAACCGCAGAAAAGAATGGGAAAGTTTTTGTGTTGAAGTTTTTTCACAGAGAATGAAGGAACACCAAACTATGGAATATTGAAGAACGGCCAAAGTCATAAGCTTGGGGATGTCCCCGCATCCCTCTTCATCAATAACCCCTCGGTTTGCAAACCTTTAAACTTTGTTTTTTGAGCAACATATGAACTTAACTAAACTTGAAGCGGCTGTATTTTATTATCTATTTATCTTAGCATCAAACACCAGTTACATTAATAAGTGGATCGTCACATATTTTATTTATCCTCTGTTTTCAATGTTTATTGGTTAATGGATTACTTGTTGAAACTTAAAAATGATGTGTGAATAATACTGTTTAGTAGTTTATGTTTTCTTATGGTTAGTCTCAACTAGCTAATAGTGCATATTATGTTATTTTGATATCAACATGCATTGTCCTGTTCATAAGATGGTATGGTATTGTGGTATCCTCCTCTGAATAATTCATTCGAATTGACTTGGCACATGCTCATGCATGCGTATGACTGAAAAACAAAAGTCAATTAAGCCTTGATGATTTATTTTGACTCAGAGTTCTTGTATCACTTTTATGTCTCAATTAATTTCGTTTTGTCGCAAGCATGATTATGACGGTTATTGCTCTCTTGATTGTCGCTTCCCAGTCTATTGCTAGCCTTCACTTGTACTGAGCGGGAATGCTGCTCGTGCTTCCAAAACCATGAAAACCAAGTTATTCCAAAGTGTCCACCATAAATACCTATGCATGGCATTTCGAACCATTCAAGTAAATTTTCATGTGCTACCTTTAAAACCTTCAAAGTACTTCTCAATTTGTGTCAATGTTTTATAGCTCATGAGGAAGTATGTGGTGTTTTATCTTTCAATCTTGTCATTTACTTCTGACAGACTTTCACCAATGGACTAGTGGCATATACATCCGCTTATCCAATAATTTGCAAAAAGAGCTGGCAACGGGGTGCCCAGCCCCAATTAATTACAACTTTCATTAATAATTCTCTTCACATGTTTTGCCCTGATTTATCAGTAAGCAACTTAATTTGCAATAGACACTCCTCCATGGTATGTGAATGTTGGAAGGCACCCGAGGATTCGGTTAGCCATGGCTTGTGCAAGCAAAGGTTGGGGGAGTGTCACCCATAATGAAACTAAAATACATGTGTAAACAAAAGAGAAGAGGGATGATCTACCTTGCTGGTAGAAATAACGTCCTTCATGGGAGCCGCTCTTGAAAGTCTGGTTGACAAGGGGGTTAGAGTACCCACTACCATTCGTTGACAACAACAAACACTTCCCAAAACAATTTTGCTTCTGTTTTAAAAATGAAAAGCTCTAGCACATGATAATCCCTGCTTCCCTCTGCGAAGGGCCAATCTTTTACTTTCATGTTGAGTCACCATCCTTTCTTTGAGCACTTTCTCGAGAGCATAGTTGTCATTCTTAGTGTAATGTGCTTGTCCCAGAATATGGTTAACTGTGATATAACTTTGATGCTTTTATCTTTGATATCTTTGATTCTAGTCTTCCCATGAACTTCAGAGGTGCCTGGGCATTTATGTTTTGCTGTACAAAAACGGGCAAGCGAGATACCATCTTATCATATCCTATTATGAGCATTACAATCTTGTTGATGTTTATAAATTTCATGTTATAAGCTCTTAGTTCGTTGATACTTTTCATTAGGAAACATGATTGCTAAGTTTTATTATCCATACATCATGCAATTGTTAAAGACCTGATCATAGCATTTACAATCAAAAATTATTTTGTTATCATTTACCTACTCGAGGACGAGCAGGAATTAAGCTTGGGGATGTTGATACGTCCAAAACGTATCTATAATTTTTGATTGTTTCATGCCATTTTTATGCTTTTAGCACTTGTTTTTATATTAAGTTTATTATTTATTTGGACTAACCTACTAATAGTTGCAAAAGTGCACAATGTTCTTGTTTTACTCTTTATGTGTAGAAATTATCAAGAATACAAGAGGAAACCTTGTTGGAGTCGAATTGGGACTTTCCTGAAATCTGTCTGAGAACTTTTTACGAAGTTTGCCAGTTTGACCCTCGAAGATGACGTCAATTGGAGGTCTCCCGAAAACAAAGTTGTCACAATTTTCCATACGAAGATTTTAAGCCCGAGATCAGCCCAATCGGAGTTCGGACGCGGCCTGGAGGCCCGTTTTGGTGGAACCCTAAAAGGGGGTGACGGAAATCCGAGAAGATATATAAAGGGAGGAAACCTAACTCGTGGAGGACTCCTCCACCCACGAATTTCCAGCCACCAAAGCCACGTTTTTGCCTCCCCCATGGATCCCATCTCCATGGGGGAGGGCTCCCTTGAAGCCATGAAGGAAGGGGGCTAAGGGGCGGTGCTCCCCCATGGAACCGGCGGCGCAGGAGGAGCCCCCTGCGCCACCGCCGGTGCCGGCGCCGCCCTGCGCCTCTCGCTGCCCTCTCCGCCGTCTTCACCGCCATCTCCATCTCCTCCTTGTATTCAGTGGTTCATCCTCCCACAAACCTCTGTACCGTCCTATGTAAACATGGTGTTTGATGCTATAATATTTATCCTATGATCTATGTCATGTTTATGTAGTTTATTTGTCTTTTGATTGCTTTGTTGAATGTCTATGGTTCATTAGAGTTGTATGTTGATATGGTACTGTCCTTTGGTGTCCATTATACTTGTGCGCGCATGGATCAACACCATAGGGTTAGTAGTATGTGCAAAGGAAGGGGGTAGTCCTGCCGGAGTGACAGAAACCTGAGGGCTCAAACCGGTTAGTTGCATGTATGGGAGTAAGAGGACCATAAACTTAAGGCTATGGTTGGGGAAACCTTAATGCATTGTTAGTATTTACGGATGTTTGCTAACAATCCAATCATATAGTACTTGTAAATCCCAAGTAGTGGAGTGCATGTATATTTAGCCTCTCCCACATTGAAAACTGCATCAAAGACAATGAACTAATGTCTTCACTAATTAATCTTGGACAAAGCCACCACAATTACCACCACTTTTCCACACTCATGGTACTGTTAGTATATGGTTACTTAGTGTACTTTATTGCTGCAGCACTAACATTTACTTTCATGTATTTATTATCTTGCAAAGCTATCTCTTACCCGTATTGCTACCGTAGTTTTATTTCCTAGATAATGCAAACGTTTAGTGCGCGTAGAGTTGTATCAGTGGTTGATAGAACTTGAGAGAATACTTATCCTACCTTTAGCTCCTCGTTGGGTTCGACACTCTTACTTATCGAAAAGGCTACACACGATCCCCTATACTTGTGGGACATCACACATTACTCATATTTGATTTCACTTTAAATTTAACCATTCAAGATGCTATGATAGGGGTAATGAGAGCTCCACACCATGAATACCACATTGCAAACATTAACTTAAGTAGAAGCATTTGGAAGCTAGATGAAACTTATTCATGTTTTACCTCTACTTATTTATCTATCTTTCCAAAGTGTCCACTTTTATATTCAGATTTTACAAGATTACTCTATGACCATTATAGGATGTTTTTACTTTTCATTATGCGTACATTTGTTCCATAGTACTTTCTTCTATGTTACACTTTGTGAATTATCATTGAACATCCTTTCATTGAATATTTGATATCACTTTATAATCTATCTTGTATATTGCTACTCCTTTGAGAACGAATCATTTGACTTTATGTAGCAATAGTAATCATCTTTGATATCCATTGATAGTATTAAAATGCAAAGTCCATGTTAGTTTTATCACCTTCATACTCGAGGACGAGTATTGGTTAAGCTTGGGATGTTGATGCATGTAAAATGCATACATGAACTTTGCATTATATTACTTGTATTTCAATCATATTTGCATCATATAAGGGTTATATCATTGATTTATATTGATTTTGGGAATATTTCATAGTTTCCCCATTTATTTGGAATTAACCCTGCAGAACCAGAAAACCCCTTTTTTCCATCTTTTTGACTTTCAGGGACCCAAACGACGTCCAAATGACCTAATAATTTACGAGCATCAGTTTATGGAAGGAACGAAGCGTGGGAGCGAAGGAAGCGAACAAACGGAGGCCCGAGGGCCAGAAGAGGGTGGCCCACGCGGCCAGATTCCCTGGACGCGTGGGACCCACCATATGGGGCCTCGGAGCTCCGTTGCCGTCGATCTTTTTTCCCGAGCCTCCGTCTTGACCTAAAAACGACTATAAAAATAGTCCCCCGAGGAGTTTCGCGGGAGGCGGCGGAGAAACACAAAAACCACATAACAGGAGACAGAAGGCTGCCGCCGGAGAAGATCGGAGGGGGAAACGCCGCCGGAATCACCTCCGGAAGGCTCCTCCATCCCCCTCCGGAGTCTCCATCAACACCACCGTCAAGACCAGCACCATCTCCATCACCATCTTCGTGATCCACTTCATCCCCCTCATAGTTTGAGATTGTCGAACCCTAGCTATTGTCTAAGTACTATTCTGCATGTTTGTGAATTGCTACTTGTCATTGTTTTGTGGGGAGATTATATTCTCAGATTGTGTTGTATCACTTATGCCATTGAATCATATCATGTATTCGCGTTGTGAGTAGTATCTCATGTTCCTGTGGGCATAGGATGGATTGGCAATGATTTATTTATGACATGTGTTGGTATTTTGTCTAGTGTTTATCTTTTTATGTAATTCTATGATGGTGTTATGCGAACGTCGACTGCACATCACTTCACCTATATGGGCTCATAGGAGAACACCGTAGTGTAATGGAGTGAGGGAGACTTGGGAGGACATGTAAACCTAAGACCGAGTCATGAAGTTGCATTATGAGGGTATTAGTATCGGGGACCTTAGAGTTTAAGGCTATGGTGGGACTCTATGTCTTAATAACTCTTGTGCAGTCATTTACTTGGCCATAAGAACCATCATAAGGGGGTTTAGTTTATTTATTTAGCTTTCCCTAATTATGGCTCCGTCCAAAAGAAGATTAAAACTTGACAAAATGCTTACCTTGTTGTTCTAGAAATATTTATGCCATGAAGTCTAGGTAGCCCTTGGGAACGTTCTCTACTTATAAGAAACACACACTTGAGCTTGTCCTCTCGCTGCATAGAGGATTGGGCTTTCTCTCTTTGAGAGGTTTCACTTGTCATATTTTATTTTCAGCTTTTTCCTTTATTGCAAACTCTACGCCAAAAACCCAAAAAACACTTGCATCATTTAATCATTTTAGTTTGTCTAGTGCATAGATAATAAGAGAAGTGACACTCTTATTTGAGAGGATAAATACTTATACCTTCTACTCCTCGTGGGATCGATACTATACTTACACATTGAAGATTTCAACGATCCCCTATACTTGTGGGTATCAACGCCCAACAGACGAGACGCGTGGACGAAGAAGCGTAGCAATGAATCAAACAACAAAAACATACAAGTATATACGCTCATAGATCACTAAGTAGACGTTTCAAACGAGGCGGGACAACAAATCAAGCAAAAAAAACATACAAGTATATACGCTCCACGCACTAATTAGAATTCACGGGTCCTCGCAAGACGGAAAACGGTACGCGGAAAGCAAACACGCAAAAGAGAACTCGCTTTCTAACGGTCAGGCGGGACGGGTAGCGGCAGGCGGCGCACGACATCGCGTGACGGAAGACAGAGGAGACCGAGCCCGGCGTAGGCAACCGTGAGTCGATACGAGGCGCTCCAAATACGTAGTAAACACTAAGAGAAGACGTGACTTACCACCGCTGGCACTGGTGACGCAGCTCAAAAAAGACAACGGCGAAATCATGCACCACCCCCTTTACACCAGATGACGAAAAACAGAAATTGATCAGATATTAGCCCGCCACCTTTCCGAACAGCTCAAAGGATCTAAACAAACAGGTACAACTTAGGAAGCAAGCACAACACGTGAACCGTGAACCCAGGTACCAGCCTAACTGCATAAAGAAAACCAGTTCAACGCGCACAAATTCTGTTTTCACGAGGAGAAAAACTCAACGGTGCTATTTTAGCAAATTCCAACTCCGCATCCTAAAGGTCTTCGATGGCCACACGATCGTCCTCGTCTCCGACTCCATGGTCATCGTCGCCCGCCTCATTTTTTCCGTGCACGACGCTGTCATCATCGTCGACGAGTCGCCCTCCTGGTCACCGGGAACATCATGTTCTTTGTAGTAGACCCTTATGTTGACCATGCGGGCGACGCGAGTAGCATAGCCAGAGACAGACTCCAGAACTTTTCGCTGGATTGATACGGCGGCCGTCGTCGTATGTCCGCGGCATGCACCTCATCACACGTCCAATCTCAACCTCGGGATGATGTGCCATCATCAGGCCGAGGGCCGTTTTTACACCACCTCTGGCAGACGACTTCAGCATACTATCGTACCTAGCAGAGGCCTCTCTGAGAAGACTCGGCAGACCTTCAAGGCCGACACGGCTGCCGCACGCCTTGTCTGGCAAAAACACAACAGAAAGCAAGCCTACAGCCTCAAGCGTGTCCCCAATTAGCTCACCGACGCGCTGAACGCAATGGAGTCGGGAAGTTGTGTCCTCGTCGTCGCTCAAACCGGCCGGCACTGTATCAAAAAAACAGTCATAAGAAGGATAGAACATACGGTAAAAAGACGGCAGACAACATAAAGCCTCGTCATCTTACCAAGAACAGCATCGTAGACAGCCTTTAGCTCCTCGAGGTGACCTCTGGACTCGCATCCAGCAAGCTTCCTCGCCCCTCCCCCCCCCCCCCCCCTCTTCTGCTCCTCCAACGCCTTCTCCACTCGCGATACACTGTCGCGTAGAGCCTCTATTTGAGACGCCATTTTGTTAACCTCCAACTTGTGCGCCTCGTCCCTATCTGTCAGCTCTATGGCATGGGAAGCCGTCAGGCCGGCAACCCGTCCAGCTAAGCTGGCACGCTCATCCCTCAACGAACGAATATCCTCCAAAATCCCCGCCTGGCACTGGGCATACATGCCTGCATCTCAAAGCAAACAAAACACGAGTTAGCCCAAATAGCTGTCGCAAAACAGCAGGGCCAAGGACAAGTAGCAAGAAAAAACAAACCTTCATCTCTATGGCCAACATCGAGCAGACGCTTCAGGGTAGCATTCTTTTCCCGCAGCGCCTCCTCCAGCTTGCGACAACTAGGGCTGGACATAAACCTCGAATTTCGTTAAGCTTATTGAGCACTCGGTAACTCGACTCATTTATGCTCGACTCGTTATCTTAACAAACCGAGCTGAGCAGCAATTTTAGCTCATTAATACTAACAAGCTTAACAATCAAACTAACGAGTTTCGTGAGCTACTCGTTAAGATCGTTAGCGTCGTGGCAGCATGGCTACAAATCTATATGTTGTAGCCCATCCAACGATTAACAAGTTAGCAATATTTATTTTCATTTGAGTGTGTGAAACTACTATGAGTTTGTGAACTATTTGTTGTCGATTTGTCATTTTTAAACTACTTTTATACGTTTTATGGCTGAAATCTTTTCAGATGCATTTTAAGTTTTTTTACATCTTCTTAATGAGTCTTAATGAGCTGCTCGCGAGCGCTCGTGAACGTCTAACGAACCGAGCCGAGCTTTAGTTTCAGCTCGTTATTCTTAACAAGCTTAACGATCTGAGTCTTAACGATCTCGAGCCTTAACGAGCCGAGCCTTAACGATCCGAGCAGCTCGTTAGTCCAGCCCTAGCGACAACGACTTCCCTTATCCAGAAGAGAACCACGCAGCGTCTAATAAACAACATAGGCACATACAAGTAGAACAACAATACACGTCAATACCAGAAAAGAACAGCAAATTGGCTCTAAAAACTAAGCGATACTTCGCAAAGAAGCTTAGCAAGAGATAAACAGACAAGAGTGTAAGTTTACCTCAAGCTCCTTGTGTAATGCCCAGCACTTGGCATCGACGCGAACGCTCCAGTCCTTCGCGCCCCCTGCCAGTTCATGAACAACCCCAATGACGCTGTCAATTACACCGTCGCTTGATGACGTGAACCCGTCTGGGTCAACCAAATCGAGCGTCTTCTGCACGATCTGCCCGGGTTGCTCATCACCCGTCGTAACCTTTCCAGTAGACAGTATAGGAGTAACCTCACTGCTCTTCGGGCCTGCTTCACCCTGCCCGGCAAGCTGGTTTGCAGAGATAACGCGATCCTTCAAAGCCACTTTGTCTGGATGAACATGGGTACCCGGACAGACAACAACTGGAACACCAGCACGAGTCGCTGCTGAATCAGCACGCGCGGACAGGCTAATATGTCGACCTCTGATGCGCAACAACTTTGCCCTTAGCTTGGGCTGCCCATTCCTCGTCCTGCAAGGACAAACACATGAACAACAGCCATTAGAGAGGCAACCCTGGAGTAACAAATCTGTATAAACTACAACGCACTCACCTCTCCAGCGGCATAGAAATCCCCGAGTTCTCGTCATCCTCGTCGTGCACGCCAGGCACTCCCCGGCCCCGGTCACCAGTCACACGGGCACCCGACTCCGCCGTCCTACGCTTCCTCTTCTTCGAAGGCCGAGAGGCACCACCAACCGGAGCCAGCTCTTCGTCACACAAAGCCGATAGCTGCAAATAAAAGACATTAGGTGCGCACGAACAGCTAAGGCCATCAAACACCAACAATGTCGGATTCCAAGATTCAACTCACCAGAGTAACCAGATTAGCAGAAGTGTACATAGCGACGCCTTCTGCGTCCCTGATGCAATGTGCCTTGATAAGACCCCTGAGACGCACGAGCACGCTCGACCTCAACAACGGACGTGGAGACACGCGAAGCGGATCATCATCGCTTCTAGTGAATTCACACATCAGGTGGGAACAATGACGTAGAGGCTGAATCCGTTGTGCTAGCCAACATAGAACAGTATCAACACAATCCAGACCCGACGATGTCAGGAACTCAATGCACCTCTGAATCAGCCACAAATTGCTCGACAACACATCCACCGCCTTTTCCTCCCAGGAATCCTTAGGAACAGGTGGCAGGTTCACAAAAACTGGAATGCCAATCTCTTTGTCCACGGCCAGGACATCTTTACAGTAATAAAATGTACCCGTCCACCCCCTATTGGAATAAAGCTAAGGGATCTTTGGATACCATGTTCTGCGCTGTCGACAGTAGAACGTAACACTCCCGCAAGTGGCCAAGCCGCCATCAGCAATAGTTTGCCGATGGACATGAAAACAGTATTTGAAGAACTCTAGATCTGGCTCCATACCTAGGTAACCCTCGAATAGGGCCTAGAACCCGACGATAACCAGCACACTATTCAGGGCTATGTGACGAGGCTGCAAACCACAGTGATCCAGGACCTTGGAAAAGAAATCTGAGGGTGGCAAGGTCATGCCACGCAGGAGATGGGGACAAGAATTACCCATTCGCCCTCCTGAGGCGCAGGAACAGAATCGCCATCTGCGACCCTCCAGTGGCAGATATCTTTGGCCGGCAAGATGCCCTCCAGCTCGAGCTCCTCGAGATATTCCGCGGCGATACACGACGAGATCCAGTAGCGCGAGATCGTATCTCCATGCTCCTCTTTGGACCCGTCAGCCTCTGATCCATCGGTGCGCGCCGTCGTGGGTACTGAGGGGGCCGCCACGGGTGCCGCCGCAGCGGAGGAGAACGAATCCCCTATGGCAGCAACCGCCACCGTAGTCGGCGACATGACGGCAACTCCTGATATCCGTTCACTCACCGGACACGCGTACTGGCCGTCTGCCGACTGCATCGGAGGCCAACTATACTGCTGCAACACCTCTGATTCTCTTCAGGCGGAAAAGGTTCTAACGCTGAAGTACCCTGAGTGGGGAGAGGATAAGCAAGGGTAAAGTTCCTATCTAATAGAGCCGCCTGCTGGCAACTTTAGCGCAACGCTGTAACACATTAAACAGACGAGCTGCGATGCGTCGGTCCTCGCGCGCACCGAACGGCGCACCACGGCATTAACCCGCCCTCTACGACACAAACGACCACAAAATGTATACGCCTGAACGACTCCATCAGATCGCTTAGTTGCCCTGCACCGTAATCCGAGTTATGCGAGTCTGCGCCGACGACCTAACGCGGGCAATAAATGGACCTCCAATTACTGCTTCTACCACATAACGAATCGTCATGTAGACTACATTTGTAGCCGGACAACTGACATCAACCACACAGCATTTCTAGTCGGACAGACGTTCTCGTGCACGCAGCACACTTCAGTACCAGCAGACTACTTCGTTTGTAGGCCCGGTAAACGTGATGGCATGGGTCGTCGGAGTTTGCACAAAAAACACAATCCAATGACGACGTTGCCCCACGTTGCCCGACATGGGACACGTCGACAAAAATCCGGGAAGGGATAAATCAAACGGCCCACACGCCGGCAACACTACAGCAGACCACTGCACCCCTACCGATGCCGCCTCGAGAATCCAGATTCGCCGCCTCCCCCACGGAACACCGAACAGCCTTGACTGCCACCTCTCGTGGCGCAGACTCGTTTAACACGTAAAACCGCCCCAACCCCCTTCCCACGCGGTGCATACTCGGTCACCGCTGACATCGCTCCCGCCTCCCATCGACGATGCCTCCATCAGCGCAAACAACCGCCTCCACCAACGCCATGCGGGAGAACACAGAACACCGCCTCTCTCCAAATCCAACGGCGGAAAAACCCTGCCAAAAACACCAGATAGCGTCCGCGCAACAAGGCGCGTGTAGAACAAACCTAAACACAAGAACGAGACAAAAGCTACACAGTAACCGATACTAAGAGACATCCACTGAGTAGAGATGTTTGTAGATGACTCATAATACCTGTCCAAGAAAAGAATCGTCTAATCGGCCCCAGCCGGACGGCCTGATAGAAAACGGGAGGAAAAGTTAGGCACTTACAGGCATGATTTACACATATACAACAAAAAGACATCTGACATCACCCAATGGATGATCTTCTAGTACCAATAATCATGCAAAGCCAATTTTCTTTCTCCACGATAACTGATACTAAGAGACATCCACTAAGTAGAGATGTCTGCAGAAGACCCATAATACTTGCCCAAGAAAAGGATGAAGCGGAGGAGAAAGCCCCATCCCCAAATGTGGCTAGCAAAAAGAACGCACTCGTCGTGGCGAGGGAGCGTGCCTCCTCCGCAATGGGAACCTGCCAGGAACACTGCTGAGCACCCGGGGTAAACCCAACAGATGCCAACTGATCTAGGTCCCCGGTCGACCAAGCAGAGACAACGCCGGCGCCGCGACACCCACCGTCGGAAGAACCTCCTGCGCCCAACACAAGAACAAGCAGAGGCAACGGCAGCGTGTCCACACGCACAGCCGGAGTAACCTCCAGCGCCCAAAACAGGCGCGCGCCCCAAGGTCGCCCCACCTCCTACGCACCACGAAACATGACCAAGAGAAACCACCGGAAATACCGCTCCCGAAGAATATACTTGAACACCTCCCCGAGCCATTGCTGATCTACAACAAAACGAGATGTCAATAAAACACCGTTTGTCGGCGCCTCACGAGAACAACACCATCTTCACCACCGCAAAACCGATAGCACGTAACATCGACCAATCCCCCACCGGGCAAGCGAACGGCGTAGATGGACAGACCACCCACGTCAGAGACGCGCAAAAAATAACGAAGTAAGCAGACCAACGAGCAAACGAAACAGCGACGACGAACCGAATGGACCACACCAACCAAACAGTCGAACAGATCAAGCAAACACCCCTCGAAACACCAGCGGAACCAGAACGCGCAGGAAATCAAAAGCAAAACAAAGGTCAAAAGCACGCAAGACCGTAAATGCGAAAACCAACCAAAAATGAAAACTCCACTGCAATACGCAGCAGGCGAGCAAGCGGCCCCAGCAAAACCAATTGTGGTCCACTCCAACCACCGCCGGCGGGAAGCAGCAGCAAGATGTGCCGACGGCGGCGCCGGGCAGCCAACCGAAACAGAGAGCAAAACGGGTCACAACAAGCACGACATGGGACGAAACCAAACATCCAAGCAAACCAACTACAAGGCAAACCAAGCAAGGAGGGGAACAAACGGGACGCGGTATATATAAAAAGAAGACGAAACAGGCCAAGTAAGAGAAGAGAATGATAAAGACACGAAGCAGCGCCAGCCTGGAACACACGCGACGAACCGCGCGGGGATTACATGCGCCCAAAGGCCCTACAAACAAACAAACATGACGGAAAAAACAAGCCGCGTCAACCAAGGCAGCGCATGAAGGCAGACGTAGGCGGAGCACGAGCAGGAGTACTACAAACGAGGCGAGGAAAACAGGCCGTGCCACCCAAGGGAGCACATGCAGCCCACGAAGGCAGACGCAGGAGGAGCACCACCGGGAACACTACAAATAAGGCGGGGAAAACAAGCCGCACCAACCAATGCAGCGCATAAAGGCAGACACAGACGGAGCACGAGCAGAAATGCACGCGCGAAGTGAACAACGGTTTTCACCTAACAAAAAAGGGCGTGCACACGTAGAACAGCGTACGTACGCCCAAAAAAAAAGCAGAACCAGACAAGGCCACGTACACAGGAACCAATCGTGACCCAAAAAGGGCAAGGCGAAAACAAGAGACGAGAAACAACAAGCAAAACAAGAACAGACAAGTTAGAAGCAACCGTGAGCGGCATCAACCGGTCACATCTCAAACCCCGTGAGAGCAACCAGGAGGAGGAACAGGTAACCAACCGGCTACTCCCAGGAACACCGGGCAAACACCGGTCTCCACCGGCACGACCGGCTGGGCTGAAACGTCGAAAGAGGAACAGAAGCAAGGACAGCAACCGGCAGGAATGGGAGCACACCCGACAAGCGCTAAAAAGACGACAAAAGTTACATAGTAACTCTTCCCCCCAGCCAACCAGAGCACCACACGTCGTCCACAACGGCACACGTGTCGCTCGACGGTTGGCTAGGGTCGCGGGGCGCGAAGATCGCCGGAATCCCACGAGCTTTGTGATACGTCTCCAACGTATCCATAATTTCTGCTGTTCCATGCTTATATTATACCATTTGCTACATGTTTTATATACACTTCATATCACTTTTATGCATTTTCTGGGACTAACCTATTAACAAGATGCCACAGTGCCAGTTCCCTGTTTTCTGCTGTTTTTGGTTTCAGAAAGTTACTTCTGGAAATATTCTCGGAATTGCACGAAACAAAAGGCCAAGTCCCTATTTTTCCAACACGTACACGGAGTCCGAAGGAGAGACGAAGGAGAGCCACGAGGTGGCCAAACCACCTGGCGCGGGCCCACCCCGCGCGCCACCTGTGGTTTGGGCCCCTCGGGGGTCCGCCGACATCGCCCCTTCGCCTATTTATTCCCCGAGACGTGAAAACCCTAAAACACCGAGCCTTTCATCCAGAACATATTCGCTGCCGCCGCCGTCGTCAACCCTAACTCGGGGGGTTCTGAAGCTCTTCCCGGCACCCTGCCGGAGAGGGGAATCATCACCGGAGGGCTCTACATCGCCATGCCCGCCTCCGGAGTGATGCGTGAGTAGTTCATCCTTGGACTATGGGTCCATAGCAGTAGCTAGATGGTTGTCTTCTCCACTTGTGCCATCATGTTTAGATCTTGTGAGCTGCCTATCATGATCAAGATCATCTTATTGTAATGCTACATGTTGTGTTTGCTGGGATCTGACTTATATTGATACCTATGTGGAGCTGAATATTATATTATCATGTCTATGTCATTTGTGATCTTGCATGCTCTCCGTTACTTGTTGAAGCCTTGGCCAAGTGAATACTTGTGACTCCAAGAGGGGGTATTTATGCATGATAGTTGGGTTCAACCTCTATTTAACCTGGGATAGTGACAGCAAGTTCTAAGGTTGTAGATGTGTTGTTGCCACTAGGGGTAAAACAGCAATGCTTTATTCAAGGATGAATGTATTGTTTACATTACGCACATTACTTAATGCAATTGTCTGTTGCTTGCAACTTAATACTGGAAGGGGTACGGATGTTAACCGGAAAGTGGACTATTTAGGCATAGATGCATGCTGGATAGCGGTCTATGTACTTTGTCGTAATGCCCAAATGAATCTCATAGTAGACACCACAGCTCACACATGCATGTTATATGCACTTATCAATTGTCAATTGCCCAGCTGTAATTTGTTTACCCAGCATGTTAGTTATCTTATTGGAGAGACACCACTAGTGAACTGTGGACCCCGGTCCATTCTTTTACATCTGAAATACAATCTACTGCAATCATTGTTCTCTACTGTTTTATGCAAACAAACATCATTTCCATTCGATACGTTTAACCCTTTGTTTTCAGCAAGCCGGTGAGATTGACAACCTCACTGTTAAGTTGGGGCAAAGTAATTTGATTGTGTTGTGCAGGTTCCACGTTGGCACCGGAATCCCTGGTGTTGCGCCGCACTACACTCCTTCACCAACACCTTCGAAGCAACCTCGTTTTCCTACTGGTTCGATTAAACCTTGGTTTCATACTGAGGGAAAACTTGCTGCTGCACTCATCATACCTTCCTCTTGGGGTTCCCAACTGACGTGTGACGTACAAGCATTGTTTCTGGCACTGTTGCCGGGGAGATATTCCCTCGTCAACTTAGAGCCACCAACACGTTTTCTGGCGCCGTTGCCGGGGAAAACCGAATTGCTTCTGCAAGGGGAGTCTCTCACACCCAATCTCTTTACTTTGTTATTTGTCTTGCTTAGTTTATTTTTATTTAGTCTTGTTTGCTCTCTTTATCAAAAACACAAAAAAATTAGTTACTTGTTTAATTCAGTTTGATTTTGTTTTTCAAAATGAATGCTCCTGAAGTTGAAGTTCGTTCTTTTAGGCAACTAGGAGGTGAAAATTTGAAAGATGCTTGGTATAGAATTAGTGATGCTCATCATAGATGTACTAAGAAACACTCTACCACTATCCTCCTTAGGAACTTTTATGTTGGTATCTCTAGTTGGTATAGGTATGTTCTAGACACTCTTACAGGTGGAAATTTCTTGGGTACTCCTGCTTTAGAAGCCTGTAATATTATTGAAAGTTTGGTAGGAACACCACCCACTAAAGATATTAAAATTGAGATCACCTTGGAGGATGTTATAAATAAGTTAGACTCTATGGAGAATTTTTTTCCAAATTTTCTTGATTGTATTGGTAAGACTAATGAATCAATAGCCACCATCAATGAAAGAATCACTGTTCTTGAGGATAATAATATCCATGACACCCAAAATCATAGAATTGATGAGTTAGAGGAAGCTATTGAAACCTTAAGTTCAACCTTTACTTCTCTTAAGTCTAAAAAGGAGAAAGTTTATGTGGGTAGAGAGCAAAAGTTTATGTATGTTCCTAAAGTGCCAAAACCAAAGACTCATTATGAGCTTAAAATTGATAAAACTTTTAGTACGGTTAAAGGTAATGAAACACCTCCAGGAACATCTAAGATACCCATTGTTACAAGCTGTGTGTTGGAAGAAGCTTTTGATGATTTGAATGATTTGCCACTTGACAACACTTGATTTTCACTTTCTGCGCCTAGCTGAAAGGCGTTAAAGAAAAGCGCTTATGGGAGACAACCCATCGTTTTTATTTGCTGTTATTTTTGTTTTCTTTGAGTCAAGGAGTTTTGTTACTTCTGTAGCAACTCCTTTGTATCTTTATTTTATCGCAATGTTGTGCCAAGTAAAGTTCTATATTGAAAGTTGATGCAAGATTTGGATTTCTGCGCAGTGACAGATTTTTAGCTGTCACGGATTTGAGCTTATCTCCCTGTAGAAAATTCAAAAAATTCTGAAAAAATCACGCATATTCCTGAGATATGTACGCAACTTTCATTATTTTAGGCCAGATCCATCTGAGCAACTTAAGTGCCTCGAAAAAATTCGTCATTCCAGACTGTTCTGTTTTTGACAGATTCTGCCTTTTGTTTTGCATTCGCTCTTTTACTGTGTTTGTGTGGATTTCTTTGCTCCACAAAGCATTGGTGGCTGTAGCTAATGTCCAGAAGCTTTGGGATTGATTGTATCATTACAGAATATGAGAATTTTTGATTATGCACTAACCCTCTAATGAGAACTGTCTTGAGTTTGGTGTGAAGGAAGTTTTCAAGGATCAAGCGAGAAGGGTGATATTATGTGATCAAGAAGAGTGAAAAGCCTAAGCTTGGGGATGCCCCCGTGGTTCATCCCAACCATATTCAGAGAGACTCAAGCGTCTAAGCTTGGGGATGCCCAAGGCATCCCCTTCTTCATCAACAAACTTATCAGGTCATCTCTAGTGAAACTATATTTTAATTCTTTCACATCTTATGCGCTTTACTTGGAGCGTCTGTGTGTTTTTATTTTTGTTTTTGTTTGAATAAATTCGGATCCTAGCAATCCTTGTGTGGGAGAGAGACACGCTCCGCTTTTTCATGTGAATACTCATGTTCTTCACTTATATTTGTTGAGTATTCTTAACTAGCTACTGCAGTGCTTTTAGCTCCTGTTTTTCATGCATCTCTTCGAGCTGTTAGCACTTGTTTATAAATACTCTCTTGCTGCATTATATTATCATTTGGAGAGTTTATGTTTAAATAAATTGATTGGTGTTTGTTTGGAAGAAAGAAAATGCTACATGTAGTAGTTGGTATTGGAAAAGACATATGCATTCTTGTAGATCATTGTCTTGTTTCGATTTGATGCTTTGCAATTGTTTTGAGCTCTCAAGTAGATCATGTTTAAGCTCTTGCATCATGTAGTTAAAGCCTAGTAGTGGAGAACTACCGTAGAGCTTGTTGAGACTTGGGATGCATATTTGTTCTCTCTAAGGTCTAGATATTTTCTGGTAAAATGTTTGAGCAACAAGGAAGACAGTGTAGAGTCTTATAATACTTGCAATATGTTTTTATGTGATTCTTGCTGTACCGGTTTATACTTGTGTTTGCTTCAAACAACCTTGCTAGCCTAAACTCTGTACTGAGAGGGAATGCTTCTCGTGCATCCAAAACTTGAGCCAAAACCCATGCCATTTGTGTCCACCATACCTACCTACTATGTGGTATTTCCTGCCATTCCAAGTAAATATTTCATGTGCTACCTTTAAACTATTCAAAACTTTATTACTCCTTATTTGTGTCAATGTTTTATAGCTCATGAGGAAGTATGTGGTGTTTTATCTTTCAATCTTGTCATTTACTTCTGACAGACTTTCACCAATGGACTAGTGGCATATACATCCGCTTATCCAATAATTTGCAAAAAGAGCTGGCAACGGGGTGCCCAGCCCCAATTAATTACAACTTTCATTAATAATTCTCTTCACATGTTTTGCCCTGATTTATCAGTAAGCAACTTAATTTGCAAATAGACACTCCTCCATGGTATGTGAATGTTGGAAGGCACCCGAGGATTCGGTTAGCCATGGCTTGTGTAAGCAAAAGGTTGGGAGGAGTGTCATCTATAAAGAAACTAAAATACATGTGTAAACAAAAGAGAAGAGGGATGATCTACCTTGCTGGTAGAGATAACGTCCTTCATGGGAGCCGCTCTTGAAAGTCTGGTTGACAAGGGGGTTAGAGTGCCCACTACCATTCGTTGACAACAACAAACACCTCTCAAATACTTATTTTGTGCTCTCTATATGCTTTCGAAAACTTAAAAAGCTCTAGCACATGATTTAATCCCTGCTTCCCTCTGCGAAGGGCCTATCTTTTACTTTATGTTGAGTCAGTTTACCTACTCCTTTCTATCTTAGAAGCAAACACTTGTGTCAACTTTGTGTGCATTGATTCTTACATGTTTACTTATTGCACTTGTTATATTGCTTTATGTTGACAACTATCCATGAGATATACATGTTACAAGTTGAAAGCAATGCTGAAACTTAATCATCCTTTGTGTTGCTTCAATGCCTTTTACTTTGAATCTATTGCTTTATGAGTTACCTCTTATGCAAAACTTTTTGATGCTTGTCTTGAAAGTACTATTCATGAAAAGTTTTTGCTTATATGATTCATTGTTTACTCTTTATCTATTTGTTAGCAAACTATAGATCATTGCTTTGAGTCACTTCATTCATGACATGAGCCTTGCAATATATTGATCAAGATTGTGTGAAAGCATGTCTCCTCAGAAATTATTTGTTGTTATCGTTTTACCTACTCGAGGACGAGTAGAACTAAGCTTGGGGATGCTTGATACGTCTCCAACGTATCCATAATTTCTGCTGTTCCATGCTTATATTATACCATTTGCTACATGTTTTATATACACTTCGTATCACTTTTATGCATTTTCTGGGACTAACCTATTAACAAGATGCCACAGTGCCAGTTCCCTGTTTTCTGCTGTTTTTGGTTTCAGAAAGTTACTTCTGGAAATATTCTCGGAATTGCACGAAACAAAAGGCCAAGTCCCTATTTTTCCAGCACGTACACGGAGTCCGAAGGAGAGACGAAGGAGACGAGGTGGCCAAACCACCTGGCGGCGCGGGCCCACCGCCGCGCCAGCCTGTGGTTTGGGCCCCTCGGGGGTCCGCCGACATCGCCCCTTCGCCTATTTATTCCCCGAGACGTGAAAACCCTAAAACACCGAGCCTTTCATCCAGAACATATTCGCTGCCGCCGCCGTCGTCAACCCTAACTCGGGGGGTTTCTGAAGCTCTTCCCGGCACCCTGCCGGAGAGGGGAATCATCACCGGAGGGCTCTACATCGCCATGCCCGCCTCCGGAGTGATGCGTGAGTAGTTCATCCTTGGACTATGGGTCCATAGCAGTAGCTAGATGGTTGTCTTCTCCACTTGTGCCATCATGTTTAGATCTTGTGAGCTGCCTATCATGATCAAGATCATCTTATTGTAATGCTACATGTTGTGTTTGCTGGGATCTGACTTATATTGATACCTATGTGGAGCTGAATATTATATTATCATGTCTATGTCATTTGTGATCTTGCATGCTCTCCGTTACTTGTTGAAGCCTTGGCCAAGTGAATACTTGTGACTCCAAGAGGGGGTATTTATGCATGATAGTTGGGTTCAACCTCTATTTAACCTGGGATAGTGACAGCAAGTTCTAAGGTTGTAGATGTGTTGTTGCCACTAGGGGTAAAACAGCAATGCTTTATTCAAGGATGAATGTATTGTTTACATTACGCACATTACTTAATGCAATTGTCTGTTGCTTGCAACTTAATACTGGAAGGGGTACGGATGTTAACCGGAAAGTGGACTATTTAGGCATAGATGCATGCTGGATAGCGGTCTATGTACTTTGTCGTAATGCCCAAATGAATCTCATAGTAGACACCACACTCACACATGCATGTTATATGCACTTATCAATTGTCAATTGCCCAGCTGTAATTTGTTTACCCAGCATGTTAGTTATCTTATTGGAGAGACACCACTAGTGAACTGTGGACCCCGGTCCATTCTTTTACATCTGAAATACAATCTACTGCAATCATTGTTCTCTACTGTTTTATGCAAACAAACATCATTTCCATTCGATACGTTTAACCCTTTGTTTTCAGCAAGCCGGTGAGATTGACAACCTCACTGTTAAGTTGGGGCAAAGTAATTTGATTGTGTTGTGCAGGTTCCACGTTGGCACCGGAATCCCTGGTGTTGCGCCGCACTACACTCCTTCACCAACACCTTCGAAGCAAACCTCGTTTTCCTACTGGTTCGATTAAACCTTGGTTTCATACTGAGGGAAAACTTGCTGCTGCACTCATCATACCTTCCTCTTGGGGTTCCCAACTGACGTGTGACGTACAAGCATTGTTTCTGGCACTGTTGCCGGGATATATTCCCTCGTCAACTTAGAGCCACCACTTTGTTATAGTGTAGTATGTAGTATGTGACTGACGCCAGCACCGGCTCCTTGTTCCTACTGTCTACGGCGCCACTAGAAACAAGCTCAAAGATGCTTTCTTTCAAGAACTTAGGGCAACTCCAACGGGCTGATCCATTTGGCCCGTTTGTGTCCGTTTCTGTCCGATTTGGAAAATAAGACAGCCAAATGCGTCGTCCGTTCTTTTGTCCGCGCGGACCCAATTCGGGCCCAAATTTTAGCCGAAATTGCGTCGGCGCGGACACGCGCGGTCGACCGCGTAGCGCTCCCCTTGACCTCCCCCTGGCCCACCCGGCAGTCACACGAAACCCTCACTCCCCTCTTTTCCACCCCCGACTCCTAGCTCGCACCACGCGCAAACCCTATGGCCGACGATGGAGCCGCCGCCGCCACCACCGCAGCAACCAAGAAGGGCCGAGCTGGCGCCGCCTTGCTCAAGCCAAAGAAAGAGCTCACCCTGGACGAGAAGAAGAGGGAGGCGAGAAGCGCAAGAATCGGAGGCACAACTTGAAGCATAAGAATGTCGTCGAGCAGCTCGAGGCCACCATGGCCGCGGAGGCCATTGCAACAACCGCGGTGGAGGCCGCCGCAAAGGCCGCCACCAACACTGAAACCATCACCACCAAAGCCACCACGGCAGCCCTCATCATGCTCGGGCTCGCCGTGGTCAGTCCCCCACCCTACCGGTCGCGGCTGCCAGCTCCGCGTCGTCGGCCAAGCCACCGAGGAAGCCGTCTCCGCCGTCTCCACCACGCCGTCGCCCACGATGGGTTTGCGCCCGTCGCCTCGCCCGTACTGCCCCGACCGGCAACTCTTGCCTTTCCGCTTCACTGGAAATGGGCGATTCCAGCTAGGGCGGGCCAGCAGGCCGCTGGACCTCAACCTCGGTCTTCCTGCCGGTGGCACCGTGCTGGCTAGGAAGGCGCAACGGGTGATCCCTGCGGCCAACCTCCCCGACGCCCGCAACCTGCTCGGTGAAATGATGCCCCCTAGCCGGACAACGCTAGGTACTATGACGAGGGCAACGAGGACGCGTTCATGGTCGGCATGATCTACGATGGTGGTGTAGGAGTTTGCGCGATAGAAAACAAAAAAATTCTCTCACATGCGGAAGCAACACTCAAGATCCAATCTAGAAGATGCTAGTAAGGGGAGAGTAGTTCATCGTACCCTCGAAGAACACGCGCGTTGAACGTTTAATTCAACACAGCTCGGTGAAGTAGTTGACGATGTTTTGATCCGATCAGCATCGCAAACGAGCAGCACCTCCGGAGGCTTGCACACATACAGCTCGATGACGTCTCCCTCTTCTTGATCAAGCAAGCTAGAGGGAGAAGTAGGTGGGATTGATTCCAGCAGCACGACGGTGTGGTGGTGGATATGGTGGAGAGTTCTCGCGAGCAGGGCTTCGCCAAGCGGTGCGCGGGAGGTAGGGGAGCAGCAAGCAAGTGGTGCGGCCAAGCCTTAGCTTCTTGGTGCGCCTCTCCATCTCTTTATATAGGCCAGGGCTGCAGCCACTTTATTTCAAAGTAGAAACTCCCTCTTTCAATAGTGGTAACCCCCTCTCATTTAAAAGGTGGTAACCCCCTCTTTCAAGAGTGGTAACACCACTTTTAAAGGGCTACCCATTGAATGGCTGCATGGACCAAGTAGGCCTGGTAAAATGGACCAGTGGCCACCCTTGGTCGTTGGGCAGGTGGGCCCCACAGTGGGACCCTTCGGAACCTTCTAGAACATTCCGACACTCTGCCGAAAAAATCCGAACTTTTTCGAAACCCTGAAATCAACTTGCCATATATAAATCTTTACCTCCGGACTCTTCCGAGCTCCTCGTGATGTCTAGGATCTCATCCGAGACTCCGAACAACATTCGGACACCATTAACAAAATTATCCCAGAGCTACTCTAGTGTTACCGAACGTTAAGTGTGTGACCCTACGGGTTCGAGAACGTGTAGACATGATCGAGACACCTCTCCGATCAATAACCATTAGAGGACAACGAAGATATTTATCGGTTGAACCACTATGTCGTGGACTACTATAATCCATCTACAATTTCCTTTGTCACGCGATATTTTACTTACCCGAGATTTGATCATCGGTATCACTATACCAAGTTCGATCTCATTACCGGTAAGGACTCTTTACTCGTTCCGTAATACAACATTCTCTGTGACTAACTCATTAGTCATGTGCTTGCAAGCATTACTGAATGTACACTACCGAGTGGGCCCAGAGTATATCTCTCCGAAACATGGAGGGACAAATCCCAGTCTTGATTCATGTAATTCAAAAAGTACTTTCCGAGATACCCGAAAGACACCTTTATGATCACTCTGTCACGAAGCGATGGTTGATGTCCCCAAAGTATTCTTCCGGTACCCGGGAATAACATGATCTCATGGTCTAAGAAACAGGATACTTGACAATAAAAGGCATGACAATATAAACTTAATGAAACAATCAATATTGTTATGTTTAGTCGGGTCTGTCCTTCACGTCATTCTTCCAATGACATGGTCCCGTTAATTAATTAACAACTCATGTTCATGGTTAGGAAACCATAACCATCATTAATTAACGAGCTAGTCTAGTAGAGGCTTACTAGGGACGCGTGTTGTTTATGCAACCACACATGTATTATGTTTCCGTTAATACAGTTATAGCATGGAAAATAAACATATATCATGAACATGGAAATGATAATAACATTTTTTATTATTGCCTCTAGGCATATTTCCAATAGGTGGCATACCTATCGAAGATCAAGAGATCCAAGACCCGACCGGAGGCCAGGAGTCCATTGATGGCGTCTACATCGACGAAGAGACATTGTTCGAGGCGGAGCTCACTCAGATTGACGGCCAACAAAGGAGCGCCACAGTGTGAGGACGATAGCATACTCCATTGATGAGGACAAGATGCTTTGCGAATCATGGATGGAGATGGGAAAACCGCAAATCTTGGGGACCGAGCAAAAGGGAACGGCCTTTTGGAAGAGGGTTCATGATCACTTTCATGAGGAACGGTGCTATGAGCCCCATAAGTTTGAGAGTGTCCGCAATGAGTTGTCACTCCAAAAGAGGTGGGGGTTCATCCAATCGGAGTGCAACAAGTTTGTTGGCGCCTATGAAGATGTTGAGCGCCGCCCCGTGAGTGGAATTGGTGTCAAGGACTTGGTATGATGCTATCATCCCCGGACTGTTTTCGTCCCCTCTTTTTTATGAATGTATGATCATAACTCTCTATGTTTCATTGCATATGTAGGCCTTCAAGCTTTGGAGACCTTCAAGTCCCAAAACGGGAACAAACCATTCACCTTGATCCATTGTTGGCGCGAGATCAAGGATTGCCCCAAGTGGAAAGAACTTGTGGTGTTCATGAGAAGAGGAGGGGCCGCACCGGCCGTGGCAAGGAGGAGCCAAGCGACAAGAGGCCAAGGGGGAGGACCAACACCAAGCTAGAGGGCAAGAGAGATGTGCAAACCATTGCTTTGCAAGATACCTTGAAGGGGTTTATCTCCCAAAAGGACAAGTCAACCGAGAAGAGGGAGGAGAGGGAGGAGAGGAAGCGCCAGGAGAGAGAAGAGAACTCCAAGAACTTCTTCGAGATACAAAAGAGGAAGCTTGCGATTAAGGAGGAGAATGCCCGCTCTAGGGCCATTGAGGTGAAGGCCAAGGCTAGGGAAGTTGAGCACGCTCTACTCACCGAGGAGACCCGGATCATGACGGCCGACTTTGACATCTTGACCCCTAGGAACAGGGCTTGGTTTGAGAAGAAGCAGAAGTGGTTCATGGAGCGAGATGATTGATCATCTCATCTGTGGTAAGTGGTTGATGGACGTCGAACTATGGCCGGGGCATGGAAGTGGCCTTGTGTAATATTTTGGGTAAACTATTCGTATGGCCGACACGGCATGGCATGACTTTGCTAAACTTGCTAACTATTTGTTGCCGACAGGCAAGTTATTTTGCTTATTTTGTATTATTTGCATGACTATGTTTAATTGTGTGAAATGTGGCCAAGTGAGAAAAAAATAGGCAAGGCACGAACCAAATGGGTCGATGCGTTGGGTTCGCTGGCCAGGAATGGCCGACATGGGCCGGACGATGTCTGTTCGGCAACCCAAACGACCAAAAACAGACACAAAATGTGTCTGAAATGGTCGCGCGTTGAAGTTGCTCTTAAAGATGAGAAATCAGCCTCAGGTGTATAATGTTAGTCACGGGTGACTTTAACCAAATCTATCATGCTCGCTGACGAAAATCATTTGAACTCCAACGGAAGTCGCATGATACTCTTCCCCAAGGAAACTATATAGCTATTCTCAAGAAAATAATCTATGCTGTGTTTGGCTTAGTCTTTTCTGGAGAGAAACAGAGGTCTGCATGCTTTAAGTTATACTGTTATGAAACTAAAATCCACCTGGAAATAATCAATAAAGAACTAATACCTGCAATTTAAAGAAAATGAGCAGATATTCTTAAGCCGTTTCTCTGTAAGAGCACAAAAGCGCCTGTGGGCATCGTCAGTGAAACAGGCAACATGTCTAATCGCTATACATGCTGACTCGCGGGGCCAGCTGGAATGGACAATAGGCGCCCTGAGCAGCGGATCAGACGACCAGAAAGATCAAATCGCTGAGGAGGCGGCTGGAGGTCTTAATGTTTATACTTTTAGATATACATGGAGGATGAATCTTGAATATGTCGATTGGGTTTCAAAAGCATCCCAGAAAGTAAGAGATCTTGCTTATCCGATATATCCATCCTACTATTCCCAACCATCATGTCGCCTCCTCTGTCGACTTAGGAAAAAACCTAGCCCCCTCTCCCCCCCCCCCCCCCATAGTGCCTGCCACCCCCCTATAAAAATTTGATTATCAGAAACCTTGAAACTAATGGTGAATCACAGTGACTGAATCTCCCATATTGTTAAAAAGCATATTCTAAACATGGGCTCTTTTACGGTACAAATTACTGTGCAATGGCTAGTATTGATCTATCTCAACCGTCCATTGTGTGGACCTCTCCTTCGGCAACAAGTGCGAGCCGCGCGTGCACCTAATGCGTGCCTGCATCTGCCTAACAAAGAGGCAACGCCATGACCTGGCGCCAGGCAACTAGCCGCACTCACGCATAGCTCGACACCGACGACAAGGCCCGGACACACACCTCACCAGGGCCGAAGCGATGTTTTTTTTTTTGCACAAGGAGCACCCCCGAAGGGGCTGGAAGCATCATATTAAATCCAAGCGGTGGAAGTACATGTCGTTACAAAGGACCCCATAAGATAAAGTACAACACATAGGTCCCTGGTAATTGCAGAAAAGACCTTTCAGACAGATGAAAAAACACAATCAGGTCCTTCTCTTTTCCACCACCGAGCCGCCGCACGACCTCCACCGAAGCGGGGACGAAACCACTTGCAACCGAGTAGACGTTGAACGCAACAGCAAACTCGAAAGGGGCCTCTCACAGGAGGTAAAATTTGCCGGAGCCCTTAGCCGCTTCTGGATAGGCCATTGCCTGGCCTTGGATGTCGGACGGCTACAACCTGCCGCCGAGGTAGTGCTCAAGAAGATTGCTTCCCAGCTCCAGAGCTGCTTGAAGCTGCTGCTCACCCCATCCTCGCCTCCATTCTTCGCCACCACAGCACCTAATGGAAGAAGAGTAATAAAGGAACAGTAGTACCTCACAGCCCAGAACTCGTCGCCGACGCCATCGGAGGCAAGCGGCCCGCCGTCAGACTCGCCATTCCTGCCACGGATGGGAGGAGACAGGCGTAGAAGATTGGCTCGGTGAAGAGTCCGAAGAGCAGACGTGTTCAGGCAGCGGGTAAAACTCGATGATGAAGAACTCCACCATGGAGCTCGAAGCATCAACAAATCCTTCCACTCCAGCAGCTTGATACGTCTCAAACGTATCTATAATTTTTGATGTTCCATGCTTGTTTTATACCAATTGCTACATGTTTTGCATCTACTTTATATCACTTTTATACATTTTTTGGGACTAACCTGTTAACAAGATGCCGAAGTGCCAGTTCCTGTTTTCTGCTGTTTTTGTATTCCAGAAAAGCTAGTCTGGAAATATTCGGAATTGGACGAAACTACACGGGGTGCCTATTTTTCCAGAACACGCCTGACGGAGCGAAGGAGCAGTAGAGGAGGGCCACCAGGAGGCCACACGCACCCAGGCCGCCGCCTTTTCGCCTACTTATTCCCCCCGACGCGAAAACCCTAAGTACCTGAGCAAATATCCACGAAAAGATCCAGAGACGCCGCCGTCGTCAACCCTAGCTCGGGAGGGTTCAGAACCTCTTCCCGGCACCCTGCCGGAGAGGGGAATCGTCACCGGAGGCTTCTACATCGCCATGCCTGCCTCCGGAGTGATGCGTGAGTAGTTCATCCTTGGACTACGGGTCCATAGCAGTAGCTAGATGGTTGTCTCTCCACTTTGTGCCATCATGTTTAGATCTTGTGAGCTGCCCTACATGATCAAGATCATATTATTGTAATGCTACATGTTGTGTTTGCTGGGATCCGATGAATATTGAATATTATGTCAAGTTGATTATCAATCTATCTTATATGTTATTTAAGATCTTGCATGCTTTCCGTTACTCGTAGATGCTTTGGCCAAGTAGATGCTTGTAACTCCAAGAGAGAGTATTTATGCTAGATAGTGGGTTCATGTCTCCGTTTAACCTGGGACAGTGACAGAAAGTTCTAAGGTTGTGGATGTGCTGTTGCCACTAGGGATAACCTAACGATGCTATGTCCACGGGCATATGTGTTTGTTTACATTACGCACTTTACTTAATGCAATTATCCGTTGCTTGCAACTTAATACCAACGGGGGACTCGGATGACAACCCGGCGGTGGATTATTAGTCATAGATGCTGTTGGATAACGGTCTATGTATTATGTCGTAATGCCCAATTAAATATCATAGTAGTCAACATGTCATGTATATGCATTGTCATGCGCTCACTATTCGTCAATTGCCCAGCTGTAATTTGTTCACCCAACATGTTAGTTATCTTTTATGGAGAGACACCACTAGTGAACTGTGGACCCCGGTCCATTCTTTTACACTGATTAAACAACCACAAACTGCAAACTGTTCCTTTTTCATTCTCTGCAATTTAATACTCATTTTCCACACCATACGTTTAATCCTTTGTTTTCAGCAAGCCAGTGAGATTGACAACCTCACTGTTTCGTTGGGGCAAAGTAGTTTGATTGTGTTGTGTGCAGATTCCACGTCAACAGTCCAGACTCCCTGCGACAGCTATTTTTCTGGCGCCGTTGACAACCTTCTGAAGAGTTGCTGCTCCTACTGGTTCGATAACCTTGGTTTCTTTCTGAGGGAAAACTTGCTGCTGACTACATCATACCTTCCTCTTGGGGTCTCCCAACGAACGTGTGTTTCACGTCATCAAGCTATTTTTCTGGCGCCGTTGCCGGGGAGACAGCAGTCTTCTGCAAGGGGAGTTTCACGCTTCCAATCTCTTTACTTTGTTTTTGTCTTGCTTAGTTTATTTTATTTTATCTTGTTTGCTTTCAATTATCAAAAACACAAAAAAATTAGTTACTTGCATTTAGTTTATTTTCAGTTTTGTTTCTTGTGTTATTATGTCTAGCTCTTTACTTGCTATCAATGGTTACTTTCCTTGAAACTAGTCCTATGGCTGAAAACAACATGAGAGAGCTTTATGAAATTTATCTTGAGTTGGGACATGAAGTGTTTGAAGAGAAAATTAAAAAGCCTATGGAACTTTATTTGCATAACAATCATGATAGTAGCAATGTTATTAGCATACATTCTTTGAACACCATTATTGCTAATGCCATGGAAAGCTCTAAGCTTGGGGAAGCTGGTTTTGATAAAAATGTTATTTTTAGTCCCCTAGCTTGGAGGAGGAAGAATGCTATATTGTCGAATGTCATGATTCTATTGAAATATCTCTTTTGATAAATTTGAAAAACATCCTCCTTGACTCAGTAAAGGAAATTGCAGAAAGTAAAAATGTGCTCCCTAATGTTATATATGATAATGCTCTTGATGATGGTCCTATATTGCCTAATGATATTAATTATACTACTATTGTCAAAAGTGGGTTTGATAACCCCACTTTTTGAGCTTAATAAAAATTATGTGTTTGTAGATCATGAAAATGCTTTATGTGATAGTTATATTGTTGAGTTTGTTCATGATGCTACTGAAAATTATTTTGAGAGAGGAAAATATGGTTATAGAAATCTTCATGTTATTAAATTTCCTCTCTTTATGATGAAAGTTTTGAGCTTTCTCTTGTGTTGCTTCTATATGATTTTTGCTTTAAGACCTAATGGTCCGTTGAAAGTTTTGAAGTTGCACTTGTTTTGCCTTCCTATGCTAGTCACTTTGTGCTTAATTGACTTGTTTTCTTATAAGACTCCTATGCATAGGAAGAGTGTTAGATTTAAACATGTTTTATATATGCTCCTTGATGCTCTCTTTTATGTTTCAACTCTCATCTTTATGTGAGCATCATAAAAATCACTATGCCTAGCTAAAAGGCATTAAAGAAAGCGCTTTTGGGAGGCAACCCATTATCTTTTATTTTCAGTTTAGTCAAGAGTTTGTTTACTTCTGTAGCAACTCCTTTGTATCTTTATTTTCTCGCATTGTTGTGCCAAGAGTAGCCTCTAATGTAAGATGATGCTTAATTTTGATTGCTGCGCAGAAACAGATTTTTGCTGTTCACTGTACGAAATTCCTAAAATCACCAGATTGTTAATTAAATCTGAAATTTTTGTGCGTAATCTTTATGAATGTCTGAAACTTTCATTAGTTCAGAGTTTTCGATCTGAGCGTCGTAAGTGCCTCGAAAAAATTCGTCTTTGCGGACTGTTCTGTTTTAGACAGATTATGCCTTTTTATTTTGCATTCTCTCTTTTACTAGTGTTGAGTGAAATTCTTTTTTGGGTGGAAGAGCTTCACATAACATCAGTGGCTGTAGCTAATGTTTAAAGTAACAAATCATATTGCGTCTTTATAGAACATGTGAATTTTTGATTATGCACTAACCCTCTAATGAGATCTACTTTGAGTTTGGTGTGACGGAAGTTTTCAAGGGTCAAGAGAGAAGGATGATATAATAGGATCAAGAAGAGTGAAGAGCTTAAGCTTGGGGAGGCTCCCATGGATCTCCCCAGCATATTTCAAGAAGACTCAAGCGTCTAAGCTTGGGGATGCCCAAGGCATCCCCTTCTTCATCGTCAAAATTATCAGGTCATCTCTAGTGAAACTATATTTTAATTCTTTCACATCATATGTGCTTTTCTTGGAGCGTCTGTGTGCTTTTATTTTCAGTATTGCACTTTTATTTTCAATAAAGCTTGACTGGACCCTAGCATTCTTGATTGGGAGAGAGACACGCTCCGCTTTTTCATGAGAATACTCCTATTCTTCACTTATATTTGTTGAGTATTCATATCTAGCGCTGTTCAGCTTTTAGCTCTTGTTTTCATGTATCTCTTGTCAGAGCTATTAGCTTTCTTTTGTAGAAAGTACTCTCTTGCTTCACTTATATTTGTTTGGAGAGTTGATGAAATAAATTGATTGGTGTTTGGTTGGTTCAGAAAATGTTGCATGTGGTAATTGGTATAAGGAAAAACTTGCTTAATCTTGTAGATCACTAAAATGGATAACTTGATGCTTGTCAATTGTTTTGAGTTAACAAGTAGATCATGATTAAATTGTGCATCACATGAGTTAAGCCTATTAGTGAAGAACTACCGTAAAGCTTGTTGAAAATTTGGTTTGCATCGGTGGTACTCTAAGGTCTAGATATTTTCTAATAACAGGGTTTGGTTAACAAGGAAGACGGTATGAAGTCTTATAACGTTTGCAATATGTTTGTCATATAAAACTTGGTGTACGGGTTGATATTCTTGTTTGCTTACATAACCTTGCTAGCCTAAACTCTGTACTGAGAGGGAATGCTTCTCGTGCATCCAAATCCTTGAGCCAAAATCCATGCCATTTGTGTCCACCATAACTACCTATATGTGGTATTTCCTTGCCACTCCAAGTAAATTTTTCATGTGCTACCTTTAAATTATTCAAAATGTTATTATTCCCTTTTTGTGTCAATGTTTACTAGCTCATGAGGAATTAGTGTGGTTATTCTTTATTCTATTTGTCGATGGACTTTTACACCTGGACTAGTGGCATATACATCCGCTTATCCAATAACTTGCAAAAAGAGCTGGCAACGGGGTGCCCAGTCCCAATTAATTACAACTTTAACCAATTAATTCTCTTCACACTTTTGCCCTGATTCATCAGTAAGCAATGACAAACAGTGAAATACCTGAATGTGTGTAAACCAAAGAGAAAGAGGGATGATCTGCCTTGCTGGTAGAAATAACGTCCTTCATGGGAGCCGCTCTTAAAAGTCCGTTCGACAGGTAGAATACTGTTCTCACCCGCTACCATTCGTTGACAATTAACAAACACCTCTCAAAAATAGATACTCCTCCATGGTATGTGATTGATGGAAGGCACCCGAGGATTCGGTTAGCCATGGCTTGTGTTAGCAAGGTTGGGAGGAGTATCAAATATTTTATGCAATCTCTATATGCTTTCAAAAACCTAAAAGCTCTAGCACATGATTTAATCCCTGCTTCCCTCTGCGAAGGGCCTTTCTTTTACTTTTATGTTGAGTCAGTTTTCCTATTCTTTCTGTCTTCCACAAGCAAACACTAGTGTCAACTTTGTTACAACATGCGTTATATGCAATGTATTGGACTTGTTATACTACTTTGTGTTGACAATATCCATGAGATAAATATGTTGAAAGTTGAAGCAAATGCTGAAACTAAATTCTTCCTTTGTGTTGATTAAATACCTTTTATTAGAAACTATTGCTTTATGAGTTAACACTTATGCAAAACTGTTTGATGCTTGTCTCGAAAGTACTATTCATGAAAACGTTTAGCTTGTGTGATTCATTGTTTACTCATTATCTATTTGGTAGCAAATTATAGACCATTGACTTGGATCACTTCATTCATTTACATGTGCCTTGCAATATTATATGATCAAGATTATGATAGTAGCATGTCACCTCAAAAATTATTTTGTTTTTATCGTTTACCTACTCGAGGACGAGTAGGAACTAAGCTTGGGGATGCTGATACGTCTCAAACGTATCTATAATTTTTGATGTTCCATGCTTGTTTTATACCAATTGCTACATGTTTTGCATCTACTTTATATCACTTTTATACATTTTTTGGGACTAACCTATTAACAAGATGCCGAAGTGCCAGTTCCTGTTTTCTGCTGTTTTTGTATTCCAGAAAAGCTAGTCTGGAAATATTCTCGGAATTGGACGAAACTACACGGGGGTGCCTATTTTTCCAGAACACGCCTGACGGAGCGAAGGAGCAGCAGAGGAGGGCCACCAGGAGGCCACACGCACCAGGGCGCGGGCCCCCCTCTGCCGCGCCCTGGGTGGTGTGGGCCCCTCGGGGGTCCGCAGCCGCCGCCCTTTCGCCTACTTATTCCCCCCGACGCGAAAACCCTAAGTACCTGAGCAAATATCCACGAAAAGATCCAGAGACGCCGCCGTCGTCAACCCTAGCTCGGGAGGGTTCAGAACCTCTTCCCGGCACCCTGCCGGAGAGGGGAATCGTCACCGGAGGCTTCTACATCGCCATGCCTGCCTCCGGAGTGATGCGTGAGTAGTTCATCCTTGGACTACGGGTCCATAGCAGTAGCTAGATGGTTGTCTCTCCACTTTGTGCCATCATGTTTAGATCTTGTGAGCTGCCCTACATGATCAAGATCATATTATTGTAATGCTACATGTTGTGTTTGCTGGGATCCGATGAATATTGAATATTATGTCAAGTTGATTATCAATCTATCTTATATGTTATTTAAGATCTTGCATGCTTTCCGTTACTCGTAGATGCTTTGGCCAAGTAGATGCTTGTAACTCCAAGAGAGAGTATTTATGCTAGATAGTGGGTTCATGTCTCCGTTTAACCTGGGACAGTGACAGAAAGTTCTAAGGTTGTGGATGTGCTGTTGCCACTAGGGATAACCTAACGATGCTATGTCCACGGGCATATGTGTTTGTTTACATTACGCACTTTACTTAATGCAATTATCCGTTGCTTGCAACTTAATACCAACGGGGGACTCGGATGACAACCCGGCGGTGGATTATTAGTCATAGATGCTGTTGGATAACGGTCTATGTATTATGTCGTAATGCCCAATTAAATATCATAGTAGTCAACATGTCATGTATATGCATTGTCATGCGCTCACTATTCGTCAATTGCCCAGCTGTAATTTGTTCACCCAACATGTTAGTTATCTTTTATGGAGAGACACCACTAGTGAACTGTGGACCCCGGTCCATTCTTTTACACTGATTAAACAACCACAAACTGCAAACTGTTCCTTTTTCATTCTCTGCAATTTAATACTCATTTTCCACACCATACGTTTAATCCTTTGTTTTCAGCAAGCCAGTGAGATTGACAACCTCACTGTTTCGTTGGGGCAAAGTAGTTTGATTGTGTTGTGTGCAGATTCCACGTCAACAGTCCAGACTCCCTCGACAGCTATTTTTCTGGCGCCGTTGACAACCTTCTGAAGAGTTGCTGCTCCTACTGGTTCGATAACCTTGGTTTCTTTCTGAGGGAAAACTTGCTGCTGACTACATCATACCTTCCTCTTGGGGTCTCCCAACGAACGTGTGTTTCACGTCATCACAGCTCGTCTGCAGTGCCGCCGGGATAACTGCCTTGCAACAACCGCCCACCTCGTTTCTTCTCCCCCCCGCCACCACGGCCGGCCAGGAGAAGCAGCGAAGCACACACACTGACCCGAAGCACCACGGGCGGCGCCAAGCTTCTTCCACCCCCCGCCTCCACGGCCGGCCAGAGAAGAAAGCACTCCACCAACGAGCGCACCGAGCCCGGCACCACTCGCTGCCACAAACGAGACGCCCATCCATCTCCTGCCCTCACCACCAAGGCCGACCGGAGGAAAATCCGAGAAGCTCGATTGTACCGCACCGAGCAGAGCCAGCACGCCACTACCTTATTGAGGAGAACGTCAGCCCTCTCCACCGCTTCTAGCTCCGACCAGAAGAGCAGCAAAGCAAGGAAGAATAACACTAAACTCCAGATCGGGCTGCTTCGATCCAGAGCTCCGCTCAAAGCTACGGGCAAAACGCCCCAGTCCGGCAAGCAGCCGAAGACTCTACAACTACTATATACAGAAGGAGAGACGCGGCTTTCCCTCAGCCTCTTCGGCCGGCGGCGCCGGCGGGAGAGGCTTTGGTCCGCCCAGCGACCACGAAGGTGCTCTCAGCTACAGTAGATGAGGAGAGAGAGGGAGAGAATAAGAATGACCCCGTGTGAAGCGATGTGTTTGCAGCAAGTATACGTACATGATAGTCCGCCGCCGCCGCGGCAGCGTTTCCCATGGCCGCGCTCATGTGTACCATAGCGGCCGGCACGCCAAAAAAAAACACGACACATGGACATTAGCACCCAGGGCTTATTTTTATAATAGAATCATTTTATAATAGAATCCCTCCTGGGTGAGAAATCAGGACTCGAACTCTAGTCTACAGGGTTGCACCGCTGTGCTCCTGCCACTAGGCCTCTGCCTAGTTCCAACCAGCTAAATTAGGGCATGTACAATGGTAGAAAAGTCGCGCCTTCTTTTAGCCATCCACATCATTTAGATAAGACAAAATTATAAGTTGTACAATGCATCATCTCTTATTGCCATCTCTAACAATTAATGAGACTTAATTATATTTAGTAGGAAATTGTAGTTCTAAGGGAAGACAAATTGTACAATGGTGAAATTAGCCTTCCCTTATTTCGTAAGAGATCGTCTCTTAGCTAAGGGAAGGCAACCTCCTCTTTCTTCATTCTCTCTCCTCCAACTAGACAAATATCCTACGGGTCAACGCTAAGAGAAGGCTGACGTCACCCCATTGTACATGCCCTTAAAGCCTCCCGGACGGACTAGATGGCATCGCATGTCTCGGTCCCCTGCCCACATGCGTACACCAGCGCACCGGACACCGCCAGTCTCGTTTATCTTCTTTTTTTACACAAAAGCCCAAATCTATTAAGAAATTACACCGGTACAGACACCCTGAAAAACAAGAAATTACAACGAAATCCTGGGGAAGACAGCCGCCGCTGCCGTCAACACGCACTGAAGGCACGCCGCCGCCAACATCGCTCCGGAGGAGCCTTGCTAAGGCAAGCAGCCGGGAGTCCTTCAAGAAAGGGGCCTCGAAGGCCCTACGCGCCGAAGGAGAAGCCGTCGTCTTCGAAGTCGTCGCCGGCGAACCTCCGCAAGAACTGAGCCCATCCCCATCACAGCACCTCACGGACCTCGCCTCGCACTGGGGAAGATGACGAGACAAAGGCGACCGCCGGAAGAACAGGTACTCCATCACGCGCGACAGCCACCGTCGCCCTGTTGACCGCCTGAAAGGAGGAAACACATAACTCCACTACCTCCCCGACGGCAACGCCGCCGACCGGAGAAACGAGGGGGAGACTTTATTCTTCACTACCGCCGCCACCAACTCCAGCCCGATGCCGACGGCGAAGACGAGAAACACTAAAAAAAAACTACACCTAACTACTCGCGCGGTCGAAATCCGGAGCTTCCCCCACCTCGCGACGCCGGAACGGCGCCTGAGACGGAGGGAAGCGGCGGATTCGCCGGCGAAAGCCTCGGTCGCCTTTCTTTCGCACTTATCAACTGTAGCAGGGAAGGGAACGGATAGACTTCCCGCTACGGCGCTTTTTTTTCGCCTGACCCCCCTTGTACGGGTGGCTTGCACGCCATGTTATTCTCGTTTTAGAGGGAAGAACAGGAACGGCGGCATCTTGGCGCCAGGCGGCACCGAGGTTTGAGCAGATGGCGTCGAAAGTTTGCTGCCGATCTGGTCATAGCACTCGTTGTTTAGCCACGCGGTTTATGAGGGGTCGACGTAGCGGCTGCCGGCGTCGACTGCGACGGTCTGGAAGAGCGCGTAGCCAGGGCGAAACGCTGTCGTTGCTGCTAGCCCATGTTTGGATCAACCGGAAATACCTTTCCATGTTTCCGATTTTTTTTTTGTATCTACCTAATTTGCCCTTTGCTCAAATAATACAACTTGTTTCGTCACATAGTATTTATTAACCTAGACCATTGGATCTGGGGTGTTGAACGGTCTATATTGGGCTGTCCGTACCGTAAATTAGCCCTCTAACATGGATTAATCTAAACTATTCTTTAAACCCTTTATATTTTTGAAATTATAAAATAAGATTATCAGAAACCCTAAAACTAAAGGGGAACTACCCTAATTAAATGTCCACTATTATTAAATTCATATTCTGACATGGATGAATCCAACTATTCTTTAAACCCTATGAGCAAACAAAAACATTTTAGATATTGTTGTTACCGTGATTTAAATTTTTTTTTGCGAAAAACAGTACAACACAGACACTCACATACACATGCACACACTCAACCCTATGAACGCACGCACGCACACCCTACTCCTATGAGCACCTCCGAAAGACTGAGCCGACGGTCGGGTCTTGAGATTGACGAAGTCACCACAGGCGCCTCGTTTGTCGTCTCCCACTGAAAAATATTCCGCCTAAATGAGAAACACCGGTGTCAAACTTGGGGTTTGAACTCTGGTGGGCTAGGGTACAACCACCCTCATAAACATCTTGCCACACGCAAGTTCTCCCGTGATTGCATATTTTATTCGGTAACTATGAGCACAATGACCCAGATTTTTGTTGTTGTATTCCTTGATACAAGTCACTAGGTAACCTGGCACGTCAACATGCCGCGCCCCCGGCGTTAGTTCAGCCGTGTATATGGTTAGATTCGCTGTCAGCATGGTTGTCGAAATTTGTGGTTGAGAATTACTGCTAAATAAAAGTCGTGTCGGAGAATTATTGTCAAAGAAAAGTTCTGCATTTGAGAATTGGTGGCGTATTAAAAAATATTATTGTCATAATGTAGGAGAACTAACTTTAGACTAAAATTTATTGCCGAGTAGGTTTGAAAATAACGGCAGAAAAAAACTCAAGGCAAATTATATTTGATAGGTATATATAGGTAATTATGGCAGGAAAATTTTAGCAAAAAAGTTGTGTCAAAAGTTATCGTCGAAGAAGCTAAAAATCAGGAAAGGTGCGGCAAAAAAAAATCGTTGAAGAGGGCGGGAAAAAAATACCATGTAGGTGGTTTTTTTGGAGGTAGGTATAATTATCGATAGTACGAAAATTTTAAACAAAAATTCGCGTCAATTTTTTTGTTGAAAAGGCTAAGATGAGGAACGAAGGAGGAAAAAACTTTCTGTGTTACTGTTTGTAAACTACTAATGTTTCTCGGTATTTTCTATGTGCACTGCTTGTTGGCATTCGTCGGTAGCACTGTTGTTTCGGCGTGGACTCGTTGCGGTGCGGTTAGTTAAGAATAGCGAGATGTACAGTGGCTGACACCAATTCAGCTAAAAAATACGACAAAAAATACAGCTGGAAAATCTAAACTTGCTTGGAAAGTGTGTCAATACAGTTGGAAAATTTTAGACAAAAAATACGCCAAAACTTATTGTCAGAAAATTTTAAAAAATATTAAAAACTCTAAAATGGCTAAAGAAAAATACCGTTAGAAAGTCTAAACTTATTTGGAAAATAGACTGTGTAAACGCGTTTGGAAAATTTTAGGTAGGAAAAATATGTCGCAATCTACTGTGGGTGAACGATTCATATTTTTTGGAAAACGCGAGGAATTTTATGCAAAATAAGTGGTGTGCGCGGACTTTTTTGTGTGTTTTGTACCGGAGGATCGATTCACAATTTTTGGAAAACACGAGCGCACACTGTAGAAGTGCACATCGGGGACTTTTCTGCCAAAAAGCGAGATTTTGAGACTTTGAATCTGTCAGGATTTGTCTTTTTTTTTACAGCCTGAAATACAACGAATTCGAAGATTGGAGAGAAATATGTATATGTCCGTCAAAATTAAAAGGTTAAAACATGAAAGTTGTTTGGAAGGGTGCTATCCATCTACTCGTGAGAGGAAAATTCAAGATGACCGAGTGCGACGAATTTGACAAAATTCGTCAAATGTTTTTGCGATTTTGGATCTAAAATTGAGGAGGTAGAGTCGACCAAACTCGAAACCGATCACGGGAATGGAACCTACTCGTCGACGCGCATATAGTTCGTGTATATGTTATCATGAAAAGGAGTCAAAATTAAGATTTCATGTATATAATTTGTGGGAATCGCGGCGACTTTCCTGCAAAAAATTTAACAAAATTTGTCAAATGTTTATGCGAATTTGGATACAAAAATTGAGAAGTTAGAGTCGATTAAACTCGAAAGCGATGACGGGGGTGGAACCTGCGCGCCGACGCGCATATATTTCGTGTATATAATTTTTGGGAGAACAAATTTTTTTATATTTAAAAATCTAAAAAGAAGGAGCAAACGTTAGAGTCGATTATACTCGAAAGCGATGACGGGGTGGAAGCTGCTCGCCGACGCGCATATATTTCGTGTATATAATTTTAGGGAGAACAAAAAAAAATTAAAAAAAATCTAAAAAGAAGGAGAAAAAAAAGCACCATAGAGTGTTCATATGAACAGTACTTCTGTAGCTTCGAAGCTACAGTGACCCGAGCAAGGAGAGGCCGGCAAAGTGTAGCTCCTGTAGACCCACGCTGCAGATAAAAAGGCTGGGCCAGGAACGGCCTGCGGCGATCCTTTTATAAACTGGTCATCATGCCAGCCTGGAGGTCTGAGCAGAGTGATCGGCCTAGCATGGTTGATAAAAGGGCCAGCCCGGCCCGACACGGATGTGGGCTAGCCGATGTGTTTTTATCTGCTGCTACGGGCTACATTCCTTCCTCCTCGCCTTCTTCATCCCTACATAGAATATTTTCCCAATTCTCAAAAACAAAAATTCCCACTTTGAGCATAGAGCTAAAGCAGCCCATCTGCAAGGGGGGAGAGGGAGAGAGAGAATCTAACTGGTCGTGCAGTGACTCGGGAAGTCGGGGGTGAGATATGGTACGGTGCCTGTTTCGCTAATTTGTTAAACCAAGTGAATTCAAAGTCTTTACAGGCTGGGTATGTCCAACTAATTGTTGAATCGCTGCATTCGCAGCAAGTCCCCAATAATCCAGCTAAAACTTGGTTTAGGCGCTACACCTACGGATGAAACGATCATGCTGATGAGAAGACGTACCTGCAGGTGGATACCTTTTGCTCTGTCCCTCGGGAAAAAATCAATGACGAAACTAAATAATAAAAATAGAAAGCAGTCCATATATACCCTTTTTTTTTTTGAAAGGATCAACATTGCGTATTCAAACCAGATTACAAACCAGAGTACAAAGCACAGGAATACGCAAACGAACAAGGCCAAGAAACCCAGTACAACAGCGAGGAAACGCTGAACCACCGCAGAACCTGAAGCAGAACCTCGACGCCGACGAACTGCCGAAGAAGAAGGTCCCAGGCCACCACCAGCCCCGGGAAGAAGACGCCGCACTCATGAAGAAGGCCGCAGGAGCCGCCCGCCGCAAGCAACGGGACCGAAGAACGCTGAAAGAGCACGGCCACGGCGCCACCACCCCGCTTCCACCCATCCTCCACCAAACCCTGCACTGAGCTCGAAGAAGCCCTGCCGGAGCCACCACCGAAGATCTCCCCTTGACCGCACCCACTCCCTCGCCACCACGGCCGGCCGGAGTAGGGAGGAGCAAGACGAGGTAGACGACGACGGCGGACACCGAGATCCCGAAGAAGCCACTCCTATACAAGCAGAGGAGGCAGCCGGCGCAGCGCACCAACTCCCCTCCGCACCACCCCCAGCACCCCCAAGGCCAGGCCAGGCCAGGAGGAGCCAAACCCAGACGAAGGAGGGGGCGAGGGACCAAAAGCTCCAGAGGACAGTCACCGCCTCCGCCACGACGACCGCCTCAGAGCACAAAACCTCACCGGATCCGCCGATCCGAGAGGGAACTACGCCTGGAGCTCGCCGGCAACGCTCCGCAGACCGCCGCCGAGGTGGAGATCGAACACCAGCACACCTAATCCGCACCGCCGCCGCCAACTCCACCCCAGCTGCGCCGGCTGGAAACCTAACCCTAACCCTACTATCTACACACCTAAGGCACAGATCGGAGGTCCCTCCACACCCCCACCGCCACACGGGCGGCCGGAGAGGGAGGAGACCGCCGATCCGGCCGTCGGCGGAGCACGGGAGCTAGGAGCTCTCCCTTTCGCCTTTTCCGCCCGCTCGCTACTGTTACGGGAGGGTAGGGGAACGAAGGGAGCTATTTCCTGGATGTCAGTCCATATATACCCTAAACCCTAATCAGTAACATAACTAAGCTCCCAAGAAATGGCGAGCTGTGGTTGCTCGCAGGACATCAGCCGTTCGATCAGCCGTGGACGATGCAGATGTACTAGCTTGTTAGCCGTTGGGTCCCGCCTGTCAGCTTCAGATCGATTTTCCCAATCAAACGCGTTTGCGTACGCAATAGTCGGTTTGGTCGCAGTTGACTCGCAACCCCCAATCCCTTCACGTCTCTTCCCCCAATCCCCTCTCCTTCTCCCGTATCCTCTCCCGTGAACGCCACCGCCGCCGTGCGCTTCCTCCTCCGCCGCTGCCTCTCCTGCTGCTGCATCGACGACCGTCTCATGCCTGCAAGGTCGCCTCCATGGGAAGCAGGGGTGGTGTGTGTGAAGGAGGAGGGAGGGTAAAAAGGATGGCGGTGGGAGGAGGAGCAGCCAGGCGGAGACCCGGACAGAGCTCACGTCTCTCCGTCGGCGAGCGGATGGAGCCAGGCGCGACGGCCGCGGTGCCCGGCAGGAAGAGGCGCTGGAGGATGGCGGCGGCGAAGCGGGGGGAGAGCGGCGAGCGGACGGCGCCGGATAGGGAGGCGACGGTGCTCGGCGGGAGGAGATGCTGCAGGAGCGCCTGCCGGACAAGGCCGGCAATATGTACGGTGGCGACGGCACGGGAGACAGCTCATTGAGGTGCCCTAACCCTAACTCTCCATTTGCTTTTTTCTGATTTGTTCATGGAGCCCTTGAAAGATTTCTTATTTGGGCTTCCAAGCTCGACTGTCGCAGCAACTCTTCACCACGCCGGCGTGCTCGTGGTGGTCACCTGGAACTGATGTGAAAATACGTGGTGTACACTATCTCAAAATATTTTTGGAGCTGATCTTCCATCAAAGATTTAAAAGGAAAAGAAACAAGAAGCAGAGTTGTTACTTTGTAGGTGATGTGAAATGGCATGTCTCTGGCTTCTGCTTGTGAACTGAGGTGTTTTGTGTGTTCTATTGGGTAAATGTTATTATGACTGCAGCTATTGCAGCCAAAGCAGTACTGTGGCATACAGATGGTGGAAATTGGGTAAGCCTACAAGGACATGTTCTTTGGTGATGTTATAGATAAGCCTCTCTTGATTGTTATAGCCACTGACAAGCTGCTATGCACTTCTTGGCAGGTGTTGTTGTATCACTGTGTGCTGCTGTCAGATTTAGAAAATACTATCATGGATGAGCTTCATTGACTATACATCGTTTCATATGATTTTGAAAATACAGTTTGATGTCCTGATTATAAATCTATATGCGAGAGTGTGTGACAGTTAAACAAATGAGCAAGTCAAACAGTTTAAAGTGAGTTACTTGTTTCTTTCTTGAACCCGTGTAGGTTGATTGCTTCCTGTTATGCTCTTGTTCCTGCCCCACTTCAACATCTATTTTTTCAGATGTGGGGAATTGTTTGGATGATGATTGATAGCTATAAGATACTTTTGCTCTTCCTTGCTACCTATGCATCCAAAAGCTTCTCTTTATCTGATTTATATAGTGTTATTATTGCTACTAAGAATACATATCCTTTGTCTATTGAATCTAGACTGACGACATATCCCCTGCCGGTAACTGATGTTCGACCACAGTTACTCATGGTATGTCCCCCCTTTACCATATTCTTACATATTAATCATCTTACGTCAGATCAGAGCCAGTAGTGAAATTAGATTGTGATCTTCTGGTTTTGCCTGAAGATTTTTCATTATTCAAAGAGTTCAGTTTTTAGTCTTCGCAGATTTGTCATATCATGAGTTACATGAACCATTGAGGCCTTTAGTATATGATCAGTTAGGCTTTATTGGTTGTGCAAATTAATTAACACAAAAAACTTACAGGTTTAATTTTTCATTCATATGAGTAAAATGTGACAATTAATTTTCTGTTATGCCCAGAATCATTCATCAGTTAACTGATTCAGATGAATCAGCATCAGCTAAAGGACAACCATATTGTTCATCAATTTGTGTTGTTGTTAGAAGGCGAACTGTCAAAAATTCTCCAAGCTTATTAGAAGTCTTTCTTACAGTAGATATATATGTGCAGATGCTATTCCTAAAGGTTGATGCTGGGCACTGAAAAAATAGGTTAGTGCTTGCACCAAAAAAGTTCCTTTAGAGCAGTCAATCTGCCCCTCAACAGCACATCACTCACTTCTAAATAAGTAGATATGCAACCATCAACCTCAAAACTACCAGATTATTGCTTGCCATTATTGCTAGAAAGCGTAATCTCGCATGTGCCTAACTTATGTAGAATTGTTGCATCATAGCAAGATTTCCATGCTATGCATTGCCATAACTGTTTTTACTGTGAATCTCTCTCTTATCCTGCATCCGTTGGTTCACATGTGAGATGATAAATGTGCTACAGGTTCACTATATACATTTAGGATTCTCTTGTGAACCTTTAGTTCGAGCTTCTGTCTGGTAAATAATGGTTTCAAATTTTGCTCTACAGCAGAGGACGTGTGCTCCTCTCGAAAAAAATTACTCAACATATAATAAACAGTCAAAACACCGTTGAATTATGTCTGTTCAGCCAACATGCTAAATTTCTCATTTACTCTGTGCTGCTTACAGTATCTTTTTACTGCTAGGAAACGTTTTTGAATAATAGCCATTTGATTTCTTATTCATATGTTTCTTTGTACACTCTTCTTGGCGGCCAAATAGCTTTGAATATATTACAAAAATATATAACACTATTCCTAACCTACGAAGAATATTTGTTTTCCCTAATTCGTCTCACAGGTCTGCCGCATACCTACAGGTGTATCTATGCATTATTCGCTGTTTTACTCAGTGATCTTCGTAAACTTCATCATTTACGTAGAACTGTTATAATTTAGTTTATTGTGCCTGCGTGTGTGCTTCGTTCACAGCTAGCAGCGCTGCTTTTGCGTAATCTGTTTGCTTTGCTACTTGCTGTGTGTGCGAATCTGATTGTAGCTTAGCCCGTATTGATCTGCTAGCTAGCCTTTTCTAGGGAAAAATACGTTGTAAATGTGATCTTTTTTTTGGAGGGATGGATGTGATTACTAGCTGCTTGTGTGGATTTTAATGGGAAGTGTTTTGTGCATCTCATAGCTAGCTTTGTCTCCTTAATAACTGAACCTGCATACTCTACCGATATACTTATGTGAGTTTCCATACTTAGGTCCACAATTTTTCTCGCAATCAAACAGGATTCAGATGTTTTCTTGTCATGTAAATTGTGCAGAATAGAAGTATACTATAGTACATTACATGGTATAGTGAATTACTGAGCAAATCCTCCGCGTGATTCAATAGTCATTTTAGTAATGCGAGACATGGCACGATTAGCCATAGAGTATCTATTTATTTTTGTATACACTGTAGCATTTGAAAATTGGGTGTTAATTCAAAATTGATCATGTGTAAGTCCAAAGCATAGAGATCTATGCATACCCTGTAGCATTTGAAAAATTGAAGTATCTATTTATTTTTCATCATTTTTCATGTTATTCATACTCAGTCGATAGGTTGAGGGCAAGTAATTGCTACCATCGATCTGTCAATCTTAAATGTGTTGTAGCAACTCTCACTACCTCAGGTCACCTATCCAAATATGTTTCTGTAGTACAAATGGTTTGAGCCTTCAAGCATGGCAGGTGTCTTACATCAGAAAAAATGCTGCTGTTTAAAATGAGGAAATGTCCAGCAGTGATGATACCTAGCTTGGTACCTCCATTACAATGCAAGGACTCCGCATTTTACCTCTACTCTTCCCTTGTTATGTGCTGGAAAGATTTTTTGAAGTTCGAGTCCTGATCGACTGGTATTATTTTCGTCCGTGGACAATAATTTGTGTATTGTTGTAGTGTGATGTTTTTTAGATGAAAAGGCTCACGCGCTGTTCCATTTCAGACGAAATGAAACAGCAGGATCCATCAGGTTTACATCCAGTAAAATACCGTTTTCTGTCTAAAGCCCTACCACAATTTGTCCCAGCAGCCTGGCCAGATAGAAAGATAATTACAGAACAAGAGGCTGGCAAAGTTTCTAACGACACACAGGTCTGTAGCTACGCCACTCCAGCCTGAACTCATAGAATTCTGGACTTCCATGTCATTCTGCCAGGTGATTTTAAGAAACGTGACAAGCTGATAGGAAAATTGTGTACTCAGCCTTTTGTGGTTTCTTCTATTGCAGTTCTACAAGGAGAAGCGAGGTCAAATAAGAGATCAAGGTGGTCCTGCTATTGCGAGGCCAAGGAGGAAACTGGAAGAGCTCCTGCTATTGCAGCTCAACACTAGCATCCGTTCTAAATTTTCCATGACTTGTTCAGCGATAATAGACGATGTCAGGACTTGTTCTAAAATCACGAGTTATTTGCTATGAAGTGTGTCCATGTTTGAGATATTAAGCGGTAATAAACGCTTGATTCTCAAGATCTAATGGTTCAGTGTGCAGTTCAGAGTTTTGCTCAGGTTCAGACTTTTGTGCAGTTTGTGGGGTGTATGCGGGCTGATGGTGGCTGCCGCATTGTTCCGCTCTGATTCTAGCGTTGTGTGGAGCGCAGCCGCAAACAACCTCACCTGATGCATTATTCCTCTTGCAACCTGTAGCGGACAACCGTGTACCGCCTCGCATGCAACCTGAATCCAAAGTCTGAACCATTATTGGAAAAACGCATCTGCAGTATGAATACTTATTCACAAAATATTTTCATGTCAAAGTTTAAGTCAAATCATACCAGATTGTATTTATGTGATATCTGCAAGCCATGATATATTGATATTGCTACTCGAGTGAAATGATTAGATGAACACAAAAAACTAGACCAGTTCATGGATTAGTTTCAGGTAGTGACATGCAGGCTGCATGAATGAGATGTCCAAGGTTTAATCCTCATATCCACCCAGGGATTTCTTAAAGAAAAATTCATCATGCTTAACTACTTAATAGATCCCAAATGGCTATTTTTTGTTTCCACATTACCTGTGTCCGTGAAACATCATATTGGTCCTGCTAACCTTAACTTTTTCTAATGATGCCATTTTCCTACACTTGCTTTTCTGTTAACTTAAGGTATCGTCTTGCAGAAATAAATAGTGTGTCAAAAATACATATGCATTGCCACCATATACATGAACTTCTCGAAAATTCATTTTGGCAACCGACTTGCAATGACCCATGCTTAATTCTTTATACTATTACACACAAATAATAAAATTAGAGATTTGAAACTATGCATTGTTCATTATACTCAGATCTATATATTTTATCATTTTTGTGTAACTTAGAATGCAAAGTATTCACATTATGATTTTGCACACTTTTAAGATACATTATTAAAAACACATAAGTTTTTTCAGATATTTCTAAAAAATTATATATGATTGGAAATTTTTAAAATAGAGAGATAACTAGAACTCGTGAGTTAGAAATCTTCAATCATAGGTTCTTCAATTTCAAAGTGTCCAATAAACTTCATGATTCGATGAGAACTTGATGCCTTTAATATAATTCAGTTTACAGTGCCAACAGCCTTCTCGGCGCTCCAAACCTGCAAGCCGCGAAGTCATATATCTACCAGGAGGATCGGTGAGGCCAAAGATCGGCTCCATCCTCGGCAAAGGCAAAAATATTGGCTTCATGACTTGCATCAACATGATCGTCTCAGTTGATGTGGCCACGCCTTTTCTGACGTCGAGAGCGCAGTCGAGGCCGCCATAAAGTACCTATGCACTGACGACGACCAGAATGTGCATATCGAGTATTTCACTCGTGAAGCGATATTGAAGGTCAGGTAGAAGCCCGTTGCAGGTGAATTAGTTTAACAGCTGCATCAGGAAGCGACCTAGGTGACGATGGCCAATGAAACATGGAGCGGTAGGCGCACCAATATCCGCCGAATTGGCCAAACAGAAAACAATTTGCTCGAATTTTAAACATGGCATCACCACACCAAACATTGCAGAATGGACCAATTTAGCACAAACAGTCAAACGGGCGCAGCAAAGCGCGCCCTCTCCTTCTAGTGTATCACTAATCGTCTAGTACTCCACCCCTCGTCTGAAACCGGTCTCTGGCTCTGCCTGTCTTTGGCCCGTATGATGATAGTTGAGCACAGGTCGCACAAAGCCTTTTGGAGCAAACCAAGTCGTACTAGTATTGAAGAAGCAGCCTCGCACAAAGACACAACCGCACGTTAAGCCGGCCCCTAAAATACAAAGTCTTTGCATAGCGAGTCGCCTTAACTAATTCATCTCCAAGTTTCAACTTTGTCGACGAACATCATGTACGTGGACAGCTATCCCCAATATCAAATCGAATATATTATTAACAAGTTGGCCCGAATGCATCACGATGATTACCTACTGCTATTTACAAATGCATCTCTTATTTCAGCCAACTAACGCATCTTTTTTTTTTTTGTGACCTCTCTGGAATCCAATGCATTCCAGGTCATACCAAAACTTGGTCAAGTTGCTTGCACACATGGTATACATCTCATCTTTTCTAGGTTTTCTGGAAATAGGAGTAGGTCAAAGTTTTTCTGAATCTGTGACGGTTTCCAAAACAATTCAGAATTTTCAAGACGTTATGTGATATTTAATCTTTGCGGAAACCTTCGCTTGAACCAAGCATTAGTTTATTTTACAAACGTCTCATTCTTCTATTGCAGACAAGCATATTAGAAGGAGCCTCGCAGAATATACATTTGACCTGACAATAATTAATTGATTTGAAGTTACATCAATCACTCGGTGGATATTAAAAAAAAAACGAGACCAACCAGGACTAGCCCTTGGTGGCTTCTTTTTATAGAAGAATTGCTCCTTTGTGAGAATTCCAGAAATTCAAACTCGGTGGATATTGGTAATGCAATGGTAATATTAGAAATGATTTTAAGCTGTCCTGTGTATTCAACGCCTAGATGTACGCATGGATATGAGTACAGATTACAGAAACCAATGCCCGTTATACCGTGTGAATTCAACGCCTAGATCTGTGAGATTATGTAGCTAAAATATTAGTTGTGCACGTTACTGCACGTCCTTACCGACGACTTTAGTATATAAGTACATGATTGCCAACTTGCCCGGCTGGCCACCTAAAAACAAAAACTTGCCCGGCTGGCAGAATTCTACAAAGAGCAGCCCCGCATGGCCTAAATGTAACTCTGCGCGTTCGTCAACCAAGCAACACACAAACTGAAACAATCCACAGGCAATAGGCATGGATCTGGCAACGGGAGCCATGGGCTCCCTGCTCCCCAAGCTCATCGAGCTACTAAGTGACGAGTACAATCTGCAGAATGGCGTCAAGGAAAGCGTCAAGTCTCTCGAGAAGGAGATGAAGAGCATACACGCTGCCCTCCTCGTCGTGGCGGAGGTGCCACGCGACAGGCTCAACGGGCAGGTCAAGCTCTGTGCAGGGGAGGTGAGAGAGCTCTCCTTCGAGATGGAGGACGTCATCGACAAGTTCCTGGTGCGTGTCGGTGATGATTCTGAGCCCGCCATAAACTCCAGCAAGCTTGAACGGGTGATGGAAAAGATGTCTGGTTTGTTCTCTAAAGGGAAGGCTCGCCATCATATTGCTGACGTGATCAAGGACATCAATAAGCAAGTAAAAGAAGTTGCTAAAAGGCGTGGAAGGTACAATGTTGATAATATTGTTGCTATGCATCCACCCGTGACGACCATCGATCCTCGTCTTGGGACTCTGTACAAGGAAGTGAAAGATCTCGTTGGCATTGCTGGAAAAAGAGATGAAGAGTTAATGAAATTGATCTCAGAGGGAGACAATGATACCAAGAACAAGTTGAGGATTGTCTCCGTCGTCGGGTTTGGAGGATTGGGCAAGACCACTCTTGTCAAAACAGTTTATGACAAAATCAAAGGAGATTTTGATTGCAAGGCTTTTGTTCCCATCGGCCAAAAAGCTGGCGCGAAGAAGATTCTTCTGGACATCCTTCTTGATCTTGGCATGTATGAAAGTCACTTCACCATTTTGGATGAAAGACAGCTCATCGACAAACTACGGGAAAGTCTCGAGGAAAAAAGGTACCTACATATCGGCTAACACTTGCTTAATGATGGCAGCTTGCTTACCTTGGTAATTATTTTTCTATTGTACTTGTGTAGTAATATAGAAATGATAAAACTGCCGTGTCAGTTCAAAGAAAAAGATGACATTTTAGATTTTGTACATCCTCCAATAGGCTGCATCGGTTCAAAATTGTCATGAGTATGAGAGTAAACGATTTAAAAAATCTATAATGATAAACTAGTTTCCATGGCAAATCTATAACATAATAATATAATTAAATGCAAGTAAAATCAATAAATGGAATTAGCATTTTCATTAATTTACGGTGAAAGTTATACTCCCTCCGGTCCGATGTATAGGTCATGTGCGTGTCCCTAAGTCATCAATTGACCAATTGAACATGAGTTGGATAGCACAAAAAATACACCATTAGAATGTATCAGTAATCGTCTGAAGCGGTCTCTGGCGCTGCCTGTCTTTGGCCCGTATGATGATATTTGAGCACAGGTGGTTCAAAGCCTTTTGGAGTAAACCAAGTCGTACTAGTATTGAAGAAGTCTTGCACAAAGAGACAACCGCACGTTAAGACGGCCCCTAAAATACAAAGTCTTGCATAGCGAGTCGCCTTAACTAATTCATCTCCAAGTTTCAACTTTGTCGACGAACATCATGTACGTTCAGGGGCGGAGCCAGGATTTGAACTTAGGGGGGGGGGGGGGGCGAGCGACGAAAACATAAGAGCTAGCAATGCCTCGGACCGAAAGGGTGGCCCAAAAACAAAAGCGTGATGCTTGATGTCGTTCAAAGCAACGGACGATAACTATGACAAGTGTAGATAGAAACGAGACCAAAATTACTGGGGCTCTACCCCGTTCTCCTAGGTCAAGTATAAGGTAGGCATCGATTCTAAAACAAAATCAGTATCGACATATGTTTAGGAGAGCTAACATGTAAAAAATATAATATCGCAAACGAAAAAATTGTTAAGCAAGCTCATATGTTTTGCAAGACGTTAGCTATTTTTTTCACTAGTTTAAATATACGAACAATGTTACTGAATCCTTATATTCTGATCACTATTCGAGATCAAATCATGTGGAGGAAAAAATCAATCTACCATACTGTTTCGCATCATTTTCAACTAACGAGTAAACCAAAACTAGTAGAGCAAATTAGAAGAGTTAGATCGGATTAGCACAGTGTACCTTGATTAATCCGGTGGTAAATTGGCTGGATGGAGGCGGCAGCGAGCGGCACCCTGCCAATCGAGATCGATTGATCGATCTGATTAGGGAAGAGCGGAAGTGGAAAGGGTCCAGGCTTTCACGACCGGTCAGATGGCTGTACGTGGGCACTTAACAAATGGGCTATTTTTTACTTGTTGGGCTACAGTTCGTGAATGGTACTTGAATTTGGGCTGTGTACGTGATTAGCTATGACCAATACGTACGTACATGTATAGCCTAGTACTACTAGACACGGATGTAAATTCTTGAGGGGGGGGGGGGGGGGGGGGGGGGGGTCGGACCCCTGCTAGCACCCCCTGGATCCGCCCCTGTGTACGTTGACAGCTATCCCCCAATATCAAATCGAATATATTATTAACAAGTTGGCCGGAATGCATCACGATGATTACCTACTGCTATTTACAAATGCATCTCTTATTTCAGCCAACTAACGCATCTTTTTTTTATTGTGACCTCTCTGGAATCCAATGCATTCCAGGTCATACCAAAACTTGGTCAAGTTGCTTGCACACATGGTATACATCTCATCTTTTTTAGGTTTTCTGGAAATAGGAGTAGGTCAAAGTTTTTCTGAATGTGTGACGGTTTCCACAACAATTCACAGTTTTTAGAACGTTATGTGATATTTAATCTTTGCAGAAACCTTCGCTTGAACCAAGTATTAGATTATTTTACAACCGTCTCATTCTTCTATTGCAGACAAGCATATTAGAAGGAGCCTCGCAGAGCGGACTTTTTACTGAGAATAATTGATTTGCAGTTACATCGATCACTCGGTGGATATTGGTAATGCAATGGTAATATTAGAAATGATTCTAAACTGTCCTATGTATTGAACGCCTAGATGTACATGGATGTGAGTACAGAAACCAATGCACGTTACACCATGTGCATTCAACGCCTAGATCTGTGAGATTATGTAGCTAAAATATTCGGAGTGCACGTTACTGCACGTCATGACGGACGACTTTGCCCGGCTGGCAGGATTCTACAAAGAGCAAACCCAGAGCGCCTAAATGTACAACAACCATTGCTCGTTCGTCAACCAAGCAACAAACAATCCACAGGCAATAGGCATGGATCTGGCAACAGGAGCCATGGGCTCCCTGCTCCCCAAGCTCGTCGAGCTCCTCAGTGACGAGTACAAGCTGCAGAAGGGCGTCAAGGAAAGCGTCAAGTCTCTCGAGAAGGAGATGAAGGGCATGCACGCTGCCCTCCGCAAGGTGGCAGAGGTGCCACGGGACCAGCTCGACGAGCAGGTCAAGCTCTGGGCAGGGGAGGTGAGGGACCTCTCCTTCGACATGGAGGATATTGTCGACAAGTTCCTCGTGCGTGTTGATGATGATTCTGAGCCCGCCATCAAGTCCAGCAAGCTTGAACGGCTCATGGAAAAGATGGTCTGGTTTGTTCTCTAAAGGAAGACTCGCCATCACATTGCTGACGCGATCAAGGACATCAATAAGCAAGTAAAAGAAGTTGCTAAAAGGCGTGGAAGGTACAATGTTGATAATATTGTTGCTATGCATCCACCCATGACGACCATCGATCCTCGTCTTGGGACTCTGTACAAGGAAGTGACAGATCTCGTTGGCATTGCTGGGAAAAGAGATGAAGAGTTAATGAAATTGATCTTAGAGGGAGACAATGATACCAAAAACAAGTTGAGGATTGTCTCCGTCGTCGGGTTTGGAGGATTGGGCAAGACCACTCTTGTCAAAACAGTTTATGACAAAATCAAAGGAGATTTTGATTGCAAGGCTTTTGTTCCCGTCGGCCAAAAAGCTGACGCGAAGAAGATTCTTCTGGACATCCTTCTTGATCTTGGCATGTATGAAAGTCACTTCACCATTTTGGATGAAAGACAGCTCGTCGACAAACTACGGGAAAGTCTCGAGGAAAAAAGGTACCTACATATCGGCTAACACTTGCTTAATGATGGCAGCTTGCTTACCTTGGTAATTATTTTTCTATTGTAGTTGTGTAGTAACATATAAATGATAAAACTGCTGCGTCAGTTCAAAGAAAAAGATGACATCTTAGATTTGTACATCCTCCAATAGGCTGCATCGGTTCAAATATGAGAGTAAACGATTGAAAAAATCTATAATGATAAACTAGTTTCCATGGCAAATCTATAACATAATAATATCATTAAATGCAAGTAAAATCAATAAATGGAATTAGCATTTTCATTAATTTACGGTGAAAGTTATACTCCCTCCGGTCCGATGTATAGGTCATGTGCGTGTCCCTAGGTCATCAATTGACCAATTGAACATGAGTTGGATAGCACAAAAAATACACCATTTGAAAATATAGGATCCAAAGTTTGAAATGGTATATTATTTGTAATATTTAACTCATATTACGCTTGGTCAAATTGACAACCTAGAGACACGTGCATGACCTATACGTGTACCATGTCATACAATTTAGTAAGTAGATAATCAAAAAATTAGATTAGTTAATAACTTTGTGCCGCCTTATGCAACATATTTACTTTCTAAACACTACTTATAGGTTAGTGTGCCATCATTTCGAGCCCATCCTCGTGCATACATGCATAATGATGTTGAGTAGTATTAGATAATTATACTCACCCCAAGTAGTCAAAACCATGTCAACGGACTTATGTGTTCATCCGTTCTTGAATATAAGACCTATTTGGATTAATTGATAAAAATATCTTAATTATTAATTTGTTAATATGTGATTCTATTACCATTTCGTTGAGCAAATTTGTACCCACGACATGTATTATTGGTGTGATATATATACTCTGTACTACTTCATACTTACTCTTATGGTCACAGTTGCAATATTAGAAAATGTGTAGCTAAACTATGTCGAAGTATTGCATGATCGTGGATCTAGTAATTGGCACCTATTTATATTTTACCCTTGTAATTGCTTCTTCTAGCATCTTAGTTCCACATCATAATGCTAGATTCTATTTCCCTTGGCCCACTTTTACTTTTCCATGTGTGTACATGCAATCCATTAGTGATCTCATAATTGATAATTTGATATAGGTACATCATCGTAATTGATGATATATGGGATGCAAAACTGTGGAGAGTTATGAACTGGGCATTCTCAAGGAGCACCAATTTTGCAGTCGGCTAATCACGACAACTCGTATTGCAGTGTATCTAAATTATGTTGCTCCTCTACTAATGATTTTGTTTATCCAATGAAACCTCTGAGTGACTATGATTCCAAAAGACTCTTCTATAAGAGGATATTTTTTCATGATGGTGGATGTCCCGGTAATTTGAGGAAGTATCCATAGATATATTGAAAAAATGTGGTGGAGTGCCATTAGCCATCATTACTATTGCTAGTCTTTTGGCTAGTGATCATCATGTAAAACCTTTGGATGAATGGAAGTCTTTGCTCGAGTCTATTGGTCGTGGGCTTACAGAAGACCCAAGTGTAGAGGAGATGCTGAGGATACTATCGTTTAGTTATTATGATCTTCCTTCTCATCTGAAGACATGCTTATTATATCTAAGCATGTTCCCGGAGGACTACATGATAGAAAAACATCGGTTGATATGGATGTGGATTGCCGAAAGTTTTGTCCAACTTGAAAAGGCTAAAACTAGTCTCTTTGAGATTGGGGAAACTTATTTCAATGAGCTCGTGAACAGAAATATGATCATGCCGGTATATGATGATATTGGCCATGGAGTAATAGCTTGTCGAGTACACGATATGGTTCTCGATCTAATTTCCTCATTGTCAAGTGAGGACAACTTTATTACTGTATTGAATGGTACTGATGATAGGGTGCCTTCACAGCGGAATGGCCGCAGGCTGTCCGTACAGAGTGCTACAAAAGGAGATCTTGAAGCCACGCCTCTTGAATCAGTGAGTATGCTTCAAGTGAGGTCCGTTGCTGCATTTGGACCTGGTATTGATCTAATGCCGTCTTTCAAGAGTTTTGTTGTTTTACGTGTATTGGATTTGACTGATGTGATCTTGTGATCATAGTAATCAAACCTCAGGATTTGGGGATTATATTGCACCTAAGGTACCTAGGTCTAGCCTATACAAGAATTTCCAAGATCCCTGAAGAAATTGGAAAGTTGCAGTTTTTGCAGGTGCTTGATTTGAGTGGAAATGATAATGTGGAACTGCCATCGACTGTTATTAAACTGAGAAGATTGATGTGCCTGCTTATTAACGGTGACCACAAGAGGCTTCCAGATGGGTTGGGAAACCTGACATCCATGGAAGTTTGAGGGAGATCTGTTGTGACTCACCAAGCATGCTGAAAGAGCTCGGCAACATGGAAAGATTGAGAGAGCTTCAAATTTCGTTTAGGTGTTTGAGCTTGGAGCTGGAGGAAGCCTTTGTGGAGTCGCTAGGTAAGTTGTCCAACATCCAAATATTAGAATTATTGCTTTGATGAGGGTGTGGCATCAATGGATCTTTTGGGGGAAGGTTGGATGCCACCCCGAAGTCTCCAGGAGTTTTGCACATACACAAGTAAAATCAGATTCTCTACACTGCCAACATGGATAAGGAGGGATCCCTCACGTATGTGGCAACTCTCTGTGTTAATTATCAATCTAAAGCAAATGCAACAGGATGATCTGGACAACATTGGAAGGTTACCGGCTCTTCGTAGTCTCGATTTGGTTAGCCACGGCAGGAGCGGGCTGCTAGTCGTCGGTGCTGATGGGTTCCGTTGTCTGACAGCATTACGCATGCATTTCCACTTGCCGGGCCAAATCGTGTTCCAGCCGGGAGCTATGCCCAGGGCTGAAATAGTGCAGCTCCAAGCCGTATACCAGTACAGGTCAGAAACGAGGAAGCAACTTGCGACGGTTTGGATTGTTTTGACCTGCTGGGCATGCGGAACCTGCCGTCCCTTAGGTTGGTCCGCGTCACGTTCGACCGTTCTGGAGTGACGGTTCGGGAGGCCAAGCAAGCGAAGGCTGGGCTCAAAAACGTGCTACGCGCTCATCCTAACCATCCCATGGTTAGGGTCGTCATCAAGCCATACATTCCACAAGGTACGTAATTAACAACCATAATGTTGCTAATTCCCATTCCCTGACGCCTTTTGCATGCATGCCTAACTGACGTTTATTATTTCCTACTTGGGCAGACGCTCTTGATGACGATGTTTGCTCTTCACGATGAGGAGGAATGAAGAACCTTCACGGTACATACATATATAGTCGTGGAATATATTAATGCTAGGTTGTTTCTTTCTTCTTCTCTAATTCATATAGTAAAGCTTTATCTTGTGTGACACATTTTAACATATATAGGTTCTCATTGCTATTGGAGATGCACGTCTGCAGACCCCATCTGCAGCATCGATCAGAAAGTTGTTACCCATTGAGTCCGTTTCTTTGCTTCTACAAAAAAAATGGAAAAAAACGAAAAATAACAGAAAAAAGTATTGTGCTCTTTTATTTTGCTTGATTACTAGTGATTATTTCTCAAAATAGATTTGCCCATTTTATCAAAAAAATTATGGCTTTTGTAGCATGTATTGGTGTGTTGTGTCAAGAAAAAGAATCTAAAAAAAGGTGTCGGCTGTATTTTAGGGTATTTGCTGGTTCCATATGTTTCATTTGCTTTTTTTGCGTTCGGTTTGTTGGGTGAATTTTTAGGGGCGTGGGAGGTGGGGGAACTCTGCCTATGATATTAATGTTAAGTTTACACTTAATATTATTGCGTAGCCGGTCCCAAGCCCGGATAAAGGAGGAGGGTCCCAACCTGATATATTTTGAATTTTTTACCATGACGCTTAACAAAAAAATCTGTGATTTTCTTGTTGCAAGTAATCCTTTTTGTAGTTTAATTTTATATACCTGAACTAGACTCCCTTCTATTCAGCGGAGTGGGGGCTCTTCAAGGTGACAGGAAAACGACATGCCTCTGGAGTTGATCGCCGCAATCAGGGCGGAGCGTGGCTTCCACCAATCTGACGGCGGCAAAGGCAGCGACGAGGCATGGCTCTACTCGCGTGAGCCGGCGAGGGTGGTGGCCAACGGGCACGATATGCTCTACCTGCGCATGGGCCTGACCCGCCTGACGATGGAGACCTGCCGGACAGCTTCTATTGAGCGCTCCGATGATTAGTATACATCACACCAGCGTAGTCTCCCTTAGGTACTAAAATTGCTTAATAATTATCCTACTACTGATTAGTAAAATGAGCATGATTAGACACCTGGCAAATTTCTTGTAGTAGTATCATGGTTACTAGCAAATGTGCTCGTGCTTTGCAACAAGGGAAACAAATCTTTGCATGCACCAAGTTAATCAAGTTACCAGTTGTAACAATGGTAACCAAGTTTAAGATTCAAATGATTGATGTGCTTGATGTCGATTTGAACTGCACGTATTATTATATTATCTATCCTGGTAACAACATATAGAAATTAGGGTGAAATCATCCCATTGATGTAAAATGCATCTAAATAGATGCTTGACAATTGTCTACACATAGCAAAATGATTTGGACTGAATTTACCTCCTGTAAAAGAATGAAGGCCATGATGTCTCGTTGATTCCATCATATAGGCCAAAATCGGTATATATTCACGTTGCAAGTGTGGCTGGGCATTTCATCAAACACCTGAAAGGTATAGTTTAATTAGTATCAATACGTACTGATTCCTGCTGCCAACAAATTTTGAGATACAGAGAGAGAGGGGGAGCATAGAATGTGTCGTCCTTTGCTTAGAACTAGGGGATTAAGCGCGGGCTCCGCCACGCCCGTGGGGTAAAATTTTGAATTATTAAAATTGTAAAGTTGTTAAAATTCAAAAAATGTCTAGGATGAGAAGTTGCTTAAATTTTTGAAATGGTCAAATTTAGAAGCTATTCATATTTGAATTGTTTTCACGTTTGTTAAATACTTAGATTTTGTAGTTATGATCTATCATCTAAATGGTTTTCAGATTTAAATTGAGTGGAAGTCGACAAAAAGTTTGTATTTGGGAACCGTTCGAATCTCAAACATTGGTGAAGTTGGGAATTTTTTCATATTTGAATCATGTTTACGTTTTTGTAAGTGTTCACATTTGAAAGACATTGGATTTTTCTGCGTTTATTACATGCTCGGATTTGTAATGCATTTAATATCTTGAAATGTGTGAATTTGAAATTTGATCATATGCCGTGAATAGGCAACTTTTATTTTTGTGGTCATGCTGAATTTGGAATTTGATCATATGCCGTGAATAGGCAACGTTTATTTTTGTGGTCATGCCGATAGAATTCTCATATTTTCCCGCTCGAGTGGCAATATTTAATTTTGAAAACGTCGGGATTTTAAAATTGCGCAGGTTTGGAAATTGAAACAAATGTTATATCATCGGAAATCTTCTGCTTGCCTTCATTGTTGATGATCAAGTATTCCTCATTCCTTTGGTGTCGCCGAGTACCTTCTAGAACTCATATTTGTACTCTGGACGTATCATCGAGAACAACCAAAACACCCAAAAGAAATAGACAACAATTAATTCATGGCGTCAGACACATGAATGACATGCTATCTTAACTAATTTTGTTCAACTCTAGATGCATAGCCAAATTAAATGGGTTGTAAAACATACTCATGTTTTAAATTTAGGGTTTATTAGTGTTTGACTAATGGCAACAATGTAAATATTTCAAACATGTATGATTATGACATTAAAATAAAGATCTCATTTTTCTGAAATTTTTGATATATTGCACATGTTTTTCCGAATTATAATGAATAAGATATGATTTGTTAAAGTTTAAACAATTTTAATCCAATTAAGAGATAAAAAAAGATTTTAAGAAGGGCTGACGTCATAATGACGTCAGCAATGGAGCCGCCCTGCCGGCTGCCCACGGGCGCGGCGCTCCGGCGAGCACGCGCAAGCGCCGGTGGGCGCGTGAGATGCGCCTGGAGGCGGGCAACCTGTTGGTGGCGGCGCCGCCCCCTAATGGTTGTCGGGGCAGCGCCGGCGAAGCTCGAAAGCGGCGGCGGACGCGGCCACGGCGGCGCAGATCCCGGCGGCGGCGCGGCGTTCCGGCAGCCGGTGCTCGGGCAGAACGAAGAGGCGGCGACGGCGGAGGTCGCCAGCAGGACGGATTTGACCGGGAAGGCGCGTGGGGGCGGCGCTCCCCGGCGGCGGCGGGCTTTTTTGCGGATAAGCCCCTGGATTTGCCGAAAATTGCATTTGGGTCCTGCGCAGAGAAAAATCGTGGATTGTATGCAAATATTCGTAAATGGGAGGTTTTTTTTACAAAATGGCGCGGCGACCGGGTGGGCGACCGGTTGGCCACCGGGACGACCGGCCGTGACCGGGCGACGTGTCGCCTCCCCATTGGACAAAAATCGGGAGTACTGTAGCTGGGCCTGCGTGGACGGTTGCTGACCGTCGGATTGCGCGATCGGACGGCTGACGTTTTCGGGGCGACGTGGCTGCAGGAGAAGGCAGCGATTCTTCCCCTTTTATATATAGTAGAATATGTCCCTTTACAGTCAGGACTGGGTGCCTAGCAGCCTTAACTACAATAGAAAACAATAACTAATTAAGAAACAAGCTGCCGCTCCTAAGCAATCAGGGGATCAGTTGTGCGCGCCGTGATCGCTTGTGAACTGCATAGAGCTAGCTGAATGCAAGGTAGATTGTCCTGGCCATGCGAAAAAAGCTAGTCCCAATTGTCTTGTTGATGCCATGATATGCAATTTCGAATGAGTATATGACCGCTGTGGTTGGGCGTTTCATCGAACATGTGAGAGGTGAGAAGTGAGAGGTGTGAGGTGTATGCACCTGCTGACCTGAACATCACATGTGCGCAGCTTATCAGTTGGAAGGAAAGGGACAGGACTAGGCGTCCTCCGGGATCTTTCCGTCCGATCCCCCGGGTCGCCAGCCATACGATGGGGACAAGAGAACCGTCCGATCCATCTCTTACGACCCACTCATCGTTCCCAAAAAAAGCACCCACCCAACGCGCTAACGCCCCGTGCTCCATATTTGGACGCCGGCATGCTACGACCCGCCCCCGTCTCCAGCAGCTGGCGGTGCGCTACGCCCCCGCCCCCGTCTTCAGCCGGAGTGGTGCGCTCCGCCCGCCCCCCACTCCGGTAGCTGGCACCCTCTGCCTCATCCCCATCTCCGACAGTCGGCGCGCTCCGTCCCGCCAGACAGCCGGCTTGCAGCATGGACGCGGCGCTGAAGGCCGTCTTGCAGCAAAGGAGACGGCACCGACGGCCAGGTTGCAGCACGGACATGGCGCTGAAGCCATAAAAAATCTCCCTACCTATGATGCAAAAATCGAGAAGAACGGTCACAGTAGAAGAACGGTCAAATCGTGATGCAAACAATTTGCTACAAACATTTCGGGGATTTGCATCGAAAAGGAGAAAAAAATTGCTACTGAATCTCACGAAGAAAAATCATCGCGTGAGAAGAAATACAAAAATTGCACCACATCAAAAAAATTGCATCACGTGAAGAAAGAGAAGAAGAAATTGCTACAATCAATTGGTGGATTTGCATAAAAGGAGGAAAAATTTGCTAAAAATCTTACAAAAATTTGCACCGCATGTAGCAAAAAAAAGAGAGAAAGAAACGGAAATCCATAACGGTGCATGGGTCTAGATGCACCCACTATGCATTTTATTTTTAATTTTTTTTCAGAATGTCAAAAAATTCCGAAAAAAAATCCGGATGTAAATTACAGCGTGATGTGTTAGCACAAAAATTGGCATGGTGAAAAAACTTTTTTAGCAACCTGTACAAAAAAGACAAATTTCCGACGCGTACATATACTATTCGGTATGTCCGAATTTGTCTTTTTTGCACAGGGTGCATAAAAAGTTTTTTCACCATGCCAATTTTTGTGCTGACTCCAAACATGTTGGACTACATGCAAATATTTTTTTTCGAATTTTTTGACATTTCGAAAAAAAAAATTGGGACAGCGGGTGCAGCTGCACCCGTGTCCCAAATCGCCGTGTCCAGAAAGAAATTATTACAATCAGTTGGTGGATTTGCATCAAAAGGAGGAAAAATTTGCTAAAAATCTTACAAACATTTGCACCGCATGTAGCAAAAAAAAAAAGAGAAGAAGAAATTGCTACAATCAGTTGGTGGATTTGCATCAAAAGGAGGAAAATTTTGCTAAAAATCTTACAAAAATTTGCACCGCATGTACCAATAGAAAAGATAAGAAAAAATTGCTACAATCAGTTGGCGGATTTGCATCAAGAGGAGGAAAATTTTGCTAAAAATCTTACAAAAATTTGCACCGGATGTAGCAATAGAAAAGATAAGAAAATTGCTCCGTAACCCGCACACGCAAGTCGACACACGTCGCCTGCCTCCGACCACCGACAGGTGCGGGGCCATCTCAGCCCCTGGCTGCCGCTACCGACGTCGCCGCCACGGCGAGCAACAGGAGCAGATGGGAGGAGGACGACACGAGGCCGGAGCAGCTGGCGACGAGCTCAACAGAGGAGGTGGGGGAGGGACGGGGCGGCAGCGTCACCACGCCCTCAGCCAACATCCCGGCGAAAAGCTCGAAGCAGCGACGGCGACCTCCCCTTCGCAGTTGTAGACCTCCGCCGTGAGCGTGGCCTCGGCGTGCTCCATGTCCTCAGCCCCCCATCCCGGCGAAAAGCTTGCAACACCGGCAAGCGTTGGTCAGCGGGATTCGGCGGCAGCGCGTGCTTAGGTGGAGGAGGAACGGCGGCGGCGCGTGGTTGGTGGAGAAGGAGCAGAGGAATGGAAGGGGAACGCTCGTGTGGTGGGTGTGCGATGGATGAAGGGATAAGATGCGTTGTTTGTTTGTGGCCTGTGCTGTGCGGGCCTGCTCGGGACACGTGTCACGTGAAGAAGGAGGAGGACGGGAGCCACGGATCCCCCGGGTGATTACAACCCTTTCCCGAAGGAAAGCCACTGTCGACAAAAAGATAGAGGGAGCGAAGATGAAACCAAGAACCACTTCGCTGAAGCCGAGCTCTGATCCAACTCTCTCGATATGCGTATGTCTGAAAACCCCCAAAAATAGACCCTTCTCCTCTCGGGCGGCTCGCGCGGGCCGCTCCAGAGGAACCCCTAACCCTAGAAAAAAGAAGGCCGGCGGCGCTCCTCTCTCCGGCCGCTGCCGCCGCCGGCGCCGGCGGTGGCGGCCGCGCCCGGCCGTCAAAGGCGGTGGGTGAGGAGAGCGCGCCCCGATGAGCTCTCTTCGCGCGGAGGCGAGGCGTCAAGCGGGCGGCGCTGGGTGGTGACTTTGGCGACGTGTGCGGCTGGGAGGCGCAGGGGCGGCTCGGTCGCAGCTCCGGTGGTGGTGGCGGCTCCCGGAGCTGCCGGCAAGCAGGAAGATGCGGCGGCGTCCAGGGCCGATCTAGGCCCGTGTTGGGCCGCGAGGGCTGCCCTTGCTCTTCCTCGAGGATGCCGCTCGGCCTCGGCTCAAGATGCCGGCGTGGCGGCGGTGCTGCGAGCAGATGGTCTGCGTGGAGGTCTCCGGGAGGCCAGCAGGGTGTGCGGCGGTCATGCGTGGCCGCCCGAGCTGGGAAGGGGAAGGGGCCCCGTGCCCTCCTTCTCCTGCCCTTCTGGTTCCGGGCTAGGTCTGGTACAACGGTATCCAGGGGTTGCCGGTGGTTGACTTGGTGGTGGAGCCTCCTTCCTTGTCTCGCCCTCTTCAGCGATGTGTGGAGCCAGGATGCCGGGCGGCGGCCCTGGATGGTGGGAGTCCTTTGGTTGGCGGGCGTGCCAAGGACTCAGATGCTGGCCGACGACCTTGGCCACGGGGGTGGCTCGGTGGTTGGCGAGTGAACCGCGGTGAAGGTGGCTCGGGTGTCATCTTCGGCGCCCGGCGCCCCGTGTAGAAGTTCTGTGTGAGTTTGCAGGGGAGAAACCCTTTCCCGGGGTCTTCTCGGGACGCGGCGGCGACGTCCTTGGACGCCGTCCCCTTCTTGGAGGCGTCGCGGCGGCTTCTCCGACCTTTTACACTCCGGATGAAAATCCAAGATCCTCGGATCGGGCGGTGACGGCGCTCTGGCGTTGTGTGCTTCTTGAAGACGCCGCCTTGGAGTCCACGGCGGGTTGCTCTCCGGAGGTGGTGCTCTTTCGAGCTCCCTCCGGCCATGCTTGTACCTTCTGTTGCATACCGGTGTTTCCTGCTAGGGGTCCTGCTGGCTGAGCCTGTCGGCAGTCTTGCGGACAGTGGCGTTGATGATCCTGCTGGTGGTGCTACCCTGGATGGTGCAGCTGGTCTCGGTGGTGTGCCACGCGTGTTGGTGTGCCCGTGCTCTCGGTGAGCTCCGGCCCAACACCTCTGCCCGCTTTGTTTGTGCTCTCCCTCCTCGGTGTGGCGAACCTTTGGTGTTCAACTGTAATCTCGTCGGTAGCTCTTTTCCTTGGGTGTGTACAGTGTTGGGTTGTAAGCTGGTTTCAACATCATGTATCTCTCGCCGTTCGTGGCGTTATTAATTTAACGTTGGGCCTCGGCCTCTTATTTAAAAATATGCCTATGTCTCCTCTCCCGCAAAGTAGCAGCCGACCACCCCTCTCCTCCCTCCATCCTATGATTGGGACTTGGTTCCCGTTTAACCTTTGGTTAGGTTAACCTAACCTAAAAAGAGCCCAATGGGCCAAATGGATAACCCAAAAAAAACCAATAGGTTTATTAGGTTCGATCCAATCGAACCAATGGTTTCCCTGACACCAGGTAGCGCCGCTCGGCCGCCCCCTGCCCGGCCGCGTGTGCCTCTCTCCCCGGTCCCTGAGACCCGCTTTCGGCTGAGCGCTGGCCGGGATTCGAGCCGCCGCCGTCGGACGGAGATCGAAGGAGCCACCTCGTCGACTTCCACCACCGGCCACCTCCTCGTCGCCGGCCGGACGGAGATCGACGGGTCCCCCTCGTCTCCCTTGTAGAAACTCGACGGCGGTGGTCTGTTCTGTTCATCGTTTCTTGCTTCATTGCTTCTTCCGACGGCGGTGGTGGCAGGGAGCAGCACGCGAAGAGTTCCGCCCAGCCCACAGTGCTTCTCCGATGGTTGCTATGCAGCTCGAGCAGGCAGCAGTGTGTACCTGAATCCTGTGCTCGACGTAGGTGAAATTCAGCTGCAGGCTGCAATACTTGACAATACCAGTCCTTTCCTGAATTGCTAATGCGATAGCTGCAGACCTGCAGTCCGGATTGAGGCGCTGAGCACATTGCGTTTCTATACAGTAGAGCATCAAACCGTTATCAAATACTAGTTTGCTGCAATCAAGTACTAGTTTGCTGCAATCATTCAGCATCAGTTTCGCTAGAGAATACCTGTGACCTTTATTATTTACCTTAGTAGCCTGAGCATGTCCAGATTTCAAACCGCTGTGTATCTATACTATTCCAGTCTGGTAGCAAATGGTTCTTTCATGGGAATGTGAGAATTTTGGTATTGTTGCTATAGTGATTTTACATGGCACCATGGTTTTGCATTTTACATTGCATAAAGGTTCGAACCTTACTAACCATTGGTTAACCTTTTCTAACCTAATTAACCAAATGGTTAACCTATTTATCCATTTAGGTAAAATGGTTATTTAGGTTCGAAACCGAAAAGTAAATGGTTAACCAAATCCCACCCATACTCCATCCCTATTACCACATCTTCAGCAGCCGATCCCCATCTCCTCCTCCCGGCTTCCACTTCTCCCCTCACCCCGTTGCCCCCCTTCCCTCCATCTGGTCCAGGACGCCGGGTGTGCGCACTGGTCGGAGATCCTGGCCTGCTACCAGCCGGAGGGTGTCGTCAACAAGAACCGTGGCACCGCCGTTCGCCCGCCCGAGATACCCGCACGGCGCACACACACAGCAGCCCCCCACCCCACCAGATCGGCGCCCCCTGGAATGCCAGGTGCTCGTACTGCTGCTCGGCAGTGAGGCCGCGCGAGGAGAAAGACGGAATGTATATCCTCATCGCGGCTCACAGCTTGGTCGGCAAAATCATAGAGAGGCAGCCAATGAATGGGCTTTCTGATCCGCTGTGGGCCTGTGGCTGATCAGAGGTTTCAAAAGTTTTTAATTATGATACTACAGGTTTTGACCGTGATCCAACTTTGATATGTTCCGATTTTCTATCCCAGAGTTTCCAAATTGTTTTGGTCTTAATCTATGTGTTAGTTCACCGGCCAAGCATTACTCCAGAAGTTGTTCTTTCTAATTCCTTTTTTTCTTTTTAAACTTGTTCTTTCTAATTCCTTGGTTGGGTTAAAGTGAACCACGTCATGTCCTGTAGTTACTCTTACCTTGTGATGTATATGTAAAATAAATGAAATTTCCTTTATTTTGCATAGTTCATTACAATATAACCATGATGGTTTTTAATTTACGAGCTAAAGAAGATCCACCTCTAAAATAGAAAGTTTACAACGAGCGGGAACACCGTATGGGAGCGACTTAGCGGGTCAGGCTAGGAAAGTGATGAAATCTTTAATCATGATTGTCTCGTGAAAAATTTGGAAGGACCGAAATGCAATAGTCTTCCGCGCCCTCCGATGTCATACTTGCAGAGATCAAAGACGAGGCTAAATTATTAGGATTGGCCGGTGCCATTTCGTTGAGCAATGTAACTACGGGAGAGTAGCCTTTTTGCAAGTCATAGGATGTGTCCAAAACAGTTGTTTGGTCCCAAAAAAACCTCTAAAACATTCTCTCTTAATTAATGAAAATGCAAATACATTTTTCCTCGTTTCAAAAAATACAAAGTGCGACATTGAAATACAGCAACGCCAGTGGTTTTGGAGTCTAGAAAACATGGTGATTCAAGTTGGATCTACACGATTGCTGGACCTGGGATTTGGGACCAAACCTGAAATCAACTGAGGCTGAGCGATTCCTAAGGGCAACTCCAATGGGCCGACGCAAACAGACACGATTTATGTCCGTTTTTTGTCTGTTTGGGTCGCCAAAAGAATAGACGTCCGGCCCATATCCGCCCTTCTCAGGCCACCGTACACAACGGGGCGACCCATTTTGTCCGCTCGGCCTTTTTTTTTAGCATTTTAGACATTTTTGTCTCAGTCGTCGTTCCATATAACATAAATTTAAGCAAATAATACAAATAGTTTATTATAATCCAAATAGTTCAGGAAATAATACAAATTGTTCCACAAATAGTTTTATAAACCAAATAAATAATAAATTGTAGCAAATGGAACTACTAGTTTCCGTAGTGCTGCCACACATGATCCACCAAATCATTTTGGAGCTGAATATGAGTCTCTTTTTCACGAATATCATGGTGTAAGTCGAGAAACTGAGCAAAAGATGTCACTCCCTCGGGCTCAACCAACTCACCCTGAAATTGTCATGCTTCGTCATAGAAACTGTCATCCTCTGCATGATCACACAAGTGTCATCCCCTCCCACATGGTCTCCTTGCTCCATGTTCTAGCAGGGTGCCGAACAATAGCCCATCGTGCTTGTAGCGCACCGAAAGCACGCTCCACATCCTTCCTAGCACTCTCTTGTTTTTTGGCAAATCTTTTCCTCTTCTCATCAGATGGATAAGAGATTGTCTTCACAAATGTAGTCCATGTAGGATAGATTTTATCAGCTAGATAGTATGCCTTGTTGTATCTGTGGCCATTGATCTGATAGGTCAACTTGGGGACATTGCCATGGGAGAGTCTGTTGAACACCGGAGAGCGCTGAAGCATATTGATGTCATTGTGAGAACCTGTCATGCCGAAGAAAGAGTGCCAAATCCACAGATCATGTGAAGCCTTCACGTATGACCGTGCACTCTCCAACATGTCCCTTGTACTGCCCCTGCCATGCAAATGGATAGTTTTTCACTGCAAGTGCATACAATCTATTATGCCAATCATCCCAGGAAAGCCTTTGGACTCGTTGATCGACAAGAGCCGGGCCGTGTCCTCAACAGTGGGTTCCCTAAAGGACTTCTGGCCAAAGACCTAAACCACAACTTTGCAAAACTTGTACATTGCTTATAGGCAAGTGGACTCACTCATCCACACATACTCATCCACAAGATCACCGACAACTCCATATGCATGCATGTGAATAGATGCGGTGCATTTTTGGTAAGAGGAGAAGCCGAGCGTACCAATGGCATCTCTCTTGCATATGAAATAATCATCAAAGTGCATCACCCCCAATCGGAGACGGTTGAACAACGATCTCCTCATCTGGAGGCGGCGCCGTAAAATCTTGGGAGGATAGGTTGGTTTAACACGACGAAAGTAGTCACCGTACAGCTGGACGTGGCCAGCTGATCTGTTGCGGTCCAAGGCAGCAGAACGGCCCGACAACGACCCTATGAACAATGGTCGCTACCTTGCTAGGTGCCCATTGGCGATAAGGGTGGCCACAAGGACATCACTCTCATCATCAGACGAATCGTCGGAGGACGACGAGTACATAACGTAGTTCTTGTAAAAGTACTCATCGGAGCTATCCATGGCGGAGTCGTACCTCGGTGTTGCCGGGGCAAACGGACAAACACCTTGTGGTCGACGTAGGGTCGTGGGCACTCTGAGCCGCGGGGCTACGAGATGCACCGCCGCGGTTGGGAGGAAGTAGCTCCGGTGATGGTGGCGAAGAGGAATAGGCGGCGGCCGCCGGGGATGGCCTAGAGGACCAAATCAGGGTGGCGACGGTGGTGGTGGCGGCGAGTGGGGCGAGAAGGGTGGAAATGATTGGGGTGGGGAGTGGAGGTTTTGCCTCTGTTGGGGGGCTAGGGGCGGACAAGGGGGGCAAAAGAGTTGTCCGTGTGTCTCTAGGACCGACGCAAGCCTGGCCCAAATTTCGGTCGAGAATGAGTCGCGACGGACAGAAAAACGGACATCGATATGTTTGCATCGCCGCGTTGGACCTTGATTTTTGGCCACGCAGACAAAAACGGACGCGGGCGGACTCAATTGGTCGGTACGTTAGAGTTGCCCTAAGGAAATATTCTTCCAAATTGGAGCATTGAGCTTTTCGTCGATGTAACCAGTTGTAGGTTATCTGCATGTAGTCGTTTTTTTAGATAAAAGGCAATAATGCCCAGCTTTGAATTAACAAAGCTCAGAGTTTTACAACGGCAATTACACACGGTGTTGAGGAGAACCTCTTACATCACAGAGCAAGATCAAGCTAAAACATGAAAAGGGGTAAATTGTGCCGAGCACCAAACCCTTGCGTAAAACGGCCAGCCACCAGGAGAGGCAGGGACGGACCACCAGCGAAGAGACCCCAACAACTAGCACATAGCTTGAAAGCAAAGATGAAAGCAGGAGACGAAAGATTGGAGCCTACAGAAGACGTCGAGCCTGAAGGAGAGGATGCCGAGCATCACAGCGCCGAGCGGAAACCGTACCATCGACAACGGCGAGCACCAAACCCTTGCGTAAAACGGCCAGCCACCAGAGGGGCGGGAACGGACAACACCGGCAACGGCGAGCACCAAACCCTTGCGTAAAACAGCCAGCCACCAGAGGGGCAGGAACGGACCACCGTATCCGCGAGATGAGCCTCCACCAAAGCACAGGAACCAGACAACGTCACTTCAGATCGCTGGCAGTGAAAAGGCCTCAACTTTGCACTCAAACATCCATGTCGAAGCCAGGAGAGCCCTACTCCAAGACGGTGCCTCCCAGGAGGTCACGACACAGAAGCGCCGCCACCGTCGGGTCAAAAGACCAGGGTTTTCACCCGGAGCATACACAAGGGAGGTGAGGTGGAGCCACAGCGTCGCCCCCAAGAGGGAAAAACGGCGCCCATAGGCGTCGCCGACACCGGCGTCAACATGTTGACGACTTGAGCTTTCGCTCGGCCCAATTCCACCTACCCATGGTCGAGGGACACCAGCTCCAACCCCCACCGCAAAGGACAGGGGACACCATGGCTGCAACAGAGCCTCCAGTTCAGCATCTGGGCAAGGAACAGCACCCTCGCCGGACCTCGCCAGGGTCTCCCGTTGGCGCCCTCCATGCCGCCCACACGGACCAGGAGCACGCCCAACACCACACGCTGTGGAGCCTGCCGGCAAGGCACCACCATGCCCACCGTCCGGAGCCGCCGCTCCGGGAACCGAGAGACCGACCTCACCCGCCACCCAAGCGGACGACGAGCCACAAGCGCGCAACCAGCCACCCCAGCTGCCGCACCAGTGTTCCTTCGAGCTTGCACCCCATCCTCATCGCGATAGCAGCGCTCCCGTGCAGGCTAAAACAACGATGCTCAAATCCACAAGAACCACCCGAGGAACTCAGGACCATCAGCAAATGTCGAGCAGCGTGGACAAGGCCACTGGCCAAGGCGCGGACCGACCCCCTGGTCGGATCCAGCGGAACCATCCCGTGCCAGATCTGGGTCAAACCCCAAGCAGATGCACTGGCAGCGGCCGAGGGAGCCACGGCCGAGCCCGGCGCGCAGCACCGCGAAGACGTCTCTCCAAGGGCCAGCCGACCACCATGACCGCAGCGAGCTTGGCATGGCGTCGATTTGGGAGCAGAGCGAACGCAGCTCTTGCGCGAGAAGGAGAGCAGTCGAAGGACGAGGCGGAGGAGAGGCCTCACCGCCGGCGACAGCGGCGAGGGGGAGCACGCGAGGGTGGGGGAGGCAGCGGCGGCGGAACCCTAGTCCCCCGAGTCGCCCAAGCGAGGACGACGCGGGGGTCGGGAGCGAGTTTTTCGACTTCGATGAGGGAGATCAGCGTGTAACATCTGCATGTAGTCGTGATGGAGGAGAGTAAGATGAGGAGAATAAAGAAGTTGAGCACGTCTATCTACACTACTTATAAAAGAGCAAACTTGGGCAGGAAAAATAAATCTCCCCCGTACACATACATCGATCAGACGTCCATGATTCGCTTGTTCTCCCTCCCTGAAATCACGCTTCCATCTTGTTGTGGGTCGCTGCCGGGCCGCACCGGACGCACACATCCTCCAACAACCGTCCCACGTCCTAGCACTCTGAACTGTCAACGAAACCCCTCCCTATTCCGCTCCCGCAAATCTCGGGCGCAGCGAACGCCCGCCGGTGCCACCATTACCAGATGGGCGATTTCTCCCAGTTGCGCCGCCCAGCCTCCTCGCCTCGCTGCTGCCATCCATACTTGGAGGGGCCAGTATCCGTCGCCGTGCCGTTCCAGACCGCCTGCCATCCCTGACTGTGGCGATGGGAGTTGTGACCTGCGACTATCACGGCGACATACGAACAGAAATCGGGGAATCACGGTGAAGTTCCTCCTATTCGTTGTGTTCCTCCTTGTGCTCACCGTCCCAGTACATCACCACACTAGCTCCTCGCCTCAAGTATTCCTTGGAGGTCATGTCTTACTTTGTGCGTTCAGTGTATGGATTGCAGGACAGTTCAGCATTTGTCTTCCACACGATAATAGTATCAGACCATTATATTACTTTTTTCAATTTGAATTCCTACTCAGAAGTTGCGGTTTGTAGATTTTGTCTTCCTAATTGATTGCTCTATACTAGACTGGACGTAGACGTATAAGCTTTGGAGGGAGACATGAAGCTTAATCTACGCATGATATTATAGTACAGTTTTCTGATTATAGCATATTGTCTGTTGACATTTTAACCCCATTGCCCTTAGTGTGGTACATTTATGTAAGCTCGAAGAAATTCTCATTTTGTTGTTTAGTCGGTTACCTTATGAGAATTTTTGAGAAAGAGAGAAACCATATATTATTAGCAAGTTGTTTTGGATGAAAATAGCACTGACCATGAGCGAGCTCTGAATAATGACATGTGAGGGGTTGCCTTTTCTTTGCATGGTCCGTGATTGCAGATATAGTGGAATTAATGTGAAGTTGTTAGATTATCAGATAGCTAGCCCGCATGATAACATTTTTTTTGTTTTGAGGTTTGCCATTACATTTCGTAAGTAGCAGATTTTGTTCTTCACCCTATATATATCCTATCTTCAGTGGAATATTGCTAACTATTCATTCTTGATAGTTCGATCAGAGCACTGGCTTGATTTTGCTTAAATTAAAATATGAAATTTCATCAGCATATACGGTTCGCTTGGCATATCCGTCTATAGTATTCAGAGATAATCAAATATATTTGGGGCTTGCAAGATGAAGGAGAAAGCGGTGACGGACAACAAGTTACGACTTTTGCAACATCTGCTTCAACCCTTCTGCTACAAAACCACTACCATGTCCAATAATAGGTTTAACTAGACTGGAATATTGTAGGCACTATGTTTTCAGCCATGACTTAATCTACGAATGTTCATAAGTGAATGAGTTTGGGATATGGTGCAACAAAAAGTTTCTTTAGTATCAACTTCAATTCAAGGAGATCCTAAGGCGATACTTACTTAATTTCCATGCTTACTGTAATTCAGTCATGACCTAGCCTGAACTTTGGCTCCATAGCAACGGTGGTTTCAATATATATTTTGTTGTTCTGATACCATATGGTTTTCGGTTTTAATACACAAGGTACAACCCTTGACAATTATTGTGGCCAATTTGGTTTGTAAAACATTTGTATCATTGGAATTTGATGTGGTGTTGATAGAGACAAGTAATGCGCTTAGAGAAAGAGGCAAACCGATGAAACATGGCCATAATCAAATGAGTATAGAACACCAAATGGATTAAAACACATTATGGTCTCTCTGTCATAACATAACCATGATGGTGTCTCAATTTTGAAAGTATAACTTAAGCGACATTAGAATACTATGCGTGCATTAATATTCTTTTTAGAAAGTTCAATTTTATTTTGTACTCTTCGTGAATTTTAAATGTGTTGGTTAACATTTTTTAGACGTGCGTGCACGTGCAAACTTACTAGTCGTATTAAGTAGTTCCTTGATAACATCCTTCAACATAAAAGCTGATACTTCCGTAATTGTACCAATGACATTCAAAAATATATTGGAGGATCTCTGAGTGGCGGACCCAGAGAAAAAAGGGACCGGGGGCATCCATGTATAGAAAAGTCACCAACATTTTTTTTTGAGAAAGAAAAATCACAGCACATATAACTACATAAAGCTTATAAAGGTCCAAATATGATATATAGCAGTTTTCTCATAATTAATAAACGCCTTCATCCAATAGCTATATGACAAGTTTACTAATAAAGTGAACAAACCTTTTTGAACAAAAAGACGTACATCCAAATAATTCATATGTCGCAAAAAATGAGAATATTGTTTGTCTTGAAAATAAATGTTGTTACCTGCGAATAGAAAACACATGTTATGATTAGCCATGCAAATACATGGAGGTGATAAATATAGAAAAGGTGTAAGATATTAAACCATTACATTTCATTTCTCCCACGGCGATTTTCATCTTATGGAAACGATCAACAATCACTTCATTAGTAATTGTGTCCAATAATCCCTTTTCCACATAGAAAATGAGGCTATGGCTCAAATATTCATCACCAATTTTGTTCAGGGACAGCAGAATTATATCTCGGTGCTGCAGCTCTTGGTGCATTTGGGGTTGAACTCTCTGCCTCTGTGGTGGTACTGGTGGGGTTGTTGTTTGCTGGTTTCTTAATCAAATACCTCTCCATTATTTCCTTCTTTCCTGCCAAATCATTGAAACATTATGAGTATAAATTGATATGCTAGTAGACTAGTCCGTAGCAGGCAATCAGAAAAGTAACAATGGTAATATATTGGTCAGGCTACCGAGGCTAGCCGAACTGAATTTGCAAAGAAAATTGCCAAATCCTAAAAATTGGATCACGGGTAGTATACTAATATGTCAAACTAGTGCGACGAAAATATAAAGGAATTGAGGACCACCGTACTAGTAAGGATTCTATTTGATTTGACAAGGAAAATATCAAAGATAACCAGATTATATCAAAAATTGAAAGCCCTAAAGTTTATCCGTTGAGATGAGAGTTTACTTGGGCTATATTTGGGGATGAGGCTACTGAAGCCTAAAGGCGTTGCCGGCCGGCCGGCCGGGGACACGGCGGGGCGGTGGCTGAGGGCGGCCGTGATGGTGGGATCGGCGATCGGCGAAGAAGAAGCAGAGACGAAGCGGCGGAGGTTTGCCTGCTCTGCTCTCGTTCTCCAATCTCCAGAAACGAAGCGGCCGAGGTTTTGCCTGGCTGGATCGCATTAGTCTGAGACATAAGAAACTGGCCTAGCAAGCTCACACGTCTTTCTTTCTTTACTAGGCTTTCTGAACGAAGGCTGGGCTGAGGGACTGGGGGCGCTGGTACTGGGCTGACCGGGGGCATTGTCTTAATCCTATCGGACATCTATACATGCGACTGAAAATTGACTGGGGCCAATGCCCCCACTCGGCTTAACGTGGGTCCGCCCTTATATCTCTTACTAGGAAACGTGCCCGTGCGTTGCAACGGGAGGAAAAAAAATCAACTTTTAGATGTAAAACTTTGACGCGTGCGCGTGCGTTGCGACCGAACAAAAAAAAAAACAAATGTACAAATGTTTCTCAAATGTTATTTTTAGAATGAGCTCAAGCTCATGTTGTTCTCACCTGGTTTCAGACTCACCATCTATAATTGATATGATGCTGGCATGGGTCTGACTACTAAGAACTATGGTCCCTGTATGATCAAACTTTTTAAGACAAATATTGAAGTTGTATAAGGAAATGCAATTGCAGTTGTCTAAAACCAAAATAACTATCTTTATATTTGTTAATTTATCCATATGAGGCTTCACAACGATGTACAGTATGAACCACAACAATCTTTCATTGGCTCTTCACGAGCTTATTCTCATGATAGCAAATGATCAGATAATAAAAAACTAATAATGGAAAATCACAGTGCTACACCGGATTGAAGAACATTATAAACTAATAATGCTAGCAGATATATATATATATATGACGTCAAGCATTACCTGAGATTTACAGTCCAACATGGTTCTGCATTTGATTGGTCTCTCGAGCCTTGCTAATTCGTAACTTTTCTCTTCCACTTCATTTAAAATAGCTGTCCTACAAAAATAGATCTTTTTCGTTCAGGAGTTCATAGACTGATTCTATAATTTCTGTTGGACTTGACACAGACCATCAAAATCTTACATGAAGTTACCCGCAAAGAAAAATCTTACATGAAGTCGTGAAATAGAAGTACCATGTCAGCATGTCTCTATAAGAAGTTGCTGCAATAATATTTATGAATGATAAATAGTGCATGCATGCTAGGGTGGAGCAATGGAGCGTGCACCACATGCAGCCCCGGGACGGACTGCTGGAACACCGTACTTCTGCCTCTGTTGAACGACTGGGAAGAAGAGGTGGGTGGGAGAGCCGAGAGCGTAACGGCGTGGAGGAGGCCTCGCGGAGAGAGCCACGACTTCTTCGGGTTGATGCGACAGAGGAAGCGACTTTGCTAGGATGGCGAGCCCCACAATGCCCAGCGTCGCTGCCTGCCACTGATCCTCTCCAACTCTCGAACCCTACGTCCTATGATGCCCAGCCATCGTCGCGCTCATGCTTCCGAGTTCCGAGTAGCCGCCTGACTGTACTCCTGACCCGCCGCTTGACTACTCTCTCTTAGGTCACTCAGCTCCCCCCAGTGGCCATGGCCCTCGACCTGGCTTCTCCCACGGCGACGCCAGACCTGGACGTCGTCGTGCTGCGTCGTGTTGCTGTCCCCGGACGTCAAAGAAGATGACGGGTCTAAAGTGATCATGGCGCTAGCGCTCACGCGCGGTTCGGCGTATTGCGCTCCTCCGACATTAATTTCACCGGATCAATCTTGATCTTGATCGCAGCTTCCACTGGTTGGATTATAACGCGTCTGTTTTGGAAAGCCATCTGGAATAAGATTCCCACTCCTATGCGTTGCCGACGTGGGAAAAGTGACATAGGAAACGACATACGAAACGGACGAAGTAAGAAACCCGTGGAGCCACGCGACAGGAAAAACCTGCACCTATAGAAGACGGAGGTTTTTTTTTTTGTTGAGAGATCAGAGACGAAGCCTAACCGATCGGGATTGGACTCGGGATATGTGGCTGCATCCGGCCTTTCTGGCGCTCACCGTGGAGCACACTTTTGGGCTGCTGGATCCGGGCCCGTTAGTGGGACGGACGAAGGGAATTTGGGCTGCCATGAGTTGTCTAGCGAACGGAAAATAAAAAGAATCGGTACGTAACTTACAGGTGGCAGTGGTGGGTAATTTTCTCCAACTTTAGGGGTACTTTTAATGACGTACCACAAAAAACCTTAATGATTTTATTATTAGGTATAGATATAAGTTGACAGTGCTTACCAGAACATTTCATTGGCTAAGGCGAACACACAAACATATGTGAGAGTTGAGACGTAAATACAGTTTTTATTCGAGCAAGCATCACTGCTTGTTTAACGAGGCGAAATGATATGGCCGTCTACAGAACAGCGATGAATGTCGAGCTGGCCACACATTTCAATGATGATTTCGTCCAGCTAAATTAGCCGCAGCAGCAGAGGGACTCCATGCAGCGCTCGCAAGTCTCGTAGCAGCAGAAGCAGCAGCACATTGTAAACAGGCTGCAAACAACAAGCTTCCGATGTAAAATTCACAGAACTTTAGCCTACAAACGATGCAAAAATTAGGTAACACATCAGGACCAATTCGTGCTAAGATTTGCTGCATTAATTCCTAGTGCAATGTCTGAAAATTAGTTCCTCCTTTTGTTTTTGAACTAAACTTTCTTGTTTGAGTGATCTCAAACTGATTCAATAATGTGATCAGATTCTTTGTACTGGAGTGTGAAAGACAAGGTCCATGCAATGTTACTTGAAGTTGACCAATAACCACTAACTACCACTTGACCATAGGATTTCATTTTCCAAATGATCAAATGAGACAAAGGCTTTCGGGGGGGGGGGGGGGGGGGGTTGCCGGGCACTTGTCCGGCCAAATCTGGGGTGCTGCCCACACTGGCACCCCTCAAACGAAACAAAAAAAAACATTGAGAATTAAGAAGATGTAAAATTTCATTCAATCTTTGTTATAGTATATTACAACCATTTGAATGAAATTTAAACAAAACCGGCCTCGGCGGCGTCCCCAAACCTAACCCTAACTACTCCTCGCCGAGGTTCTCACAGTCCACGTTGTGGAGGTCATCGTCAGCGTCGTCGTCGAGGCAGATGACGGTGGAGGAGGAGGCAACACGAGAGGTAGAGGCGCCACCAGGAGGCGCACGGGAGGTCGAGGCGCCGCCCCAGGAGGAGGACACCGAGGCCAATCGTGGCCTCGGTGGTCTCTAGCCAGCCAGGTGAGTCCTTCTCCATCTCGTTGACCGAGGCCATGAGAACCCAGCCCAGGCCGAGGGAGTTGTCGTAGTGCTCCTCGTCGCGCAGCGGCGAGGGCACGTGGTAGCCGGACGAGACCACCTCCACCGGCATTGGCTCCGTTAGCATCTCCGCCTTCGGGCGTCGCAGGGAAAGGCGGCCGCGCGATGGGGATCGCCGGGCCAGGCCAAAGTCGTGGATCATCAAGCCCCTTCGTGGTGGGTCGCGGCGATCACGGATGACGATGTCGCCGCCTACGCCTCCCCGACGCAGCAATCAATGTCGCTCCTCCTTCACCGGCCGGCAGGCGCAGGCAATCTGCTTGTTGCGGAATGGCGGGACAGGTGGCAGCAGCCGCAATGGGGTTGGGTTCCCTGTTGCGACTTGTTGGCGGGCCGCCTCCATGGCAAAGGCGACCGTGTTGCCGGTGCCCTCAAACCAGCGGTGCCGCGCCTCCACGTTGTAGCGCGTCGGCAAAACCGGGCCGTCAAAGAAAGCAAGGGCCTCGCCGCGCTCGCGCTCGAAGCGCTGGAGCCAACGGGCCCAGTTGTTGTCGTAGTACTCCGGGAGGGTGCGCTCCTCCCATGTCAGCCAGCTCCGACGTCGTGAGATGGCGCGCTGGATCTGCTCAGCGCCGGCACTGGGAGACCGTCGTTGGAGGTGCACCACCCTTTCGGCTGGCGGGAATCCGGCGGGGCGAGGAGGCCAGACCGGTAGAGGTCCCACGCCTCCTCGAGGTTGAGGGTGTGGCCGCCCTGGTGTGCCGAGTTGCTCGCCTCGTAGTTGTGCGCACGGCGATCGGAGGTGAGGTGGGAGATGGGAATGGGGCGTCGAGAGGCCAGGTGTGCGTTTCGAGTGGAGGCGCGACGAGGATTTATATGCGCGGCAAGGTGGGTGGTGCGTCTGCATCAGCGTCGGCGTAAATGCATAGCGTGGAAAGCCGCGATGCCGTCACGTGGACTGGCGCCAACGTTAATGTGACGCGTGCGCAGGCGTGCCGCCGTCTCGTCGCCTCCCATCCCGCGTCGTCTGTGAAATCGCCCGGCGAGTGGGCGCTATTAATCAGCGGAACGGCCTAATAAACCACGGCGCCGCGGCCTGTGTCTATGACAGGAGGGCTCCGTCTGTCTAAGGCGTTGTCTGCCCACGGTTCGGCACCCCGAGCATGCCCCCAAGTTTGGAGGTCCTCTCGGGGGGCGACGAACAACATCGTTTCGTGCCCCTCCCCCCCCCCCCCCCCCCCCCCCCCCAAATGGGACTTTGGGGTGCTTAATTAGCCCTAAACTTGTGGCAGGTCGAAGGTTGATCTCTTAATTCAGAGATAAGTCTGTTCTCCCAAAGCCACTCTAATTTCTTTTTCTTTTACTAACAGGGCAAAGCTGCATGTGGTCGGTCCAACATTCTGCCGGGTCTCACGTGAAGACAAAGCCTGCACCTGACATGCATGGAGCAGAACGAAGCAAAAATTACTGAAGAAAAGAGTTCGATACTTTGATCCCACATGCATCGAGCAAGACAACCCATATTTTTATTCGGTGGACTGGTGGGTGGTGGCGCAAGAAAAACAAGCACCGGGGGCAGGCACTCTTCCGGTAGTCTACTGAAAAATTAGCAGTTATTTTCTCTAGCAGCGGCCAGGCATCGAAGCCAAACCAGGCACTGTTTAACATTCAGAAAAAAAACTACAGGCACTCTTGGCCTCCCGCAAGCACCCAAGCAAAATAAACTCGATTTTTCTCTTAAGCACCCAGGTCAAGCACCTGTGTCGTACATGGCCTAAAGCAACCCATCTGAAAGGGAGGAAGAGGGGGGGGGGGGGGGGGGGGGGGGGGAGAGAGGATGGGGTACGACTCGGGAGTTGATTTTGTACGGTGCCTGCTTAGCTATTTGAGTGGATGTAACTGCACACTACTATTGGATTCAGAATTCAAAGTCTTTACGTGGGTCGGGTGCACGCGGGAATCACGCCTGGAAAGAATCCTGCCCTGCCCAATGCACGTTATACCATGTGCATTCAACGCCTAGGTCTGTTAGATTATGTACGGGTAGTAGCTAAAATATTAGGAGAAAAAAAAAAGCTAAAATATTAGGAGTGCACGTTACTGCACGTCCTAACAAAAACTTGCCCGGCTGGGAGGATTCCACAAAGAGCAACCCCACAGCTCCTAGTATGTTCAGTTTTGGGATTGTGTGGAATGGAATGGAATGGTTCATTCCATTCCACAAGTGGAATCATTCCATTATTTTGTTCGGTTGAGTTAGAAGAGGTGGAACGGAACCGAAACAAATTAATCTAAACATCAGATTAATCAAATTAATTAGAGCCTAAATTAATCTAAACATCAAATTAATTAGAGCCTAAATTATAGCCAAATTAATCAGAGGAGGGTGGCGACGGCGTTGACCGCGGCGAGCTCGACGAGGGCGTCATGTCGCCGGCGGGCCGGCACCTCTGGTGGCCGCCGCTGGCTCTGGTGGCCGCGTCTGCCTGCAGCGGCCGCAGGCCGCCTTCGCTGCGGCCGCTCGACGGCGAGGACGCGGAGAGTGAGGTGAGGGGGCGCGACGAGCAGCGTCCTCCGCCGTCCAGCCAGCGCCCGCCCTGGCGACCTCCTTCGCCCGCCGCCGGCGCCGCGCGCACCCGCACGCTCGCCCGCCGCGTGGTCCGCCGATGCGCGGCCCCGCGGTAGATGCCGGAGTTGAGGGAGGCGGGGCGCGGGGGAGGGTGAGGTGAGGGGGCGCGGAGGAGGGTGAGGCGAGGGCGCCGGCCGTCGAGGGGAGAGAGCGCACGCCAACTGCGGCGGCGGGAGGAGCACGCTGCGGTGGGTGGCGGGGTCGAGGACGAGGATGCGGGGGTCGAGGAGGGACGCGTGAGGGAGAGGGGTTACACGTGAGGGAGAGCGATTAGCTGACTCGTTCCACTTGGTCCGGCCGAATCGGCCGGACGGGGTAATTCCGGATCTCAGAGGAATATTCCTTTTCGTGGAACTAGTTGGTTCCGTTCCAATACACAACCGAACACTGGAACCGGTCCTAGGGGTGGAACCGTTCCGTTCCATTCCACCACATCCCACAACCGAACAGACTAGTACAACAACCATTGCGTGTTCGTCAACCAAGCAACAAACAAACAGAAACAAAAATGGGGATGAAATCGAGCTCGGGAGAGTGAAAGAGGAGAAAAATGGAGATGTGGCTCGAGCAGGAAATGGAGCTGGCTCGGGGTGGAAGAAGACATATAGGGGAACACATTAGCCCGGTTCGTATCACGAACCGGGACTAAAGGTCCATCATTAGTCCCGGGTCGTATGACCCGGGATTAAAGGTGCTCGCGCTGCCCACCTCTGCGTCTGCCCTACCGCGGACCTTTAGTCCCGGTTCGTATCACGAGTCGGGACTAATGACCCCGTTCGACCCAGAACTGTTGCGGTGCGGCGTCGCCTCCGATCGAACCGGGACTAATGCTCACATTAGTCCCGGTTCAAAATTTCACGGGGACTAATGCGCAGGATGGATGACCCTTTTTCTACTGGTGTTTCCTTCTAGTGAAAATCTAAAGTATATTGAATGATCTCTCTTATATGCTAACAGTGCTTAGCAGAGCATTTCATTGTCACAGGCAAACACACAAACATACGTGAGAACGTAGACGATGAATGCTAACGTATGTTAACAGTACTGAACAGACCTCATGATAACACCAATCCGGCCCTGAAACCATGAAACTAATGGGTAATCACAGTGATTGAATCTCCACTACTATCAAATATCATAATCTGACATCGATCTACTTTTGACTTCCTGTCTCGGCGGAGATCTGATCGGGCAGAGTCCCGGAACGCGGCTTCTGCGTGCCTGCGCCATATCGATGGTCTGGCGTCCATGAAAGTTTACGAGCACGGCGATGAACCCAACCAACCTCTCCACGAACTCTGTCTGCCTCCCGTTAGTTCATTCCGATCCGATCGTGTTGTGGACTGTGGTACAGGGTATCCATACATATACATACTATCTTTGTCAGTTCAGAATATTTCGTGCAGCTCGCGACTCGCGAGCATGGGCAAACCTCACGTGCTGTAGCGTGCGGCCGCCGAGACTTTGAATGAATAAATGTATAGTGCCTCGTCACGGATCTCAACGAAAGAAAACATTTGTTGAAGCAGTTAGCAACATGACGACAGTTAGCAACGTGATTTCTTTTTCACCTTTCAGCTGCAAACAACCCAGCGCGCACACGGTTTCTAATGGCTTGGTCTACATGGATCTGAGTACAGAAACCAGTGCACGTTAAACCATGTGCATTCAACGCCTAGATCTGTGTGATTATACACGGAGTAGCTAAAATATTAGGAGCGCACGTTACTCCACGTCCTAACAAAAACTTGCCCGGCTTGGAGGATTCTACAAAGAGCAACCCCAGAGCGCCTAAATGTACCACAACCATCGCACGTTCGTCAACCAAGCAACACACGAACTGAAACAATCCACAGGCAATAGGCATGAATCTGGCAACGGGAGCCATGGGCTCTCTGCTTCCCAAGCTCGCCGAGCTCGTCAATGACGAGTACAAGCTGCAGAAGGGCGTCAAGGAAAGCGTCAAATCTCTCGAGAAGGAGATGAAGAGCATGCACACTGCCCTCCTCGCGGTGGCGGAGGTGCCGCGCGACAGGCTCAGCGTGCAGGTCAAGCTCTGGGCAGGGGAGGTGAGGGAGCTCTCCTTCGAGATGGAGGACATCATCGACAAGTTCCTGGTGCGTGTCGATGATGATTCAGACCCCGTCATCAAGTCCAGCAAGCTCGAACGGCTCACGGAGAAGATGGCTGGTTTGTTCTCTAAAGTGAAGACTCGCCATCACATCGCTAACGCGATCAAGGACATCAATAAGCAAGTAAAAGAAGTTGCTAAAAGGCGTGGAAGGTACAATGTTGATAATATTGTTGCTATGCATCCACCCGTGACGACCATCGATCCTCGTCTTGGGACTCTGTACAAAGAAGTGACAGATCTCGTTGGCATTGCTGGAAAAAGAGATGAAGAGTTAATGAAGCGGCTCTCAGAGGGAGACAATGATACCAAGAACAAGTTGAGGATTGTCTCTGTCGTCGGGTTTGGAGGATTGGGCAAGACTACTCTTGTCAAAACAGTTTATGACAAGATCAAAGAAGATTTTGATTGCAAGGCTTTTGTTCCCGTCGGCCAAAATGCCTACCCAAGAAGATTCTCCTGGACATCCTTCTTGATCTTGGCATGTATGAAAGTCACTTCACCATTTGGATGAAAGACAGCTCGTCGACAAACTACGGGAAAGTCTCGAGAAAAAAGGTACCTACATATGGGCTAACACTTACTTAATGATGGCAATTTGCTTACCTTCGTAATTACTTTTCTATGTAGTTGTGCAGTAATATATAAATGATAAAACTGAAAAAGATGACATTTTAGATTTTGTACATCCTCCAATAGGCTGCATCGGTTGATTATTTTCATGAGCATGAGAGTAAATGATTGTAAAAATCTATATTCATAAACTAATTTTCATGACAATCTAAAGCATAATAATATCATTAAATGCAAGTAGAATCAATAAATGCAAGTAGTATTTTCATTAATTTACGGTGAAGTTATACCATGTCATACAATTTAGTAAGTAGATAATTTGAAAATTTATGATTAGTTGATTACTTTGTGCCGCCTTATGCAACATATTTACTTTCTAAACACTACTTATAGGTTAGTGTGCCATCATTTCGAGCCCATCATCTTGCATACATGCATAATGATGTTGACTAGTATTCGATCATTATACTCACCCCAAGTAGCCAAAACCATGTCAACGGACTTATGTGTTCATCGTCCTTGAATATAAGACCTATATGGATTAATTAATAAAAAGATCTTAATTATTAATTTGTTAATATGTGATTATATTACCTTTTCGTTGAGCAAATTTGTACCAGCGACATGTATTACTGGTGTGGTATATATACACTGTACTACTTCATACTTAGTCTTATGATCACATTGCAATATTAGAAAATATGTAGCCAAACTATATTGAAGAATTGCATGATCGTAGATCTAGCAATTGGCACCGTATTTATTTTTTACCCTTGTAGTTGCTTCTTCTAGCATCTTACTTCCACATCATAATGCTAATTCTATTTCCCTTGGCCCACTTTTACTTTTCCATGTTTATATATGCAATCAATTAGTGATCTCATGATTGGTATAGGTACCTCATCGTAATTGATGATATATGGGATGAAAAACTGTGGAGAGTTATGAACTGGGCCTTCTCAAGGAGCACCGATTTTGGCAGTCGGCTAATCACGACAACTCGTATTGCCAGTGTATCTAAATTATGTTGCTCCTCTACTAATGATTTTGTTTATCAAATGGAACCTCTCAGTGACTATGATTCCAAAAGACTCTTCTATAAGAGGATATTTTTTCATGATAGTGGATGTCCCACTGAATTTGAGGAAGTGTCCATAGATATATTGAAAAAATGCGGTGGGGTGCCATTAGCCATCATTACTATAGCTAGTCTTTTGGCTAGTGATCATCAGGTAAAACCTTTGGATGAATGGAAGTCTTTGCTCGAGTCTATTGGTCGTGGCCTTACAGAAGACCCAAGTGTAGAGGAGATGCTGAGGATACTATCGTTTAGTTATTATGATCTTCCTTCTCATCTGAAGACATGCTTATTATATCTAAGCATGTTCCCGGAGGACTACAAGATAGAAAAACATCGGTTGATATGGATGTGGATTGCCGAAAGTTTTGTCCAACTTGAAAAGGCTAAAACTAGTCTCTTTGAGATTGGGGAAACTTAATTCAATGAGCTCGTGAACAGAAATATGATCATGCCGGTATATGATGATATTGGCCATGGAGTAATAGCTTGTCGAGTACACGATATGGTTCTCGATCTAATTTCCTTCTTGTCAAGTGAGGACAACTTTATTACTGTATTGAATGGTACTGGTGATAGGGTGTCTTCGCAAAGAAATGGCCGCAGGCTGTCCCTACAGAGTGCTACAAAAGGAGATCTTAAAGCCACGCCTCTCGAATCAGTGAGTATGCTTCAAGTGAGGTCTGTTGCTGCATTTGGACCTGGTATTGATCTAATGCCATCTTTCAAGAGTTTTGTTGTTTTACGTGTATTGGATTTGACTGGATGTGATCTTGGTGATCAGAGTAATCTAAACCTTCAGGATTTGGGGATTATATTGCACCTAAGGTACCTAGGCCTAGCCTATACAAGCATTTCCAAGATCCCTGAAGAAATTGGAAAGTTGCAATTTTTGCAGGTGCTTGATTTGAGTGGAAATGATAATGTGGAACTGCCATCGACTGTTATTAAACTGAGAAGATTGATGTGCCTGCTTATTGACGGTGACCACAAGAGGCTTCCAGATGGGTTGGGAAACCTGACATCCATGGAAGTTCTGAGGGATATCTGTTGTAACTCACCAAGCATGCTGAAAGAGCTCGGCAGCATGGAAAGATTGAGGGAGCTTGAAATTACGTTTGATAATTTGAGCTTGGAGCTGGAGGAAGCTTTTGTGGAGTCGCTAGTTAAGTTGTCCAACATCCAAATATTAGCAATTAATTACCTTGATGTGGGTGTGGCCTCAATGGATCTTTTGGGGGAAGGTTGGCTACCGCCCCGAAGTCTCCAGAAATTTCGCATACAGACACTGCTTATCAGATTCTCTACACTGCCAACATGGATAAGGAGGGATCCCTCGCGTATGTGGCAACTCTCTGTGTTATTGATCGCTGTAAAGCAACTGCAACAGGATGATCTGGACAACCTTGGAAGGTTACCGGCTCTTCATAGTCTCGAATTGATTATATATGGCGGAGTGAGCTGCTAGTTGTCGGTGCTGATGGGTTCCATTGTCTGACAGTATTCTGCTGCATGTGTTTCCCCTTGCCGGGTCAAATCATGTTCCAGCCTGGAGCTATGCCCAGGGCTGAAAAGGTGCGGCTCAATAGCCGTATACCAGTGCAGGCCACAAACGAGGAAGCAGCTTGCGACGGTTTGGATAGTTTTGACCTGCTGGGCATAGGGAACCTGCCGTCCCTTGGGATGGTCCGCGTCACGTTCGACCGTTCTGGAGTGACGGTTCGGGAGGCCAAGCAAGCAAAGGCTGGGCTCACGAACGCGCTACGCGCTCATCCTAATCATCCCACGTTTGACATCGACATCGAGCCATCCATTCCAGAAGGTACGTAATGATGCCAATTTCCTTTCCCTGGCGCTTTTTGCATGCATGCCTAACTGAGATTTATTATTTCCTGCTTTGGCAGATGCTCTTGATGACGATGTTTGCTCTGACGCTGAGGAGGAGGAATGAAGAACCTTCACGGTACATACATATATAGTCGTGGAATATATTAAATCTAGGTTCTCACTGTTACTGGAGATGCACGTCTGCAGACCGCCATCTGCAGCATCGATCAGAAACTTGTTACCCATTGAGTTCGTTTCTTTGCTTCTACAAAGAAAAATGAAAAACAAAAAAAAAGTATTATGATCTTTTATTTTGCTTGATTACTAGTGATTATGGCTTTTTAGCATGTACTGGTGTGTTGTCTTAAGAAAAAAATCTAAAAAAATTAGGTGTCTGCTGTATTTTAGGGTATTTGCTGGTTTATATGTTTCAGTTGCTTTTTTTTTTTTGCGTTCGGTTTTGTTGGGTGGATTTTTAGTGGCGTGGGAGGTGGGGGAACTCCGCCTATGATATTAATATTAAGTTTACACTTAATATTATTGCGTAGCCGGTCCCAAGCCCGGATAAAGGAGGAGGGTCCCAACCCGATATATTTTGATTTTTTTTTACCATGATGCTTAACAAAAAATACGTGATTTTCTTATTGCAAGTAATCCTTTTGTAGTTTCCTTTTATATACCTGAACTAGACTCCTTTCTTTTCAGCGGAGTGGGGGCTCTCAAGGTGACGGGCAAACGGCGTGCCTCTGGAGTTGATCGCCGCAATGGTGGCGGAGCATGGCTTCCACGAGTCTGACAACGGCGAGGGCAGCGACAAGGCATGGCTCTACTCGCGTGAGCCGGCGAGGGCGGTGAAATATCACTGCAAATTCGACATGTACTAGTCGCCCGTGGCCAACGTGCACGATATGCTCTACCTCCGCATGGCGCCTGACCTGCCTGAGGATGGAGACCTGCCGGACAGCTTCTGGAGAGCGCTCCGACGATTAGTATACATCACACCAGCGTAGTATCTAGAATAGCTGAGCATGATTAGACACATGGCTAATTTCTTGGAGTAGTGTTAGGGTTACTAGCAAATGTGCACGTGCATTGCAACGGGATAAACAAATCTTTGCATGCACCAAGTAATCAAGTTACCAGTTGTAACGATGGTAACCAAGTTTAACATTCAAAGGATTGATGTGCTATGTCGAATTGAACTGCAATTATTATTATATTGTCTATCCCGGTAACCACATATAAAAATTAGGGTGAAATCATCCCTTTGATGTAAAATGCATCTAAATAGATGATTGACAATTGTACTACACATAGCTAGATGACGTAAATACAGTTTTTATTCGAGCAAGCAGCACTGCTTGTTTAACGAGGCGAAATGATATGGCCATCTACAGAACAACGATGAATGTCGAGCTGGCCACACATCTCAATGATGATATCGTCCAGCTAAATTAGCCGCAGCAGCAGAGGGACTCCATGCAGCATTCGCAAGTCTCGTAGCAACAGAAGCAGCAGCACATTGTAAACAGGCTGCAAACAACAAGCTTCCAATGTAAAATCCACAAATTTTTAGCCTAAAAACGATGCAAAAATTAGGTAACACATCAGGACCAGTTCGTTCTGAGATTTACTGCATAAATTCCTAGTGAAATGTCTGAAAATTAGTTCCATCCTTTTGTTTTTGAACTAAACTTTCTTGTTTGAGTGATCTCAAACTGATTCAATAATGTGATCAGATTCTCCGTGCTGGAGTGTGAAAGACATGGTCCAGGCAAAGTTACTTGAAGTTGACCAATAACCACTAACTACCACTTGCCAACAGGATGTCATTTTCCAAATGATCAAATGATCCAAAGGCAGCAAACTGTGGGGTCACTTGTTTTGTGGATATCCCTTTCAGGAATAAAGGAAAAATCGCTACGTCCATGAAATTGCTATCTCTCACCAGTACAAACAGAGGCATTTTTCCTACGATATAGGTGGTGGAAACTTTTTGTCGGTCATGCTTGCAGATTGTTGGAGTTAACTTGGTCGAAAAAAGCTTTGCAAGAGATGAAGTGAATGAAAAAGGAAGCCGAGCAATTGGACTAATCAGGTTTTTCATAAACAAACCTGTGTAAGAACTGTGGTCAAGGAAACCATATCCTCCCTCACATCCAATTTTTTTATGCTGTGTTTGGATGTACGAATTTGGGCTTGGAATTGGCAATCTAGAATTGCTGGACCAAATTCCGCTGTTTGGGGTGGCTACAGAATTCTACCCTAATAACTTATGCGTTCTGACTCTTAAAAAGACTTAAAAAACACATAATAATGAAAATACCAGCTGAGAACTTATAAAGTTCTGAATCAAATGTGTCTTCGATTTCTGAAAGTTGTCGGACTACAAAAAGTAAAAAATATATGTATATAGGAAGTAGATGTCATACCATATTGAATTCTACAAGAAAGGAAAACATAAAAATATATGGTAGTAGAAGTTGTTGGGTTGCACCACAAAAAACATTAAAAAAATTAAAGGGATTAGGTGTTTACCATGGTTGTTGTTGGCAAAAAAATCCATTAGGTTGGACTCATTGGAATTATGTTTTTTAAATTGCATCTGAAGTAATCCATAGGAAAAAAAACTCATATGTTTTCGATGCTACAAATCAAACAAACTCTATAGGAAAAATTACATTAGAATACTCCTCCAAATTCCTTTTAATGGAAGAGGCCCCTAAACTATTCTGGATTGTTCCACAATTAGGTACTGCTATCTCTATATTCAATAACAAGATGAGAGGCTAAAATTATGAGAAGTTACACGATGAACTGCTTACATATTAGTCTTCTAGCATATGTTAGAATGGCCCTTTGATACATAAATCTTGTCTATGTTACTTTAAGAAGGTTAGTGACAAATTGCTAATCCATATACTTGTTTTGTAAATACCTCTGAATTCATATCACGTTTGTTGCTCAAACCAAAACGAGCAATATCAAGAAAATTTACTCCATTTCAGATATATGTTGAAAACTCACTCAGGTAGCCTTATACAACTCAAGGCAAGTTTCAAAATGTGTGGTATCTCATGTATGCATTGAAAAATATGTCATCCAAAACTCCACCAGAAAGGATATTTAAGAGAATAACAAGAGCTATCCAGAACTATATCATAACAGAAAGGTTACCATGCATATAAGCAACCTTTCTCCTCATGGCGCTTCTGAACATGATCATAGTAGGACATGTCCTGCTTACTGGAGGGTTGTACATGTTGATCTATCTCCCTGCACAATATCTTAGTACACTAAAAGATAAGAAAAGGACTATAAGCAGAACAAAGCGGGAAGATATATGGAGTGGGCAGTAGCTATCTGTCTGGGTGTGAGCCTGTGAGGCCTTCTTTTATAGTCTCTAACTAGAGCTTGCAATGTGTTAGGTCCACTGGAAACAAGGACTTGACAAGGGTAAACATAATTGTGGTGGTTGATGTGTTATTTGTCAGCGCAATAAATATACCACAATATTATTCAATAAAAGTCTCATATAATACAGTTTTGTTCAACACGTAAAGTATGGAAAATAGCAGCATAAAATCTCTTCATTTTACCATTATATGTATGTTTAGATCCTTGGAATCAGTACTCAAGCCAATGAAATTAGTATTAAGTATTGTATCGACTATCAAGCTTATCACACCCAAGACTAAAAGGGTATATTTTCTCTGGATAACTAGTCAGGTTACATCAGAATTGGATGGGACCAAATCCATAGTGGTGCGGTGACTCGGATCTCTTTTTTATGAGTATCCATCTGACAGAAATGTGCACTGAACTTGTAGCTGGATTGAATTGGTTTAACATTGAATATTTAGGTGCAGTTAGGTCCCCCTTGCATTCATTAGTAGGTGGTTGCTACTTGCACCAGGGACCATACTTGATTTTCATCAACTAAGTACATCTGTGATTATTCATGAATGCCAACATTATCATGATCAGAATTAGGCATGAAACTAATGCAGAGAGTGAAGGGAAAAGAAGGTCCAAGAAAAGATTATCATGGCATATACTATGCGATTTGTGTATATTGTGAATGGCTATGATGGATCGAATTCTATACATTGATTGATCTATTAACCCAGTGGCTAAAATAAAAGGATTCTTTTTTTACTTGTGGAAGGAACAATCACAAGTACACATAACAATCCCAATAAGGCCAAGACTTTGATATTTACCATGTCAAGGGTCAATCCTCCTAAATTATGCACTGATGGTCTTGTCATGAATTGGCAAGATGCACAGTACCAAAAGAGTATAGCAATGCCTGCTGTGTGGAGTTCAAAATATACTATGCTGAGCTAGCAAAGATATGATGGAGTTGAGTTATCAAAAACTATGAAAAGCACTATGGACTTACCTGCTCATGCATCAAGTCTGGTGAATATATTCATCAGAATCTGGAAAAAGCAAAAAATACTGGCATCCACATGACACCAGTTGTTTCATGGAACAACCAACTTGACTTGAATTGAGAAATCTTGTCAAAGAAAGAAATGTCCATCACTTGAGAGAGCACCATGAAAAAAATCAACGTTTATCCTCGGACAAGAAAATATTAATTACAGACTTTAGAACCAAGGCTCAAAGTTAATAAAATTTCCTGCACAGAACCCATAGCGCTATGGATGGAATGAAATGGAGCACATTTAAACACATTAACATATCATGTCATAGTGGGAGCTACCAGAGGAGCAGATTTAGGGGCGGCAAAGCTGATATCTCTGGTTACTGGTGGAACACGGCATTCCTCTCGAGGTGCTCCCATATAAGCCTTCTGCGCTCCTCAGATTCGGCTTGCTTCTCTTCCTCTTCTTGAAATTTTTTCTGACAAGCCAACAGCAATTTCTGATCCATTTCAAAGAACATTTTCCTGACATTCATTGTAACATTCAGAACCGATTGGTTCCAGTGCAAACGAGCATTTCTTTCCAGAGCTGGATATATGATTGGCAAGATAACTTGGTGGTTTCGAGAGATCAAATTGAACACGTGTTCGTTGTTCCACAGGTATAAGGCCCTTTCAGCAACCTGTTAGCAAGAGCAATATTCTTGAGTTTCTGGTATAACCAGTGGTGTACAGATTATAGAGTAAAGAATGTGATACATAACACAAGATTTCTCCATTCATCAAATGCCACATTTTTTAGTGACACATACAAGTGTTTACTTTTGTAAAGCTTTATATAGGCATATGAAGAAAGACATTCTTCAATGGACAGCGAAAGGAAAAGGCAGGTAATATATTTGCATTGGTGTGATTAATTAGCATTTGCCTTTGTGGTCAAATTAACTTCTAGCTTTGATCAAACTATAGAGCAAATGGCCATGTGAAGAATCTCTGTAAAGGAATTCTTTGATCAATCTATAACTTCAAAATCACTTGGTTGTAAATGAGCTACTGGTTTCCAATCACAGATGCCACAGCAAAAATTAAATGGATCAAGGGATTCTCAATTGGAATAACTTCCTGAACTAAATGAGTGTGTTCACCACCAGCAATGAAAGCTATAAGCTATTATATAAAGTTACAGAAACAAAATGTGTTGGACAATAGACTATTGCTAACTGATATCCCTGGACGAAATTTTACCTGAAAATGAGAGCTATTCAGGCAGTGTGCAACCCTCCGAAACAATGGAACCATACACTTCTGGAACTCAGGATTTTCTGTCAATTCCAGCACCTCCTCCAACTCCCCCAAGAACATCATCTCCTTCTGGCTGTTCGTCACTGGCCAGTACTTCAACAGGCCTCTGATCACAGTACCTGAGAGCTTGGGTTCCTTGTCGATAAACTGTGTAATGCAGTATGTCAACTGTGGCAGATACATGCCAACTGTCTTTGCTTTATGAAGAGGAATCAATGCCTTCCACAGAAATAACTTATGCTCCTCCTTCAGCGGCTTTGCAAACCCACTAATCACGCTCCCAAACACCTCCAAGAGTTCGGCAATCCCATTGTGATGATCGTCTTCGGACACAAACCTATAGAAGATATTGCTCACGGCCTTGCGGATGAACGGTCGATTGCCCATGAATTTTCCATATATCCTATGCAAGACTGTCTTCAAGCAATCCCTTTCTCTAGGATCATCAGAATCTAGCAAATCAAGCAGCCTAGAGATGAACGAATTGTCCATGTACTTCCGAGCCACCTTCACATCGACAACCGGAGACATGACGAACCGAAGGAGCAGCTCATACACCACCTGTAGGTGGTACCATGAGGGGTCAAAGAATGGATCGTCCTCATCGGCCTCCGCAGCTCCCCCAGCGCCTGGCCGGACCTTGGGCGGGAAGACCCTGAAGAGGTTGATGGCGAACATGCGCACGCACCCCGAGACCATCTCCTCCGTGAGGGGCTCCTCCGCCGCGCCGAGGCAGTCAACGAGCGACATGAGCACCTGCCGCTTCCTCTCCCTCTCTGGAGAGTCCCGGCCACGGTCGGTGGCGGAGAAGTCGAACAGCACGCAGCAGACGTTGAGCTTCCGGAGGAACACGTCCTCCCTGGTATCCCCCTCTGCCCCAGCGACAGCCGGGAGCGGAGGCGACGACCTCATCGGGTCCCACTGCCCCCGTCGGCGCCGTACGACGTCGGGGACTTCAGAGGCGGAGAGCCCCAGCCGCAGCCGCCGCCGGATTTGGGCGCCTTCCCCGAGAGCTTGCCAATGAACTGCTTCCACATGGCGGCAGCAAACACCCCGTAGCACAGACCCCCCCTCGCGTCAGGCGCCCATTTCAAGGAACCGAGGACGGAGCAGGGGGAAGTGAGCCACTACCTACAACCTGCCCAGGACAGGCAGCTGCAAAGCAAATCTTGCAAGGCAACGAATCGGGTTGGTCGCCGCAACCCGTGCGGCGGACGGGGCGACAAGTACAGATCGCGCAATGGCTGTGTGGGGTTCAGATCCGGAGGCGGGGCGTCGAGGCCGCCGCCATGGACGGGATCTCGGGGCGGGGAGCAGAAAGCGTGGGCGGAATCGCAGTGGGAGCGGAGCGGGGCGGGGAAGAGAGCTGGAGTTACAGCTGTTTGCGGGGAACGATGGCAACCGGAAGAGGAAGAGGGTGGCACGATCATCAGGGCCGTCGGTTTCGGGGTGAATTGCGATTGTATCGGCCGTTGGAAATTTGGAAAGTTTTGAGGTTCTCCTGCGGTTTCCATTTCTTTCTTACTCCCCTTTTTCAACACAAGGCCAGTAGGGAAAATGTATTTTCTACCTATATTATGCCACTATCTCTGTCTGATAATAATTGACTATTAAATTTTTACTTTCTCCGTATCAAAATATAAGATGTTTTAACATTTTTCTAATACAGATGTATCTAGACAAGTATTAGTGTGTAGATTCACTCACTTCAGCATGTACGTAGTCTCTATTGAAATATCTAAAACATTTTATATTTTGATACGGAGCGAGTATCTTGTAAGATGGTGCTTATTAATGTGAAGAACCGGTGACTTCCATACCATTGACGACAGTTGCAAAGGCTCATTTGTCATCAAACGAAGCTCCAATGCACATATATCAAACCCAAACAAAATTGACTGCCTATATGGAATATCATGATCCTCAAGCACAAGACAAAACCAAAGCGTCCTTAAACGGCCACAAAGATTGTTGAATTTCCGATTTTCTTTTTTTAACGAACTAACAGGTGCTCTGCCGGAAAGTCCTTTTGCCTCCCGAGCTCCAGTGATCCCATTATTTTTATAAAATTTAGAAAAAAAACATTTAATAGTTTCAAAAAAATATGAAAAAAAATCATTGATGATCTCAATGAAGTTTACTACTCCCTCCGTTCCCAAAAGGATGTCTCAATCATTTCTAAAATTGCATGTATAAGCGTACAAAATCTCAATGCAAAATCTATCGTATTATGGGCTACACAAAAATGACAAAAGTTGGAAATTTAAAAATATACATTGTTCACTATACTCTGTACATTTTTTATTTTGTGTTGCTCAAAACATAAAGTATTTTGCAATAAGATTTTGCACTTTTGTATGATATATCATTGAGAAAGATTGTCTTGAAAATTTTAACTATATTTTTTGATGTTTTGAAAAAGGTGAGATCACTGGAGCTCAGAGCACCAAATCTCTACTTTCCATTATAGTGGTGAAAGAGAATACATAATACTCTACTTTCCATTATAGTGGTGAAAGAAAATACAGATTGAAGGTCCTAAAGCAAATGAAAAACTCAGGCTGGCGCTGCAAATGCAGTGACAGCCACACAACACCCCACTTTACAATCTTTACAGTCTCTGTAATTGCCACTGTGGGGAGATTCACATCGTCCTTGTCCAGCTCTGTCCAGCAACAATTTACTGATTCAGCTCGCGAGGCGACATCAGCTAATCTGACATATTTGATGGATAGCCGATTCCATATCTCGTTGGCATTAGAGCATTTGACCAGCAGATGATTTGTAGTCTCTAACTCTTGATCGCAGAAAGAGCAAGCTGCTTTGTGAGGCCACTGTCTCCTGCTACTGCTAAGTCTGTCAGCCATCCATGCTCTGTTAAAGAGGATCAGCCATGGTTTTCCAGGCATTCTCTAGGGAAGGCTGAGGAATCCCTCCAGTGAAATGAATCGCGATCTTGCCGAGTACCTGCCGTCAGTAGTAAGTCTTCAAGAGATTTCCCTTTGATATAAAGGACAATTTCGAACTGCTCGGCTAGCTTAACCAGATGGCATAAATATTGAGTATTTCAAACCTCATCAACTTGCAAACAAAAAGGAGAACAAAGAATGTTTCAGCTATATGTTTTACATTCTGTATGGACGAGAGTATTTCCGAAAGAACACTCTGAATTCTGTTCTTGCCATGTCTGAGAGATTCTTGTCAAAACTCTAAACCGTCGAACTACTTACCTACACGGTTACACCTATGTTTATGGACAGCAAGAACTCTGAACACCTAAAGACATATATGCTTACGGACAGCAAAAGATCGATTCAGTCCACAACATAATCGGAAGCTTAATGCTAAAACAACATGACACATTCATGATGGGGGCAGATAACAGATAACCTGCCAACATGCCTTGGCCTTCATAACATGCATCCTTCACGCAAAGGTAATCACAACATACAAGCTACACTTTGCGTAGTACTAACATGATGCTATGGACACCAATTTAACAAAAAAATGCACTCGTTTAGCGACCATTTAAGAGGAATAGTCATCTGCTGCCTTCTTTCCACATAAACAACCTTAATGAAAAGTTGTGATTTGGTTGCAATACTATGTTAAGAAATGATGCCTCTGAATTAGATGTGCAAAATATCAATTTCCAGTAAAATGATGAAGCAAGAACGGCAAACATATTGTACACAACAATGCATTCCAACAAACTCATAGCAAAACAAAACTCAACATGACACGTCATATGACTATTGCACCAGGTGCCTCTACCAAAACGTTACAGAAAGAACATACTCCAGTAGCAAGCAGCTCAGAAGAACAGGGCTTCTGCGGTCTTATTTATCAAGAACGAACTGTAGGTATACTTTTGAAGCAGATAACCTCTCCATCTTAGATATAGATACTAGTAACTGGTAATGGTATTACAAGCTACAACATTTTCTTAACTCAATAGGACGCTGGGACAAAAAGTAGAGATGGCTGTACACATTTCTCTCACGGACTTATGGAAGAACCTCAGCGATCAAAGACGTTTCTTCCTATGAAGCGGTTTGTGGAAAAGGAGAGAGTACTGTGCCTCACCGGGCAGCTCTTGGTGCTGCAGGGAGAAGGAGAAGACAGATTTATTGAGATGAACTACAGCGGAGAATAAGTTTCACTGATCTGAAAAACAAGGTTCAGAGGACTGAGAGTTCTGTGTACCTAGATTGACAGCCTCGGAGCTTTTCATGAGACGAACACGCTGGCAGGTCTCCACAAACATTCTGCAGGTAAATAAATAGGCACCATATTTGAGTCAAACCTTTAGCAAATTATAGAATATAAAGTTCCTTTAAGTTCTTACAATGCAGTGAAGCTCGAAATCTAACTAATGAGAGTTAGCTACGCCCCTAGATGGGAATCAGATCCCTACAGACCTATGAAGTACTAATGTGACAAGAATAAAACTTTCACGAAAGATGTGAAGCGGAAACCCCATATCCAGTTGGGCCCGAACAGATAAAAAATGCCTTGATTGGTCCATATCTAACCTAATGCTTTTTATATTTTGTTTCATGGCTATGTAACTGTGGAGAGACGAATACATCAAAGTTATTCAACCTGTCAGCTCTTAACAAACAGAAAAATTGTTGAACCTTAATAAGAGTGCTTAGCCAAAAATAAATTAAAGAATGCACTCCTACAAGTGAGCTACAAACTAATAGATACAGACTTCTGTAAAGACGAATGTGGACAAAACTTGAGCTGATTTGAACAGTTTAATTTTATCGGTCCTATTTCAAGAAGTTGATTGAATTGAAATTTTACATGAAACAATGGAAGGATGGTAAGAAGTTCCATTCTCATAATTAACATATTCATGTTGTCTTTTGTGATTGAGAAATAGCCCTGCTGTCAGAAACAAATGTAGGTTACATTTCTTAACAGTGCATCGGTGCTCCTCGAGTCGTTTCCATCTGAATCATGTCCAAGATATGGAATAGTTGAATTTACTCGCGTGGAATTGAGTTTATGAGCATCATCCGCCTCTAAGCATTTTACATCCAAAGTTTCTCGACAAGCTCATACAAAATACAGGCTACAACTAAGAACAATTCCCATGGATCCGAAGCTACACACGTAGTAATTGATAAACCAACAGCACTCAGAATAGCAAAAACCATACACAATCTCTTGGTACTGTACAAGGAAATTCCATTATGTGCCACAGTAATCAAGATATCCTAATTGCTCATTTATACTTGAATAATCAAATTAATCATTTCTCAGGCAAAGATAAACTGAAACTAACAGCATAGGACAACGAAAACCTCCAGATTTCTGAATCTGGCATGTTATAGCACCCAATCCATGGGCGAACCAACCCATGAACGTAATTTAGTACTATTGTCTATATGAACTAAAACAAGAGGAACGTGGCGCAAGATCAACACGAGCTGCAGCAGCTGCAGCTCCATGTGGATTTAACTCGTAAATAAAAGAGCAGAGAAGGCACAGAGAGAAAATTCACCTCCATGGAACGTCTCCGACGAGCATCCAGTCGCCGTCCTTGTCCTCGTACGTGGGCACATACTCGGTCCCGCTCGCCGCGTCAACGAGCTTCATCTCCTCGTTCCCAAGCTTGCCTGCACCCACCATCGACGAATCGTCACAAAACCACCACCAAACGGACAAGAACACGTAGCGTATCACAGGGCATGTCGTCGCGGCGGGCGGTGTACTTACGGACGGTGAAGTGGGAGACGAACTTGTCCTGGATGGCGGCGAGGAGGTGGTCGTAGGAGGCGGCGCTGGTGGCGAAGGCCTTGAGGTCCACCTTGCGCAGGTAGGGCGCGCCGTCGACGGCCACCTTGACGAACTTGGTCTTGGACGACGCCGCGGCCGCGAGCGCGTTCTTCGGTACGCCCGCACCGGCGGCCAGCCCACCACCTGCGCCCTACACAGACAGCGAGACGTGCCATGTTTTGTCAGCTCAAATCGTGGCAGAGAAATAAAATTTCTCGCGGGACGAGAGACGGCGGCGGGGGATGTACTTGGGGGAAGGGGGACGAGTCGTCGGCGGCGGCGGTGGGGGAGGGGCAGTCGGGGTCGGAGGTGGAGGCGCGCTTGCGCTCGGCGGTATCGACGCAGGAGGAGGAGGAGGAGCCGGGGAGGCGGAGGGTGAGCGCGGTGTCCTCGAAGTCGAGGCCCGATGCGGCGGAGGACTCCGTGGAGCTCCGCTCCGTCTCCACCGACATGGCCGGCAGCTGCGGGAGGAGGAGTTTGGTGCAGGGCGCGGTTTGTCGTTTGGCTCTCCGGTCACACACAGGCGGCGGCTCTGTCTTGTCTCCCTCTGCGAGGTGGGGCGGCGAAGGAGCTGTTTTAGTAGGTGGGTGCGGTGTACCGGTCGTCGGGGTTTAATTACCTGTCGGCTGCTAGCGTTCTGACACGCGGGGCCGTGCTCCTGACTACGGGTTTATAACACTTTAATTTCTCCAAACGTAGTCCTACGAAGAAAAAAACTACTGTACCAAATAAACAGGGGTCGTGTCATCATCGTCCTTGTCCATCCAGCGGTGGTGGTGCAGCATTAACGTTCGTGCCTCCCGTTGTTTTCCTTTCCTTTCACCCGTGGGCCCATGCTGCCGGTTGGCCACCCTACCGCAACCCCACAGGTCCACTACGCCCCTTATCGCCGTCCGATGCCGATCCGACGGATCCGGCAGAGGCGTAAACCAGAGGCGAAGGCGTAGATGGGAGGGGGACAAGGAGATAAAGCGTGCCGCACGTGGACGCTGCCGGGCTGTCGGCGACGTGTCCCCCACCCGTCCGGGCTCACCTAATTAAAAGAGAATTCCGGCCTTTTGCTTTCGCTTTCGATTCGAGCCTGCCGGTGCGGCTTCCCTCACACGCACGGCTTCTTTCTCGCACGAGAGCGACGCCGCCCGCCGGGTACACCTGCCGCCGCCCGGCTACAGCTGATTTCTCACTTTATCTTGACTTTACCGGCGGGGACCCGGTGCTAATAGGGCTTGTCTGTAGCTACTCCCGTACCTTCCTGCCGATCGTGGCCAAAGATATTACAGGTAAAATAATGGTACAGAACATACGATGCCAAAACAAGTGGCTGACACGGATGTGGTGTTTTGTCGAGCCACCGAGGTGAGGTGCATGAACGTAAAGCCACACACACAGCGCCGTGCCCCGGCATTTTGCGCGCGGCACACGGTAGATGCATGCATGGGCGACAGATTGACAGTCGGTCCTGGGAAGACAAAACGGCACGACTATCCAAGCCAAGACCTGCCTCCATCCACTGTACCAGCGGAACAATAAAGCAACGAGTGCCTTTTTCCTTTCTTCGCTTCCTTCCTCTGTCTCTGCATCTCTGCGAAGGAGTAGATCGAGCTCAGCTGTCCATCTTGTCCGCATTGCTTCGCTAGCTGCTTCGTTCCAAAGCCAACTCTGCACTGCAGCAGCAGCGAGAGAGAACTGCACTCGAGTGGTTTCCTGCTGACACAAAGCAAAAGGCTACGTACTAGTTAGTCTAAAAAAAAGGCCTACTAGTACCTTCTCGAACAAAGAAGAATAGTGTGGGCGGAAGTAAAAACACGGGATCGCACGGAGAGGCTGCATGATACGTGTCGGCCAGGATAATGGCGTTTGCGTCTTTTCCGGAGAAAAAGCTCCACTGCCTAATCATCACCACTACACTTGATTAATGGATATACTGGACGACGGTCGAGACGTTTGACCTATATCAGATGTTCAAAAAATAGAAAGAAATTTGCGTTAATCTTTCTTGATTGATGAGCACTAGCAATTCCGTAATCGCTTTTGGGAGGGAGATCAGAAGAGGCTATCAGAACAGAGCTTCTTCTTTCTTCCTTTTTTTTTAGGGATGAACACAACTTCAATTGAATTGATTCAACGGTTGCTCGCTAGACAAAACCTGCCGGGTCTTCAGGCTAGGTAGGCTTTCAGTTCGCTCGTCCAAGGAGGATATGGCTAGACCAAACATGCCAACTTGTTGCCTACAGTTGTGTACGTACGACTTCCATAGTCTGCGTCGGATGGATCGGCAGCATGATGCGAAGATCTCCCGCGTGTGGAGCAAGGGAAGGGGACAGACGGTAGTGCATGCAAGGCCGGCCACAGCTGGGGATCCTGTCCTGTCTGGTTCAACCACCGCAAACACCCACTGCAGCCAGCACACACAAAGTGTGCAGACAGACGTGCATTGCGGGTTAACGTATAGAGAACCTGTCTTTTTTTTTTTTTGAGAACAGAGAACCTGTCTTAAGATAGTACACGATTGGTTTTTTTTTTTGAACAAACACGATTGGTTAGGTTAACGTATCAGAGCATCTCCAGTCGCGTGTGGAGCAACAGGCTGTTCGGCAACGGTGTTGGACGAGTGATATTGGAGCGATGTGCCGGGCTATTGGGAGCGATATTTACCAGCGGCTCCCAATAAGCCCTCCAAGTAGTTCATTTTGTTGCAAATTCAATTTTACTTTTAGAAATGGAGTCCTGCCCCAGCCCCCGGCCTTTGCATCAAAATGATGTACACGGAAATAGTTCTACAATAATTAAAAATAAAGATAAAATTATTCACACATTTCAAATAAATTAAATTTCAACTAATTTGTGGCGGCTATTCCTTTGAGCATCCACAAATGTTTCGCTAGATCATTTTGAAGTCGATTATGAACAACTTCATCATGGATCTCGGTATGCATGGCGAGGAACAACTTCATCGCGGATCTCGGTATGCATGGCGAGGAAATCAGCAAACCCCCCGACATCTAGTGATCAACAACGGTGGAAGAACCCTGGTGCTCATATGGATGAGGATCATTCACTGGATTTCCGCGTTCACTCCCGACGATTATGTTGTGCATGATGACACAATCACTCATGACCTCACACATCGTATCGATCGACCGAGTCGGAGAAGGGTAAGGGTACGGGACAATAGTAAAAATGATATATTGTCGTTAACAAGAAAGAGAATATTTGCTTTTTACAGTTGATTCATATGGCTACACATTGGATTCACGAGTGGTGTATTCTCCTTCCGGAGACACCGTGGGAGCATATAGATTTTGGATGCAACCGTCCTGGTCAGGTTATTTACACTATGGGTGGCTGACAATTTACTTGAAGATTACATGATGCATATGAGTTTTACGTTTTGACTTTTTTCACCGGTTGATTTTTATCTCTACTCTTTGTGATACATGAGATGTAAACTTGAATTATGATACCCTGCAATATAAAGGATTGTACATCACTTGATGTAGAAGCCGGAGCTATCTTTCCTTTTGAAAATAAAATTTTAACTGCAATTACATTTTTGTAATTCAACTAAGACTTACGAAAACCTCATTTGACTGAGAATCAACAAAACCCAAAACTTAAACACCGATCAGTACGCAGGAGGTAACCTATGATAAAAAAAAGGGTAATATGGACTTATTTACCGCAAAAAATTAGCATCGAGAATCAAACTACTCCCTCAGATCGGGTTTTTTTAATAGAAATGGGGTGACCCCCGGCCTCTGCATCAAAATGATGCACACAGCCTTATTTTTATATTAAAACATCATCCAACATCTCTCATCCAGATTATTACAAGTTTATGGATCACACAAAGTGGAAAAAAAATGAGCCAAATGAAGATCGCAAATCTAAGCATTTAGCTTTCTAGGATTTAACCATCCTCCCGGGCACAAGATAGAACGCACCACCGCCAGCATGCGGGTACATCCGGTATCCATAAGCGCCCTCTGATCCACAGGCAGGAGTAGGGACCATGTATGAATCCAGTAGATGGCCTTGTTGATAACCTGCAAGTAATGAGCAATATTTGATTTGTTAAACACAATATCATTTCTGCAATTCCATATTGACCAAAGCAACACAGACACGCCAATACGAATCCTTGCTTTAGTTTTGGCGTCAATTCCATTTAGCCAAGAACCAAACATGTTCGCAATGCTGGTAGGTGGCGAAATATTAAAAGTAAAATGAATGAGTCTTCAAATATTGCGGGCAAAAGAACATGAAATGAAAAGATGTTGAACCGACTCATTTTCATGGCAAAATACACACTTAGTACACCCAGACCAACGTCTTTTTGATTAGGTTATCCTTAGTGAGTAAAACCTTCCTATGAAGAAACCATAAAAATATTTTAATCTTTAGAGGTACTTTTAATTTCCACAGGTATTTGGAAAAGTACCGTGTTTGTCCATTCAACAAATCAGCATATAATGACTTGACTGTATATACACCGGACGTGTTTAAATTACATTTGAACACATCAGGTGTATTAGTGAGATTGACTCGCATTAGCCTCTCAACTAGGTGCAGCCATGCATCCCATTTATCTCCAAGAAGTGTTCTTCGAAACTGAATGGTTTGCGACAACGGGGCGGTCATGAGAATATCCGCCACTCGTAAATTTTTGCGCCTCACAATATTGTACAAGGAAGGGTATTCGTCCGCTAACGAATTTTTTCCTAACCACACATCCTCCCAAAACTGTGCTTGAAGACCATTCCCAACCTCAAATTTTCCCCGTGTGAAGAATACATTTTTTGCCCTCGTGAGCCCCGTCCAAAAAGGGGAGTCAGAAGGTTGGACTTACTTGAGCTAACGTTTTCTCGTATAGATATTTGTTAGTCAATTGCTCCTGCCATACTCCTTGCCCATTAAGCAATTTGAAAATCCATTTGCATAACAAACATTTGTTCTTAATATCCAAAACCTCAATGCCGAGCCCCCCTTGTTCTTTTGGCCGGCATACAATGTTCCATTTTGTTAACCTATACTTTCTCTTCTTTTGGTCACTTTGCCAAAAAAATCTTGATCTATAGAAATCCAATCTTTTTAATACCCCTTTAGGTATTTCGAAGAAAGAAAGTAAAAACATTGGTAAACTTGTAAGAACAGAATTAATAAGAACCAGACGGTCTCCGTATGAGAGCATCTTTCCTCGGACCGATCCTCGACGGGCTTCCATTCTTATCCTCGGATCGGATTTAAGTGCCGCTAGAAAATAGTTGGTTACGTACGATCGAATAGTTGTACTGCCGACAGTCTTTCCGGATCAGACGGAGTATTTCACCAAAAACTCCTACTCCGGCATGAAATACTAACCTACATGTCAGCATTTTGACACAACTTGACTCCTACTTTCCGGATCAGACAGAGTATGCAGAAGTTGGGCAAAAAAATGAAGTAAAAGAGCACTCTCGGCAAAGGCATGTGATCGCTGATCAGCTGCTAACTAAAGCTGGGCAGGAGTCACTGTCTTACGAATCAAGTCGTATTAGTGCGGGAAACATATGGACGTGGTGAAATGATGCCTTTAGTTAGTTTTGCTTTTGGTTTCGATAAAACAGGTACACGATCATAGACGGCACAAACTTCCGCGTGAGATCGAGAAGAAACTGTAAAGAAATCGCAACAGACGATTTCAAATCAAGCCGCGTAGCTGCTGATTTCCTGCCCCCTGTCTGCTGGGACTCTTACTTATCATTTAGAATCTAACCTCGTAGTGCCCACTTTTCTAAGCAGAAATTAGGAACCACTACTAGCTAGAAAACCACTTTTCTAATGTCACTAGTTGTTCTCCTTTCTTTCAGTATAAGAGAACACGGTTTTGCTTGGTAAGCGTCTGCCAGTTTTGTGTTGACAAAGGACAACAGATAATACAAAGTTCATTAGCTTGCCAACTTGCAAAAGCAAATACTACTCGTATATGCCTACCATTGGCTGTGCGCTACCACTTTTTTTTTCTTGCCTCTCACCTTCCTACCTACCTATACCTAATTATATACTAGACCAGTTGCACAGTCGATCAGTTGGAATCTTCTATTCTTCGCTTCACTGTTGGATTACATTTTGTCCGTGGAAGCATTTGTTTTAATAACATTGTTCACATCCACACTCTAGTGGAATTGATCCAAAATTATGCAGTCGCAGTTTATCGAGCATCAAAGCTGACAAGTGGTCTACTTGTATCCGAAGCACCTATTTCTCTAAGGAACCCACATATATATTTCCTTTTCGAAAAATCCACACATATATTTAGAAAAAACCTTATTATAATAAGGTACAGAGTCAAATTTGCACAAGCATACTAACCTACATGTCAGCATTTTGGCAGGAGTTGTTGTTGTTCAAAATAGATGAGGTCATGTTGCGATTCATCTTAGCTATCGGTTGTATTCAGGCGACACAACTTGACTCCAGCCGGAAAAAAGAAGCTTTAAGCTACTTTTATGCAATCAACCGACAATAACCAATTTTCTTGAGCATGCGGCCGTAATAATATAAGGGCCAGTTTTCTGTGCACGGTACGTGTAATTAGCAAACCAAAAATCACCGAATATGCAAATAATTGCAAGGCCCAATTTAGTGGAACAGGGTTGTGCCTCCTGAAATGTACCTTTTTATCTATATACAGCTCTACAGATTCGTACACCTTGAGCACTACTTCGATATTTTAGGTGTTCTCCACGTTGGCCAAAACTTGCACAGGGTATCCTTTAGTTTTAACAGCAAGGGTGGAATAAAACTAAAAATACTACTCCCTCCGATCCATATTAGTGGGCATAGCTTTGTCTAAATTCATATGTATCTAGTTAAGTATTTAGACTAGATACATGTGTATCTAGACAAAGTTGTGCCCATTAATATGGATCGGAGGTAGTAACATAAGAAAAGCCAAAACCAAAAAGAAAGTTGGAGACTTCAACTTGTTGGTGAAAGATCAAAGCAAAATGGGAAAAGAATGCAGGGACGTTCCCTGCTGCTGCAAAACATTCATAGTATTTTGGTAGATATATTATTTTCATCCCTTCTTATGGACGCACCAGATTTTTTTAACGCCATAGATATTATTTTTTTGAGACTCTTTAACGCCATAGATGAAAGCTTCAATTGTGAACTTGATATTTTCCTTTTCTGTTTCACATGGATGATTTCCTGAGTACTGCAGATAATGGGCCTGAACTCATGCGGAGCCCAACAAAAGCCATGGGCTGATTGAAGAGCCGATAAGTTCTTGGATTCCGAGTCGTACGCGACTCTGCCACCTCCACAAATCCACAGCCGATCCTCCTCTCCTTGCCCTTCCAGCTACAGCCGAACCCCACGGCGGCGGAGCAGAGACGAGCGAATCATCCACGAGCGGCCTCATCTCGTTTGCTTTGGGGTCTCCGCGCTCTTGGAAGCCGCGGAGGTTCTAGGGTTCGGCCGCATCCTACGCGTGAGTATCCCTTTCTGTCTCTGACTGCGTAGATTTACCTCGCCGATCGGTAATTACGTAGATTTTCTCTTGTCGATTGCTAGTTTCGAGCCCTTGTTTGCTATTTTGCGCGGAATCGCCGAGGATGCTTTCTGAACGAAATCGTCCACGGTATCATTAGGGTTTCCAACGAATAGGTGTGATAGTCGTAAAATCGACATGCAAATTTGTTCTAGTTCTGTTCTTGACCCAATAAAAAAATACAATGGGGAATCTGCATCAGATGTATGGGATATATTATGCATTTGGGATTTTGGGGAAATATGTAGGCTATATATATGGTGAAAAAAGCTCAGTGCAAGTTGCTCAGATATCATATAGGACTTGATTATCTTAATTGAGTGCTATACGCAAAGTAAAATATCAGCCACTAAGGTTTAGTGTTTTTTCCTCTCCCCTACTCGCAGCTTTGGTTGGGTGTCATTACTTGTTGGGCACACTGATTTAGAATTTGTCGACCTTGAGACTTTAGTTCGGCATTCCATGGGTAACAACTGAACTTAGAAATTTCAGCCATTTGAGGGGGAGACTGGTCTACATGTGTCTTAGAAGGCAAAATATTCGTAGATATTAGTCTTAGAAGGCAAAATATTCATAGATATTCGCTAAATGGTTGTAGCAGAGCTTTGTCATTTTGTCCTTCATATTGGATAAACGGTTTATTATATTCTACTTTTATTTGCACGTTAAATAAGCTTTGAGATTTTTTAACTAAGAGGATCCCTTTGCTCTTTAGGTTCAGACTTGTGCTCGCTGAAATATGGAGATACAGACTTCAGGGAAGTCCATTGATATGCTGATGGAGAAGGTTCTTTCTATGAACATTCTCTCTTCTGATTACTTCAAGGAGCTCTTCAGGATGAAGACTTATCATGAGGTCATTGATGAGATCTACAACCATGTTGACCATGTGGAGCCTTGGATGACTGGCAATTGCAGGGGGCCCTCCACTGCATTTTGTCTCCTCTACAAGTTCTTCACGATGAAGCTTACTGTCAAACAGATGCATGGTTTGTTGAAGCACCTGACTCCCCGTACATTAGAGCTGTAAGTTCTTTGGCCTGAGTTCCTTGATAAAATGTCATGCTTCATGTTGTTGTATTATTTGTTAGATGTGTGATTAATGCATGCACTAGGTTAAGTTATACAACAACCGAATGTTAGCATCTTTGAAGTAACAGATTGGTGTTTTCCACTTATCCTAAGCAATCAAATCTTTCATTGTTTTTCCATTCTAATATGTAACAATTTTTACATTGTTGTTATAACCGCTAACAGTCCTTTGACTTACTTCCTTGGATGGCCTTGTGTCTCGATTTTGGTCCTAGGACACGTGGATGACAAAGTTTGCAAGCAGTAGTGTACCAGTCTGTGCATTGGATTTGTGAGCATTTTTTGTTTGTCCTTATTTATCCAGTTAGATAATCAGTTGGTTTTTGGTAATTAATCAGTTGGTGATGTTTTGCAGATAGGATTCTTGTATCTTCGATATGTTGCAGATCCAAAGATCCTATGGACATGGTATGAGCCCTACTTGAAGGATGATGAGGTATTGATGTTTTTGAGTTTATTTATTTATTTCTTGTTCTTTGTGTCTTTCACCATTATATGTACTTTCATAAGTCCATTTACAAAAAATATGATTTATTGACATGATATAAGGAAGAAATTCCGTTAGAGGAATATATGACCTGGTGCATCTAGCTTGTCAAGGAATATGTATACTACAAACTGCAGATCAGGAAACGCGTGGTAGATTAGTAAGTACTCAAAATGGAATACAAGTTAATAATTAAGAGAAAATGTACAACGTTCATATAATTTTGTTTGATTAATGAGCTAGTTAGCTTGGATAAGAGCTGATTCAACCAATATGTTTGTTTCGTGATGCAGGAATTCTCGCCTGGATCTAATGGTCGCATGACAACCATGGGTGTATATGTGCGTGATCTTATACTTGGGCAGGTCTGCATCTTAAGTTCCTCTGCTTTCATAAGTGCATTCTTTGCCTTCTATTTTTGTGTTTAGTGTTTCATGTAAATGAATAGCTCCATGCCAGGATAGTTATGTCCTTTTTTTAGATCATGATAGTTATGTCCTTATAACTAAAGAATGTTAGTTCCTTTCTTTATTGGCTTACTTATCTGTCGTTAATCCTTTCTCAGTTCGTGTCATTGTGACTTTAGATAAGTTCAACTCATAATTTTCGTATAATGCTCGTGGACAGTATTAATCCTGCTTTTGTCTGTATGTTCAGAAACCATGGTAACTAACTGGGCAATTTTCTTAGTCAGGCAAGTCATGGCACAACATAACCCTGTTCATAGTACATGCTCTCCTTCACCCTTTTCTTTTCCAGATAGCTGTGTACAATTCATAGATAGTTAGTTTAAGGTTTCTTTCTTCGTGATTCTCAGTGGCAATATCTTCAGAATTGGATTTGAATCACGTCATCTTATTTTGACTTTATGCCAGCAAGGTCTATATTAATCAGCATGCTGCTATGTTTTTTCATGGTGCAGTACTACTTCGACAGTATCCTTCCAAGAGTTCCTGTTCCAGTAATTCGTCAAGTAACCGCCAACCTTGAGAAGATGAAGCTGCCAACTAAGCTGTCTGGAGTGACTGGAGACTCCAGTCGTCTTGGATCAGAGGATACAGCCCGTCGCCCCCCTTCTGTTAAAGCTTCTTTGTCAGTTTCTTTTGGACAGCGTGCTCCACACCGTGCTTCCACAAGGGGTTCGTCCCCAGTCCGGCGAACAGTTACCCAAGATGATCATCGAAGATCATCCTTGCCATTTCATCGTAGTGGAAGTCGGGACGACCCTCACAATGATCGTTCATGCGACCGAGATATTGACAGCCCAAGTCGTGACCGAGAACGTGTTCGTTCAAGCCGCAAGAAGGATTATGGTAGGGCCATCAGAGACTATGACCGTGGCAGCAGGGACCGTGACTACTACAGGTCGAGGCATTCAGAAGAAAGAAGAGATACCAGAAGGGAGCATGATGATAGTAGACGCAGACGCTCCAGCTCACATCACAGGAGCAGGAGCAGGAGCAGAAGCAGGAGTCGCAGCAGGAGCAGAAGCAGGAGCCGAAGCCGGAGCAGGCATGAGTATCGATCCAGTCCATTTGGAGATGCGAGCAAAGAGAAGGCCGCCTCCGCCTCGAGCAACCTAGCGAAACTGAAAGACCTGTATGGCGATGTAACCGAGAAGAAGGATGATGGCGATGCCAAACGGCTTCACCACGATTCATGTGCTGAGGAGGTTATCAGGTTGGGAGGCCCTAGATGGAGATGAATTTGAACCTACCAAACTCTTCACCCAGGTTATGTTGTTTCTACCGTAGACATTCGCGAGAGCTCAGTCTGTATAAACACACTTGTACTTGATGCTGGTTTCGTGTGTTGTATCCCCTTTTCTCCTGGACGTGCTGTCGGTCCATCCATCTGATAATATTCAAATTCGTCATCAATACAAGCTCAATTCACGTGCAATACTGATGCGCCGTTGCTCTATGTAGCTAAGAACGAAATATATTCACGTCATTTGAAAGCCTCGTGCTAATATGTGTACATCTGCCTTTAAAATGCATATACCAGAATTTCTGTCGGGGAGATACGGGATGAATCCATGTCGGGCAAGGGGGCGGATGGATGAGTCTTCCATCCTGGTCCATCCATCGGTATCGTACTCCCGGTCAAGTGTACGATGCACAGAATTTCCGTTTTACACAGTTCATCATGTCAAGTGAGCTTAATGTTTCCCTGTCTTATATACAGACTAGAAATCGACTAATTCCAATAAACGCGTCTCTCCTAGAAAAAAGTATCTTGTGAAGTTGTTAAGTCGTCTCATGTAGCATGTTTGTTTTGACTGCGTTCGTGACAGGTAGCTAGTGCTGATAAGATTTGAGAGGTGGATACAGGTCGGTGACTATTAAAAGGTTGTTGCAGAACTACTAGTCAACAAGGGAAGTGGATCCCCTGAATGAGTCACCTTTGTCTTCGAGTCCCTAAGGGCTTGTTTGGCTGTCCGGGTTAAATATTTCCAGGAAAATAATCCCGGCCGGGAATCTGTGCATCGTATTACGTTTAAAGTTTTGGTGAAAAATACGGAAAAAATCATGTTTAAAGTTTTAAAAAATTCTTATAAAAATCGTATTACGTTGGGAAGATTGAATTATATAGACATAAAAATTTGCAATTTGAAACTCAAATTTATTTAGAAGATCTGAAAATGATAAATTCAACAATGAATAGTAGATTCAGCAATAAATAGTAGCTACATTGCTATCCATAGCTAAATCTGTCATATTCATAACTTCTAAACAATTTTGAATTTCAGCTTGCAATTTTTCATGTCTATAGATCTCTACCTTCCCGACGCATTTCAACTTACATTTCCGTCAAATGAAACATCACACTTGTTCGTATTTCATTTTCTTCTTCCAAGGCAACACTCTTCTTATAACAGAAAGCATCACCCATTATAACAGAACCGACATCACTGACGGGTAAACCAATCTCTATTGCATGCCTAAAAACCCTGCTAGTAGTGCAACACCACCTGCCGAGAAAGCACATCAATACATCGATCCACATGTATTTAATGAATATGGACATAAATAAATCGATCATGGACACCATTTTCTCGCACATTATCACAATTCACACACAATTTATAAAACAACATATATGTAGTTGCATATTAGTCTTGTTGTCGCCAAGCATTTTCAATCGCCTCAAGTTAGAACTTCAGAGAAGGAGTATCATGTAAATATCATACAAATTTGATTTTGAAATAATCTGACGCTCGGCTATGACATTGGAAAACACAATAGTTCAGACTTCAGACTGTATGGACTTTTCTCCGTTTAAATTTTCATTAAGTTTTGAACGCACATTAACGGTTCAATTGCTTTTAAAATATACATAATTCTATCCGAATGCTTTTTTTTCGAATGCGGAGGTTCACCGGTAGCCTCCCAGAAATTTCATAACCACTACGCTCCAGACGAGGACTCATCGGTCACTATATATTATCGACTAAACTTCGTACTAAAGACAAGAAAGACCAACCTAATCCTGCATTACATTATGCATTCTGGCGCTCATGAAGTCACCGACCCAACTAATCCACTGCTGGTCTAAGAAAAAGAAGTAATTAATCCATAGCTCCACCATCCTGGCCTCTCTTGCGCCAAGCAAACAAACAACTTTATGGACCAGTCATAGCCTCCCACGTGTACCGCGGAAATACCTTCGATCAAGCGGCCACGGCTGAATGGTTGATCCAGCTCGCCCTTCTCCTTCTGCCACCTCGAGACCCAAAAATTCCTTAAAAATACTCCCTCCGTCTAAAAATAAGTGTCTCAAGTTACATGTCTAGATACCTCCACTTTTGAGCAAACTTGAGACACTTATTTTTGAACGGAGGGAGTACTTTTCTTTAACAATACACAAAAAAAGAACCAAGACAACGAAATAATCTTGGGATGGATTACATAGCGGCGCCGCAGATTAGTTTTACCGTGTGGCGGCTGGTGTCTGCCTACCGTCGTGTTTTTTTTTTGAACAACAGACTACCGTCGTGTTGACCACAGCTATCCTGACCTTGCGTGCGCGCGCTTATCCTTACAAAGCAAAAAAGCTGCGCACATCAGCACATAGGCTAGCCCAAGATCAATCACCGGATCCACTGCATGCATGGTCCCAACATCAAATTTGAAAATAAATTCTCGTTGCCTAGATTATTATGTGTAGTCACTACTAGTAGGTACTAAAACGTCATGCATGTGCAGATTCGCTTGATTACCACGGCAGCCGGTTCCATGGATCCATCGATCCGTGCAGCTGCTCGCTCTCCCGATCGGCGTCGTGTGGTGCATGAGCGCATGTGACTTTGGCACGATAGTCTCGTGTCAATCGATCACACTCTGTGTTTGCCTCAATATATCAACAGCAATTAGCTAAATTAACTAGTCACAATTAACAGGTTATTATGTGTAGTCACTAGGTTATTTTTGATAGCCAAATAAATACTCATCGGCGAAAGGCGTCCCCGAGTTCTCCTTCTTCCGCCGGCGATTCCGCCGCTCCCTCCGCCTCCGGTCGCCGTTTCGGCACCGTGAGGTTGGGGGAGCTCTGGTTCTCGCGTGGGTGTGTAGATAGGTGTAGTTGGTAGGTGTGTGTGCCCGGGCAGCGTTTGTTGCAGGCGGTGGCGATGGCGTCGGTGTTTTGGGCTGTGTGCTTCCCCTCCCGTCCCCGTCCGGCCTCGCCGGGGAGGAAGTGAAGCTGGTGCTTCGGGTGCTCTCCTCTGCCTCTGCTTCTCCGGCCGGCCGTGGTGGCGAGGAGGGAAGTTGGCAGAGGTTCGTATCCCGCTATTGGTGCAGGTGGTGCAGGTGGTTTTCTTCGGCGTTGGTGCTCCGGCCGGCCGTGGTGGCGAGGGGAGGAGCGGCGTCTGGAGGTGGTCGAGTGCTGGCGGTGGTGGACCTGGACGACGGCGTCTTCGGCTGGATGATGGGCGGGTCGGGGAGATGGTGCTGGGGCGTGCTCTTTCAGCGCGTCAAGTTCCGTTGCTCGGCGGCGGACGGCTCTTGCGGTCGACTACATGCTGTGGCGGCGCTCTCTCCCCGGCGGCAAGCGGTACGGCGACCTCGCCGGCGTCTAGGAGCTTGGGGTGCGGCGTGGGTCTGATCGTGGTTCTTCCTGGTGGCATAGGGTGCTTTCTACACTTTTCGGGCCCTGTTGTTTTTTCTGTTCTCTGTTGGACCTGTTTGTAAAAGTGTTGAGCCTCTTTTATTTGTATCTGACCCTTCCTCAAAAAAAAAAAAAAATTCATCGGAGCTACTAGATTAACTAGTCACAGCTATCTAGCTATTCTAACTACAACTACCAAATTAACCGGTCACTTTAAAGAGTGCATAATAGCTCACTGATCGAGCGCCCTTGCGCTGAAAATAAACAGAACTAAGCGATCTGTCAAAGCTGTGGGATGTAAAAATGCATCGGGCAGGGGAGTGTTTGGCCTCTATTCGGCACAAGAAAAAGGCAATTACCGATTTATCACACGAGTGGCTATGGATTAATTAGTCATAGTTGCCAGGTTATCTCAAAGTAGCTATCAGATTAATTAGCCACGATTATCAAGTTATTCCACCAGCGCCTATCAGATTAATTAGTCACAAGTATCAGTTAACACATACTAGCTATCAGATGAATTAGTCAGTATTATCAGCTTATCGCACAGCGGCAACCAGATTAATTAGTCACAATTATCAGGTTAACTCATAGTAGCTATCAAATTAATTAGTCATAATTATCAGGCCAGTATATGTAACAATTACTACAATTACCATATTATCTTAAAACACAACAACTAGATTAATTATTCATAATTATCAGGTTATTCATATAACAAATACCAAATTAATTAGTCGCAGTCACCTCGCCTAGCACCACGACACCAACACCAGTCGGCCAGAGGAAGCCCTGTCGCTTTGTCCAGGGGCGGAGGCAGGATTGGACATCATGGGGGGCCGGACATGCTAATTCTTCATTGGGGGGGGGGGGGGGCAAACAAGGTGTTTTTCTCCTAATGGTATCAAAAGTAGCATTATGTAGTTAAAAATCTTGCTCATCCATGGCATAGGGGGCCAGGCCCATGCTGGTCCCCCTAGCTCCGCCACTGGCTTTGTCGCGACCCCAACACATAAACGCACAAGGCCTAGGACTTAACGCAGGTGGTGAGAATTAACTTAGAGCACGCGAATAGATGTATGATGGGGAATTGGATGCAAAGATACGCAAAGATAAGATATGGCTGACATGCGGACCGACGCGAGCGCGTTCATGTGTCCCTCCACATGTACTCCTCCGTCCACAAATAACTATCTTAGATTTGTTAAAAAGTGGATGTATCTAGATTTGAAACATGTATAGATATATCCACTTTTGTACAAATTTGAGACACTTATTATGAGATGGAGGGAGTATCTTTTTCCAATTTTAATACAGCTTTATTTACAATTAACTACTTGGTTGTCTACAAACAGACTAGCTGTCTGATTGACTTAGTAAACATTTATCAGTCAATTAAAAATAATTGAGCCATTTTATAAAATTCTGGCATTGTATGAAAAATCCCAAGAGATTCAACAAATGTGTTTCACTTATCAAATTTCTTGGTTAGCTTTAGACTAATAAAATTAATGGTCGAGATAGAAGAAGTGTGCCATACACCCCTCACGTGCATGATAAATGAAGGCTGACTCTAGCAGAGTGCTAATTCACTATAGCTGCATGTGCTCTTTGCGAGAAATAGAGCAGCTAGTTGGTCATCTACGTCTACGTGACCAAAGAGCGATGTAATGGGTCATACGACTGACACGCGCGACGGAAGCTGGAAGGTTAGGGGACTGAGATCCGGTGCCTTGATGTAGGCGAGGTACAGGTTGCCTTGAGGCCTAACATCCACCGTCCAAACGCCATCTGACGGTCCAAACAAGTCAACGTGAATTTGGACCTGGTTTTGCTCGTCTCCTTCCTCCGTTCCTCACGCCAGTGACAACTGATCCGTCGCCGAGCTGCAGGGAAGGGAGCGAGCTCCCGTCCGCGCGCCGCCGGGAAGGGAGAGCAGCCGCTGTAGTGATCGCAGGGGTCGCAGGGGAGAAGCTCGGTTGAGGAAGAGGTCGTCGCAACTGAGGTAGGGCCTCGTCACAGCGGGGACGACGAGCTCGTCGGAGCGGGGATGGGAGGACAAGGCCGTGGGGGCGGAGGGGCTTGCCGGCGCCGTCACAGCGGGGACGACGAGCTCGTCGGAGCGGGGCTAGGAGGAGAAGGCCGTGGGGTGGATGGCCTGGCCGGCGCCGTTTATCCGGTGGCAGCCGCCGGAGCTCCCATGGCGCCCTTCCCACGGCGGCGACGGCGGCACACTCTGCAAGGGAGTTCCCTTCCCGCCCGCGACAATTTCCTTCCCGCGGTAATTTTGCCTCGTGCGTGAGGACTGAGGACGGGACGACCTGGTCTATTTCACGTTGACTCGTTTGGACCGTTGGATGGCGTTTGGACGGTGGATGTTAGGCCTCAAGGCAACCTGTGCCTCGCCTACATCAAGACACCGGATCTCAGTCCAGGATTAGGAGAGGGACGTTTTCGCGAATGCGCACGGACGAGGCACTCGTACGGCGCCTCTCCCTAGATTTCTCCAATAATCTTTTCTTTTTCCAAAGATACGTCGTCACTCAAACTTGGAGACCGGAGAAGAGAAGAGAGGAGAGGTGAGGAGGAGGAAGAAGTCGACTCGGAGTCTTGGACCTTTGCCATCGCCATTCTGGTATATTCCCATCTTCTTCTTCCCCGCTAGCTGGATGCTTTTGTTAAACTAATGGTGGGGGCGGTTGCTTCGGTCAAGGGTTTGGCACCTGTTCCTTCTCCTCAGGCCCGATCTTGCCGTCCTAGCGCGTTCACTGATTTGTTTTCTTTGGATTTCTTCAGCGGAAACCTCGGCGGACGGAGGCTTGCAGGGCAGGCATTGATTCGATCTTAAGTGCTCCAGGTACGTGTCTGGCGTAGTTCCGCTGCTTGCCTCCGCCCCTGTCCTCTCATGGATTCTTGAATCTGTCAGTTTCAGGAGATTGGAGGAGCTGCTGCTAGCCGTCGTTGGTGGGAAGGTTCCCGGGGCGTGGAATTTCTTGAGGTATGTGGTGCTCCTGGTTCTGCTAGATCTTTTGGTATTTGGTGAACTTGTTCTTTAGGTAGTCTCTGATTAGTTGATGGGGAAAATGTGGGGGGAAATTGGTAAAATTAAGTTTAGTGTTTGATTATTAGTTAGTGGTGCTACATGGGGGAAGAATAGAGCAGTTTACTACTTTGCTAGTACATCAGAACATCAAACTTCAAAGAGTCATATGGCATGTGATGCAATTTTGATTGGATCCTTTCTATGTTCCCGCACAACACATACACGCTAACTGTGCTGGGATGCTAGGGCTCACATCTATACACGGACTTGCATGCCACCATGTGCACAAACAAATGTAGGCGTTAGGTTGAATTCACATCAGAAGCTTTTAGGATTGGGTATAAGCCTCTGAACATCTTTCGGAGAAGCATGCTTAGTCTTTTTACTAGACCATATTCGTTCCTGCATATCCTCTTGTTTGTTCAACTATGTACCATATGTCAATTAAACTGCTAAAATAAATGAAATGAAACATTCCTTTTGTCGTATGATTGTCATATTGTGGCTGTACACATGTAACCGAAGGCAGTAAAATAAATGGCAGATTGAACTCTCTATTATATATCACTTGAATTAACCATCAAACTTCTTATTACCTCTTTGGTCAGTGCTGTATACAGCCTTCAAGAATGTAATGGACTTCTACTTTGAGAGGGCTAGTTAAATAGCTAATTAGTCTCATTTGCACAAGAAAATAATAGCTAATTAGTCTCATTCGCAAAATAAAAAATAGCTAATTAGTCTTGTTGTTCATTTTCTTTCAGTTGCAGTGGACGTGACCTGCTGTTACAGGAAAAAAAATCAGAGGGACTTGCCTTGGATTAAGTGCATTTTCCTATAGAGAACATCCTTTATCTTAAGTCAAAGCAACTGAATTTCCGAGAAGCGCAACCAAGTTTCCTATGCAACCTTCTGTTGATGGCTGCTCATCCTGTTGAATCAGAAGCAGACAGTGAAACAGATAACCACCCTTTACTGATAGACCAAATGGAAAGTGCTCATCGTGAGATTGCAATTGACAGCCCAAGGGATGACGCTACTTCTTCGTCAACATCTCGTCGGGATAATAATGATAGCTCGGATCGATTGCCTCGTATCTCAGAAAGTTCCTCGGAGACAACTACTGCACCTAACTCCCAAAATGCTCCTCTAGCAAGAAGAGATGATAACCGTGCTCGTCGTCAGCAAAGTCCTTTGAATTCTATTTGCTGGATCGCAGTTGAGCTTGTTGTAACAGTTAGCCAGATTATAGCGGCTATTTGTGTTCTGTCATTATCAAGGAATGAACATCCACATGCTCCGTTGTTTGCATGGGTCATTGGTTATACAGTAGGATGTATTGCCACTCTTCCTCTTCTTTACTGGCGCTATCTCCATCGCAACCCCCCGACAACTGGGCAAGAACCAGCAAGTCAGAACTTCCCTCCAAACAGCATACCTGAGTCCAATTCTTACACAGCAAGTTCAGCCCCTCGTGTGTCTGAAGGTGGTCATGTAACTGACACAAATGGAGTCCCGCAGAACAACGTACTCACGAGAAATCCAAGGTAATATAGTCTTCAGTTCCATGATCAATTTTGTCCCTCTTACATTTATATGTCTACAGTCTACATCACCTAGTGTTTATGTCTGCAAGACATATCGACGAATTGCATTAGACCTATATTTTCACCTTTCTGTGCTATTATGGGACCACACAGTGGGACTTGGTTGTACGGCATAAATAGGCTAATGTGAGCAAATCTGATCACAGAGATATGTACAAAACTTTATTATTCTGGTAACATAGTGTTGCTGTAAAACTATCGAAGTAAGTCCAGTGTGGTGGGCATTCGAGTTTGAAGTATTCTCAACACTTCTTTGGATTCCAGCCTCTGAGTTGTTATGTTTTTACGTTAAACTGAGTTGCACTCTGACTCTTCTTTATAGGGCCCAAGCTTATGCTGATCACTTCAGGATGGCCCTTGACTGTTTCTTCGCTGTGTGGTTTGTTGTGGGGAATGTGTGGGTGTTTGGTGGAAATTCTTCTGCCCATGATGCACCCAACTTGTACAGGTGTGCTGCTAGCTTCCTATGCTTCATTATGTTAGCACTCATTTCCATTTAATGTTTCATAAAGTGTGTTTTTTATTTTTCAGGTTGTGTATAGCCTTCCTCACATTTAGCTGCATCGGCTATGCTATGCCTTTCATTCTCTGCGCATTGATATGTTGCTGCCTACCCTGCATAATCTCCGTAATGAGCTTCCGTGAAGATCTAAACCAAGACAAAGGTGCTTCTGCAGAGGCAATCAATGCCTTGAGAACATACAAGTTCAAATCAAAGAAGGCTCGTAATGGCGAGGGAAATGAAGCTGGTGGCGGAGTCGTGGCTGCTGGAACGGACAAGGAGCGGCTTGTATCTGCTGAAGATGCTGTGAGTTTTTGCTCCTATTTATTTGACAACTCTATTACCTACCTTTTGTTTAGAACCTGAGGTGTGTCGTCCTTTGATATGCAGATTTGCTGTATCTGCCTAGCAAGATACTTGAACAACGATGATCTGCGAGAGCTTCCTTGCACTCACTTCTTTCACAAAGAATGCGTTGATAAATGGCTCAAGATAAACGCGCTATGCCCCCTCTGCAAAGCTGAGATAGATAGTGGTCCAACAACTGCTCCGTCCATTGGCTTTGGGCGGCGCCACAGTGACAACAGGGTAGGAAATGACATCGAATCACAACTGTAATCTGCCGTCTCCAATGACATCAAACACGTTATCGATGTGGCTTCCACATAATGATATGTAAATTATGAAGTGAAATAGTTAACAAAATGTACGGCCCCTTATATTATCTAACAAGTTCGTCTCTGTCAGATTACTGTCTCATTGTCAATATAACCAAATATATGTTTGGAAGACGGTAATTCCTGTTACGGACATGAACTGCTCAACTTTTGCTGGTTGTTGGAAGTAATGCTGCCAGTATCAGCACATATAGTTGGCTTGAAATGGAAAGCATACCTTGGGGGAGAGGGAAAAAAGCTTGCTAACAGCAATGCTGCTTGCTCTCTTCATTTTTGTTTCTCATATTCAGATACTTTTCAAGAAAAGGTTGAGAAACTTTGGTTCTTGCAGATTACTTTACACTGATTACTTTGTGGATATTTTTCTTCCTTTCATCTGTAATTCAAATAATTATTTTGTGCCGTGGCACGAGAAGAATCTGCAAGGAGTTTTTCAGTCTGCTGTTTATTTGGATGCAGGCATTTCTCACTGTTACCTCTTCAGGATTCGTGCAGTTCTTGTCAGTGCTCTTGCAAATGGAGATGGATTTTCTTTTGCTTGATTTCTCTCTTCGCTGCCATATTTAGTTATTTACCCATGCTCCGTATTCAAATTTCTGGCTAGGAATCAAGGCCCTTCGGCAGCATCAAGGGACAACAATAACACATGAAGGAACGGATAGTTTGGTAAGCGAATCTGGATAATTGCGTACCAACAAGATGTGCCATGCGTTGCAAGCTCACAGGATCTTGTGTCCATGACGAGTGGCCGGATGGGATGAATCATTGGAAGACAGCTATCTGATCAGGTGAGCGATGGTGATACGCAGGCCCAAACCAGAGCAGCAATCTGCAAGCAGATGAGAGGGGGATACGCTGCCGTGGCGATTGCAGGCAGGGACAAGAAGAAAACCAAGAAAACCATTAACACGTTGATCACTGTAGGGCTTTGGCAAATCTGGCTCGAAAGAATAGCAGGGTCTTTGACAATGAGTGCCATCTTCCCAGGGTAGTGGCACAAAACTACAAAAGATCAGAGCATAGCCCAGGCTGGGAGATGCAGGCAAGAGAGAGGAGAACTTAGGTGGTGTAGAAGCCTAGAGGATGTCGGAAACTAAAATTTGCAACTAGTTGCACCCGCAACCCATTCCGCATGCCACACTTCCAAGTGTTCAAAAAATGTGAAATAAATTGTCGACATTGCTTATGTTGTTTATCGCGCATCCAGAAATTTTCACCCAAAAATTTGACAATATGCGACCCACACAAAAAAGACAAATGAGGTGTGAATAGTACATGACACTATTCACTTGTGTCTTCTCTTTTTTGCACAGAACAAATATAGTCATATTTTAGGATAAAAATTTATGAATGGTCAAGAAACAACATAACCAATGTCCATGATTTATTTCGCATTTTTTGACAACTCAAAAATAGGACACCTAATAATGGGGTGCGGGCGCAACTAGTTGCGGAATAGTATACGGAGGGCCTATCTTTGGGCGGCTTGTGAGAAGGTCACCGGAGAAAGTTTGCACGCCCAAAGATCTTGGATGACTTGGAATCCTAAACCTCAAAAAGTTTGCTTCGGCCCTTCGTTTGCGATGGCTTTTGTTCGAGTGGAGTGATGATACGAAGCCTTGGATGGGCCTACGGAACTCTTGCACCCCTAAGGATCATGATCTCTTTGCGGCGGCGATGAAGGTAAATATATCAATGGCGAGAAAGCTCTCTTTTGGGAGGCATCATGGTTTGATGGCATGAGACCTAAAGATATAGCCCCTCTCATTTTCGAGCTCTCCAAAAAGAAGAAATGCACGGTTCGGAAGGCACTTGACAACGAATTTTGGGTTTCCCAAGTCAACACCCAAGACGGTCTCTCCATGGAGCACATCGCCCAATTTGTTCATCTTTGGGAGCTTCTCTCGGTTGTCCATCTAAATGATGACACCCCGGATACTATCACTTGGAAGTTCACAAAGAATGGATGCTACTCGGCCAAGCCGGCGTACAACATGCAAATTTTGGGGCAAACCACGTCAATGATGCCTTCATTGGTTTGGAAGCCGTGGGCACCTCCAAAGTGCAATTTTTTTGCATGGTTGGTTCTTCAAAACCGTGTTTGGACGGCGGATAGACTAGAGTGAAGGGGGGGTGGCAAAATTGTGGCCTTTGCAAATTATGCAATCAAGTGCAAGTGCAAGAATCGGCCGGCCACCTTCGATTCCAATGCCGATTCACAAAGCAAATTTGGACCTCCATGAAGGCTTGGCTTGGGCTTCACGACCTCAACCCCGATGATTGGCATGGAATCGCTAGCGTAAAACATTGGTGGACGAATGTAATTCATAAAAGAGGGGACTCGAGGAAGGCCTTAACCTCCTTAGCTATGCTTGGAAATTTGGTTAGAGCGGAATGCATGCGTCTTCCGCAACAAGTCGTCAACCGCCACTATGCTCATTGACAAGATAAAGGCGGAACCGGTTTTGTTGTGTCGTGCGGGGGCTAAAACGCTTTGTAACATTATGCCACGAGAGTAGACCTTTGTTGTATTTGGCCTTGACCATGCTTGGTCAAGATGGGTTTGTAACACTCCAAAAACTCATTCTTAATTAATGAAAATGGCAAGTCTTTTTCCTCGTTTCACAAAAAAAATTCTCCCAATCTTAATGAAAATGACCCGCAAGTTTTTCGCGTGTTCTGGAGAAAAGATTGCAGGCAGGAACAGAACATCGGTCTCCCCGAGCACAGTTTGTTAGTCCCAGCCTAGTGACCTGTTCACATGTGGGAATCAACGAACCATCAATCCGAACGCAAAAACATCAAGATCTGTTTAGTTCGATGCAAAATCTGCTTAGGAAATCTTGATAGTGCTACAGTGTACTGTATCCTCCCACGAAATCCTTATCCAGCATCGTCCGTCAGTCCATGAACCCTGACCTGAGTCGCCGCATGCACTCACCAGCGGCGGAGAACCAGAGCACGACTCTTGAAGCAGATCACGCAAACGCCAGCCGACTTGGTCTAGATTATTATTTTTGCCCGTCCACTACAAAAGGAGAAAAACAGGAGTCGAGCTCTCTCATGATTGGTCGCTACCATGAAATCCAGACAGCACAGCTCACGACACACCACATGTCCCTCCGTTGGCTAGCATCGGCTCCGTGCTGCCAGCCGATGAACTGAACTGCAACCAACCGGACACACAAACAAGATGGGGAAAAGAACTGAAAATATTTTAGATAGATATACATACACCTCTCGCGCGCTCATTCAGCTCGCTCGTAGGTTTGACTAGTTGAATTTGGCGTGGCGTCACGCCACGCCCTTGGTGAATTTTTTTGTACAATATATATATTTTTTGTTCATCAAAATGTTGGCCAAATTGATATGTTTAAACATGTTTTTGTTTTGTATGAATAGGTAGCATTTTTTTGTGAATTTTTTTGATATATTTTGTAGAATATTCTAAATTTTAGTGGTTTGAAATGTTCGAACATGTTTGTATTTCGGCGTCAATATTTGTTGTATTTAGAAAAATCCAGTTGAATTTGATTCAACATTTGGGGAAAGTTTATTTTTATGGTGTCGAAATATTGGCCAAATTGAAATGTTCAAATATATTTGTGTTCTGCTATAAGTATATAGCGTTTTTTTTAGCATTTTGGATATATTTTATGGAATATCTTAAATATTCAGCCAAATGTTGGCCAAATTGGATTTTGCAAATATGTTTTTTTATTTTGTTATGAATAGGTAGCATTTTTTGTGAGCATTCTTGATATACCTTGTAGAATATTTAAATATTTAGTAGTTCGAAGTATTTGAATATGTTTGTATTACGGCGTTAATATTTAATTGAATTTAAGAAAAAAGCACTTGAATTACCTCTAAATGGTGACAAAATTTGAATATTCTAATTTTTTTCCTTATCATAAGTAGTTTGTATGTGTTTTTCTGATTGTTTTGACATATTACTTGTATTTATCTGACGGATATATTTAAATATATTGATTTATAATTTGTTTCAATTTCAAAAATTGGTGAAAGTGGGACGCTATTCGTATGTTTTTTTTTTGGTTTTGAAATGCTTAGATTTGGAAGCCGTTGAAAATTTTGAATTTTTCCAAGTTTGAAATTTGATCATATGGCATAAATAGTTGACGTTTATTTTTTTTTGTGTTAATGTTGATATGTTTGTTATATTTGTGAATACTGTGGTGGGAGAAATTCAATTTTGAAGCTATATACATTCAAAATTTGTTTACATTTGAATGTATCGAAATTGAAAAGGAGAAGTTTACATTTACAAAGTTGAATTTCGTCGCGGCGGCACGCCGCGCCCTTGGCGATAATTTGTGATAAAGTTTGTATCTTGAAATAGGTTTGTATCTACGAAGTGGAAACATTAAGAGGAAAACATTTGTATCCCAAAATATGTTCGTAATTTGTCATAAATATTTAATTTGACTGCATAATTTGAGGTAATACATTGTATGAGAATTCATCAAATTCAATCCATAATTACAGGAGATAAATTCGTATTTTCTCGAAATGGTTAGTAAAGCAACCATCTGTAAAGTGCAACTGCATAATTAGAGAAAGTGTAGCTATATTATATCTAATTGTGGTAAATAAATTGAGGAGATCAAGTATGGCTGTCTTTTGGCATAAACATTTTATTGAACTCCATAATTAGAGGGAATACATTATGATTTTCCCAAAATGTTGACCAATTTAAGCATTTATTAAATTTAGGATCATAATTAGAGAGAGTACATTTTTGTTGGCTCCAAATATTCGATAATTTCAGATGCTTTGTCGTTTAGGGTATTTGTAAGTATGTAGCAATTTCGAATGTTTAAATATGCTTATATTGTGGCATTAATATTTAGTTTAACTTGCTATATTGGAATGGGCAAATATGTTTTTTTGTCACACAAATATTTAAATTAATTATATAATCTGAGGGAATGCGTTGTAGTAGATTTCGTTAAATTCAATCAATAATTAGAGGAATTCATTTTTTGCTTAGTTGAGATGTTCAATTAGAGTCCATAATTAGAGGGAATACGTAGTGTGAGCATTTGTTAAATTTAACTTTACATAATTATGGGGAGTGTATTTGGTTTTTCTTCAAATATTCACCAATTTAAAATGTTTCAACATTTTATTTCCATGCATATAGTTGGCATTATTTTTTTGTGAGCATGTTGATATATTTTAGAGTATCTCCAATTTTTAAGCAATTTGAAATGTTCAAAAAATATTAATTTTAAATGTAAGTCCATAATGGGTGGAAATGCACATTTATTCATTGGATTCCATAGGTAGAGAATTTTTTAAAATTGAACTTCATATAATTGGAGCAAGTGTATGTACAATTTTTCTAAATTTTTTCCAAATTGAGGTGTGTAAATATGTTTTCATTTTGGTATAATTTGTTAGCATTTTTTTGTGATGTTTGTGAGCAAATAGTTTTTAAAACTGTACAATTTATAGTATAATCAAATTTGATTTTTTGTAGTGTTTACCAAACGATTAGGTTTGAAAGTCATATAAAATTCTGGAATATTCAAATTTGTAATTTTAGTTGGAATGCTTATATATGAGTGTTTTTTCATAAAATTATCCTAATCTAGCCCTATTTGAATTAGTCATTTTTTTCCCAAAGTACGTAACATTTTCTTTCCCTAACATTTTGATATATTTTTTAATATTTTGTAACAGAATGATCAGATTTGGTAATTTTTTTGAAAAATCTGTAATATGTAAGTGTCAAATGTGAGTTCAAATGGTTGAATAGATTTTAAAAATTGTACAATATGGAATTTATGAAAATTTGAATTTTTTCAGTGTTTACCAAATGATGAGCTTTGGAAGTCATATGAAAATTCGAGATATCCAAATTTGTAATTTGAGTTCGAATGGTCCAATATGTTTTTTTTCCAATAACAATATCCAAATATAGGCCAATTTGAATTAGTCAAACCTTTTTTTCTTCAAAAAAGTAGTTAGCATTTTTTCCCAGCATTTTGATATATTTTAAATATTTTGTCGACGGGTTTTTGCGATGTGTAATTTTTTTGAATTTGTAATATTTTACATTTCCTGGATTTTGTGTGAAGCAGTGGGGTCCACCCGTCTTTTTTTAATACAACTTTTCCTTTTTTTTAGTTTGACGTTTATTGATTGTTCAGATTTGGAAGACATTTGGAATTTTGAAATATTTGAATCTGGAATTTGGTCGAACGTCATAAATAGCCAGGTTTTTTTTTTGTGATCATGTCGACATATTTGTTATATTTGATTTTTGTTTGCGTTTATTAAATGTTCATATTAAAAAATGCATTCAAAATTTTTGTTTACAATTTTAAAAGTTGTTCGTATGGCATAAGTAGGTGACATTTATTTTTGTGACCATTTTGTTATATTTTTTCATATTTTTGCGGTGTGTAATTCTTGTGAATTTGTAATATTTTTTCATTTCCTGGATTTTGTGTAAAGCAGGCGGGCCCACATGTCTGAAATTTTGCATTTTTTTTTGTGGGGAATTTTTTTTCCGGCAGCCTGGCCCCACGCTGACGTCGTGATGACGTCAGCAATGCCTAGGCCTGCCACTGCCGCGCCAGCGACGACCACGGCGCCGCCGCGTCCGAGCGAGCCGGGAAGTGAGGCTGGACGCGTCGGGTGCGGCTCGACGCGGGCTACCCGCGGGTGGTGGCGCGGCCGCATCTGGTGGACGGAGCGTCGCCGGCGACGTCGAAACGCGGCGGCGGACGAAATCCACGCCGGCGACGATTCCGCCGTTCGTGCAGCGTCCCGGCACGCCTCCGTCGGCGAGGACGAAGAGGGGGCGACGGCGAAGCCTCCTGCGTCGGTGGATCCGTCGGGGAAGGCGCGTAGCGGCGGTGGCGTGCGCCGGCGCCGGCGCGGCGACCTCGGCGTCGCACGGGAGGAGAAGGAGGGAGGGGGTTGTGAGGGCTTTTTTGCATTTTAGTCCATCACTTTGCGGTAATTTGCAAATCGGTCCATCGCCTCACGATTTCCTGGACTGCGGGTTGATATCTGTTTTCCGGAGGGTTTTTTTTGGAAAAAGCGTCGCGGGGCGTGTATGTGGGCCGTCGGATCGGCAGCGGACGGCTCGGATCGAGGAACAGTGATGAACAGTAGCAGTGACGCTCACAACTCGCTAAATCGCTCAGCTTTCATACAGTTAGTGATTCCAGGACCGCTAGCTGAAGATTGCACTAGCTGCCGTAGGGTTAAAGCGAAACCATGCAGGCAGGGAAAACGTGGGCGTAACGTAGGAACGCACGGCGTGGTCCCCCGATCAGATTAACGCCGGCCGGCGGCGGGCGAGATACAGCAAAGATAAGCAACGACGACCAGCGGTGTGAGGAGAACGTGGTGTGCCGGCCGGAAGAGCTCCGATCCCTCTTCTTCGTCCCGCACGGCGGCCCATACCGCGTTCTGCTGCCACGTAGACGGCGCGTGCGTACGGCGATGCTATCCGATGTCGATCGATCCGCGTCCGTGGGCGCGCCGCGGTAGGGAGGCGACGATAGGGTTCTGCCGCCTGTCGCAGGTGCATGCATCAGCATGTGCCACGGGACGGATGTGGATGTGGATGTCGACGGCGATCCATCGTGCCGGCTGGTGGTGCGCCCACGCTTGACCGCTCCGGCGGTCCCTCTCTCGGTCATTCCCAACTGAATTTACCTTCGTGTCCTCAACAATCAATCTTTCCTCACAGAGAAGTATGAATCAAACTTCATAATCTCTTTCTCTATGCGCCGGAACAATTTTGAGAGCCCATCCGGAAGTGATACCGGAAAAAAAACCTACTGTGGAAGACCAGATGGAGGCTGAAGTAGTCCTTGTAAAGATCTTGTGCGCTCTACCATAGGGCACAACTATCCTGCCCTTTATCGAACCCTTTATCGAACCCTGAAGTTGAGATTATACCCCCCTTCTTCACCATTTCTTTAAAGATGCTCGCTATGTACGCATCTTCGTCGTCGTCGATCTCGCAATCACCCTCATCCTCGGTGAACTCTTGTATTCCAAGATTACAATTTGACCAACAAAACATAGATTATGTGTCAAAAAAATTATACCTCGCAACCACCCTCATCCGCTCCGGCGGTCCCTCTCTCGGTCATACCCAACCGAATTTACCTTCGTGTCCTAACTTGAGTTTGTGCGTACCGTGCAGGAGACCTTGAGTATGTGACACTCTCATAATGCCAAATAATGCAGGCCAAATCCACAAACCTTTTGATGCCACCGCTTCAACTATCATTGTGGGCTCTTTGGTGTAACTGCAACCTTAGTATTGCCCACACAATTCTGTTCGGTACTTTTTCTATTGCCAATGCATGCAATCAACTGTACCAAGCATATCTGAAAAACCTATTTCTGCTCCGATGGCCAATAACTTTTCGGTGTTGTCGGCATTAGGTTCTCTCAGATATTCCGGTCCAAACGCCTTCACCATAGCGTATGAAAATTCGATCATAGCCTCAATGCATGTGCTCTCTCCCATCCGGACATAATCATCAACGACATCCACAACTTTACCATAGGTAAGCATCCTTAAAACCGCCGTGCATTTCGGCATAGGAGAGAAGGAAAGTTCTGCGCAACAATCAATCTTTCCTCACCGAGAAGTATGAATCAAACTTCACAACTTTTTTCTCTATGCGCCGGAACAATTTTGAGAACCCATCCGAAAGCGATACCGGAAAAACCTATCGTGGAACACCAGATCAAGCCTGAAGTAGTCCTTGTAAAGATCTTGTGCGCTCTTGATCCTATCATAGGGCACGACTATCCTGCCCTTTATGGAACACTGAAGTTGAGAACATGTTCCTCCTTCTTCACCATTTCTTTAAAGATGCTCATCCTCGCGGCTATGTACGCGTCTTCGTCGTCGTCGATCTCGCAATCACCCTCATCCTCGGCGAACTCTTGTATTCCAAGATTACAACTTGACCAACAAAACATAGATTATGTGTCACAAAAATTATATCAATAAATCATTCAACAAACGTATACTTTTTATGACACACAACTCATGTATTATTCGTTAAATTAGTGCTTAAAATAAAGCTATGAAAACGAGGACGCGATATAGATAGTACGTCCTGCTCTGTCATCCTTTCAACAGAGTCAACAAGTGAAAGAACATAATATACATGTTTCCCTTCGGTTCGGTCTTCTCTCCCGTCAGGTATGCAGTCGTAGTGCTCCTTGCCAACATGCTTGCGTCGTTTGGTGGCACTCCAACCTAGTTTATCTAGAGTGTGGCTATGTTGTCTTGGTTTTCTTCTGGTTCCCTCTTGAATAACAGACCTTTGTGTGACTAGACCAATTATCTTCACCATAACGATCAACATCGAGACGCACCGACATCTGGTTTCTCGGAAAAAATTGTTTACTAAACACATCCAACTTTCAAATTGGTTAATCACAGATTCTTGCTAAGAAAATCCAGCTTTTGACTACAAAATAAATCACTTCTAGTTACACTAGTGGTAGCTTTCAACTAAAGGGAAGTCAACTTTCAACTCAACACCAAAATGCTCTCCACTAAGAACCAACATGAAAACAGGAGAAAATGGGGAAAGTGATACATTTAGTTTTCCTACTCCCTCCGTTCACTCTTACGTATTTAGTGTGTAGATTCACTCATTTTAAGTTGTATTAATCCGTATTGAAATATCTAAAATGTTTTACAAAAGTGGGCAGAGAGAGTACCAAACATTTACACATGCCTAAGACCAACTTCACGTCACAAATAATTGAGGGACAGAGCGTCCTGTGCATTCCAAATCCTCCTTTTATTTTATATAATCACCCCAAGCTTAGGCTGTACGTAGCAACTGCATCATGTCCAACTTAAGTGTTGATTGATGATGTAACCAAATTTCCTTTTAATATGCATGACTCTGCATCAGATCCTAGTCAGGAGGCCCTTTTTTCTACTCTATCGACGTACTTGATCTAGCCGAACGTCGCCATTAGCTAGCGCACTAATGAATAATCATCTGTACTATAATATTCCAGTGCAGAGCGCAGACAAACGTCTCCAAATCATTGGAGTAATGTAATCGATTGGCAAAATTCCGATGACGAAAGCATCCATAAATTAGTGATCAGGAAGAAGAGAAGATGTACTGCTATGTTACAAGCACCAACAAGAACAAACAAAACCGTCTAGTGTTCTCAATCCATCACTCTGATTATATATTAGCAGTGGGTGGATTGATAATAGAAGAAACATTATGTACGAGGGTAGAACAGTCATTCCAGCAGCAATGTCGGCTTTCAATAACGCTCCGTCGCAGTCACGTGGGCCCTATCCGTAGACCGGGCCGGCCCCTATAAAACGCGGGCGCCCTTCCAGGTTCGCCGCACCACGTTATCTATTTCCAGCATCCATTTCTCTTCTCTCCTGCTACAGCTGCCCTTCGCGCCACAAGTCCTTCGTACTCTTCTCCTTCGCAATCACATCCATGGAGCTAGCGGCTTCAGCGTCGGCGTCCGTCTGCTCGGCGTACCAGCAGCTGTCAACGCCGGCCGACGACGACAACAGCGCGGAGTCCCGACCGCAGCTGCCACGGCGGAGGAAGCACGCTGGCTGCGGTGGCGTCAGCGGGCTCCGGCGCCGATGCCACGCGGTGCTGAAGCAGCAGAGGACGCGGCTGTACATCCTCCGGCGGTGCGTCTCGATGCTGCTGTGCTGGAACGAGCACGACATGTCCGACTGAGCTCGGACGAAGGCCCGGTGGTTTTTGTCTCGGGCTGGGTCTGGGCCGGGCCTGTAGGTGGGCCCGGTTGGTAGAGAGCAACGGTAGAGTGGTTTGGTGTATAATACTCCATGCCGGTTTGTTAACAGTTATATCATGAGATGAGCTTTTTGTAATCTGGTGATGTCTAAGTGAATGAGAAATGCAATGCCATGTGACGGAAATTTGTTGATGCTTACCAAGTACTATACACATCTAGATATATGTGAGTCAGTTAAAATGGAACGGAGGGAGTAGTATTGTACAACTTTTGGCTCGATCTTCCGTTTTAGAGGTGATAACCCCATGTCTGACCTCTATTGGTAACACTCGATGGCATCGGATCACAAACTGCCCATCGCTTTTTTTGGAGGCGTTGTTTTGAAGTAATTCGGTTGGTAATTTTTTTGAGGTGTTGTTGCGTACTAATTTTCTCTATATTATAACCCATGTTGATAGGAATGTGGCTGATGATGGTGAATGTGGTTTTTGTGACTTGTGAGGCCAGTGTTTCCATCTATGATGGCCTCCTAATTCTTTTTTCTCCTTTTTAAGTTATTATTTTGTTCGGTGTTGATGGTTGATAAAGTTATGGTTGTGTGCATTCATGGGTGCGAAGTCTGGGAAGCTTAATGCTTCATTTTCAAAAATAAAACGACAATAATGTTTTACGGTGTACGTTCGCACTTTATCTCATTTCTAAATATTAGAGTTTGTTTGTCAAATGGACACAAAATGCTTACATTGTTTTAACATTTTGTATAGTACTTTGCATGAATTTGCACGGTGAAATGTGCTTTGCAGGGCTCAAGAGTACTTAAGCCCTTATGTTGACCCTGAGGAGACGAATCGAGGGCAAATTCTAACCCAACACTGCCTTTTACCTGTCTTATCGCTCACTTTACCCCATTTCTAAATATTAGAGGTGTTTGTCAGAATGAACACAAAATGCTTAATTTTTTCACCATTTTGTATAGTACTTTGCAGGGCTCAGACTGCTTAGGCCCCTAAGTTGACCCCGAGGAGAAAAATCGAGGGCAAAATCCTAACCCGGTGCTGCCTTTTACTTATCGCTCGTCTCACCGCTGCCCGAGGATGTCCATATGCAAAGTGATTTATTTTCAGCCCACCGAGTAGAGATTCACCCAATGCTAGATGGATTGGCAACAGAAGAATATTTTTTGAGACAAAAGTGCTTATTAAGTTTAGTCGATAGAGAAGGTAATACTACTTGTAAAAGACATCATGTAGATGGTTAGTCAAACTTTACAGGGCAAAAGGAGGACCATACCACACTTCTACTCTTCCACCTATATACTATGGGGCGTGCATGAACTAGACGGATATGCACGTGTGCATGATGCTCCTCGCTGCTGTGTCTTGTATCCGACTTCCAACGGTTTATAATCCAATAGACGTTCTTTGACCGTTCATATATATCTACCAGTTCACGTCAGCAAGATATACAAAACTGTCTGCGTTTGGAGTTCCATGGTACAAACTAGCATTGCCTTGGAATACATCTTATCAAAGTTCAGACATATAGTAATACTCCAGCCTCCAGGACAGAGAATTGGGTTTATAACTGGTATTGCCTTGGAACCTAATTCTCAGCCTTGCACATTTTTTTTTTGTCTTGTACAAGACAGAGAATTGGGTTTATAACTGTAAGCAAATACTTTTACGGTCAAAGGTGAAGGTAGCATTTCAAACAACCATCTTAGCCATAACTTGAAGCTAACTACAGTTGCTATGCCCGTACGCATGGGCTTACAATGACAGTGTAGTGATGAACTCCAGTAATCAGCCAGCTAAATCGGCCAAGAATAGAAGATATCAGTGTCAACTCTCCACTGTCCAGCAGCAACAAATATCAAAATACATGTCAAATTTATATGGAACAATCGAAACATCAATCAGCATGTGCAAACATGTAGAATGATCCAGATTTTAGCATGCATACTTCCTCCATCACTTCCACTTGTTTTAGTCCAGTCCATAAGCACAAACCACAAAGTTAACAAAGTCCAAGGCTGAAGTCCACTTGTAGAGCCCCTACAACAAAATCTAAAGAGAACTACTGACAAGTCATAGTAGTACGATAGGACATATGAACCAATTCATCGTCCACGTGGAAAGCCTTCTTCATGATGCCATCTCCAATTCTCCATGCTAACATCTCTATGCTGCCATGATGCCATCTATAACGTTCTACATGGTAGCACAAACAGTAAGTAATAAGCAGACAGCAGTGTATAAAACAGAGCTGAGAAAAATTGAAGCGTGGTATTACATTCAGAATCCGAAGATACTTCATCGTGAGAAGTTGCATTTGATGATTCTGACCCTGAAGTGCTACAAGGTCCTACAAAACAACAAAATAAAAAATGACATCAATAATTAATAGCAGCAACTTGACAAATTCATTTGCAAACACTTTGCCCAATTACCTTCTTGCTCTTGCATTTTCCCGTGGTACCAATCTTCAAGACACATAAAAGCTTCGATGTACTTTGGCTTAAGTGAAGCTCGATCATGGGTTATGACTTTACCACACATTCTAAATGCCGACTTCGAAGCAACAGTCGACATGGGAATAGCAAGAACATCACGAGCCATTGGTGCTAGGTCTGGGTAATGCATGGATGATTTGCTCCAAAACTCCAAAACATCCAAATCCTCATCAAAATCTCTATGTGGCGCTTCCAAATAACGTTCCAACTGTGATTTCTGTCGGCAAGTTTGTTTGTATTTTCTGAAGCCACTGAGAAAATCTTCCATTCCGCAAGTGTTTGAAGCAACATCTGATGAAATCTGATTAACAAAAGAACCACGGTATTCCTCCAACAAACTTTGTAGGGTAGTTCTAACTTCATGAATACGTCGTTCAGCATCCTCAGGGCATAAAGTTTGGTGTAGCAAAATCTTACAAAATCCATTTTGTAGCGTGGATCAAGAACAGCAGCACATGATAAGATAATACTATAGTCAGACCAATATCTATCAAATTTCTCTTTAATCTCAACTAGCAATGGGGTAATGAAGTTTTCCCTTGCACTATGTGCCTCTAATAGATGTGTATGCACCATGTAAACACATTTCAAGTACAAGCTAGAAGTAAGATACTTTGTCTCCAGCAGTATACATGTAACATCATAGAAATTCTTCAAAAAACTGTGCATCATGCTAAGCTTTTCCCATTCATCAAGAGATAGCCAAAAATTGGACTTAAATGCTATCCCTTTCAGCAAGCCACAACAAAGCATCTTTGAAGTACAAGCCATTCTCGAGCATCTTGTAGGTTGAATTCCAACGATCAGGCCTATCAACCTTCAATTTTTTAGTGACATCCAACTGATACATGGTTTCAGCAGCATTATAAAAGTCAAGCATCTGACCAGAAGAAGCTTTAATGTATTCGATGCCATCTCGAAGTTTCTGAACAGATTGATCGACCGATTTCAGACCAGCCTGTACAGCCAAATTTAATATGTGCGCATAACAACCGACTTTGAAAAAAGTGCCAAACAATGGTAGGACACCCTTAGGCAGCAAGCAGGTTTTCAAAGAATTGATCATCTTATCATTGTATGGAGCATTATCAAGAGTCAGGCACATGATCTTAGTGTCAAGCTTCCATTCACGAAAACACAGATGAACCTCATCAGCAATAGATGCTCCATCATATGGTGGATTCAACCTTTTGAACCATATGATCCTCTTATTCAATTTCCATGCAGCGTCAACATAATGACAGGTAATGCAAATGAAACTGAACTTTGCGATATCAGATTTCCAGTTGTCAGCACTGAAACTAACTTTACCAGGACAATTGATAATAGATTCTAGCAAATCCTTTCTCTCTATTTCAAACATTGCCAGGATATCCCTTCTTATGGTGTGGCGACTAACATTCTTGAACTGGGGACAAACTCTTGACATCATAATCCTAAAGCCATGTTCTTCAACCACCGTAGACGGATGTGACCCTCTAAGGATAAATATACATATCCTATCTCTTAATTCCTGATCAAACTTATAGTTTCTCAATGCATGTGAGACATCATCATTCTCTTTAGCTTTTAGAGAATATTTATTGACTTCATTTTCATTGTGAGGATGCACATTAGTAAGATGCCTTCGTAGGTGTGATGTAAAATTCTTAGATGCGGCTCTCAATACGTTATGGCAGATGTTGCACTCGGCTACTGTTTCCCCAGCATCATCTTTTGATAGAATAGTGAAGCCAAGCCAAACCTTTGATTTTAATGGTTTTGCAACAGTTGTCGTCTGCCGGTCCCTTGCTCTGGCAACTATGCCCGCTGATCTAGCACTCTTGTGACGTGCACATGATTCAGCAACCACCTTCCTTGACCTTCCTGTCGCAACAGTGGAACATGGGGTTCCCCTAGTACTGCCAAAGTGGGTCCACCCCATGTGGGCCCAAGTTGAAGATGGACAAGACCAAGACTCAAGTCAAGCTGGCGGGTTCACCGCCAAGACACGCAAGGCCTGCATCGACTAAGGGCTCCGGTCCTGGGGACCTTCCGGGTCCCCGAATCAAGCAAGAAGGCCAGGAAGGACCCGAGAGCCCGAGTTCCCGGCAGGAGGCCAGGCTCCCTCCCGGGTACCTCCAACGTATCTGTGGATAAGCACTCCACCTCACCACGGAAGACTTGGGAAGCAAGGCGAAGGCAGCGCGGGTGGGAAGCACGCCCCGTGGTGGTGTCAGCTCCTGTCCACCCCCAAGGCGGACGCTCCCACCTAACCCAAGGGAGACGCTAGGCTGAGGAGAGGCCACGTCTCCCCCTAAACTAGATGAGGAGGGTCCTTCACCCCGAAGGACCCTCACGCCCCTCACGTGACCCTGTGGCAACCCCTTAGCCTATAAAAGGAGGACCAAGGCACGGAGGAGGGGGAGGTCGACCAAGGACGAAGACAAGCTAGAACCAGAGCAAGACTAGACTAGGGCTGCGAGGTAGAGAGGAAGGTGATCTCCTCCGGGTCAGGATCTGTCCTTCTTCTACCTCGCCAAAACCCTTCCGGGTACCCTGCCGGGAGGTTCCATTGTAAGCCACACTATGAAGAACTCATCAATCCAGACATGCAGGAGTAGGGCTTTTAGCCTCCGGGCGGCCTGAACCTGGGTAGCTCCTTGTGTCCCTTTGGTTGCATGCTTTGATCGTGGAGAGGAGAGCTTGATCTAGACTCCGCCCAAGAAGACGATTCTCAGCCTCCTTCGCGCCCCGTGCCGAACCTAAAAGGGGGTATCCTATACTCCCGGTGTCCGTGCAACGAGACACGACATCTGGCGCGCCAGGTAGGGGGCGCAAGTGCTGGATTCATCTTCATCAAGTTCATCGGCAAGTTCTTCGTCAAGCATGCCTCCAAGGAAGAAGGGAGATCCTGCGGCGTCCAAGCCGGTCTCTCCCTCACGCACCCAAGCTTCAGCTGAACGTCGTGCTGCTGGCGCACGGCGGAGCGCCTCTCCGTCCCCGCCTCCCATGGAGAGGGTGGCGCCGGACGAAGTGGACGGTCGCGACAAGGACAACGGCCCTGGCGGAGCGGCGGCTCCAAAGGGCGCCACCATGCCTCCTCCTCGCTCAGGGGAGAAGAGCGTCTGCAACGGCACCGGCAAGGAGCCCACCGCTGGAGGAGGGAACCACGGCGTTCGCCCCAGCGGGGATCCACGAGCATCCAAGAGCAAGACCTCCGCGCACTCGCCTTCGGACGTGCAAGCTCGCCATGATGCTCTAGTCGCTGCCAAGGCACTGATGCAGTTCCCTCCAAGCAGCGGCGACCCCAAGGTCTACCAAGAATGGAGGACTCGCGTCGAGAGGCTCCTCGACTTCGCCGATGGTGGTCCGTGGGTCGAACCCACTCAAGCTCCCACCGTCGACAACCCCGGAGCAGCACAAGACAAAACACGTGATCCGCGAGGCCAGCCTCGTGGTGAACGTCAAGCCAAGACGGCGCCTCCTCGCACCGCGCCACCGATGGCTGATCGGCTAAACCGCGATCACGGCGAGGCCATCTCCATCGGGTCGTCTACCTCGCGCAACCCAGATCTTCGTGACGAGCTCAACAGCCGTCAGAACGAGGATATGCGCACCCGCATCGAGCGTCGCCGAGAACGTCACCGCCGGGAAGATCGGGGCATCGACCTCGCCGAAGGCTGCCTCGCCCTCGCTCCCGAGTTCCGCCACTTCAACTGGCCCAAGAAATTCAAGATCGACGTTCTCCGCTACGACGGCACCACGAACCCCCGGGACTTTCTGCAGATCTACTCTCTGCTGCGATGGTTGCCGGGGCCGACGAGGTCATGATGGCCAACTGGTTCCCGTTGGCCCTGAAGGGAGATGCCCAGACTTGGCTTCTCAACCTTCCCAAGTGCTCCATCCGTTCCTGGCGGGCACTGAAGGAGCAGTTTCTGGGGGCTTTCCAAGGCGGGTACGAGCGCCCGGGGGCTCCCAGTGATCTCCACGACTTCAAGCAGTTGCCGGGTGAAACTCTCCGCAAGTTCATCCAGCGCTTCACCCAGAAGATGAACACCATCCCGTGCATCAAGGAGGAGTTGGTGATCCAGTCCTTCCACGCCAACGTCCGCAACCCCAAGATGCGCGAGAAGCTGAGCATCCATCGCGTCGAGTCTGCTCGAAAGCTCTGGGAGCTTGCAGACCGGTGCGCTCGAGCTGAAGAAGGAGCCAAGTTCCCCGGGGAGGATGAACCCGAGGACAAGGCCGCTCCAGCTAAGAACAAGAAGCGGGACCCTGGACCCGACAAGCGGATCTTCGTCACCGAGCCTCTTCCGAAGAAGACCAAGCCCGCGCCGACTTCCGAGGAAGAAGGTGAAGGTGATCCCTGGTGCCACATCCATCCAGAAGGCAACCACTTGCTCAAGGACTGCCGCATGCTCAAGAACCTCGCCGTCCGAGAGCAACGCCGAGCTGATGGGGTCAGTCAAGACGGTTGCTACAACTGCGGCACTGCCGGGCACATCGCTCGTGACTGTCCCACGGGTCGCCAAGGCGGAGGCGGCCGTGGATGGTACCGAGGCGGTGGCCGCGGGGGCCGGGAGGAGGACGCGGCGGTCAAGGTGGTCGCGGGTACAACACTCCGGAAGCCGCCCACGTCGGCAACGGGGAAGCTCCGGCTCCCCAAGGAGGCAACGGCGGCAAGTATCAAGAAGTCACGGGAGTTGTCGGGTGCATCCACGGAGGGTCTTCTCTGCCTCCCTCCAACGGCGCCTGCAAGAGACTTGTCCGGGAGCTGAACGCGGTTGCTTCTGCTCCGTCCAAGCCCCTGGACTGGTCTAGCCAAGTCATCACCTTCGACCCAGAAGACCACCCTGCAAACACTGCCGGGGTCGGGACCCTGCCGCTGATCGTGTCGCCCGTCATCCACAACTACAAGGTCACCAAGATGCTGGTCGACGGAGGCTCCAGCCTCAACCTGCTGACGGCGAAGGTCCTGGCTGTCCTTCAAATCCCCCTGTCTCGCCTACAAGACACTGGGGTGTTCCAAGGCGTGAACGGAAGTGTTACTCGACCCCTCGGGAAGATCACCCTTCCGGTCACCTTCGGCGACTCCAAGAACTTCCGCACCGAGGAAATCGTCTTCGACATCGCCGACACTCCGCTACCGTACAACGGCATACTTGGCAGACCTGCTCTGGCCAAGTTCATGGCCGTCTCCCACTTCGCCTACAACATGTTGAAGATTCCGGCGCCGTGGGGCGTGATCAAGGTCAGGGCCGACATCGACGATGCTATCTACTGCGTTCACCAGCTGAACCAGACGGTGGCAACCACGGCGGACATCCCTCAAGGTGTACAGGAGGATGATGATGGGGCTCTCCCCGGGGGCGAAGGGCACCCCGGGGGCTCCACATCTACTCCACCCAAGAAGGCGCCATTCCATGGCGATCCGCAGCTGACCAAGAAGGTGGCGCTAACCAGCGACGGAGTTCGCTCCATCACCATCGGCGCCCGCCTCACCGACAAATAGGAAAGCGCGCTCGTCGCCTTCCTTCGGGAAAACTCTGACGTCTTCGCGTGGGAGGCATCAGGTTTACCCGGCGTACCAAGGGAGGTGATCGAGCACAAATTGGCGGTCAATCCGGGGGCTCGCCCCGTGAAGCAGGTTCTCCGGAACCAAAGCAAGGAAAAGCTGGAGTTCATCATCGCCGAGGTGGACAAGTTGATAGAAGCTGGTGTCATCCGGTCGGTTCCCCACCCAAGCTGGGTGGCCAACCCCGTGGTGGTACCGAAACCCATGACCTTCAAGTGGAGACTCTGCATCGACTTCACAGACCTGAATAAGGCCTGTCCCAAGGACCCTTTCCCCCTGCCGCGGATCGACATGATCGTGGATTCCACGGCCGGGTGCGAGCTGCTGTGTTTCCTGGATGCCTTTTCCGGGTACCACCAGATCATGATGTCACTCGAGGACCAAGAGAAGACGGCCTTCATCACTCCCAAGGGCTGCTACTGCTACACCCGGATGCCTTTTGGCCTCCGAAATGCCGGCGCTACCTTCCAGCGCGCAATGCAAGCATGCCTTGGGTCGCAGCTGGGCCGCAACGTCGAAGCGTACATCGACGACATCGTGGTCAAGACCCGGTACAAGGACTCCCTCATCCAAGACCTGCACGAGACCTTCGAGAACCTCCGCCGGGTCAACTTCAAGCTCAACCCCGACAAGTGCGTGTTCGGGGTCCCCTCCGGCAAGCTGCTGGGTTTCCTGGTCTCTCACCGAGGGATCGAGGCGAATCCGGACAAAATCAAGGCAATCGAGCGCATGGAGGCGCCCCGGCGGGTCAAGGACGTACAGCGCCTCAACGGGTGCATCACTGCACTCGGGCGTTTCATCTCAAGGCTTGGGGAGCGGGCCTTACCGTTCTTCAGGCTGCTCAAGAAATCAGGCCCCGTGGAGTGGACCTCCGAGGCCGAGGAAGCCCTGCAGTCCCTCAAGCGCTACCTCGCCTCGCCACCAATCCTCGTGGCACCAGAAGAGAAGGAGCCCCTACTACTGTACATTGCTGCCACCAACCAGGTGATCAGCGCTGTGCTCGTGGTAGAGCGTGACGCTCCTCCGAAGAAGTCAAGCAAGATCAAGGGCAAGCGACCCGGGAACTCTCTTCCGGGGCAACCGTGCAAGAAAAGGCTGCCGGGTGACCAGGGGTCTCATGATCCTGGCGTCACTACAGCTTCACCAAGCGACGCGGATCCCGTCGGGAATGGAGAATCTCCCTCCGACGAGACTTCGCCGGGGGCTACATCGTCCCCACCCCAAGACGTCGACGAGGGGGAAGCCGAGCCCTCTCAGGACTCGGCGACCCGCAAGGTGCAGCACCCGGTCTACTTCGTCAGCGCAGTGCTGCGCGACGCCCGGGAGCGGTACCCCATGATGCAGAAGCTGCTGCTGGCAATCCTCATTGCCTCCCGCAAGATGAGGCCGTACTTCCAAAGCCATCCCATCACGGTGGTGTCCAAGTACAACCTAAGAAGCCCCCTGGAGAACCCACTTGCCACTGGTCGCATATCATGGTGGGCCATGGAGCTTCAAGGTTTCGGTCTCAAGTTCGAGCACACGGACAACATCAAGAGTCAGGCGCTGGCGGATTTCACGGCCGAGTGGACCGAGACGGCGTTCGACGACCCGGAAGAGGAAACCTGCCTCCCCGGGAAGGAAGATCCTAGCGCCTGGATCATGCACTTCGACGGCTCCTACACCAAGGGGAAAGGAGGTGCTGGGGTTGTCCTAACCTCACCAACCGGGGACCGGCTGAAGTACGTCGTCCAGATGCACTACCAAGGGAACATCTCCAACAACACGGCGGAGTACGAGGGCCTGCTCGCAGGACTTCGTGCTGCCATCGGCCTCGGCATCAACAAGATCGTCGTCAAGGGTGACTCTCAGCTAGTCATCAAACAAGTGAACAAGGAGTACGCGTGCCCTCAGATGGCACCATACGTTGAAGAGGTCTGGAAGCTGCAGCGGCGCTTCGACAACTTCCGGGCTGTGTACGTCCCACGGGGAGAAAACACGGCCGCGGATGAGCTATCGCAGGTGGCGTCCAAGCAAGAACCAGTGCCTCCCGGGATCTACATCGAGGTCCTCAGGCGACCTTCGATCCCGCCCGAGAGGCTCGCGACAAGATCTGCGCCGGGGGCTGGCGACCCTTCTACCTCGACAACACGGGTAGCCAGCCCAGAAGCTCAAGACCCGGCAGCCCCTCCAGCGGAGGAAGCTATGCTTTCTTTCCGTCGGATGGTGCTACCGGTGGAAGGAGCCCACCCACCCTGGGCCCGGGACATCGTCAAGTACATCATGGAGCACGCCCTCCCGGAGGACGATCACGACGCCGAGCGGGTGGCTCGTCAAGCCAAGCTCTACGTCATGATCGACGGCGAGCTCTACCGGCGACGGGACAACGGAGTCAAGCTCCGCTGCATCCCTCAAGAACAAGGCCAAGTACTGCTACGGGACATCCACGAAGGCACATGTTCAAGTCATGTGGCATCAAGATCACTGGCGGGTAAAGTTTTCGTCACGGGTTCTACTGGCCAACAGTCCTCAGTGATGCGGAGCAGCTAGTCAAGACCTGTGAAGCCTGCCAATACTATGCGAAGAACATACATCAGCCGGCGCAAGCTCTGCAGCCAATTCCAATCTCCTGGCCGTTCGCGGTCTGGGGGCTGGACATCGTGGGAAAGATACCGAAGTCTGTCGGGGGCCATGAATACCTTTTCGTGGCCATCGACAAGTTCACAAAGTGGGTGGAAGTGATGCCAGTACCAAGACAGACAGCTCAAGCAGCCATCAAGTTCATTGAAGGGATCGTGTACCGCTTCGGAGTACCCAACAGAATCATCACGGACAATGGCTCTCAGTTCACAAGCCGATCCTTCCTCAACTTCTGTGAAGAGCTGGGAATCAAGGTGTGCTTTGCCTCGGTGTCCTACCCAAGGTGCAATGGGCAAGTGGAGCGAGCCAATGCGGAGGTCCTAAAGGGTTTGAAGACCAAGGCCTTTGACAAGTTAGAAGACAAGGGCAAGAACTGGATTGAGCATCTACCAAGTGTCTTGTGGTCCCTCAGAACCACACCAAGCAGAGCCACTCAAGAAACACCATTCTTCCTTGTCTATGGAGCAGAAGCCGTCTTGCCAACAGAGCTCAGGCATGGATCCCCCCGGGTACTTGCCTATGATGAAGACGCACAAGCTGAGAGGAGGATTGATGACATCAACTTCCTGGAAGAGGTGCGGTGCCGAGCTTCCTTACGATCTGCTCGATACCAGCAAGGGCTCCGCCGCTATCATGATCGCCATATCCGTTCACGGGTACTGGAACCCGGAGACCTGGTTCTCCGCAAGAAGCAGAAGCTTGATAACATGAACAAGCTGTCCTCCAAGTGGGAAGGACCTTATCGGGTGACGCATACCCTGAGACCCGGAGCTGTTTATCTGGAGGACGAGAAAGGCAGGCCGGAGGGCAACGCCTGGAACATCGAGAATCTCCGGAAATTCTACCCCTGAATACGAACATGAATCGCAGATAGTTCGAGTCAACTAAGCACGCCCAAGGGGCTAGTGTTCTGTATAAGGGTGTAAGAATCGTCGCCAAGGAATAAAAGATAAGTTTTTCAATTCCGTGAGCCTCTCTTGTTGTCGTGAAGTGTGTTATCCGTAACAACCCCCAAGCAGGGGGCTGACATGGTGCCGGTGGCTGACAGGTCGAGCGCGAGCAGCCTATCAGTAGGCGCTGCCACCTGATCGTGCCGTACTGCCGCGGTAAGAAGTGGAACGGGCAGTGCTGTGTTTTAAAGAACCTAAACACAGAAATGCACATTCAACTTTGCTTGCGGGTTGCTCCGGATGAAACACTTTCACGACATGTAAGGGAGGGTCCATTCTTTTCCTACTGAAAGTGTGTTGTGTGTAGCGCCTCTCCCGGGACAGGAATGGATGCTGAAGAGCGGCTCAGGAGCTGGATACCCGGGAAGGACAGAGTAGATCAAGGACACGGCAAAAACCAGCTAAGTCTTTGCATGTGCATCTGGCATTCTAGGCATAATATCTCGCTCGGAGTCAATATACCACCAACCTGCGCATGCTTGACAGTTGATGAGAACCTTTGCGGGGGTAATGCGTCCTCCCCGGCGAACGGTCAGATTTCCCTTCTGGCCTAGTACCCGTGGCTGTGGAGTGGACTCCCGGAAGGCATAGTGCTCTTAGGGGTGCTGCTACTGGTGCGGGCGGTCAGAGCACTTGTCACCTAAGAGATCTCCTCAGAAAACTTGACGGCGCGTTAGTGCAAAGGGAGGTTTGGGAAATGACCCCGGGAGTTGAGCCCTAGGATTGCATTCATCTGAACTTACATTCTGAGTTTACAATTCTGGATTACATTCAGTCGAAGCTTTTCCTGGATACATATCTAGCCTATGCTACTAAGGCCAGCTCAGGGCTCCTGGCTGTGCAGCTCTGTCTTTCTGTTTTATTGCCTGCCGGGTGCACTCCGGACTCCCGGGGACGCCTGGGATGAAGGAGGGCATTCGCGCAGGATCTTCAGGGGTCCCATGGGCCGGGGAACTTCCGGGCAAACCCCGGCACATGCTGGCTGCAGAGGAGGTGCACATGGTCCACGAACTTATCCATGATGTCTTCCTCATCCTGTACGAAGGGAAGAAATCGAGTCAAGGCACAGGATCTTCCCAAGGGTCGTATTGCCAGAATCAAGGCGGCCTTACCTTGAAGACATCGTCAAGATCGCAGAGGAGGCGGATCAATCTCTGATTGCCTGCGGCCTCCTTCCATAGCTCCATCTTGATGGTGTCCTTCCGGATCGCCAGCGCTACCGATGCCTCCATGGCGGCAGAACCGGCGATGTTCCCCACTGCAGGGAAAACCAAGGAGACTCGAGGGCGAGGATCAACCTCGTCCTTTCTAGTGGCTCGGGCTCCAGCTTCGCTGGGTGCCTCCGCCGCTCCTCGAAAGACGGACTCCGCCGTCGACACATCGGACAAGGCCCTCTCTGCTTCGCCGGACATTGTTCTGCGGGACGAGGGGAGGCAAAGGAAGAAGAGGAGCGGAGCAAGGCGAGAAGATGTGGCGAAGGGGTGGAGTCTGGATGGTCTTTTATAGGCCTCCCTGCTCCACCTACCCCTTGACGCTACGGCTGCTGCAGTAATGGGAGCGCGTTTTGCAAAAAACTCGTTCTCATTCACACGGACGCGACACGAAGACAAGGAGGAAAACAAGATCTTCTTCATTTACAAGGACTACAAGGGGACGATCTTTTTTACAACAAAAAGGTTGGCTCCCGCCGAACAAGGAGCACCGCCGTACAATGGAAGACGCTACTTCCAGAAATACGACGTCAAGGCCGCCAAGGAGGAGGTCAACGAGATCTCCATGGCGCCCGTCCGAAGCTCCTCGCCTTCAGGAAGACGAGCTCCCCTCGACCTTGATGTCAGATGAGTTTTCCTCATCTTCATCCTCGTCGTAGGAGCTCGAGCTGCCGCTGCTGCTCTCCATGCAGCACTCCACGCGTCCGCCATCGACACCGAAGATCTTCACGGAGAGCGTAGCATCTCCGTCGTACCGGAACACCAAGCACTGCCCCCTGGACAGGCGGCGGGCACGGGAGAACGACTTCCACCCCGGACCCAGAAGCAGGGCGCCGTCAGTGGTGCGCTCCGCCATGGCCCAGGAGGGGCCATTGGGGCAGCCTTCCACCTGCAGCCAGAAGCCGGAGGGTCCGATGTCCTCCGTCGCCATCGCGAAGGAATCCGGCAGAGAAGCCGGCTGCGAGGCCTGCGGTTCAGATCCACGGCGAACTCGAACGGCGCGAAGCTGGTATGAACCATGCTCCTAGGAAGAGGGGCAGCGGTGCCGCGGCCTCCACGGCCGCCGCGACCGCGAATCCCACGACCTCGCGGAACAGCTCGACCACGAGTGGAGGGGCCACTCTCCGCAGCAGCTGAAGAAGTACGAGGGCGCCAACTCCTCTCTTCGCTCTCGCCATTGGCGCTGGCAGCTTGTGGGGAGGCCTGGAGTTGGACCAAGGAAGAAGATGACCGAAAAGGCCAGGGGTGCGCCTCGCTTTTATAGCCGCGGCGGCGCCTCTGCCAAGCGTCTCCTCGGTTCTTCCGTTAGTGGGAATCGAGGGGCCCCGCAGTTATTCCCCCGAGCGGAGTAACTCCAAGACCTTCAAGACCATCAGTGAAGCGAAGCTGAGAAGACCAGGTACCCGGGACCCACTTTGACCTATCTTTAGGCCATGGCCCCGGCAGCTGGAGTAAGAGCCACCGGGACCATGCCCGGGGGCTACTGTCGCAACAGTGGAACATGGGGTTCCCCTAGTACTGCCAAAGTGGGTCCACCCCATGTGGGCCCAAGTTGAAGATGGACAAGACCAAGACTCAAGTCAAGCTGGCGGGTTCACCGTCAAGACACGCATGGCCTGCATCGACTAAGGGCTCCGGTCCTGGGGACCTTCCGGGTCCCCGAATCAAGCAAGAAGGCCAGGAAGGACCCGAGAGCCCGAGTTCCCGGCAGGAGGCCAGGCTCCCTCCCGGGTACCTCCTACGTTCTGTGGATAAGCACTCCACCTCACCACGGAAGACTTGGGAAGCAAGGCGAAGGCAGCGCGGGTGGGAAGCACGCCCGTGGTGGTGTCAGCTCCTGTCCACCCCCAAGGCGGACGCTCCCACCTAACCCAAGGGAGACGCTAGGCTGAGGAGAGGCCACGTCTCCCCCTAAACTAGATGAGGAAGGTCCTTCACCCCGAAGGACCCTCACGCCCCTCACGTGACCCTGTGGCAACCCCTTAGCCTATAAAAGGAGGACCAAGGCACGGAGGAGGGGGAGGTCGAACCAAGGACGAAGACAAGCTAGAACCAGAGCAAGACTAGACTAGGGCTACGGAGGTAGAGAGGAAGGTGATCTCCTCCGGGTCAGGATCTGTCCTTCTTCTACCTCGGGCCAAAACCCTGCCGGTACCCTGCCCGGGAGGTTCCATTGTACACCATACCTACGAAGCACGGACACGGCAAAAACTGCCGAACTGCTGTCCTGATACGGCGGGATACGGGGATACGCCGGGATACGTCGGGATACGCGAGTTTTGCAGTATCCCCGAGATTCGAATTAAAAAAAAAGAAAAGAATACAGGGACACGGAGGGATACACATGGGACACGGACGGCAGGAGGCCGCAGCAGGACGGGCGTTAGAGGAGTACAGCAGGTGGGGGCGGCGGCGACGGCGCACGAGGGCGGCATAATGGAGTGGCGGCGGCGGCGTGGGAAGGGAGTGGCGGCGGCGGCGGCGCGGGACTCCGGCAGATTGTATCTGTTCTTTGCTCTCTCTCTCACGCAGGACCAAGGAAGAAGAAAATGGAGAGATGCGTGCGTGCGGGGATCTGGTGAAGAGATAAGGTGGAGAGAGAAAGTGGTGTGTGTTGTGTTCTGTGTGCGTGCGTGGTGTGCTGTGATCTGTGTGTGGTGGGATCGAGAGGTGCTCGTGCATGCACTGTGGTGTGTGGTGTGTGCAGTGTCCTGTGTGCGTGAGTGGGTTAGGTGAAGGTCTGTGTCAATGACATGTGAGGTCACATATTTTAGACGGGTCTGCGGGTTAGCGGGTGTGGGTTTGACACCCCCGTACCCGCCTCCGCTAGACTCTATTACACGCATATTTTCAATTTATTTTATATATACTCGCCGTATCCCCGAATGGCTGTTTTTGGAAAATGCCGTATCCCGTATCCCCGTATGCGTATCCCCGTCTTTCCGTCCCCGTATCCGTGCTTCGTAGCACCATACTATGAAGAACTCATCCAGACCAGCATGCAGAGTAGGGCTTTTAGCCTCCGGGCGGACTGAACCTGGGTAGCTCCTTGTGTCCCTTTGGTTGCATGCTTTGATCGTGGAGAGGAGAGATTGATCTAGACTCCGCCCAAGAAGACGATTCTCAGCCTCCTTCGCGCCCCGTGCCGAACCTAAAAGGGGGTATCCTATACTCCCGGTGTCCGTGCAACGAGACACGACACTTCCACGCTTGCACCTATCACGAGCACCTGTTTGAGCAGGCACATCCTTGTTACATGCACTTACTTCAGCTTCATCACCCTCATCGGAAGTGGGATCATACTCTTCATCCTCTTCTTTAATACTTTGGACCCGGTTCCATGGAGTTGTCATGTTATTAGCAGATTCTTGAAAAACCTAACATGTCATGGATTATGACAATATTCAGTACAAAGATTATAAGATGAACAGAATATGGGTAATGCTTTGTTTATGAAATGTGTCCAGTGTTACTGAATCACTTTTTGACACAACAGTAGCATTTTGTGTATGGTGTCAGAGAGGGAAGCAACTAGCAGCAAACAAAATCAATAACTATCACTCCAGTAATACACTAATTTTGGCCCAAATGGTGTTTCAGGCTGTAAATCGAGGCCCAAGCATGGACTGGACCAGGAAAAGCAGGCAGGGCACACTCATGAACAGGTCTGATATAGTGATATTATGGCATCGATTCAGCAGAACCCATACAAACTTTAGTACTAAATATCATTACCAATATATTTTTAAAGGAAACATAATAGCTACAAAATTCAATTGTTAGGACATCACTAGATTTTATTTGCATGTTCTAGCCATGGAAGATTGGCAATATCAGCTAATGGTACAGAATATACCAAGGTGAGTTAATATGAACTTCTAGTCTTCCACTAGAGGGACCGAATAGGATCTATATTAAGTCAAGCGGTTGACCATGACTCATGAGATCCTTACCTTGAGGTTGTATGGACATTATGTGCTAATAGTCCTCAGTAGTATCGGGTAGAAATATGAGTCTCTCTAGATCTATCAAAACAAACAGAAAAGTAGTTTCCGCATAACAGTATACAGTGAAGATTGTTACCAGCTCCTAAAAAACCGATGGTCAGGTCAGGTCAATCAATACCTAGTCTAAGTATAACTCGACAACAAGATCTGCAGAAACTGACATGGAGGCAAGGGGGAATTTCATTGAACAAGTAAAGGGCGCCTGGACTTCACGTTATGCAGTGTACCCAATGCACATTTAGCCGACAGCACGGTACAGGCTTCAGAGGAAAACAGAGGAAGCAGATGCCAAAGTCGAGAGCATGAACTCGCTAACTCGGGAATCATCAAGATCCTAAAGCATACACATCTCCACCAACACGCATAAGGAACAGATTTGGAGCATTGATACCTGATAGTAGCTAGGACGGACGATGGCGCCCCCGTCTCGGAGGCAATGCTGGGAGTGAGGAATGGCGGCGGCTACTGTGTTGGCGGGGGAAAGGGACGCAGCGAGTCGCGGGAAGCCTTGTGCTTGTGCTACTGTACTTCACACTTCACAGGCACCAAGCAGGCAAGGACTGCGCATGAGGAGCCTATTTGCCGCTCTTTGCGGGCAACAGTGCTGCTCCGCGTACCCCGCGTACGTGGCTCGGCCCGTTTCCTATCTCTGTTCTCTTGACCGTTCCTTTGTGTACTACATTCGTTTCTGCGAAAAAAAAAAATACTACATTTGTTGGCAGTTTTATTTCTTGTGCATGTGCCACTCATGGAATAAGAGCATCCTATTCCTACCGGCACCCCAAAGCTCCCAGGGCGAGACGGCGGCGGCTCCCACCGGCACCCCAAAAGCATTCCAAATGCCCATTAGAATGCTGGACACGAAAAATGGCCACACCGACACCCAGTGTGACCTTATTTTTGTCCGGCAGGCCATCAAACTTGGGAGGCTGCTCGGTGGCGCCGGACAGTGGTCGGACAAGCCTTCCGATATGCGGGACCCCCTTGTCATTGACACGGGTTGGGCGCCAAATTCTTTCCCTCCCTTTATATTGGCGCGGCCGCCGCCAAAATCTCTCAAATGTTTTCCCTCCATTTCCACAAAGCGCTCAGGTTCTCCTTCCTCGACGCCACCGCCACACACCTCTCTTTCGCCGCCACCACCACTTCAAACCTCCTTCCTCGCTGCCTCAAATGGGGTCTGGACTTGTGCCACCACCAAACAAAAAGGTGGCGCTGGCGGTGCAGCCGAAGCCCATGAAGACAGAGCATGTGGAATTGACGATGGTTCATGACGGAGGAGCTCATGCACTCGACGGCGTCGGCGGTCGAGCTGGTCGGCGAGCACGCACCAAGGAAAGGGTGGAGCAAAAGATGGAGCAATGCGTTCTCTCCGCCGCCCAAATACTAGGCAATATGAGCCAAGGGAGCTCGACAGCGCTCCCGGCCGGCAATGGGAGTTCCTCGCCGTCTTCCCCGAACTATTTCAACGAGCCACCCGCGCCGCGGTTCAGCAAACGCGTTTCTCTGGCTCGTCTGAGCATGACGAGAGCTACGTCGGGGACGTAAACCTGGGCGCCCTCCACAAGGATGGCCGTGACATCGACATCAACCAAAACGACGTCTACAGCGAGTCACCCACGCTACATCGATCAGGAGGCACGATCGACCCTCGACTATGGATGCTTCCCGGCATCAGCTGTTCGGCGATGGCGCTCCCAACATGCTCGGCGAAATGGCCAGGCTCGACGAGTTATGTTTCTAACTTGCCTATATATGTTTGATGTGCAATAAATTGTGCCGGCAATGTGAAAAAATACCCGCCACACAATGCTTTGTACATTTATCATATGTCAACTCAATTGAAAAGAGGTGGACATCCATACGAGACTCTTGCAACAAGTCCATGGTTGTGTTGTCCAAATAACAAGAAATGAGTGGCAAGACCTTCGATATCAAGTTGAGATGCATTGATCTCAAATTTCTATTTATTTGACATGTGCCCTTTTATCTAGTCTCGAATCTCTATATATTTGACTGGCCATTTATGTAGTTGAAGGATGCGGTATTAATGTATAAGGAGATGCATCAAGGGAAATCTTTCACTATGATGCATTGTTGGAGCCGGATTCAAAGTGTCTAAAGTGGACAATACTCTGTCTCTCAATGAACCGAGGGGGAAGGCCGGCGATCTAGATGAATCCCAGCTGTCGTGGGCCGGCCTACTCGATCGGTCAATTGGCAACAAGAAAGCAAAGGTGTCCAAGAGGGTGGCGGCATCCTCTACTACCTCCTCCCAAGAGTCGATTGACTCGTATATGAAGGAGGTCACCTCATTCAATACTCTCAAGATGAAGATGCACGAAGAGAACCAAGAGAGGTGGGGCACCTACTTCGGCGTCCAAGACCAAAAGATCACGGAGATGCAACTCGATAGGATGCTCAACATCCTCTCCGCCGACACCACAAACATGAGCTCACCTTAATGAGATTTCTTTGCCGAGGAGGTGGCGCACATCATGAAGGAGAGGAGGGAAAGGGCTATGGATGCCGACACCCAAAAGTGATTTACATGTTTTTGATGTATTTTGGGTGCATTTTAGTGGCCGCCGAGACATTGATGGCCGGTCTTGCTGTTGGCCTAGACTCTTTTGGTCGGATTTGATTTATGTATATTTTCGTAGCCGTATTTGGTGTTTGCAAAGGGTAGATCAAAATGAAAATGGGCCGGCTGATTTGTGTGTGTGTGTGTGTGGGGGGGGGGGGGGGGGGGGGGGGGGGGGGGGGTTCCGGTGTGGGCGGCATCCGGGGTTTGGCAGGACAAGTGTCTGCACCCCCCAAAGCGGACACAATTGGGAGGTGCCGGACAAATCTCCGGGGGTGTCGGTGGAGATGCTCTAAGGTTCCCACCATCTAGCCCCCGTCTCGGTGGTGTGTCTACCTCGTCGGAGAGCGTGTGCAGGTGTGTATCCGGCGGATCTCATGGATTTGGTTAGTATTTTATTTTCGAGGAAACATTGTCAACATTTTGTCTACGGTCGATCCGGGTTGGATCGGGGACTTAGCACGACGATGTGCCTTTGGCTTCGCTAGGTGGTCTACGGACTTGAATTTAATTTTTGCTACTACTTCTTATGTTTTTCTTTTTGTATTGACAGTAGATAAACATACCAGAATTTTTCCCCGACATAAAAACAATTTACACGAGAATAGCGTGAGTCATTAAAACTCGGATTAAAGTAGGGCAAGCATATTTGGTACTGGGCCAATCTCTAGCCTGTTGTCTCCCGCAATAAAAGGAAAAAAAAAATCCCTAGCTAGCTCTCTGTCGTGGCGTTTGGCACGGTGCCAAAATAGTTGCAGTGTGCTTCTACTAGTACTGCCTTCACCGCGTTTGGTGCACGTCTTGTCGCCCACGCGCGCCTTGTTCATTCGGTCCGTAACCATCTAGGCGTAGCATTACTGTGTTCATGCGGTCTGCATGCATGCACCCCGTGCTCTTCATTTACAAGGATCATCTTTTCCTTCTAGGAGGTTAAGACAGTTAGGCAGAGTTCCTCACGAAACGAAGTTATAAGCAGATGATCCCTCAAGTAGTTGAACGAGGCAAGCCTTCTTGCATCCGTTTTTCAAACAAAGTACTATCTAAAAAGCTGCAAGGGAAATTAGCGATCGTACACTGGTTTTGTCTAATCTGAGTATCTGATTTGTCTGTACTATGGTAAGCTGGTTTAGTGGTTTGCAACTCACCTGGTGCTATCATAGAACTAACTCTGAATGGTAAGGTTGACCGACCGGTCGAGAATGCGTAATTTTCCAGGACGTACGGCCACATTTGGTGCCAATCCCAATCGATCGAGACTCGATGTAAATGTCCTACCGGAAATTATAGAATTGTTCTATAGAAACGAATTGACTAGAATGAGGTTTGTAGATGCTGATCATAGTCATGCCGTAGATTTTGCAGACATTATATTCAAATTAAGTTACATATCTGAAGACATCTATCATGTAGAAGAATATTTAAATAAAAATACTCCCTCCATTTCTTGTTATAAGGTGTATAGTTTTTTCTAAGAAGTCAAAATTGACTATCTTTGATCAAGATTACAGAAAAAACCATCAATATTTGAATACATAGAAAATATAATCTAAAAATATATTTCATGATATGAATCTAAGGATAATGATTTGATATTGTAATTGCTAATAATATTTTCTAAAATCTGGTCAAAGATAATCAAGTTTGATTTTTCAGGAAAAACTATACACCCGTGTAATGAGGAATGGAGGGAGTAATAAAGATGCTATATGCATTAGTCGATGAAGATGCGGGGGCATTCCCACCTTTCAAAAGAGAAATCATGCAGAATAATTCATTTTTTTACATGTGTAGACGAATATTCAAAACCTTAATTTCTTGTGTACGAAGGGAGTATGCATCGAAGCCAATCAACCAAATCACGAGTTGATATGCTAGGTTATGCGATAAAAAAATATTTATTGATTGCTTGTAATCTAGATATGTTACTACCTTCGTTAAAAAAATGTACAACATTTGGTAAGCTAAAGGGCGGTGCTGTATGTACGACGTTTTCCGTCCGATATTCCTATATATAAATCGGACAACAAACGCCATATGTAAACTTCGGTAGGCCAAAATAGCCTACCAAAACGTTTTTACATTTTTAGAACAGAGGTAATATAAGATACAATTTTACCAACATGCATTATTGAGAGTCTATGTCTACATGCAAACTGTCCATATTATTCACTGTTTTGACCCATTCATTATCCATGTCAATCCATATTTATGATATCCACATATGCAAACTATTCGTATTATAAATTCTTTCACCATACAATTTTCTACATCATTAGTTTTAGCTGTTAAATATATGATAATTCTACATTGATTAAATTTAGATTCTTTACTATTGTGCCCAGCCAAATCTTGCATATTTTCAAAATTTATTTTCGTTGCATGCGTCGTATTTCCTTTCATTTGTATTATAATTTTTTATAGAAAAGTTTAGCACGCAACACGCGGAGTATCTTTCTAACCTATATTATGATATTACCAACTCGCAAAAAAAATTGTGATATTACAGTGTTCATTCGCTGGCGACTTAGCTGCCAAGTGACAGGTGCGTCCACTAACTGTGGGTTAAGCCGATCGATCTCTGTCACCGACACTTCCCACTATGGGTTAGCTTCCGTGCAAGCAACCAACGACTCCAAGCGGCGGAGTTCCAGTACTAAATCAGCAACACGACACTAACAACAGAGTAACAAGAAGCGCTCACGTCGAAATCGTGCGGCACATTCGGCACTCGCGAGAAGCGTCATCCTGGTACTTGGGTCGTTGGCGTTGCGCTATCTATCCGTTCTTTCACCCAACAGCACCGAGGCCGAGCTAGCTAGCGACCATTCCCTCTCGTCTCCTAGCTAACGCCATCGACGCGAGGAAGAGAACACCTTTGCCGCTTTGCTACTACTTCCACTCGTGATTTCATTATCATCACCAACCCCTGCCGCCTTTTACTATTGTGGTACTAGACACCTGACCACGGGAACTTCTCTTTCCATGCGCTTTTTTTAGGTTGCTTGGGATGATGGAGATTCTCCATAGAATCGATTCGGAGTAACTTTCTTGGTCTTGAAACGAAGCTTGATTACTTTTAGACTTGACTCTGTGTAAACATTTAAAACATTTTCTTAATTACTCATTGCAAAATTAATTAGACCATACAAAAATATATTAGGCGCAGTAAGCACACGATATGTCATCAACACACATGGTGCAGGCGTAGCAAACTCATTAGATGTCCGGAAACCGCAAATGGAGGACGAACTCCACGAGACCAAAATTTGAAAAGTTCAAACTATCATATTTTAAAGTTCCAAATAATCTGAAAAACAATATTGGACGTAGACAATGATGCATTCTATCAACGTGTAAAATCTCAACAAAAACGCTATCTAAAAATAACAAAATATGAAAAATTTGCGAGAGTTGAAATTTTGCACGGCTTACTACTTTCAAATGCCAGACTTTATCATTTTTGCGCAACCAAAATATGAATATTCCTAGTTGAGGTTTTACATGTTGGTATAATACAATATTATCTATTCCAGAATTGTTTTCAGATTTTTTGAAATTTCAAAAATATGATTCTTGATTTTCCCAAAATAAGGAGCTGCCTGGAGCACGGGCTCCATTTATCCACACTCTATCAGATGTACTGTTTTATTCGAATCGTTTGGAATAATCGTGCACTCTTTATCATTTTTCACATACTTTTAATTTGAAAGGACTATATCTGAATGTGAGGATTTTTTTTGCAACAATAGGTGATTGTACAAACTGAAAAGTCAAAGTCACCGGTTGCAATAAAATCTCTTCCATTTTGTCGTCCTAGGAAGGAAGAATATACATATAGGATGACAACATCTCTGTTCTGTAGTCCATAGCCATCTGTATGGCTACCTGCCAGCTGGATCGCAAGGACCTGCTAAATTAACGGGTAAGGATAATAGCGACTCCATGATCGGGAAGGACTAGTAGCCTAGACTGGACGTTGATGCCACTAGTAGAAGCAAAATGATAAATGTGCGAGTTGTGGGACACCAAAATCTATACCTAATTATTATGAAAAATCTGAAAAGTCACGCATGGAGGCTATGCAGTACCTGATGAAAAGTCTTGCTGAAAAAATAGTATGAAACAAGATGAGCTGCTTTTAACACAATATAATTCACTAATGTATGAGAACTCTTCCGTGGACTAGTGGTAGCCGTGCATATGCGCATAAGGGACATGTCCGGGTTCGAGTCCTCACTTCTACCTTAATGACAAAGCCGGGTGGAGTGCCCCCTCCGGTCTTGTTGTTTTATAATTCACTAATGTATTGATCATTTTCTGCTCGCAAGCCATTCGGTAATCACCTCATACTCCGACACTTGTTTCAAATCTTTGCAAAGCTCTTAGATGCAATTTTATTGGTGTTTCTATCTACACAGGAATCAAAGTGCTACAAACGACGCACACCTTTTTTTTTTACAAAAACAGTTAGTGTGCTGATTTGTACTCCCTCTGTTTCAAAGTATAAGAAGTTTTGAATAATTTCATGTTAATTATGTATGAACCGAAATGAGTGAATCTACACAATAAAATGCGTCTACATATACATGCGGTTTAGAAAAAACTAAAATATTTTATAATTTAGAACAAAGAGAATAGTGATTAAGGAAGAGGCGGTACAAGTCAGAAAGTTAGCATATTTACCGTTTAGTAGAGGCCATAAGAGCTAAACTAGTCATGAGGTAGCCACCACGTACTTTACTCGAACTATTCTCGTCATTGTTGGAGTTTCAAATCGGTAATGTTATTACTCTGATTGTTCCAAATTATAAAATGTGTTGGATATTTTAATATGGCTATACATGGACTAAAATGAGTGAACCAACCCATTGAAATGCATCTAAATACGTTACAATCAAAAAACTAAAACATCTTATATTTCGAAACAGAGTGAGTAGTTATGTGGACCTACTTATTTACATGGATAGAACACAAATTTTCCCTTTTTTCGAAAAGGTCACGACTTTTCCCCAAAAGAAAAGAACACACTTGAGAACTCAGATGTAGTTAATGATGTGTCCCAAACATGGAAAATACCATTTCAAATACTTCGTATTATGGGCTACACAAAAATAATAAAATCTGATAAAATTTAGAGAGATGAAAATAAGCATACTCAGATCCACAATTTAGTCTTTTTTTGTAACTCAAACTACAAATATTTGAAATTGATATTTTACACGTTTGTAAGATCTACCATTGGCTACATTCAAATTTGTTTACAGAATTTTCTGAAGCCCAAAAATTGATTTTTGATTTTTTAAATGGATGGAGCACTCGAACTCGGGAGCCAAACAAAAAAGCTTGCCTTGCCATAAGAGCTAAACTACTCACTAGGTAGTTTTTAGTGGAGTTTAGACAAGTAATGTTCTTTTTTTGTTTTTGAAGGATAACAAGTAATTGTTCTTAGTAGAAAGTCGGGTGGGTTTATATTTATAAAACAGAACGAAAGTCTATTTCGAGAAATGTTATTATTTCTGCAAAATTGCTTATTTACATGGATTATGGATAGAACACGACTTTTCCCATTTTTTCGAAAAGGTCACGACTTTTCCCCAAAAGAAAAGACACACTTGAGAACTCAGATACACTAAAATGAAGTCTGTACAACTTGTGGGTTTATTCGAACAACAAAACAAAAATAAAAATGGAATAATACAGTAGGGGCAGACTAGTTGGAGCTTCCCACCCAGTCCACCAAGAAGCAAAAAAGAAGAACAAAGGTGCAGTTTACACTTCATCCAACACCACCGAGACCATCCAAAGGAATCCAATACCAATATCACTATCGCCAACTACCGATCTACTCTCTCTGTTCCAAATTAATTGACTTTCATTTGTTCACATGTAAATGTATCTATACATGGTTACATGTAATACATTTACATTGAACAAATGAAAGTCAATTAATTTGGAACGAAGGGAGTAGCTGTGTCTACGGTCTACCTGTCCCCCATATCTATACATACTCTTTCGTTCTTCTTTTTTATACCTTTCCTCACTACCAGTTTGCCATTATTCTTGCTTAGTTTACCATTAAGTGTTGCTAACCAAGCTGTAATTAAGCACTGGGTGATTACCACTGTAAAACAAAGGCATGAACCAACAGTGAGTGTGAGCTAGTTGGTGTCCACCATGGCGTCGTGGAAGGCGGCGACGCGGTCGGGCGTCACGCACTGCGTGATGAGCCGCGCGCCTGGCTTGTGCACCCAGGGCTTGACGAGGATGCACGTGGCGATGTAGTCCAGGTTCGTCAGTGGCACGACGTGGGCGGGAGGGCCCCAGCCGTATCCACCTCGGCGAAGCCCAGCCGTGTCCAGTCGGAGACGAGCAGCGTCCGGTAGTCGGAGGTGATCTGGTACGGGTCGACGCCGGCCATCTCCCCGGCCGCCCACCGCGCGAACTCCGACGGCAGCCGCTTCTTCCCCTCCTTGATCATCTTGACGACGTCGGTGATGGTGGACGATGCCACCTTGCCGCGTGGAGGAGACGCGCATGATGTAGTACAGTTGCCGTAGAACCGGCGCCGCCCGAGGGAGGCGGCCGTGGAGGAGCGGCCGCGCGTTCATGGCGAAGGAGAGGTGCACGGGTGAGTCCTCGTCGAAGCCCGCGGCGCGGGTCCGGCTCTGCCACGCCTTGGCGATGAGCACCTCGAACGCCGAGCAGCGCGCGCCGCCCGTGGCCGCCGCGAACTGGCCCTTGAAGTGGTTGATGTAGTCGGCCGAGATGTCGATGGCGAGGTACTCGAGCCGCTTGGCGCCCACGGGCTCCGGAGGCTGCCGACCAGCGCGCCGGCCGGGTCCGGGATCGCGTCGCGGCCCCACGTCGGCGCCATCGAGATGCGGTCCGCCCCGCGCGCCAGCTCCCCGACAGCTCCCATGAACTGCGCCGCCCCGGGCCCGTCGGCCACCGCGTGGCTGAACCGGAACCCCACCACGAAGCCGCCGCAGTCGAACGGGTGACCTGCGTTCACAACGGCTAGTTTAATCAGCTGACAGTAAAAATCCAAAGCCACCACCACCGACACGGCGCAAACGCAATGCGACTGGAAACCTCCAGCACGCACGTACGTACCTGGACTAGCAGGATGAGCTTGCTCTCCTCCTCGCGGCTGGGCTTGGGCGCGGGTGGGGGAGCAGCTCGTCTTTGTCGACGGCGATCGGTACTCGAGGTAGTCCACGTCCTCCAGCCGGCACCTGACGGCAGCCTCGATGAACCACACCCCGCCGTCGCTGCAGTCCACCTGCAGCTCGCCGGCGTCGGACACCGCCAGGCGGCCCGCCAGCGGGTAGTAATCGACCAGCGCCGTCGCCAGGGCCTGCTCGACGGCCCTCGCCGGGCTATCGCCCTCCTTGGCCATGTCAGCTTGAACACGTGAAGCGACTCGATGAGCGCCATCTGGTGGGTAGCGGTCGAGCCACGACAGGCGGAGCGGGACCTCCGGCGTCGGCCCCGCCGCGCCACCAGGCGCTGCGCGAGCCGCTCCACGGGCACGGGCTTGCCGCGGCCGCAGCCATGTGGAGAACACCGTGGGGTTTGGTCTGAGGTGCGGTGTGATGGTGAGCTGTTGTTGTTGCCGGTGGTGGTTACGTGTTGATGGAGTGAATTGAATTGAAGCGTGAGGTTTGGTCTGGATTAAATTCCGGAGCTCGGGGTTTATATAGGTGCTTGGATGCTCCGGGAAGAGATTCGACATTGGAGTGGGCAGGTGGTACGGAGTGGAGTGGACAGGACAGCAGCGGATTAACGGTAAGTAATGTATCGGTTCCAGTGACAAAGACGCAGAGTAGGAATACTAGGATGGAACCCTGTCCATATGCCGCACCCACTCCCAAAACCCGAATCACGCTCACTCCGAAAACCACTATAGACCGATAGATTGTACAGTTGTTCGTGTAATTGAGTGGTTCTGGAAGATCGTTTGTAGAAACAACTTTTGTTATTTTCGACAAAATATACATGGAAGCTAAAATATATTAGAAAAAAAATAAAACCTTATCTTTGTAGAACATCATCGTTTTAACATACCTTATATTTTTAGAACTTTTGAAATCATGCAAAAGCATGGTTTCTACAATTGTAACTCTGCTACCGAAGGATACTTTTTCCTTATTATTTTGTGTCTAAAAGTGATGTCTACACACAAGTAATAATAGGATATATGACAAAGCAGTATTAGTCGTAATTGGCTATCTGGTGTTTCTTGCATAATCATATGCACGATATCGAAATTCATATCGGCTCATAGGTATAGATGCACGCACTGCTCAAAAACATTTTTCAAACTGTCAAAAATTCTAAATAAAATATTCAGATATACTAGATGATATGATACCACAAAAAGTTTCGCAAAAAAAAATTTTTTGTGATCTGTGCAAAAAAGACAAATCCGGGATTTTAAAAATGACTTTGTACTTTTTTTTTTTTTTTGTCTTTTTTGCACATGTCGAAAAAATATCTTTTCTTTGTGAAACTTTTTGTGCTAACATAAAATGTCATGATGTGTATCCAAAATTTTTTATTTTTTTGACACTTTGAAAAAAAAGTTAAAAATTTTACATAACGGGTGCGCACCCGTGACCCGAAACGCCGTGTCCGCATGAAATATTTTCATATAGAAGAAGGCATATAAATTTGGGTTAAAATCAGACGATGTAAGAATTCACCAAGTTTATAGAAAAACTACTAACAACTACAATATCAAATATATCATTAAATACATATTAAAATGTATTTTCATATTATATCTACATAGTTTTATAGTTGTCAATTGTTTCTATGACGTTAATCAGAGTTAAACTTTTTAGAAAAAAATGCCTTCTTTTCATGAATAGAGGTGTTATGAGACAAGCCAACTCGCTAAGCCAATGTATCTAAACACATGCTCATGCCCATCTTTCAAAGACAACACTATATGTTCATGCATTCATTCCTTACCAAAAGTTATTCTTAAAAGGTTAATTGTGTATTATGTTTGGACCTAAATATACGCGTGTATGTCATGCATATTAGCAGTTCATCTATCAGTGAACCCAAATTGGCGGAAACTCACATGCCAATAGGAATTTGTGTTTCTGAAATTCATTTACTAGGTATGATAAAAACCAAATTCAAAATGGATAGTGGAAAATGTAAAACATTAATATAAGTTGGGCAACTGAACGTTGTCAATATCAAGAGAAATCCGGTGGAGACCAAGATAGGAGGAAACAAGCAAAACTGTGTGAAAACTATGGCGTGAAGCTCTACAATTTCCGAAACAAATACATTATTTTCAAAGGTAATGTTCTACAAACATGTAAACTGTAAATTGAAATTAAATTCATTTACAAGGCATGAAAAACCAAAATTTAGCATTGAATAGTGACAAACAACACGATGCATATATATTGGGCATGTTTGGTTTATCGGTTTGGTCATTTTTGCACTATTTGTATCTCTGTCCACCCCAGGGCCTTGCTCTGGAAGAACGAGATTAAAACCACGTTGTGCATGTCATTTGGTTGCCCACAAAGTGTAGCTAGGTCGGTTCGCCGAACGAGTTTTTAAGCCTGGCGTTTGGTATACATCTGTGTTCATGTGTTCTTGTCTCTCTTTTTTCCATGGTGACCTTACCTCACACCACTTTGAACTAGCCTGCTTTGGAAAAATGGCCGAATCGAGCGTTGTTTCAGGGCTAGGCCCTGAACTGCTTTGAGGTTCACGCTGGACAATAACGTGGAGAGGGATGGATTGCTAAACGGACAAACCTTGCACGACACAGTGGAAAACGAGACCTTCCACAAACTAACACGCCCATTGTGTCCGCTTTAAAAAGCAGCACGGGATTCCTCCGTCGACATAAACACAAGGAAAGAGGCAAAATATTGCAAAACACTTAGTGCAGTGTACTATTAGATTCTTATCCGGTAAATGAACACAATTAACATCCCGCTTAGTTATTCAGTACACACCGCAGCTTGTTGTCCCTAGAAGGAAACCAAGTTAAGAGTGATTATAATGTGATGATCCCTATGAATTATGACAAGTCCGTAGAGCATTGTCACCGGGAGCCACCAAAATCGTGTCCGATACCCCCCCCCCCCCCCCCAATTGGTCCTTTGGGGTCCCGGGCGTTGCCCAAACGTCCGCCCCAATTTTTTTTTATCATTTCTGTCTAAATTCTAAAAAACTTCATTGCAAAGTTCATAATAATTCCAATATAGAAAATGTTAAATTATTATAACAATTCAAATTCAAATTCTTCAAGTTCCTGAAAATAACACATGGAATTCAAACCGGCCCTGGTTGAACTACATCATTTGCTTTGATCGCCCACAAGTGTGCCACATATTATTTTGCAGTTGGTCGTGTGTTGTTTTCATCACGAATTTGTCATTGCATGGCCAGAAATTCAGAAAACTGGGCTGACACGCCTGGTTGTGGTTGGGCCATAGGCCCTTGGTAATCAAACACCTCTTTGATCAATGACCTTCTGTATCTCGCTCACTCTCGACGATCATGTTGTGCATGATAACACAAATATTTATGGTCTCACATTTGATCCAGCGACCAAGATAGACAAGGTTACCAGACAACGGCAAACCTGGCCTCGAGCATACCAAATGCCCGCTCCACATCTTTGTGGACAGACTCTTAATTACTTTTTTTTTTGCAAAATTGCAATTTAGCTCGCCATCAGGGTTACAAATAGTCTTCACAAATGTTGACCAATTTGGATAGATGCCTTTCGCAAGGTAGTACCACTTGTCATAGTCATGGCCATGATCACATACTTACACTTCGAAGCTTGGCCTTGTGAAAGTCTGAGAAACACCAGAGAGCGTTGGAGCACATTGATGTCATTGTGAGCACCGGCCATGCCGAAAAATGCGTGTCAAATCCAAAGATCATAATCTGACACAACCTCAAGTCTCCCCCATCATTTGGGAAAACATCAACTCGTCGTCGCTATCCATAGCCTATTGGAAAAATGAAGAAATGAAACTAGGCCACAAATCGACAATCAATCAAATGAGCCTATTGGAATGGCCGAACACCTTGTGTGCTGGGCGGCAAGGAGGAAGAGGCGGAGCCGACTGAATGAGCTGCGTTGGCGCAAAACAAGGGCGGAGAGCGGTGGCAAGCAGCCCTGCGTGGTCGATGCGGTTGAACCCCCACGGTGCGAATCGAGTTGGCGACGACAGGTGTGGTGTGATGGTGCGATTCGCCGACGAGCGGAAACAAAAGGACGGGGTGGGGGGGGGGGGGGGCAAATGAATCAGGGTGCGGCACCCTGAGTGTATGACGAATGGGCCTCCTATCGTATGGCATGTCCCGGGCAAATGTCCGGCACCCTCGAAGAGGCCCCAAGTTTGGAGGCCCTCTCGGGAGTGCAGGACACAAATCAGCTCAGCCCGACACTTGGAGGGTGCCGGTGTGGGCGTTTTTTACGCTCGGACCCCCATTAGGCCTTTGGGGGTCTATGGGGGTGCCGTGGATATACTCTTAGGAACTTCATAGCCCTTGATCCAAAACACATGCTTAACGTTAGGCATAATCAAGTATGCATGTATCAAATGAGGACCCTTGGCATCCGGACTTTGTCGATTCCGTTTATTAAATATCTCTTCGAGTACTTCTATTCTCTACATTATTTAAGAACCATAATATAGATGTCATTGTGGATGCATTGACTATCATTTCATTCATCCTCCAAGCAAACTCACCTTCCTCAAGCCGCCGGAGGCCGCACCAACTCGACGAGAGGAAGCCGGAGAACCTAACTGCGAGAGAAGTCGTTGCGGTGCCCAAACCTCACCGGCTAGAGACTAACAATAATCTATGCCAATGAGCCATCAACATTCAGCGTCGGCCGATGTCTTCAAGATGCAGAGGTTCAAGGAAGAATTATCTGTCAGATCAGCCCCGCTGCCCTGCTAAATCCCCCCCCCCCCCCCCCCCCCCCCCCCCCCCCCCAAACAGGTAAAACTAAAACTCCATCCAATAGATTGGGGCCTTCCCGCACTGCCCCACTTATGGAGCCGGCAAAAGGAGAGGAGGGTATCAACATCAAGCTACCGGCAGCGTAGGGGTAGAGGTGGGGTACCCCAGAAAATCACCGAATGGTTCAGCTACCTGGACACATGTAATGCCTATAAGCAGATACGCAGTACTCCCTCCGATCGAAATAGTTGGTATAGATTTGTCAAAATATGGATATATCTATACATTAAATACGTCTAGATACATCCATATTTAGACAAATACGTGTCAATCATTTTTCTAATGGGAGAGAGCAGCTAATAAAAAAATTGTCCGATCGTGTGCATACAAAAAGGGTGACGGGTCCGGGAGGTGGTTTTTTTGGGGGTCGGGAGAAATCTCTGTCGTTTTGGCACCGACGCGGTGACGCTTGAGAGTGTCGCCCTTCCTTCTTGAAGGCGTCGGGGGTGCCCCTTCCCACCCCTCGGAGCGTACCGGGGGAAACCCTAGGACCTGTCCGGGCAGCAGCGTCGACGTCGTCGCTTTCCTTCTTGGAGGTGTTGCTTGGTACGCGGCGGCTGAGCGCTAGGCTTGTGGTGGGACTTTGCCGGAGAGGACGTAGCGGTTGAGAGTCACTTTCATTTTCGTTGATCCGCCGATGTTGGCGTTATTTTCTCTTCCTCTTTCTTTTTCTTTTCTTTTGGGCAGGTTTGTGTTGTTTGCCCCAGCTGTGGTCTCAATCGTGTATCGGGTGGTTGCTATATTAATATAGCGGGACGAAAGCCTATTTCTTCAAAAAGGGTGACGGGTCTTTAAAAAAAAAAAAACAGGCTACGTCAGCTGGTGTACGATGCATCTAACTCAGGCATGAAAATCTCGATCGATACCGGTCGTCATTGTTGCCATGCCCGGTGCACATGCACGTACGGAGATCAGCTATTTTTTTTGTAAGAGAATCCGAACTTATCAAGGTGTACGTATACTCCTTCAAAAAAAAATCAAGGTGTACGCATGTCCGTCATCCATTCCAATCCACCATACATACTTACGTCATGGACTCGGGGGGTGTACGCCGCTCTCGTTGGAGCATTTCGTGAATTCGACGGTGCACACGACCGATTATTTGGTCAGCTTGGTGCCACTTTTGTCTGGTTGAAATCATTTTTGCCACGTACTAGCATACACAGTTAATTTTGTCAGCACTCAGCACCACGCTTGGCTTCTGTGGTAGTGGCGGATCCAGGATTTTGCCAATGCCTATGCCACACAAAAAATTGTCTTACATTTATGTAAAATATACTCCCTCCGTATCAAAATATAGAGAGTCCTTATATTTTGATACTGAGGGAGTATTTAGTTTGTCAATCTCAAGACTCGATCCGCTAGGTCAGTCTTTCGAAGGTGTTCATAAGAATAGGGTGTGCGTGCGTGCGTTCATAGGGGTGAGTGTATGCACGTCAGGGGCGGCGCTGGGGTATGCAGGTGTATTCAAACGAATACCCATGATTTTGGATGCAAAAAAAATTAATACTACATGTCAGCCCAGCAGCACACTAGCACAGCCCAAAGAGACAGGCCCAGACCAGACTCACGCTCGGTCGGTCGCTCCCTGCTATCGATCCAGAGCTCCACACGCACACACACAGCCAGACCTAGCAAGCGATTGCGGCGGCGACCCAGGCGACCTCGCGCTCGCGCCCCTCTTCACCCCCGCCGCCAGGGACTGCCCGCCGGCCGCTGCCACCGGCCGCTCGAGCCCGGCCCGCCCCTCTTGACCTCCTCTCCTCTTCAGCTGCGGCACAGGCGCACAACGGCACACAAAGGTATGACCGTGTCCCTGCCCCTATAATCCTCTTCAGTCTATAATTTCTAATGTCTATTTCGCCGATTTGGCTCGATTTGTTGATTTGCTCTGCCCTGCTGTATTACTACTTACTAGATTTAATTATTAGATGCGTGCAAGTTTTAATTTTCTGTTTTCCCTTGTTTAATTCTAATTTAGGTTGTAGATGAAGAAAAATAAGGGGGCTGTTGGCAGTAAGATATTTTCATTGTGGGAAAAAGCTTCAAAAGCAAAGAAGACAGATGATACATCAACACCGAATCAGACCATTGTTGCCGCATCTAGTATTTGTCATGTTCAGGTTGAGAGCAATTTGCAATTGGCATTAGTGCAACCACCGGATGCAGAACCTGAACCAACCCCAATTGTAGAAGATGCTGAAGCAAGTGATGAAGATGCTGAACCAATGGAGGTAGATTTGGGGGCACTCGAACATGATCCTGGGAAGCGGATTCCCATGTCAATGTATGCTGTCAATGATCAAGATAGAGTAAGAAAGAGATTTATTGAGATGGGGCCATGTCAACCAAAGAACCATAACTTTAAGGTTACAAATAAAAGTGGAATTGACCGTCGCTTTCGTTGTGTTTGGTTTAAAGAATTTCCATGGATTGAGTATAGTGTGGAAAAAGATAGGGCTTTCTGCTTTGTTTGCTATTTGTTCAAGGATAAAACAAGATGTCCCGGTGAAGATGCTTTTGTGAAGAAGGGATTTAATAACTGGAACTTGAAGTTGAGGTTGAAGAAACATGAAGGTGAGGTTAGTAGTGCTCATGCTGAATCTCGAGAGAAATATGATAGGTTCACTACACCACAAACATCAATTCGGGAGTCCATTGCTTCAAACACCACACAATACAAGGCTTTTTATAAACATCGTTTGACATGGACACTCAAGTGTGTGAGATATCTGTTGCACCAAGGCTTGGCATTTAGAGGACATGATGAAAGTGAGGACTCACTAAATAAAGGAAATTTCCTTGAGCTTCTAAATTGGCTAGCAGGAAATTTTGAAGAGGTTAACAAGGTTGTTCTCAAGAATGCTCCAAGGAACTGGCAAATGATTCACCATGATATACAACACGAGGTGATAAAATGTTGTGCAGAAGAGACTACTAAACTAGTCATTGAAGAACTTGATGGTGGTCAATTTTCCATACTTGCAGATGAGTCTAGTGATGTGTATCAGAATGAACAGTTGGCTGTTTGCTTGCGTTACGTTGATAAGAAAGGAAGGGCGGTTGTAAGATTTCTTGGTCTTGCTCATGTTGAAGATACTACCTCTTTGACACTCAAAGCTGCAATTCAGAAAATGCTTATGGATTACAATTTGACCTTTGCAATGGTGCGTGGGCAAGGATATGATGGAGCTAGTAACATGAAAGGTAATGCTAATGGCCTGAAAAAACCGATTATGGATGAGTCCCCTTCTGCCTATTATGTTCATTGTTTTGCCCATCAACTACAGTTAACTCTTGTTGCTGTTGCAAAGGAGAGTGGTGATTGTACTTGGTTCTTTCAGCAGCTTGCACACTTGTTAAATGCTCTTGGCATGTCTTGTAAAAAGATGAGATTGCTTCAGATAGCTCAGGCTGAAGAACTCATTGCTGCATTGGAATTGGAAGAAGTAGAAACAGGGAGTGGGCTGAATCAGGAAATGGGTTTGGGAAGGCCATGTGATACACGTTGGGGCTCTCACTTCAAAACGTTGAACCATGTCATCTCTATGTATGGTGCACTACGACGAGTCCTCAAAAACATTAGAGATGACTACCATGCTGCGGAGGCACAAGCGGCTCTATCCATAGAGACACCATTTCTATCATTTGAGTTTGTTTTCATGGCACACGTGTTGCAAGAAATATTTGGATACACAGATGATTTGTCCAGACATTTGCAAAAGCAAGACGAAGATATTGTTCATGCTATTCAGCTTGTTGATGACACAAAGTTTTACTTGGAGGCTTTGCGGTCCGATGTTGGATGGGATGATTTTCTCACAAAGGTCACAGCTTTTTGTAGAAAGCATAAGGTCAAAGTTGTTGATATGGAGGGTCCTTACTCTCCCGTTGGCCGGCCTAGAAGGGGTTTATGTAATGGTGTGACCAATTACCAACGCTTGAAGGTTGATATGTTTGTGGGTGTCATTGACAGGCAAATCAGTGAGCTCAATAGCAGATTTGATGAGGTAAACACAGAGCTACTTTCTTGCATGGCAGCATTCTCTCCAGTTAATCTATTTGCTGCTTTTGATCAAGAGAAGTTGGTTAAGCTTGCTACAAAGTTTTATGCCTCTGATTTTACAAGTGAGGAACTGACAAGACTTTCATGGCAACTAAACATGTATGTTGCTAATGTGCGTTGAGATGAAATGTTTCAAAACTTGAAAAATCTGTGTGAGCTTTCAGTTATGCTTGTCAAGACAAAGAAGCATGAATACTATCCTATTGTTTACAAGCTTCTTAAGTTGGTACTCATTCTGCCAGTAGCCACTGCGGATGTTGAAAGGATATTCTCTTCAATGAGCTATCTGAAGAATAAGCTAAGAAACAAAATGGGTGATGACTATTTGAACAATTGTATGGTTACATTTGTTGAGAGAGATTTCTTCAGGAAAGTAAAGGATGAGGATGTCATCAATCGCTTCCAAAAAGGCAACCGCAAAGTCATAATGTAATATGGAATATCATCACTTTATCAATCAAAAGGTACCTATCACCTATGTATTCATGTTGTTATGAGCTTATAAATTGAAATATTGCTATTGTTGTTATGCTAGTGTTGTTTTTTCCATATATATTGCTAGTGTTGTGCTGTTTGGGTCATATAGTACATTTAGAGCAAAAAAAATTTTTTTGGATGAATACCCATTGTTCATTTTCTGGAGCCGCCACTGATGCACATGTATGTAAACGTCTGCGTTATACCATTGTTGGCTCCTGTGCAGTGGCGGAGCCTGCCCGTGCCCCCTCCCCCCATTACGGAAGCATCCTCTATTACATGACCCATTGATCTTTTTTTTTTAATATTTTGCCCCATTCTAAGAAGTTCTGCGCTACTTGCTTGAGCCTTGGCCCCATCTCAGATTCTGGCCAAGCTCTCGCCACTGTTCCCTGTGCTGGTTCGGCCGGACGAGGTGCAGACCGGGTCCGAGAGGGCGCGGGTTGCAGCGTGGTGGCAACCGTAAGCGTCGTCGAGGTATTCAGTTTTGCATTTATTTTTGTTTGGTTGTATTTTGTTTGGTGGCAACCGTAAGCTTGTATTTTGTTTGGTTATCTTCTGACCAGTTTTGCATTTATTTTTGTTTCTTAGGCATATGACTGACTGTCCAATTGCTTACCAACTAGTAGTAAAGTGATTGTGCGTTGCCAAGGAATTCAAAATAATAGCAAGGCTCGCCGCTATTGAAAAATATTAATGTCCCGTTAGAAAAATTCAACCGCTAAATGTGACGCATATTCATGAACTTTTTATCTTCTTCATTCATCCAATCCAAGATCTGTCCGATTCAAAAGAGAGCTCCTCGGTTGAGATTCCGCTTTCACCATCGGGCCGAACGTTTTGAATGTCTCCATCAGCTCGCCCTCCTCGCCAGCACTAGATCGAACTCGGCAATAGAGATGGATTCCATCTTGGAGAGAAAGAGCCAGGAGATGGCCACGGTCCCTACCGGACACCGTATAATAGGGTTGAACTGGGTGTTCAAGTTCATGTGGTGTCCCGTGGGTAACATCGTCATGCCCAAGTCCCGGCTCGTGGCAAAGGAGACCACACATCGGCTGTGGCTAGACTTCGACGAGGTATTCACTCCCGTTGCGCGTATGAAAACGATACGCATCCTGCTAACTCTAACCGAGGCGCGCAGTGACTGACAAGTGCACTAGATGGACGTAAAGTCCGCATTCCTGAACGGGGATCTCACCGAGGAGGTCTACGTGTAGCAACTAGACGGATTCGTCGATGGAAACAACTAAAGCAAGATGATGAACCTCTTGAAGGCACTCTATGGCCCGCATCAAGCACCGTGTGCATGGAACGACAAGCTTGACGAGACCATGAGGTCGATCGGGTTTGAGCAGTGCCCGTTGGAACATGCCTCTGCCGACAAGGATATGCTCAAAACTTCCATCCGGTGGACGTGGACCTCGATGAATTGGTTATTGTTAGATGTGTATAGCTTTACTGTTCATCTACTGTTCACCACATGTATATGTACTGGCCTTTGGCCCCATTGGAATACAGTTGCTCATTCACGACATGGTATCAGAGCTTAGGTAGCTCTCCTCCTCCTCCCCGGGCGTTGCAACTCCGCCCCACCGTCGCCGTCGTCGCCGTTGCTCCGGCCGACCTGCGCTCCTCCTCTTCCTCCAGCTGACCTGCTGCCCGGCCGCCGCCGTCCCCACGGCCTGCTGCAGGCCGTCGCCGTCCGCCGCCGCCTCCCACGGCCTGCTGCAGGCCGTCGCCGTCTGCCGCCGTCTCACGGCCTGCTGCCGGTCCTCCGGCAGCCGCTGCTCCGGACGCCGGCCCTCCTGGTTGCTGCCCCGCCCGGCGCCGCAGTGGCTCACCTCGTCTCCGTCCGCATCGCGTCGCGACGCGTCTGCATCGCGTCGGGCCTTCCGGTACTGATCCCGGAAATTTCCGGATTTCAAACCGGATTCCCAAATCCGGTACTGGACTCTCTCGCACTCGCCCGGTTCTCGCCCGGTGCTGACCCGGAATTCATTCCGGATTGATTCCGGTTCCAGGCCCGGAAAATTCCGGATTTCATACCGGATTTCATACCGGATCTGATACCGGATTTCATACTGGCCCGGAAAATTCCGGATCTGAAACCGGATTCCAACAGAGCAGAAAACTCGTGATGTCTTCTTCGGGCTATGTTGCTATTCCTCGGTGCTCTGTGATCTTTGATGGCACCAACTACGCCGACTTTGTGGGTTTTATGCGTATCCACATGCGTGGCCTCCTGCTGTGGGGTGTTCTCTCTGGCGAGGTCTCCTGTCCGCCGTGCCCGTTGCTCCTGTGGCTCCCACCCCACCGGCGCCACCCGTTCTTGCCGCTGATGCTTCTCAGGCTGATCGGGATGCCGCCAAGAATGCTGATGATCTTGCAGTTGAAGCCTATGACCAGCAGGTATCGGATTACTCGGAGTCTCTCTCCATCTATCGGGATGCTCTGTCTGTTTACACTCAGTGGTGCAATGATGATGCTCGTGCTGCTGCCGTCCTCACTGCTAGTGTTCTACCCCAGTTTGCCTCTGAGTTTATGGGTGGGCGCTGCTGCTGCGATGTGGACTTATCTTTGTCAGCGCTATCAGCCCTCTGGTGATGCTCTCTACCTTTCTGTAGTGCGTCAGGAGCATGATCTTCAGCAGGGTGACTCTACTGTTGATGAGTTCTACACACAGTGCTCTGCCATCTGGCGTCAGCTTGACTCTCTGAGGACAGTTGTTTGTGGTGCTTGTCGCTGCTGTCAGTCAGTGAGGTCAGATTTGGAGTTTCAGCGTGTCCATGAGTTCCTGTCTCGCCTCCGTACAGAGTTTGAGCCTCGGCGTGCTCACCTGCTTGCCCGTGGTCGTCGTGTTCCTATATCAGAGGTGCTTGCAGAGCTTCGAGCTGAGGAGACACGTCTCCGTTCTGCTGGTTTGCTTGTGGTTCCCACTGTGCTCTCTGCCCGAGCTCCTGTGTCGTCCGCTCCACCGCTGCTCCCCACTCCCTCAGGGGGGTGAGCGGGCGCCCGCCTTATGCACGATCAGGTCGGCGCTCTCACACCTTCTGTGGCTACTGCAAGAAGCCGGGTCACCCAGAGTCTGACTGTCACCAGAAGCAGCGTGACCTGAGTCGCTCCTCTACTGCATCACTCACAGACCAGGACATTGTGCGGCTCAAGCGTATACTGGCTTCCTCGGGTTCTTCCTCGACAGGCACTGCTGCCTCCCTGACTGCTTCCACTACTGCTGCTCCGCCACCACCGCCTACACAGTCAGGTACATCTCCGTGGGTTCTGGATTCTGGAGCTTCCTTTCACATGTCTTCTGATTCTTCTGCTCTGTCTTCTCTTCGACCTCTTGATTCTCCTGTCAATGTTCTTACTGCCGACGGCACACCGCTTCCTGTTGCTAGTCGTGGCACTCTTTCTACTCCGTCCTTCTCTGTTCCTGGTGTTTCTCATGTTCCTCGTCTTACCATGAATCTTTTCTCTGCCGCTCAACTTGCTGATTCTGGTTGTCGTGTCATTCTTGATCCCGACTCTTGCTCTGTTCAGGATCGTCGCACCAAGGCTCTAGTTGGAGCTGGCCCTCGGCGCCATGATGCTCAGGGCCTTTGGGAGGTTGACTGGCTTCGTGTTCCTTCCGCTGCCACCACACCCGCCAGCTCGCATGCTCTTGCTGCCTCCTCCTCTGCGTCCTTCCAACAGTGGCATCATCGACTTGGTCATATATGTGGCTCTCGCTTGTCCTCGCTAGTGCATCAAGGTGTCTTAGGGTCTGTCTCTGGCGATGTATCTTTACATTGTAATGGTTGTAGACTTGGCAAACAGACTCAATTACCTTATCCTACGAGTGAGTCAGTCTCTCAGCGTCCTTTCGACTTAGTGCATTCTGATGTATGGGGTCCTGCTCCCTTCGATTCGAAAGGTGGTCATCGCTACTATGTTCTATTTATTGATGACTTCTCTCGCTACACTTGGCTCTATTTTATGAAATCTCGCAGCGAGGTTCTCCCTATATACAAGCGATTTGCTGCCATGGTACACACCCAGTTTTCCACGCCCATTCGTGTTTTTCGTGCTGACTCGGCTGGTGAGTATATCTCCCAGATGTTGCGTGGTTTTCTTGCTCAGGAGGGTACTCTTGCCCAGTTCTCTTGTCCTGGTGCCCATGCTCAGAATGGCGTTGCTGAGCGCAAGCATCGCCACCTCCTTGAGACGGCTCGTGCGATGATGATCGCTGCCTCTCTTCCTCCCCACTTTTGGGCTGAGGCTGTTTCCGCATCCACCTATCTTATCAACATCCAGCCTTCGGCTGCCTTGCAGGGTGGTATCCCCATGGAGCGTCTCTCGGGTCGTTCTCCTGACTACTCATCTCTTCGCATGTTTGGGTGTGTGTGCTATGTTCTCTTAGCTCCCCGCGAACGCACCAAATTGACCGCTCAGTCGGTTGAGTGTGTCTTTCTTGGCTATAGTGATGAGCACAAGGGCTATCGATGTTGGGATCCTGTTACTCGTCGGCTCCGTATTTCCCGTGATGTCACCTTTGATGAGTCTCGTTCGTACTATCCGCGTCCTACTGCCTCGACCTTTTCGGTTGAGGATATCTCCTTTCTTATACTTCCCGACACATCTCCCTCCGTGCCTCATGTTCCTCCTCCACCTCCACCTCCGCGAGTCCCACTGTTCCCGATACACCGCCGACACCATCCTCTTCTCCTCCCTCGCCACCTCCCTCTCCAGTGCATCCTACCCTCTCTCCCTTTCCTCTCCACTACACTCGTCGCCCTCGTGTTGAGGATGATCCCTCTGACATGCCCTCTACTTCCGGAGCGCCACCTTCCCCGTGTACACCGGTTCATAACCTTCGGTCTCGGCCTTCGTTACGGTCTCCTGATCGCTATTCTCCTTCCCAGTTTGGTCTTTCGGCTGTTGTTGAGCCCTCTTCCTATCGGGATGCCATGGCTCAGTCTGAATGGCAGCTTGCGATGGCTGAGGAGATTGCTGCACTTGAGCGCACTGGCACGTGGGATCTCGTTTCCCCTCCTCCTGGTGTTCGTCCCATCACATGCAAGTGGGTCTATAAGATCAAGACTCGCTCCGATGGTTCTCTTGAGCGTTACAAAGCTCGGCTTGTGGCTCGTGGCTTTCAGCAGGAGCACGGACGCGATTATGATGAGACGTTCGCTCCCGTCGCCCACATGACCACTGTTCGCACTCTTCTCGCTGTGGCTTCTGTTCGTCATTGGTCTGTGTCTCAGCTTGACGTCCAGAATGCTTTTCTCAATGGTGAGTTGCGTGAGGAGGTTTATATGCAGCCACCACCGGGGTACTCTGTTCCTGATGGTATGGTCTGCCGTCTTCGGCGCTCCCTCTATGGCCTTAAACAAGCCCCTCGCGCCTGGTTTGAGCGTTTCGCCTCTGTGGTGACTGCCGCTGGTTTCTCGCCTAGCGACCATGACCCCGCGTGTTTGTCCACACCTCACCTCGTGGTCGGACGCTCCTCCTCTTATATGTTGATGACATGATCATTACTGGCGACGACCCTGAGTATATTGCCTTTGTTAAGGCCCGCCTCCGTGAGCAGTTCCTGATGTCTGATCTTGGTCCTCTTCGCTATTTTCTTGGGATTGAGGTCTCTTCGACTTCTGATGGCTTCTTCATCTCCCAAGAAAAATATATTCAGGATCTTCTTGCTCGCGCCGCTCTTGGTGATGAGCGCACTGCTGAGACTCCTATGGAGCTCAATGTTCAGCTTCGTGCTACTGATGGTGATCCCCTCACAGACCCCACACGCTATCGCCACCTTGTTGGGAGCCTTGTCTACCTAGCTGTCACTCGTCCAGATATATCATATCCTGTCCACATTCTGAGTCAGTTCGTTTCAGCTCCCAGCTCTGTCCACTATAGTCACCTCCTTCGTGTTCTCCGATATCTTCGTGGCACGATCTCCCGTCGCCTTTTCTTTCCTCGCTCCAGCTCTCTCCAGCTCCAGGCCTACTCTGATGCTACGTGGGCTAGTGATCCTTCTGATCGCCGCTCGCTGTCTGCCTATTGTGTTTTTCTTGGAGGATCTCTCATTGCCTGGAAGACGAAGAAGCAGACTGCAGTTTCCCGCTCTAGTGCAGAGGCTGAGTTGCGAGCGATGGCTATGTTGACGGCTGAGGTGACCTGGTTGCGATGGTTACTAAGGATTTTGGTGTTACTGCTGCTGCACCCACTCCTCTATTGTCTGACAGTACAGGTGCTATCAGCATTGCGCGTGACCCGGTGAAGCATGAGCTCACCAAGCACATCGGTGTTGATGCGTGCGTGCTGCTGTGCAGGACCAGCTTCTTGCTCTTCACTATGTGCCCTCTGAGTTACAGCTGGCGGATTTCTTCACGAAGGCACAGACTCGAGCGCAGCATAGGTTCTTTCTCTCCAAACTCAGTGTTGTTGATCCACCATGAGTTTGAGGGGGGGTGTTAGATGTGTATAGCTTTACTGTTCATCTACTGTTCACCACATGTATATGTACTGGCCTTTGGCCCCATTGGAATACAGTTGCTCATTCACGACAGTTATCACAGGCACCAATAGGGACAACATCGACGAATTCAATGACCTGATGAACAAGCTCTTTCAGTCTTTCAGATGAGCGACCTTGGTCTCTTGAGCTACTACTAGGGATTGAGGTGAAGAAGAGCGATGGCAAGATCACGATCTTCCGGGTATGCTACACGAGGAAGATTCTGGAGCTCGCCGGCAGTGGTAGCTGCAACCCTTGCCAAACGCCAATGGAAATCGGCTCAAGTTGAGCAAGGCGAGCACGAGTGGCGTCGTCGATGCTTCCATGTACCATGAGCCTGCGGTACTTGGTGAACACGTGGTTGGACATTGCTCACGTTGTGGGCATGCATGACTAGCCGCTTCATGGTGTCATTGGGAGCACAACAATGGAGCGTTGTCAAACAAATCCCATGGTATGTACAAGGTGCACTGATCTCGCCGGTGACATAGATGACCGGAAGAGTACAACCAACATTGTCTTCTTCCTCGGTGACAGTGTCATCCCTTGGGTCTCACAACATAGGTCGCGACGGCGGCCGCGGCGTGCTACGGCCCCTGTCTGAGCCATCTGCTCGCGGGAATGCTAGAAACTGAACCAGATTAATTCAAGTTATTGGTGGACAACGAATCGTTGATTGCTTTTGTGCTACAGTCCGGTTTACCATGAGACGAGCAAGCATATCGACAACCGTTTCTATTTCATCATAGAATGCATTGAGAAATAGAAGGTCGATGTTGAGCACATTGGAACCAATAGTTAGAAAGTCGACATTCTCACCAAGTCACTCGAGTGGGTAAGTTCATTGTGATGAGGCAGATGCTCAGGGTAAAAGAGGTTTTTTTATAAAGAAAATATATTAATATCGCAAAGATATCAATTACACTCAGCCTCTGCACCAACAAGAAGTCGAAGACGTCTCGGATGCACACAGCCAAGAAAAAAAATAAAAAAGAGAGAAAAAGAAAACAAAAACCCTGTCGTGGTGATGAACCGCTCGTCATAGTAGCACTCTAACCACCACCGAAGACAACACCCGGATTACAAACGAGATTTTTCAAAAGAAACGCATCCAAGAAGAAAACAATGCACACGTGTTGTCATCGCCAGATTGTAAATCTTGGGTTTTCACCCTTGAGAAAGTCCAAGTTTCCAAAATAATGCTTTCGACAAGACCATTGTCAGGTACAACTAATGAAGGCCAGAACTTGAGTTTTCACCCTAGAAATCGAGGCTCGGTACTCGAGGATCACCGCCAAGAATGCAGTCCACCTGTGTTGCCACCCCCGCTTGCCAAGTTTGCTGCTGCAAGTCACCAAACACCCGACACATAGGGAGAACCTATGTCACCTTATCCTCGTTGCAACTAGTACCCTCTCCGCCATTACCAACCTCCGATCGCAGCCACCATGACTTTCTCCACCTCTGTCACTTTCATGGAAATCTATATTAAGACATGTCCCATGGCACCGACAAAAGGCGAAGCTTCGCGCCTTGCCCAAATGAATCCACTCTGGTAAGACAAGGACGTGCACGACTGCATCGATTACGCTCTAGATATCCAGTAGTGCCCTGCGCCAAACTGCGGAAATCTCTGAGAGGAAGACCAGAACTCGTCGGCGGTCAGATCGAGGAGGCCGACAAGCAGCAGATCGACACCATGGAGCTCGAAGAACAGTAGGGCTAGACCACCTTTATTCCCCGATGTAGACAGCAGGCCCCTACACCGCCATCCGCCGACTGCACAGATCTCCACGCTAGCCCCCAACCGCGCCGCCGTATAGCCACAGCTGCCGCCGACTGATCTGGGCGGGAGCCGGATCCACGGCACACCGCCTCCCGCCATCACCGTGGAAAACCAGGCCATAGAGGCAACGGGCGCCGCCGCACAACAAGGGACACTGCCCTGACCGCCGCGCTCGACCTCCCCATGGGAACCGCCCCAGCCGCCTCAGAGGATGTCGCCGCGATCAAGCCCCCGGGCACCTTAGGCACCGTGGCCCGCCGCCACCGCGGCCAACGCCGGCGGCAGCGGCGGCAGGGAAGACGCCGGGATGTGGGCTGGTGGCGCTAGGGTTGGGACCCCTATCGTCGCCCCGGGGAGCGAACGCGTGGGTTTGCATGTTCAAAGCCACCGGTTCATAATGTTGCTCCTGATACTAAAACCAGATCAACTTCGCCTTTCTTCAAAGTGGCAATGATAGCTGGATGCTGGAGTTTGTGGAATCATAGAAATAAAATAATTTTCGAGAATGAAGACATAGACCAGGGTGCATGCTTCTCTTTTTTCAAATCGTCCTTAGAAGATATCAGGCATATGGTTATGCCCAGCCTGAGAGATGGCATGTCAGATTGGCTAGATTTGATGTAATTTCCTTTATGAACTGTCCGAGAACTGTTTGTAAATATTTATCTTTATAAAAAATGAAAAAATTGACGTAGTGGGGGTCTTCCCCACTGTTCCCAGCGTCAAAAAAATAATGATCATGCAGCAAATCAGACAAAATAGTTAATGTTTTTGCTACCGGCATCGAAAAGCTTCCAACAGAAGAGCAATATTCAAAGCAGCGAGTTGAGATGCAGATTCCAATCCGGACATTTCGCAGATAGTGTCTCACAAAGATTATATGGCACTTGGCCATTAACAATTAAGAAGCATTCCGTCTTTGTTTGCACGGCTCAAACTTCGAACTCTCATGGGATCATGTGATTTTGTTCTTCAATGTTCAGTTCCCTCTCTGAATAAGAATATAAAGTCCCTTTACACCCCGCAAAAAAAAAAAAAAAAAACTCCCCAGTGCCCTCGTGCTGGCTGTTTGAGCCTTACCTAACAGAACCGCAATCATCAGCTAACTCAGTAGTACTTTTCGGGGTAAAGAGATAAAGTGAGGGCAACCAAATAAAAGAGATGAAATGTTCGAAATTTCAGTTTTGTCAGACTAACTCTTCTACATGTAGAATGAGTTCAGTTTCGTCTGTTTCGTTTATTCTCCGGTTAGAGAATTAAGTCCAAGCAGCGTAGGTTTGTTCACGACTTGGTCATTCAGTTTCGTATAGAATAGGGTGTCGCCTTGATCAAGCTGCCGGATGGGATGAGGAAACGAATCATGGCGACATAGTAGGGCATGGGATGGCATTATCCATTAACCAAATCACCTGTTTTCAGTTAAGCTTTGTAAAGCATAAATAAGAGAAGAAACAGAAAAGCCCGCAAGCGCAAAAACCATTGTGTCTCGTGTGCTAACAGCCTAACACTCGTGTGAGTTTTGGTTTGACAGGTCTGGCAACTACATGTACTGCATCAATTTTTTTCTTTTGAACAGAGCACCAAAGTTCATACTGCACTTGGAAAGGCCATTAACAATCTATTACCGCCTAAGAGGTAATAGTTCTATCAGTCATTAGATTATGTAGAGTTAACTGTCCATATTGATTTGGGAGGACCTTAAATTTCTACTCTTAACATTTGTCGATGGTGTGATCTGAAAACACTATTGGTTTATAGTGGTCCATAACAATAATTATTTTTCTTGTATGTACGAAAAAATGTATTTAAATCAATCTACATCCCTGTACTAATCACACACCCTGTTCAAAGCCGCCTGTTCATAATGTTGCACCCAATGTTTTAAATAACGGGCTATGGCAAATAGCAGAAACCCCTCCAAAACCGCTATAGCGGTGCCAAAGCGGAGCTAAAAAGGGTTATAGCAGGCCCTTGTACATGGATTCAATGTAGTGAAAACCTGCTCAAAATGCTATAGCAGTTCTATAGCCGGCTATTTAAAACCTGGATTGCACCTGATTAATCATGCAGCAAATCAGACAAAATAGTTAATGTTTTTGGTACTGGCATTGAAAAGCTTCCAACAGAAAAAAAGCAGCAAGTTGAGATGCAGATTCCAATCCGGACATTTCGCAGATAGTATCTCACAAAGATTATATGGCACTTGGCCATTAACAATTAAGAAGCATTCCGTCTTTGTTTGCACGGTTCAAACTTCAAACTCTCATGGGATCATGTGATTTTGTTCTTCATTGTTCAGTTCCCTTTCTCAATAAAAGTAAAGGAAACTCCCCAGTGCCCTCGTGCTGGCTGTTTGAGCCTTACCTAACAGAACCGCAATCATCAGCTAACTCAGTAGTACTTTTCGAAGTGCAGCAGGGCTGACTAATTGATGTATTTTATTTTGTGTTTGCAAGAAATCTAAAACCTTGTTGGGTTAACAGAGACAAGGTCCAGCTTGTACTCTGGTGGTTAGCTTGCTAATTCTATCTTTCCCTTGGTTGCTTCTCTCTTCGGTTCTGCCGATGCATGCTTTGTACCTAACTTTGTTAGGATTGCTTTTTTTGCATGCCACTTTTGACTGCTGTTCAGTGTTCGGTACAGTGGTATATCGTGTGGTACTTTGCATGGGAAACCCTAATTTTTAAACCCCTCTAGGCTAGCTGAAAAATACATATTTCCAACTAAACCGTTTTAATGAGGGCTCTTCCAAATAATGCAGAGATATGCGTCCAGAAAAAGAAGAATGGGAAGGATAAGGCAGACACATACCCAACTACACCTCATTTCGTCACATATGCACACACATACCTATCTGTATCTATGTATACGAATTATATATATGAATATAAATAGCCATATAAATAAGATAAGTACGTGCATAAAAAGATAAACATGAGCGGAAAAAAAACTGCCAGCTCCAGTGATGTTTGCATGTCAGCTACCAAACGCGAGGGAGTCAAAGCGCGCAGCCAAATTTGCTTCCGATATCACACTTCCTCCTTGGCGGGTTGTGGCCGAACTTTCTACAAAATGATCGGGAGAGAAAGCAACTGGGAACGGCATCCATGGAAACTTCCGAAAGGAACTGCATTCACGACTGGAGGCCTCAGCTCTCTAAACAAATAGCCTGCCTGCCCTTGAAGTTTAAAGTTTGGTAGTGTTCAAACTCAATCAGCCACCGCTGAAAACATAGCAACTCCTGCTTACTTGCTTTCTCAAAACACTATAATGCACACCCAAACTATTATATATATACATGTTAATTGGAACGAGCGAAACACACGTTTTTTTTTGTAAAGTCTCCTCTATACCGACGTTAGTTATTGAGAAGATAAAGTCCGAGGGGGCCTTGTGAGTGTAGCGGGAGCGAAACACTTGGGTTTTATTATGCTGGGAGAGTAGGCTTTAGTTTCAGCGAGCATCGTTTTATTTGGTCATGCAAAACTACTCTAAACTACTACTTATTTAATGAGACGAGGCAAAAAAAAATTACCTCCGTTTTAGAAAAAAAAACACTCTTCCTGATCACAGGGAGTATCATGGATTTTCCCACTTTTGTGGTCCGCGCATATCACTTCATCACACTTGGCTTGTGCCTAGTGCTTTGTAGTGAACTAGCCAACTGGGAACAAAAAAAAACTGCATCAATTTTGCATTCGTGAAAATGAGAGGAAGTGGCCGAAAAGTCGCCTGACTAGTTCGTCAGAAAACGACTCGCCCGTGAAATTCTACACGGCACGAATATGCTACGACGCAGGACGACCGATCACTTTCGGGTGGAGGTTAATTTCGGCTTCTGCACTCGCACTGGATTGGGTTACGTTGAATTATTGGTGTACCCTGCTTAGGAGAGAATAGGACTCCTGGGGTGGGGGAGACGCCGGCCGAAACGAGTCAGCGTCGCGTCGTTCTACGTACCTTAACTCGCGCGTTACATCGTACAGTAAACTACATAAGAAATGTACAGAGACATCTAAAACAAGTGTGCGGCTGACTTTGAAGTGAACACATACGCTGAAATTTCCGCGCAGTTTTTTGAGCCCTGAATTTGTCCTTGTGATATTTTCTTTTCTGCGATCCTTTCTGCAAGTTACTAGGTCGAAGGGCTGTACCATGTTCGTATATATATTTATACATACTTGTATTTTTTTCCATAAGTGTTCGAATACTCGGGACTCGGCTTCTGCATAATAACATGCATGATGCACATGTGACAAATATAGAAGAGTTATCGGGCCAACGCTTTGTACAATTTCATATTTACTTATATTTATACATGTTTTATGTATCTTTGTTTTCTTTTTTCGACAGTTACCTATATGGAAGGTTGGTGAATAAACGTTGTGTGAGTGTGCCGTCCTTGGGCATTGCTTCTACGTTGTAGATAGTGTTTCAAAACATATATATATATATATACTCCATAGATGATTATGTTCGTGGCTAGAATTTTGTTAGCGGTTATCCCATCAATAAATAAATCTGAACTGCCTAGATGAGGAAAGTATATTGTTCGATCCACAATAGTACGTTCGGTTAAGTAATTACTAATGTACATATCTTATAAAGAAAATCCCACTAACATTTATTAGTAATAGTCTATCTCTATATGCAACAAATTATCCACATCATCTGTTTTTCCATCCAACCAAATATCTACGTCATCATTTTTAGTCATCCGATTGATGAAATTGTATAATCAAGCTATGCAATTACACAATTAACTGGAGTGCCACAGTTTGTTTCATCCTTAATCTTTTTAGTCAACTCGTTTTTGTCAATTGTTTCCAATGATTGAAACTATGTAACCGCTATTCGAGATGAACTACTATTTATATGTAATTTGATTTCCAAAAAGATTATGCAGAAGACCCAGAACATTTCTTCATAAGTTATCCACGTCATCATTTCGTTCATGTATTTGTTTTCATATTTGTTGGAATTTTGTGGGCTTTTGCCCAGCTTTTGCACATGGCCCAATTAAATTCCGAAAATCTCATGGCCCATTTATATGGCTGCTTGGGGACTAAAGTTTAGTCCCACATTGCTAGTTGGGAGAGAGTTGCACCACTTTATAAGGTGGAGTGTTGTGCTACTTGGTGTGCTTGTGAAAACAAAAGGCTCTCTCCCGCGAACTGCTCCTCCTCCTCCGCCGCCGCTCGCTCGTCTCATCTCTTCACGACACGCCGCGTCGCGTCGCGGGTTGCAGAAACGAGCCGATGCCTATATTTTTACAGTCCGGGAAATTTATTGAGTCATTGATTAATAATTAACGGACGCGTTAATTGCTTTACCGTTTCCGATTCTTTTGGATCGTGGAGACGTTACCGACTCGATCATGGGCTGCACCCACGTCCTACCCCGACCCGCGCTAGATATGCAGAGGAAATCCCTAGCCGCCATACACGCAACACATGGTAGCTCGCCGCCCTAGTTCCAGAATCTTGCGCCACCGTATTCCAAGTCTTCTCCATCCCGTCTTACGGCGTGCACCGGTTGAAGGGACAGTAGGCCTCCGAAACCCCTCCTCTTGTGATCCTGTACGGGAGAGGGGCGATCAGGTTTTTGGGAAGCGCACTCGCGCGACTACTGGCTTCGAGTTCTTCCCCAACGACGACTTCTTCTCCGACATCGCCAATCTCTTCATCGATGACATGGGCGATGCCAACGGTTCCGCCGCTGCTGCTGCACCGTACGTCTTCTTGATCTTCCTGTTTGAGATACTGCTAGAGTTTCTGCTTGTAGTAGTTACTCTAGATTCGATCTATTTATCTACTGTTTTAGTAGATCGCATGATTAGTTTAATTCTGGTTATTCTAGTCATAAACTGTTTACCGTTTTCGTGGATTAAATCTACTGCTAAATTGCTTATATTTTCAACAATCCAAAAACCTGATTATAGGCAATTTGCTTCATCTGGCTTTCTCGCGTCAACGAAGCCGTTTCTCTTCAAAAGGGTACAATACAAACGGTGGCGCATGAGAGCAGTTTACTGGTTTCAGAACAGTAACTGCTATGCCGCCACCAAAGGCAAGCCTGAGGGCGAGCTTACTCCTGAACAACAGGAGGCTTTTGAGAAGCTCGACACTCTTTTCAAGAGTGCCCTTCTGAGTGTTCTTGACGATTCCATTGTGGATTCGTATCTATCGTTTGATAACAGCAAGGACATGTGGGATGCGCTCGAGGCCAAGTTTGGGGCCTCGGACGCTGGCAGCGAGTTGTACGTCATGGAGAAATTCTATGACTACAAGATGACTGATGAGCGCTCTGTTGTACAACAAGCTCATGAGATACAGTCGCTCGCCAAGGAATTTGAGCACTTCAAGTGTAACTTACCTGACAAATTTGTTGCCGGTGGCATTATTGCCAAGCTTCCACCTTCGTGGAGCAACTTTGTTACTTCTCTGAAACACAAGAGACAAGAGTTTTCCGTTTCGGATCTCATTGGGTCGCTTGATGTGGAAGAGAAGGCAAGAGCGAAGGATCCACGTGCTCGAGTCGCCTAGGCTGGTTCTAGTGCCCATGTTGTACAGAAGAAGAATTACCAGCAGCCCACAAGCCCAAATTTAACAAGAGCAACTCTGGGGGTAAAGGCAAGTCTGATGGACGGTTCAAGCCATCACAGCCTACCAACTTTAAGAAGAGTAACAATAAGAAGCCGAGAAAGGGATCATGCCATGTTTGCGGTGATCCGGATCACTGGGCACCTCGTTGTCCCAACCGCCATGAGCTGCGCGGATCTGACAACAGCGGCAAGATTGCCAATGTTGTCATTGGTGACACTGAGATGAAGGAATCTGGTACGGTATAATTCCTACCATTTTTTCAGTTTGTCATTCTCCTAAATGGTTGATTGACACCGGTGCCAATGTACATGTTTGTGCTTATGCCTCGATGTTTTCTTCTTACCAGGTCACAAGGACTTCTCCCGTGCTGATGGGGAACGGGTCACATGCTTTTGTTCATGGTGTTGGCACGGTCGATCTGAATTTTACTTCGGGAAAGATCGTGCGGCTGAAGAACGTTCATCATGTGCCCTCCATCAAAAAAAATCTTGTCAGCGGATCTCTTCTATGTCGAGATGGTTATAAGTTGGTTTTCGAGTCCAATAAAGTTGTAATATCTAAGTATGGACAATTTGTTGGTAAAGGCTATGAGTGTGGAGGCTTGTTCCGCCTATCTTTGTCAGATTTTTGCACTAAATTTATTAATCATTGATACGTCTCAAACGTATCTATAATTTCTGATGTTCCATGCTTATATTATACCAATTGTTACATGTTTTATATACACTTCATAGCATTTTTATGCATTTTCTGGGACTAACCTATTAACAAGATGCCACAGTGCCAGTTCCTGTTTTCTGCTGTTTTTGTATTCCAGAAAAGCTAGTCTGGAAATATTCTCGGAATTGGACGAAACTTGGACAGGACCTCCTATTTTTCCAACACGTACACGGAGTCCAAAGGAGAGACGGAGGGGGGCCGCGAGCCAGCCACACCATGGGGTGGCGCGGCCCCACCCTCTGCCACGACGTGGGGTGGTGTGGGCCCCACGGGCGTCTCCAGCCACCGCCCTTTTGCCTATTTATTCATCTTCACGGGAAAACCCTAGACACCCGAGCCATTATCCACGAAAAGTTCCAGAGACGCCGCCGCCGTCAACCCTAGCTCGGGAGGGTTCAGAAGCTCTTCCTGGCACCCTGCCGGAGAGGGGAATCATCGCCGGAGGGCTCTACATCACCATGCCTGCCTCCGGAGTGATGCGTGAGTAGTTCATCCTTGGACTACGGGTCCATAGCAGTAGCTAGATGGTTGTCTCTCCACTTTATGCTATCATGTTTAGATCTTGTGAGATGCCTATCATGACCAACATCATCTTATTGTAATGCTACATGTTGTGTTTGCTGGGATCCGATGAATATTGAATACTATGTCAAGTTGATTATCAATCTATCTTATATGTTATTTATGATCTTGCGTGCTTTCCGTTACTAGTAGATGCTTTGGCCAAGTAGATGCTTGTAACTCCAAGAGTTAGTATTTATGCTAGATAGTGGGTTCATGCCTCCGATAATCTGGGAGAGTGACAGCAACTTCTAAGATTGTGGATGTGCTATTGCCACTAGGGATAAAATAACCGATGCTTAGCTTAAGGGTGGGCCGTTAGGTCTAATGCATTTGTTTACATTACGCACATTACTTAATGCGATTATCCGTTGCTTGCAACTTAATACCAACGGGGAACTCGGTATGACAACCTGGAGGTGGATTATTAGTCATAGACGCTGTTGGATAACGGTCTATGTATTTTGTCGTAATGCCCACATGAATATCATAGTAATCATCATGTCATATATATGCATTGTCATGCGCTCAGTATTTTGTCAATTGCCCAGCTGTAATTTGTTCACCCAGCATGTTAGTTATCTTTTATGGAGAGACACCACTAGTGAACTGTGGACCCCGGTCCATTCTTTTACACTGATAATACAACCAACTACAATTATTGTTCATTTTCATTCTCTGCAATTTACTACTGTTTTCCACACCATACGTTTAATCCTTTGTTTTCAGCAAGCCGGTGAGATTGACAACCTCACTGTTTCGTTGGGCAAAGTAGTTTGATTGTGTTGTGTGCAGGTTCCACGTCAGCGCGCCACTGACAACCTTCATAAGTGATTTCTTGCTCCTACTGGTTCGATTAAACCTTGGTTTCATACTGAGGGAAACTTCTGCTACACTGCTGAAAGTGCATGTGTTGCACCATGTGCGGTTTTGGTAATTAATGACAATCCTTATGGACTAATGTTTGCTTTGAGATATACTTGTAGATCTTGTCCATAGGAAAAGATTGGAGTTCATGTGTTGGACTCTAGAAGATTACATGATGACCAAGGGTTTATATGAAGAATGGTCATGAGAAGAGTTGAGCCTATTGCATGCATGGCTTGGAAAAGAAGATTGAGTGAACTTCATGTTTATCTCCAAGCCATCATCCATATCAAGAGAAGAATATGAAGCGCAAGTGGATACATGAAGACGGAGCTTAGCGAGGCTCTCCCATAATGGTGTATGGGGGAGCATTTGGAGATGTCTTCATCCAGCATGTGCTTGCCAGCGCATATCAAGAAAAGTGGTTCACTTGAAGAGATCAAGATCGTCATCATCTAGCTCAAGTGGAATGCGCAAGGCAAAGGTATGATCTTGATAGGGTTTCTATTTTACCGGTCTCATGGTGTTAGTGGGAGACCGGGTTATAGGATAGATGCCGTACTATCAAGAGGGGCTCTCAAGTGAGTAACTTGATCGCATCTTTGTGGAGAGCTCAAACCTTTGCATACTTGGCATATCATTCTTTCTTGGTTCTTATTTGGCTTTTATCCATGTGAGAATTTAGAGCTTGTGTTCATCTCCATACCAAGCTCTAGTTCATCGCTGTCAAAAAAAAGCTCTAGTTCATCAAAAACGGATTTCATATGAGCATCTTGTGATGTTTTTTGATGTTGGAGGTTTTACCGGTTTGTATTTTGTAGAGAGGTCAAACTCTCCTCTTGTGTTCTCCTCCTCACATGATGGACTATGATGTTCTCTACATAATCTTGAAGGGCTCTTCGTTGCGATTCCAACGAGCCCAAGAACATTGAAAACGGAGTCCGATGAAAACTTGTTGCATTCTCGGCTTTGGAAATATTATCGGTCCACCTTCGAGAAAAGGTCCACACCTCCCATGAGTGGTATCTCCTCTATATTTGTGACCCTTAATATTTCCTTTTTGTAGGCATTCTCCTTGTCATTACCTTTCCAACTCAATTGGATTCACCTCATTTGGAGTTCGTATGAGAAAGTTCTTGCAGGTTTTAAGTTGTGAAAAGATCATTTGCATCTTAGCCAAAAAGGCGAAAAGTTCCCAGGTGCCGGATAATCCGGGTCGTGCCCAGACCGGAATATCCGGCCCTCAAGGCTGGCCAATCGAGAATTCGGCTAAGGACTAAAGGCGCGAGCCACTGGACTCGGCCGGATATTTTGGGCCGGATATTCTACTAGGGCCGGAATATCCGGCCTCCCATCAACTGGCCATGGGATTTTCGCTAAGGAAGAATTGCGCGTCGAAGGCGCGAGCCACTGGAGTGGATCGGATATTTGTGTCCGGATATTTTATCCAGGCCGGAATATCCGGCCTTGCCGGAATATCCGGCCCTCACTTATACCGGATTATCCGGTCTCCTGGAGCTGCAACGGCTACATTTCCTGGAGGGGTATAAATACCCCTCCACCTACCTTCAGCTGTGTAGCTCTGCCCAGCACGATTTACATTCTCTCTCCTCCATTGTTGCAAGCTCAAAACTACAAGATCTCCCAATCCCTCCACCCAAACTCGTTGATCTTTGGAGGATTGAAGGAGAAGACCTAGATCTACATTTCCACCGAGCCGTTTCTCCTCTAAGTGAGTGGAACTCTTTCGATCTAGTTCTTGAAGTTCCATTTGTTGTGTTCTTCTTTGTTCTTCCTCTCTTCTCCCCTCACAAGCATTTGTTGCTTTTGGTGGGATTTGGGAGTGAAGGACTTGAGCACTTCTTGTGTTCTTGCCTTTGCTTTTGTGCATAGGTTTGCCTTTGCTTTTGTGCATAGGTTTGCTCTCTCCACGAGGATTCGTGGAAGTGAAGATTGTGAGCTCGTTTCTCTTGGGTCGTTGGACCCTAGACGGTGTTCTTGTGACCTTTTGTGGTCAAGGCCTTTTGTGGCTAGTTGGGACCTTTTGTGGTCCACTTGGGAGCTCCCAATCCTTTTGTGGGTTGTGCCTCAAGATTGTTGTAAGGGACTCGATTTCCGCCCAAAAGGAAATCAATAGTGGAAGGTGAACCGAGCTTTTGTGCGAGGTTCATCGGAGAATAGGGTGAGGCCTTTTGTGGCATCTTGAGTTTGATACTCACACCCCTCCAACGAGACGTACTCCCCTAAAAAGGAGGAACTCGGGAATACATCGTCGTCTCCACGTGCCTCGGTTATTTCTATACCCGAGCTCTTTACTTATGCACTTTACATTGTGATAGCCTTCGAGCTTGAAGTATTATATCTTGCTATCACCTTGTTACTTGTCTTGCTTAGCATAAGTTGTTGGTGCACATAGGTGAACCTAGTTTATTTAGGTTGTTGGCTTGTTAATTAAACACCTAGTTTTATTCCGCAATTAGCAAGCCTAAACCGGAAAAGTTTTAAACGCCTATTCACCCCCCCCCCCCCCTCTAGGCGACATCCTTGTCCTTTCAACTGCTTCATACCTTCCTCTTGGGGTCCCCCAACGAACGTGTGATCCACGTCATCAAGCAAATTTTCTGGCGCCGTTGCCGGGGAGTAAGAGGATTTCTGCAAGGGGAGTTTCACGCTTCCAATCTATTTAGTTTGTTATTGTCTTCTTAGTTTATTTTATCTTGTCTTGTTTGCTTTATTTATCAAAAAACACACAAAAATTAGTTGCTTAATTTGAATTGTTATTTTGTTTTCTGTTTTAATTTTGCTAAAATGAGTACCCCTGAAATTGAAGTTCGGTCCTTTAAGCAACAAGGTGGAGAAAGTTTAAAAGATGCTTGGTATAGGATCAGTGATGCTCACCGTAGATGTATAAAAAATATTCTACCATGATCCTTCTTAGAAATTTTTATGTTGGTATCACTAGTTGGTATCGGTATGTTCTAGATACTCTGACAGGAGGCAACTTTCTGGGACTCCTGCTTTGGAAGCACGCAATATAATTGAAAGTTTGGTAGGAATACCACCTATTAATGATCTTAAAATTGAGACTACTTTGGAAGATGTTATAAAAAAATTGGAGTCCATGGAGAAAAATTTGCCGGATTTGCTTGGTAGTTCTAGCAAAGTTAATGAATCACTGGGAGATATTAATAAAAGAATTGCTATTTTAGAAGCTAGCACTGGCCATGATAATCAAAACTTCAGGATTGGTGAATTAGAGGAACTATGGATACTAAAGTTCAACTTTCTCCTCTATCAAGTTTAAAAAGCAGAAAGCTTTTGTGGGGAAAGAGCAAAAATTCATGTATGTTCGAAAAGTGCCTCAACCAAACCCCCTAATGTGCTTAAAACTGATAAAACGTTAGTAAAATTGAGGGTGAATCACATAATGAATTATTTAAATTTGCTTCCCAAGAATTACCTAAACCAAAATACAAGCTATGTTTTTTAGAAGTTTTTGATGATGTTGATGCTTCTTCACTTGGAAACACTTGATTCTTACTTTCTGCGCCTAGCTGAAAGGCGTTAAAGAAAAGCGCTTATGGGAGACAACCCATTATTTTATTTCTGCAATTTTTCTTTTCTTTTTGAGTCAAGGAGTTGTTTACTTCTGTAACAATTCCTTTGTATCTTTATTTTATCGCATTGTTGTGCCAAGTATTGCCTCTAATAGGAAGATGATGCTAGATTTGGATTTCTGCGCAGGAACAGATTTCTGCTGTTCACCGTTTTAATTCTGTAAAATCACAGAAAAATTATTTAAATCTGCAAATTTTTGTGCGTGATCCTCAGATATGTACGCATCTTTCGTTAGTTTGTTTTTCGATCTGAGCAACGTAAGTGCCTCGAAAAAATTCGTCTTTACGACTGTTCTGTTTAGACAGATTCTGTCTTTTATTTTTCGCATTCTCTCTTTTACTAGTGTTGAGTGGAATTCTTTTTTAGGGTGAAGAGCTTCACATAACATCAGTGGCAGTAGTAATGTTAAAAGTAACGGTCATGTTTGTGTCCTTATAGAACATGTGAGTTTTTGATTGTGCACTAACCCTCTAATGAGAATTACTGAGTTTGGTGTGGCGGAAGTTTTCAAGGGTCAAGAGAGAAGGATGATATAATGTGATCAAGAAGAGTGAAGAGCTTAAGCTTGGGGATGCTCCCATGGATCACCCCAGCATATTTCAAGAAGACTCAAGCGTCTAAGCTTGGGGATGCCCAAGGCATCCCCTTCTTCATCAGCAACTTATCAGGTCATCTCTAGTGAAACTATATTTTAATTCTTTCACATCATATGTGCTTTACTTGGAGCGTCTGTGTGCTTTTATTTTCAGTATTTTATTTTTCTTATGGTCAACTTGATTGGACCCAGCATTCTTGATTGGGAGAGAGACACGCTCCGCTTTTTCATATGAATACTCCTATTCTTCACTTATACTTGTTGAGTATTCTTATCTAGCTATTGCTATGCTTTTAGCTCCTGTTTTGCATGCATCTCTTATTCAGAGCTGTTAGTTCTTTTAAAGAAAGTACTCTCTTGCTTCACTTATAATTGTTTGGAGAGTTTATGTTGAAATAAATTGATTGGTGTTTGGTTGGAACAGAAAATGTTGCATGTGGTAGATGGTATAATGGAAAAAGCTTACATATTCTTGTAGATCACTGTATTGGATAATTTGATACTTGTCAATTGTTTTGAGTTATCAAGTAGTTCATGTTTAAGCTTTTGTATCATGTAGTTAAAACCTATTAATGAAGAACTACCGTAAAGCTCGTTGAAATTTGGTTTGCATGATTGGTATCTCTAAGGTCTAGATATTTTCTAGTAAAAGGGTTTGGTTAACAAGGAAGACAGTGTAGAGTCTTATAATGCTTGCAATATGTTTTCATATAAGTCTTGCTGTGTCGGTTGATATCCTGTGTTTGCTTCAAATAACCTTGCTAGCCTAAACTCTGTACTGAGAGGGAATGCTTCTCGTGCATCCAAAACCTTGAGCCAAAATCCATGCCATCTGTGTCCACCATAACTACCTATATGTGGTATTTCCTTGCCATTCCAAGTAAATTTTTCATGTGCTACCTTTAAACTATTCAAAATTATTACTCCTATTTTGTGTCAATGTTTACCAAGCTCATGAGGACGGGGTGGATGTCTTTATGTCAACTGTCAAACAGACTTTACCACCGGACTAGCGGCATATACATCCGCTTATCCATTAATTTTGCAAAAAGAGCTGGCAAATGGGGTGCCCAGTCCCAATTAATTACAACTTTAACCGCTTAATTCTCTTCACATTTTTGCCCTGATTTATCAGTCAAGCAATGACAAACAGTGAAATATCTGCATGTGTAAACAAAAGAGAAAGAGGGATGATCTGCCTTGCTGGTAGAAATAACGTCCTTCATGGGAGCCGCTCTTAAAAGTCTGGTTGGCAGGGGTCATATTGTACTTTCCATTTTCTGATTCGTTGACAATTAACAAACACCTCCAAAACTTATTTTTACTCTCTATATGATTTCAAAAACTTAAAAAGCTCTAGCACATGATTTAATCCCTGCTTCCCTCTGCGAAGGGCCTTTCTTTTACTTTTATGTTGAGTCAGTTTTCCTACTTCTTTCTATCTTAGAAGCAAACACTAGTGTCAACTTTGGTGCAACAATTTTTATATGCTTGTATATTGCACTTATTATATTGCTTTGTGTTGACAAATATCCATGAGATATATATGTTGAAAGTTGAAAGCAATTGCTGAAGCTTAAATCTTCCTTTGTGTTGGTTAAATACCTTTTACTTAGAATCTATTGCTTTATGAGTTAACTCTTATGCAAAACTCTTTGATGCTTGTCTCGAAAGTACTATTCATGAAAAGTTTTTGCTTATATGATTCAGTTGTTTGCTCATTATCTACTTGCTAGCAAACTATAGACCATTGACCTGGATCACTTCATTCATAACATGTGCTTTACAATACTATTTGATCAAGATTATGATTGTAGCATGTCACCTCAGAAATTATTTTGTTTTTATCGTTTTACCTACTCGAGGACGAGTAGAACTAAGCTTGGGGATGCTTGATACGTCTCAAACGTATCTATAATTTCTGATGTTCCATGTTGATATTATACCAATTGTTACATGTTTTATATACACTTCATAGCATTTTTATGCATTTTCTGGGACTAACCTATTAACAAGATGCCACAGTGCCAGTTCCTGTTTTCTGCTGTTTTTGTATTCCAGAAAAGCTAGTCTGGAAATATTCTCGGAATTGGACGAAACTTGGACAGAACCTCCTATTTTTCCAACACGTACACGGAGTCCAAAGAGAGACGGAGGGGGCCACGAGCAGCCACACCATGGGGGCGCGGCCCCCCTGCCGCGCCGTGGGTGGTGTGGGCCCCACGGGCTCTCCAGCCGCCGCCCTTTCGCCTATTTATTCTCACGCGAAAACCCTAAACCCGAGCCATTATCCACGAAAAGTTCCAGAGACGCCGCCGCCGTCAACCCTAGCTCGGGAGGGTTCAGAAGCTCTTCCCGGCACCCTGCCGGAGAGGGGAATCATCACCGGAGGGCTCTACATCACCATGCCTGCCTCCGGAGTGATGCGTGAGTAGTTCATCCTTGGACTACGGGTCCATGCAGTAGCTAGATGGTTGTCTCTCCACTTTATGCTATCATGTTTAGATCTTGTGAGCTGCCTATCATGATCAAGATCATCTTATTGTAATGCTACATGTTGTGTTTGCTGGGATCCGATGAATATTGAATACTATGTCAAGTTGATTATCAATCTATCTTATATGTTATTTATGATCTTGCATGCTTTCCGTTACTAGTAGATGCTTTGGCCAAGTAGATGCTTGTAACTCCAAGAGTGAGTATTTATGCTAGATAGTGGGTTCATGCCTCCGGTAATCTGGGAGAGTGACAAACTTCTAAGATTGTGGATGTGCTGTTGCCACTAGGGATAAAATAACCGATGCTTAGCTTAAGGGTGCGCCGTTAGGTCTAATGCATTTGTTTACATTACGCACATTACTTAATGCAATTATCCGTTGCTTGCAACTTAATACCAACGGGGAACTCGGTATGACAACCTGGGTGGATTATTAGTCATAGACGCTGTTGGATAACGGTCTATGTATTTTGTCGTAATGCCCACATGAATATCATAGTAATCATCATGTCATATATATGCATTGTCATGCGCTCAATATTTTGTCAATTGCCCAGCTGTAATTTGTTCACCCAGCATGTTAGTTATCTTTTATGGAGAGACACCACTAGTGAACTGTGGACCCCGGTCCATTCTTTTACACTGATAATACAACCAACTGCAAATTGTTCCTTTTCATTCTCTGCAATTTACTACTGTTTTCCACACCATACGTTTAATCCTTTGTTTTCAGCAAGCCGGTGAGATTGACAACCTCACTGTTTCGTTGGGGCAAAGTAGTTTGATTGTGTTGTGTGCAGGTTCCACGTCAGCGCGCCACTGACAACCTTCAGAAGTGATTTCTTGCTCCTACTGGTTCGATTAAACCTTGGTTTCATACTGTGGGAAACTTCTGCTACACTGCTTCATACCTTCCTCTTGGGGTCTCCCAACGAACGTGTGATCCACGTCATCAATCATATTTGTCATGAGGTTGAGTCCAATATTTGGCATTCACGACTTTGTCATATTAAGTTTGGTTGCATGACGCGGCTAGCTAGTTTGAATTTAATTCCGAAATTCACTACTGTCAAATGTTCCAAGTGTCAAGTGTGTGTGCAAGCTAAGCAACCTCGCAAGTCCCATAAAACTGCGGAGGCAAGAGACTTGGCACCGCTGGAACTTATACATTCGATCTCTGTGAGATGAATGGCGTGTTGACAAAAGGCGGAAAGAAATATTTCATGACGCTTATTGATGACTCTACTAGATATTGTTATGTGTATCTTCTTAAATCAAAAGATGGGCTTTAAACTTTTTCAAAATCTATAAACTAAAGCAGAGAACCAACTTGATCGGAAAATTAAACGGCTAAGGTCTAATCGTGGTGGAGAGTATTTTCAAATGAGTTTGATTCTTTTTGTGCGGAACATGGTATAATCCATGAGAGGACGCCTCCCTACTCACCTCAGTCAAATGGTGTGGCTGAAAGAAAGAACCGAACTCTAACTGATTTAGTTAACGCCATGTTAGACACTTCGGGTCTCTCCAAGGCATGGTGGGGGAGGCTCTATTGACAGCTTGTCATGTCCTAAACCGAGTTTCCACAAGGAAGAAAACTATTTCTCCATTTGAGGAATGGGAAAGAAAAAATACGAGACTCTCTTACTTACGTACTTGGGGTTGTTTGGCGAAAGTCCATATACCAATTCCCAAGAAGCGCAAGCTTGGACCAAAACCCGTGGATTATGTTCTTCTGGGCTATGCTTTACATAGCATTGGTTATAGATTTTTGATATTAAAATCTGAGGTATCCGACGTTTATGTTGGTACGATTTTGGAGTCGAAGGATGTGACTTTCTTTGAGATATCTTTCCCATGAAGGATATGCCTAGCTCATCAAATCAGGAGATACCTAATACATCTAGTCAGGAATTGATTGATATTCCTGATCCTACCATTTCGATAGAACACACTGATAATCCTGTGGAGGATGACAATGAAGTTCCTGTTAGGAGCAAGAGACAGAGGACTGCAAAGTCCTTTGGTGATGATTTCATTGTGTACCTTGTGGATGACACACCCAGTACCATTTCAGAAGCTTATGCATCTCTTGATGCTGACTACTAGAATGAAGCTGTCCGTAGCGAGATGGATTCCATCTTGGCTAACGGAATGTGGAAAGTCACTGATCGTCCTTATGGGTGTAAACCTATAGGATGTAAGTGGGTGTTCAAGAAAAAGTTTAGGCCTGATGGTACTATTGAGAAGTACAAGCGGCTTGTGGCCAAGGGTTATACCCAGAAAGAAGGTGAAGACTTCTTTGATACTTACTCACCTGTGGTTAGACTGACCACGATTCGAGTGCTACTTTCGTTGGCTGCCTCGCATGGTCTTCTCGTTCATCAAATGGACGTTAAGACGGCTTTCCTAAATGGAGAGTTAGACGAGGAAATTTACATGGATCAGCCCGATGGTTTTTAGTACCTGGTCCGAAGCAAAAGTGTGCAAGTTATTGAAGTCTTTATATGGCCTTAAGCAAGATCCTAAGCAATGGCATGAAAAGTTTAAAAGAACTTTAACTGCTGCAGGATTCATTGTAAACGAATCTGACAAATGTGTGTATTATCGCTATGGTGGGGGCGAGAGAGTTATTCTCTGTCTGTATGTCGATGACATACTAATCTTTGGAACCAACCTTGAATTGATTAAGGAGGTTAAGAATTTCTTATCTCGCTGTTTTGAGATGAAGGATGTAGGTGTGGCTGATGTTATCTTGAACATCAAGCTGCCGAGAGATGGTAATGGTGGGATTACACTGGTTCATTCTCACTATGTGGAAAAGGTCTTGAGTCGCTTCGGGTATGACGACTGCAAGCCTTCTCCGACACTATATGATTCTAGTGTGTTGCTTCAGAAGAATCAACAGAGTGCCAGAGATCTGCTGAGATATTCTCAGATTATTGGCTCGCTTATGTATTTGGCTTGTGCCACGAGACCTGACATCTCCTTTGCTGTGAGCAAGTTGAGCCGGTTTGTTTCTAATCCGGGAGATGATCATTGGCATGCTCTTGAGAGAGTTATGCGTTATTTAAAAGGCACTGCGAGCTATGGAATTCACTACTCCAGGTATCCGAGGTACTGAAGGGTTATAGTGATTCAAACTGGATATCTGATACTGATGAGATTAAGGCCACGAGTGGTTATGTGTTTACACTCGGTGGTGGCGCTGTTTCCTGAAAGTCTTGCAAGCAGACCATCTTAACGAGGTCAACTATGGAAGCAGAACTCACAGCGTTAGACACAGCCACTGTTGAAGCAGAGTGGATTCGTGAGCTCTTGATAGACTTACCTGTGGTTGAAACCAATACCCGCTATCCTTATGAACTGTGATAATCAAACTGTTTTAGTAGATCGCATGATTAGTTTAATTCTGGTTATTCTAGTCATAAACTGTTTACCGTTTTCGTGGATTAAATCTGCAGCTAAATTGCTTATATTTTCAACAATATTCCTACTTTAATTACATGCAACATCACTCAGATACATTCCTAAATCTTGATGATTTAATTTGTCAAATAGTAGGTCATTTATGTCGATTAGAATTTATCCTCTCGATTATTGTGACCAAATGAACATTGTACTCCAACTTCCCTTTGCATGTATCTTATACCATTTAATTTACAAAATAAAGCTGAAAAAGTTGTAACGCGCGGGATGCCGGTGTCCTACTTAGTCAGGAGATCAGGTGCTCTAGCTCCACAAAAGAAGGTAAGAAATTCAGGTGCTCTCGCTTGCCAGCAATGCGGGCTCAGTGAGAACATGCACGCCACATAGTCGTGCACACTAACTTTGGCAGATATTTTGCTTGCAAAGGGGCACCACTATCTGTTGGCAAAGCCGCCTCCATCTGCATGTACCACTTTCTCATCTTGATGGCACAACCCCTACGGAGGCTTAACTAGCTAGTTTACCCAGCATGCAAGTAGTTATCGGTGTTGATGGATCCATGTTAGGCACATATACTACTATACTAGCACTAACTAAGAACTAATTTCTCAAAATAAAACTAAGAATCAATTTGTACGACGTCGGATGATACGTTACGTGGCAATGTGAGTGGATGTTTAGCTGGCCTAGCTCGTCATGTTAATATACGTTGGGGCCGTATTTATGAAAATTTTAATTTCAACATCTGATTGGACAAACTTCACGTGCAATTTTGCTTTGAAGAAGATCCATGCCGGTCTGGCGTGATTACCTCTCATCACAGTGCTCTTGAGCGTCGTAACTCCTGTATTCCGCACCATTGAAGTAACTAGGCAAGATGGCGCATCGACACGCCGCGCCTGTGTGTTAAAATTCATATTTAAAAATGTTTGCATTTAAAAAATTGTTCAAATTTTAAAGCTGTTGGATTTAAGAAAAAAATCACATTTATTAGTTGTGTAGATTTTAAAAAGTTGGTAAATTTTGGAAGTTATTTAATTGTTCAGATTTTAAAACTGTTGGAATTCAAAAAAGTTCACATTTATTAGTTGTTTAGATTTCAAAAAATGGTAAAATTGGGAAAGTATTTATATTTGAATTATTTTCATATTTGCAAAAATGCTTAGATTTGGAAGACATTTGTAAATTTGTAATATGTATCATTTAGCAGTTTTTTTGGAAATTTGTTTAAATATCCTAAAATAATATCTCGACGTACTCTTCGCAAAAATTCATCTGATAAAGATCAATTTTTATGTACGGTTGGAAAATATGGAAAACAAATTACATTTTAAATTTATCTTAGCGGAATAAGTATTGTTGAACAATTGTTATTAGGAAATCATTGTAAAATCATACTTATAAGTTTTAATTTTACATGGATAGGGAGCAATAGTTCTTTAAGTTAAAGTAACAACAAAATTTGAGTGGGATAAAAGAAAGGGAAAAAAAGACAAAAAAAATTGTAATACAATTTAGGGAATATTAAATTGTACATATTAACTTATTCGAGTTGGTATAATATGTTTGAGTTTTGTTTTAAATATTTAATTTAATTCAATAATTAGAGGAAACAAATTATATGATTACCTATTTAATTCAATTAAAATTCAATTCATAATTAGAGGAAACCAATTTATATTTCTTCCAAATATTCGTTCAATCAGTTTTTTTAAAGTAAACTATAAAATCAGATAGTTTCAAATTTTGTTGCCTCTAAATATGTTAGGCTAATTTAAATGATCAAATTTGGTTCCATTTTCCCATAATTTTCTTATTGAGAAACATAATCGAAGGAAATATATTATGGTTATCTCCAAATATTAACCATTTTGAGCATTTATAAGATTTATTTGAATAATTGGAGGGAATTCAGCTAAATTATTTCTAATTGTTAAACAATTTGGGAAGATTTTTTAAGTTTGTGTTTTAGCTTAAAAGTTTAATTTAACTTCATAATCGGATGGAACATTTTATATGAGGATTTATTAAATTCAATTCATAATTTGAGTAAATAAATTTGGATTTTCTCCTAATATTCACCAAATTAAAATCCTCAAATTTGTTTGCATTATGCCATAAGTAGTTAGCATGTTTTTTTTTGTGATCACTTTGATATATTTTCCATATTTTTTTGTGTGGATAGTTTTAAAGATAGTTCATGTTCAAAATGTGTTCAGATTTGAATGTGCCGAAAATACAAAAAAGGTTGTATTTATGGATTGTTTGATTCCCAAAAGTTGGTAAAACTGTTAGATTTGAAAGGCATTTGAAAATTTGAAATATTCAAATTTGGATGCCGCGTTAATCAGATGGAACATATTATATGAGGATTTATTAAATTCAATTCATAATTTGAAGAAAAAAAATTGGATTTTCTCCAAATATTCACCAATTTGAAATCCTCAAATTTGTCTGCATTATGCCATAAGTAGTTAGCTTGTTTTTTTTTTTGTGATCATTTTGATATATTTTCCATATTTTTTTGTGTGGATAGTTTTAAAGATAGTTCATGTTCAAAATGTGTTCAGATTTGAATGTAACGAAAATACAAAAAAGGTTTGTATTTATGGATTGTTTGATTCCCAAAAGTTGTAAAACTGTTAGATTTGAAAGGCATTTGAAATTTTGAAATATTCAAATTTGGATGCCGCGTTTTTTTGATAAAATTCAAATTCGATAATGGCTACATTTTTGAAATTGTGCAGATTTAGAAATTATTGAAGTTGTATTTGAAAAGTTGTTAATGTTTTTTTTAAGAAAGGAAAATAGAACAAAAAGAAGAGGGAAAAAAAGGGCCAAGGCAGCCGCACAGCAGCCAGCCCGGCCCACGTAGCAGCCCAGCTGCCAGCCCAGGCCCGCTGGGACGTCGTGCTGACATCACCGGCGGCTGGAGTCGCCGCGGCGGCGTGGGCGACGCCGGCGTCGCGCCCGTGCGAGGTAGGGCGCGCGCGTGGCCGCTTCCGACGCGGCTGGACGCGGGGTGCCCGCAGGTGGCTCCGCCGCCTCGTTTTGGTCGCCGGAGCATCGCCGGCGACGCCCGGACGCGGCGGAGGGCAGCGGGCGCGGCGGCGTTGATTCCCGCGCGATGACGGCGTTCCGTCAAGCGAAGCTCGGCGAGGAGGGAGAGGCGGCGGCGGCGGAGCCCGTGGTGTGCTTCGATTTGAGCGGGGGGGCGTAGAGGTGGCAGAGCGCGTCGGCAGCGCCGCCGAGCTCGGGCTCGCACGGGAGAGAGGAAGAGGGAGAGTGAGGTTTGTGGTCGATTTTACACAGAGATCCCTGATGTTTCCAGAATTTACGAATTAGTCCTTTCCAGGGGGTTTTGTGTAAATTTGTGCGCCAATAATCGTGCGAGAGGGGCGACCGGTTTGTCACCGGTTCCACCGGCGGTGACCGGGTGACGTGGCGGCCGCTGATTGGCGCGGGTGCGCGCGTACTGTTCCCAGAACAGTACCGCGCGCGGTGGTCGACGTGGCTCGATCAGAGCCGTCCGTTTCGCCGATCGGACGGCCAGAAGAAAAGGGGCGACGTGGCCTGCTGGAGAGGGTTGGCCATGTCGCCCCTTTATATATAAGGTTATATATTCAGGTTATATATTCAGGTTTGTATTTATGGATTGTTTGATTCCCAAAAGTTGGTAAAACAGTTAGATTTGAAAGGCATTTGAAAATTTGAAATATTCAAATTGGATGCCGCGTTAATCAGATGGACCATATTATATGAGGATTTATTAAATTCAATTCATAATTTGAAGAAAAAAATTTGGATTTTCTCCAAATATTCACCAATTTGAAATCCTCAAATTTGTCTGCATTATGCCATAAGTAGTTAGCTTGTTTTTTTTTTGTGATCATTTTGATATATTTTCCATATTTTTTTGTGTGGATAGTTTTAAAGATAGTTCATGTTCAAAATGTGTTCAGATTTGAATGTAACGAAAATACAAAAAAGGTTTGTATTTATGGATTGTTTGATTCCCAAAAGTTGGTAAAACTGTTAGATTTGAAAGGCATTTGAAATTTTGAAATATTCAAATTTGGATGCCGCGTTTTTTTGATAAAATTCAAATTCGAAAATGGCTACATTTTTGAAATTGTGCAGATTTAGAAATTATTGAAGTTGTATTTGAAAAGTTGTTAATGTTTTTTTTAAAGAAAGGAAAATAGAACAAAAAAAGAGGAAAAAAAAGGGCCACGGCAGCCGCACAGCAGCCAGCCCGGCCCACGTAGCAGCCCAGCTGCCAGCCCAGGCCCGCTGGGACGTCGTGTTGACGTCACCGGCGGCTGGAGTCGCCGCGGCGGCGTGGGCGACGCCGGCGTCGCGCCCCGTGCGAGGTAGGGCGCGCGCGTGGCCGCTTCCGACGCGGCTGGACGCGGGGTGCCCGCAGGTGGCTCCGCCGCCTCGTTTTGGTCGCCGGAGCATCGCCGGCGACGCCCGGACGCGGCGGAGGGCAGCGGGCGCGGCGGCGTTGATTCCCGCGCGATGACGGCGTTCCGTCAAGCGAAGCTCGGCGATGAGGGAGAGGCGGCGGCGGCGGAGCCCGTGGTGTGCTTCGATTTGAGCGGGGAGGGGCGTAGAGGTGGCAGAGCGCGTCGGCAGCGCCGCCGAGCTCGGGCTCGCACGGGGAGAGAGGAAGAGGGAGAGTGAGGTTTGTGGTCGATTTTACACAGAGATCCCTGATGTTTCCAGAATTTACGAATTAGTCCTTTTCAGGGGGTTTTGTGTAAATTTGTGCGCCAATAATCGTGCGAGAGGGGCGACCGGTTTGTCACCGTTCCACCGGCGGTGACCGGTGACGTGGCGGCCGCTGATTGGCGCGGGTGCGCGCGTACTGTTCCCAGGAACAGTACCGCGCGCGTGGTCGACGTGGCTCGATCAGAGCCGTCCGTTTCGCCGATCGGACGGCAGAAGAAAAGGGGCGACGTGGCCTGCTGGAGAGGGTTGGCCATGTCGCCCCTTTATATAAGGTTATATATTCAGGTTATATATTCAGGTTTGTATTTATGGATTGTTTGATTCCCAAAAGTTGGTAAACAGTTAGATTTGAATGGCATTTGAAAATTTGAAATATTCAAATTTGGATGCCGCGTTAATCAGATGGAACATATTATATGAGGATTTATTAAATTCAATTCATAATTTGAAGAAAAAAAATGGATTTTCTCCAAATTCACCAATTTGAAATCCTCAAATTGTGCATTATGCCATAAGTAGTTAGCTTTTTTTTTTTTGTGATCATTTTGATATATTTTCCATATTTTTTGTGTGGATTTTAAAGATAGTTCATGTTCAAAATGTGTTCAGATTTGAATGTAACGAAAATACAAAAAGGTTTGTATTTATGGATTGTTTGATTCCCAAAGTTGGTAAACTGTTAGATTTGAAAGGCATTTGAAATTTTGAAATATTCAAATTTGGATGCCGCATTTTTTTTGATAAAATTCAAATTCGAAATGGCTACATTTTTGAAATTGTGCAGATTTAGAAATTATTGAAGTTGTATTTGAAAAGTTGTTAATGTTTTTTTTAAAGAAAGGAAAATAGAACAAAAGAAGAGGGGAAAAAAAGGGCAAGGCAGCCGCACAGCAGCCAGCCCGGCCCACGTAGCAGCCCAGCTGCCAGTCCAGGCCCGCTGGGACGTCGTGCTGACGTCACCGGCGGCTGGAGTCGCCCGCGGCGGCGTGGGCGACGCCGGCGTCGCGCCCGTGCGAGGTAGGGCGCGCGCGTGGCCGCTTCCGACGCGGCTGGACGGGGTGCCCGCAGGTGGCTCCGCCGCCTCGTTTGGTCGCCGGAGCATCGCCGGCGACGCCCGGACGCGGCGGAGGGCAGCGGGCGCGACGGCGTTGATTCCCGCGCGATGACGGCGTTCCGTCAAGCGAAGCTCGGCGAGGAGAGGGGGGGCGGCGGCGGAGCCCGTGGTGTGCTTCGATTTGAGCGGGGAGGGGCGTAGAGGTGGCAGAGCGCGTCGGCAGCGCCGCCGAGCTCGGGCTCGCACGGGGAGAGAGGAAGAGGGAGAGTGAGGTTTTGGTCGATTTTACACAGAGATCCCTGATGTTTCCAGAATTTACGAATTAGTCATTTTCAGGGGGTTTTGTGTAAATTTGTGCGCCAATAATCGTGCGAGAGGGGCGACCGGTTTGTCACCGGTTCCACCGGCGGTGACCGGGGTGACATGGCGGTCGCTGATTGGCGCGGGTGCGCGCGTACTGTTCCCAGGAACAGTACCGCGCGCGGTGGTCGACGTGGCTCGATCAGAGCCGTCTGTTTCGCCGATCGGACGGCCAGAAGAAAAGGGGCGACGTGGCCTGCTGGAGAGGGGTTGGCCATGTCGCCCCTTTATATATAAGGTTATATATTCAGGTTATATATTCAGGTTTGTATTTATGGATTGTTTGATTCCCAAAAGTTGGTAAAACAGTTAGATTTGAAAGGCATTTGAAAATTTGAAATATTCAAATTTGGATGCCGCGTTAATCAGATGGAACATATTATATGAGGATTTATTAAATTCAATTCATAATTGAAGAAAAAAAATTGGATTTTCTCCAAATATTCACCAATTTGAAATCCTCAATTTGTCTGCATTATGCCATAAGTAGTTAGCTTTTTTTTGTGATCATTTTGATATATTTTCCATATTTTTTTGTGTGGATAGTTTTAAAGATAGTTCATGTTCAAAATGTGTTCAGATTTGAATGTAACGAAAATACAAAAAAGGTTTGTATTTATGGATTGTTTGATTCCCAAAAGTTGGTAAAACTGTTAGATTTGAAAGGCATTTGAAATTTTGAAATATTCAAATTTGGATGCCGCGTTTTTTTTGATAAATTCAAATTCGAAAATGGCTACATTTTTGAAATTGTGCAGATTTAGAAATTATTGAAGTTGTATTTTGAAAAGTTGTTAATGTTTTTTTAAAGAAAGGAAAATAGAACAAAAAGAAGAGGGAAAAAAAGGGCCAAGGCAGCCGCACAGCAGCCAGCCCGGCCCACGTAGCAGCCAGCTGCCAGCCCAGGCCCGCTGGGACGTCGTGCTGACGTCACCGGCGGCTGGAGTCGCCGCGGCGGCGTGGGCGACGCCGGCGTCGCGCCCGTGCGAGGTAGGGCGGCGCGTGGCCGCTTCCGACGCGGCTGGACGCGGGTGCCCGCAGGTGGCTCCGCCGCCTCGTTTTGGTCGCCGGAGCATCGCCGGCGACGCCCGGACGCGGCGGAGGGCAGCGGGCGCGACGGCGTTGATTCCCGCGCGATGACGGCGTTCCGTCAAGCGAAGCTCGGCGAGGAGGGAGAGGCGGCGGCGGCGGAGCCCGTGGTGTGCTTCGATTTGAGCGGGGAGGGGCGTAGAGGTGGCAGAGCGGTCGGCAGCGCCGCCGAGCTCGGGCTCGCACGGGGAGAGAGGAAGAGGGAGAGTGAGGTTTGTGGTCGATTTTACACAGAGATCCCTGATGTTTCCAGAATTTACGAATTAGTCATTTTCAGGGGTTTTGTGTAAATTTGTGCGCCAATAATCGTGCGAGAGGGGCAACCGGTTTGTCTCCGGTTCCACCGGCGGTGACCGGGGTGACGTGGCGGTCGCTGATTGGCGCGGGTGCGCGCGTACTGTTCCCAGGAACAGTACCGCGCGCGGTGGTCGACGTGGCTCGATCAGAGCCGTCCGTTTCGCCGATCGGACGGCCAGAAGAAAAGGGGCGACGTGGCCTGCTGGAGAGGGGTTGGCCATGTCGCCCCTTTATATATAAGGTTATATATTCAGGTTATATATCAGGTTTGTATTTATGGATTGTTTGATTCCCAAAAGTTGGTAAAACAGTTAGATTTGAAAGGCATTTGAAAATTGAAATATTCAAATTTGGATGCCGCGTTAATAAGATGGAACATATTATATGAGGATTATTAAATTCAATTCATAATTTGAAAAAAAAAATTGGATTTTCTCCAAATATTCACCAATTTGAAATCCTCAAATTTGTCGGCATTATGCCATAAGTAGTTAGCTTTTTTTTTTTTGTGATCATTTTGATATATTTTCCATTTTTTTTGTGTGGATAGTTTTAAAGATAGTTCATGTTCAAAATGTGTTCAGATTTGAATGTAACGAAAATACAAAAAAGGTTTGTATTTATGGATTGTTTGATTCCCAAAAGTTGGTAAAACTGTTAGATTTGAAAGGCATTTGAAATTTTGAAATATTCAAATTTGGATGCCGCGTTTTTTTGATAAAATTCAAATTCGAAAATGGCTACATTTTTGAAATTGTGCAGATTTAGAAATTATTGAAGTTGTATTTGAAAAGTTGTTAATGTTTTTTTTTAAGAAAGAAATAGAACAAAAAGAAGAGGGAAAAAAAGGGCCAAGGCAGCCGCACAGCAGCCAGCCCGGCCCACGTAGCAGCCCAGCTGCCAGCCCAGGCCCGCTGGGACGTCGTGCTGACGTCACCGGCGGCTGGAGTCGCCGCGGCGGCGTGGGCGACGCCGGCGTCGCGCCCGTGCGAGGTAGGGCGCGCGCGTGGCCGCTTCCGACGCGGCTGGACGCGGGGTGCCCGCAGGTGGCTCCGCCGCCTCGTTTTGGTCGCCGGAGCATCGCCGGCGACGCCCGGACGCGGCGGAGGGCAGCGGGCGCGACGGCGTTGATTCCCGCGCGATGACGGCGTTCCGTCAAGCGAAGCTCGGCGAGGAGGGAGAGGCGGCGGCGGCGGAGCCCGTGGTGTGCTTCGATTTGAGCGGGGAGGGGCGTAGAGGTGGCAGAGCGCGTCGGCAGCGCCGCCGAGCTCGGGCTCGCACGGGGAGAGAGGAAGAGGGAGAGTGAGGTTTGTGGTCGATTTTACACAGAGATCCCTGATGTTTCCAGAATTTACGAATTAGTCCTTTTCAGGGGGTTTTGTGTAAATTTGTGCGCCAATAATCGTGCGAGAGGGGCGACCGGTTTGTCACCGGTTCCACCGGCGGTGACCGGGGTGACGTGGCGGTCGCTGATTGGCGCGGGTGCGCGCGTACTGTCCCAGGAACGTACCGCGCGCGGTGGTCGACATGGCTCGATCAGAGCCGTCCGTTTCGCCGATCGGACGGCCAGAAGAAAAGGGGCGACGTGGCCTGCTGGAGAGGGGTTGGCCATGTCGCCCCTTTATATATAAGGTTATATATTCAGGTGGGACCCCCCATTGAATGCAAGCTTTCATAACTTCGTTGATGCGTAAACCCAAATTTAATACTCTCTCTCTCTTCACTATCATAAGACCTTTCACATATTTCAGTGAGGACTACATACAGATCAAAAAGAGTGATTGTACACACTAAATGTGTCTAGATACATGCATTTTCAGAAGAAAAAAAATTAAAAGCTCTTATAATAGTGAACAGAGGGAGTACAAAAGATAGAGGAGAGGAGACAATGGGAAGATTTCATCAATTTCTTGATGATATCATCCCATGGAGTTAACCCCTCTCACATCATAATCCATTATACTCCATAGTCTACTAACAGGGATGAAGAAACTGAAGAATGAACCAGAATACATTAATCGTACTATGAAAACACCCAAACCGGACATATTTCACAAATGACACACTTGAAAAATACATTGTCGCAGCAGTGGAACACGGGGTTCCCTAGTGCTGCCAAAGTGGGTCCACCCCATGTGGGTCCAAGATGAAGATGGACAAGACCAAGACTCAAGTCAAGCTGGCGGGTTCACCGTCAGGACAAGCAAGGCCTACGTCGACAAAGGGCTCCGGTCCTGGCGGTCTGCGGGTCCCCGAACCAAGCAAGAAGGCAAGGAAGGACCCGAGAGCCCGAGTTCCCGGCAGGAGGCCGGGCTCCCTCTCGGGTACTTCCCCACATCGCTGTGGATAAGTCTCCACCTCACGCTAGATGACCTCAGAAGACTTGGGAAGCAAGGCGAAGGTAGCGCGGGCAGGAAGCACAGTCCGTGGTGGTGTCAGCCCCTGTCCACCCCAAGGCGGACGCTCCCACCTAACCCAAAGGAGACGCTAGGCTGAGAGAGGCCACGTCTCCCCCTAAACTAGATAAGGAGGGTCTTTCACGCCGAAGGTCCCTCGTGCCCCTCACGTGACCCTGTGGCAACCCCTTAGCCTATAAAAGGAGGACCAAGGCATGGAGGGGGGGGAAGGTTGAACGGGGGAACAAGTCCAACCAGAGCAAGGCTAGACTAGGGCTGCTAAGGTAGAGGGGAAGGTGATCTACTCCGGGTCAGGATCTGTCCTTCTTCTACCTCTAGCCAAAACCCTTCCGGGTACCCCATCCGGGAGGCTCCATTGTAAGCCACACTATGAAGAACCCATCAATCCAGACATGCAGGAGTAGGGCTTTTAGCCTCCGGGCGGCCTGAACCTGGGTAGCTCCTTGTGTCCCTTTGGTTGCATGCTTTGATCGTGGAGAGGAGAGCTTGATCTAGACTCCGCCGAGAAGACGATTCTCAGCCTCCTTCGCGCCCGTGCCGAACCTAAAAGGGGGTATCCTCTACTCCCGGTGTCCGTGCATCGAGACACGACATCTGGCGCGCCAGGTAGGGGCGCAAGCGCTGGTTTCATCTTCATCAAGTTCATCGGCAAGTTCATCGTCAAGCATGCCGCCGAAGAAGAAGGGAGACCTGCGGCGTCCAAGCCGGTTTCTCCCTCACACACTCAAGCTTCAGCTGATCGCCGTGCTGCTGGCGCGCGGCGGAGCGTCTCTCCGTCCCCGCCTCCCACGGAGAGGGTGGCACCGGACGAAGTGGGCGGTCACGACAAGGACAACGGCCCTGGCGGGGCGGTGGCTCCAAAAGGCGCCACCACGCCTCCTCCTCGCTCGGGGGAGAAGAGCGTCTGCAATGGCGCTAGCAAGGAGCCCACGCTGGAGGAGGGAACCACGGCGTTCGCCCCAGCGGGGATCCACGAGCATCCAAGAGCAAGACCTCCACGCACTCGCCTTCGGACGCGCAAGCCCGCCATGATGCTCTAGTCGCTGCCAAGGCCCTGATGCAGTTTCCTCCAAGCAGCGGCGATCCTAAGGTCTACCAAGAATGGAGGACTCGCGTCGAGAGGCTCCTCGACTTCGCCGATGGTGGTCCATGGGTCGAACCCACTCAAGCTCCCACCGTCGACGATCCCGGAGCAGCACAAGACAAGATACGTGATTGCGAGGCCAACCTCGTGGTGAACATCAAGCTAAGACGGCGCCTCCTCGCACCGCACCACCGATGACTGATCGGCTAAACCGCGATCACGGCGAGGCCATCTCCATCGGGTCGTCTACCTCGCGCAACCCAGATCTTCGTGACGAGCTCAACAGCGTCAGAACGAGGATATGCGCACCCGCATCGAGCGTCGCCGAGAACGTCACCGCCGGGAAGATCGGGGCATCGACCTCGCCGAAGGCTGCCTCGCCCTCGCCCCCGAGTTCCGCCACTTCAACTGGCCCAAGAAGTTCAAGATTGACGTTCTCCGCTACGACAGCACCACGAACCCCCGGGACATTCTGCAGATCTACTCTCTTGCTGCAATGGTTGCCGGGGCTGACGAGGTCATGATGGCCAACTGGTTCCCGTTGGCCCTGAAGGAGATGCCCAGACTTGTCTTCTCAACCTTCCCAAGTGCTCCATCCGTTCCTGGCGGGCACTGAAGGAGCAGTTTCTGGGGCTTTCCAAGGCGGGTACGAGCGCCCGGGGGCTCCCAGTGATCTCCACGACTTCAAGCAGCTACCGGGTGAAACTCTCCGCAAGTTCATCCAGGGCTTCACCCAGAAGATGAATACCATACCGTGCATCAAGGAGGAGTTGGTGATCCAGTCCTTCCACGCCAACGTCCGCAACCCCAAGATGCGCGAGAAGCTGAGCATCCATCGCGTCGAGTCTGCATATAAGCTCTGGGAGCTTGCAGATCGGTGCGCTCGAGCTGAAGAAGGAGTCAAGTTCCCCGGGGAGGATGAACCCGAGGACAAGGTCACTCCAGCCAAGAACAAGAAGCGGGACCCTAGACCCGACAAGCGGATCTTCGTCACCGAGCCTCTTCCGAAGAAGGCCAAGCCCGCGCCGACTTCCGAGGAAGAAGGCGAAGGTGATCCCTGGTGCCACATCCATCCAGAAGGCAACCACCTGCTCAAGGACTGCCGCATGCTCAAGAACCTCGCCATCCGGGAGCAACGCCGAGCTAACGGGGTCAGTCAAGACGGTTGCTACAACTGCGGCACTGCCGGGCGCATCGCTCATGACTGTCCCACGGGTCGCCAAGGTGGAGGCGGCCGTGGGTGGAACCGAGGCGGTGGCGCGGGAGCCACGAGGAGGACGCGGCGGTCAAAGTGGTCGCGGGTACAACACTCCAGAGGCTGCCCACGACGGCAACGGGGAAGCTCCGGCTCCCCAAGGAGGCAACGGCGGGAAGTATCAAGAAGTCACTGGAGTTGTCGGGTGCATCCACGGAGGGTCTTCTCAGCCTCCCTCCAACGGCGCCTGCAAGAGACTTGTCCGGGAGCTGAACGCGGTTGCTTCTGCTCCGTCCAAGCCCTGGACTGGTCCAATCAATTCATCACCTTTGACCCAGAAGACCACCCTGCCAACACTGCCGGGGTTGGGACTCTGCCGTTGATCGTGTCGCCCGTCATCCACAACTACAAGGTCACCAAGATGCTGGTCGACGGAGGCTCCAGCCTCTACTTGCTGACGGCGAAGGTCCTGTCTATCCTTCAAATTCCTCTCTCTCACCTGCAAGACACCGGAGTGTTCCAAGGCGTGAACGGAAGTGTTACTCGACCCCTCGGGAAGATCACCCTTCCGGTCACCTTCGGCGACTCCAAGAACTTCTGCACCGAGGAAATCGTCTTCGACATCGCCGACACCCGCTCCCGTACAACGGCATACTTGGCAGACCTGCTCTGGCCAAGTTCATGGCCGTCTCCCACTTCGCCTACAACATGCTGAAGATTCCGGCGCCGTGGGGCATGATCAAAGTCAAGGCCGACATCGACGATGCTATCTACTGCGTTCACCAGCTGAACCAGACGGTGGCAATCATGGCGGATGTCCCTCAAGGTGTACAGGAGGATGATGCTGGGGCTCTCCCCGGGGGCGAATGGCACCCTGGGGGCTCCACATCTACTCCCCCCAAGAAGGCGCCATTCCATGGCGATCCGCAGCTGACCAAGAAGGTGGCGCTAACCAGCGACGGAGTTCGCTCCATCACCATTGGCGCCCGCCTCACCGACAAATAGGAAAGCGCGCTCATCGCCTTCCTTCGGGAAAACTCTGATGTCTTCGCGTGGGAGGCGTCAGGTTTACCCGGTGTTCCAAGGGAGGTGATCGAGCACAAACTGGCGGTCAATCCGGGGGCTCGCCCCGTGAAGCAGGTTCTCCGGAACCAAAGCAAGGAAAAGCTGGAATTCTTCATCGCCGAGGTGGACAAGTTGATAGAAGCTAGTGTCATCCGGTCGGTTCCCCATCCAACCTGGGTGGCCAACCCCGTGGTGGTACCGAAGCCCATGACCTTCAAGTGGAGACTTTGCATCGACTTCACAGACCTGAATAAGGCCTGTCCCAAGGACCCATTCCCCCTGCCGGGATCGACATGATCGTGGACTCCACGGCCGGGTGCGAGCTGCTGTGTTTCTTGGACGCCTTCTCCGGGTACCACCAGATCATGATGGCGCTCGAGGACCAAGAGAAGACGGCCTTCATCACTCCCAAGGGATGCTACTGCTACACCTGGATGCCTTTTGGCCTCCGAAACGCCGGCGCTACCTTCCAGCGCGCAATGCAAGCATGCCTTGGGCCGCAGCTGGGCCGCAATGTTGAAGCGTACATCGACGACATCGTGGTCAAGACCCGATACAAGGACTGCCTCATCCAAGACCTGCACGAGACCTTCGAGAACCTCCGCCGGGTCAACTTCAAGCTCAACCCTGACAAGTGCGTGTTCGGGGTCCCCTCCGACAAGCTGCTGGGTTTCCTGGTCTCTCACCGAGGGATCGAGGCGAATTCGGACAAATCAAGGCAATCGAGCGCATGGAGGCACCCCGGCGGGTCAAGGACGTACAACGCCTCAACGGGTGCATCACTGCACTCGGGCGCTTCTTCTCAAGGCTTGGGGAGCGGGCCTTACCGTTCTTCAGGCTGCTCAACGAAGTCAGGCCCCGCGAAGTGGACCCCCTCAGAAGTATTGGGTTGCTAAGTGGCTGATGCGTGTAAAGTCACACGTCCGTTGGAAACCCCAAGAGGAAGGTATGATGATGCAGCAGCAAGTTTTCCCTCAGTATGAAACCGAGGTTATCAATCCAGTAGGAAGTCAATGTTGCTCCGAAGGTGTTGGTGGAGGAATGTAGTGCGGCGCAACACCAGAGATTCCGGTGCCAACGTGGAACCTGCACAACACAATCAAACTACTTTGCCCCAACGAAACAGTGAGGTTGTCAAGCTCACCGGCTTGCTGAAAACAAAGGATTAAGCGTATAGTGTGGAAAAGGATGTTTGTTTGCAGAGAATGTAAAAGAACAATGATTGCAGCAGGTTGTATTTCAGATGTAAAAGAATGGACCGGGGTCCACAGTTCACTAGTGGTGTCTCTCATAATAAAATACTAAACATGTTGGGTGAACAAATTACAGTTCGGCAATTGACAAATAGAGAGGGCATAACAATTCACATACATATCATGATGACCACTATGAGATTTATTTGGGCATTACGACAAAGTACACAGACCGCCATCCAGCATGCATCTGTGTCTAAATAGTCCACCTTCAGGTTAGCATCCGCACCCCTTCCAGTATTAAGTTGCAAGCAACAGACAATTGCATTAAGTATGGTGCATAATGTAAACAACACTAATATCCTTAGACAAAGCATTGCTGTTTTACCCCTAGTAGCAACAGCACATCCACAACCTTAGAACTTTCTGTCACTGTCCCAGATTAAATGGAGGCATGAACCCACTATCTAGCATAAATACTCCCTCTTGGAGTTACAAGCATAAACTTGGCCAAAGCCTACACTAAAACGGAGAGCATGCAAGATCATAAACAACACATATATGATAGATCAATAATCAACTTGACATAGTATTCAATATCCATCGGATCCCAACAAACACAACATGTAGCATTACAATAAGATGATCTTGATCATGATAGGCAGCTCACAAGATCTAAACATGATGGCACAAAAGGAGAAGACAACCATCTAGCTACTGTATGGACCCGTAGTCCAAGGATGAACTACTCACGCATCACTCCGGAGGCAGGCATGGCGATGTAGAGCCCTCCGGTGATGATTCCCTCTCCGGCAGGGTGCCGAAGGAGAACTTCTGAACCCCCCGAGTTAGGGTTGACGGCGGCGGCGGCAGCGGATGTTTTCTGGAAATATGGCTCGGTATTTTAGGGTTTTCGCGTCTAGAGGAATAAATAGGCGAAGGGGCGACGTCGGTGGAGACCGGGCCCGCTCCCCATAGGGTGGCGCGGCAGGGGTCCACCCGCGCCGCCATGTGGGGATGCCGCCCTGCTGCCCCCTTCGTCTCCTCTTCGGACTTCTGGAACGTGTCGGGAAAAATAGGCATCTGAGATTTTGTTTCGTCAGATTCCGAGAATATTTCCAGAACAGCTTTTCTGAAACCAAAAACAGCAGAAAACAGGAACTGGCACTGTGGCATCTTGTTAATAGGTTAGTCCAGAAAATGCATAAAAATGCTATGAAGTGTGAATAAAACATGTAGCTATTGGTATAAAACTAGCATGGAACATAAGAAATTATAGATACGTTGGAGACGTATCAGTGGCTGGCATCAGGATCCCGCGGTTAAAGCAGCTTCAGGGTCTCCGGACGGGCACGTGCCAGCAAGATTGACGGGTCCAGAAAGCTAAGACAACCGTAGGGTCTCCGGACCGGCGTCTCTGATACGCCAGCAAGTCGCCGGATCACCAGTTGGGTGGTCTCCGGGTAACTTGTCGTGGGTTTGTCACGTCAGGTGCCATAGATGACTTCGTAGGTGTGGGATTACGCGAGTCAAGCATCTCCGAGCTTGGGATCGCAGGAACAAAGATCAACACAGATTTACCCAGGTTCGGCCCCCTCAATGTGAGGTAAAAGACCTACTTCCTGCCTACCCTAGATTGGTATTGATATGATAATCGAGGTGTTACAATGGAGGCGATCCGATCTGGTACTCGCCGTATGAGCTAGGGTTTAGGGCTTGATAGCTTGACCCGCTCTAAGTCCTGCGAGTCCTCTTTATATACACAGAGGCTCGCTAGGTTACAAAAGGAAACTTCCCCCATAAGGAATACGTCCACAGAGGCCTACTCGGAGACTACTTGGTCTTCACGTCCTCCGGGATATGTCTTCTAGATCTTTCCCCTTATGGCGGTTCAATATTGGGCTTGCTCCCAAGTGGGCCTTTGTCCGTGCGAGTAAGTAAGTCGCACTGGGCCGCGGGTTAATCCAGAAAGTATTCCCCCGACATTAGCCCCCAAGTTTAGCTTGGATTTCGAGTGAAGGCTCCTTCGTCTTAACAAACCCCTGAGCCACGCACATGAATTATCCCAGCTGAACTCCAATTTTCTTATTTCCAATCTGCGACTTATAATCTTCTTGGCGGCTCAAGAACGCGACTTAACCTGCCTTGACGGTTGATTTTCAGATCTAAACGTCTTCCGCATCTGGGTATTTATCTTGGCTCATCGTTTTCCCAGCGTTCTGCATCAAGTCCTGCATTACGCATCTACTGCTCCTTTCCGCCGCCTCCAATCTCGCTTCTCGTACTCACAATCCTTCGGTGGAGATCTCCATAATCTGAGAAAAATGTCTCGCCGCAAGTGCAACTGGGAAGGCTCGTGGGTCGACGAAGATTTCCTGGAATCCCTATCTGCACGGGGCCTTCTTCCGCCAAAAGATCAATGCGAATGGCGGGCGGCTGGTGAGGAGGTAATCCCAACCTCAACCAGGAGAAGTAGTGATATTGCGGAGCATGTTGAGCGCGGGTTCAAGCCCCCGGGCTCTCTCTTCTTCGCTCCTTGATGCAGCGGTTAGGTCTCCGCTTCCATGATATTGGCCCTAATTCGATGTTGCAAGTGAGCAACTTCCACGTCCTCTGCGAAGATTATCTGGGTATCCCGCCTTCAATAGATTTCTGGCTTGCTCTTTTCAATTGCAATAGTCAAAGGGAAACCACAGATGGTCCTTTTCTCCAATGCGGCGCCATTTCCTTCCAACGCCGTAGGGGTAGTATTTCCCAAAACTAACTCTTGCCAAGAAAATCAAGGAGTGGCAAAGGACATTCTTCTATTGTAAAAACACTTCTCCTGAGGGTGAAATTCCTCTTCCTCTTTGGTCTCCTCTTCCCTTCGAGGCTACCGATGCTCTGTCTTCTAAACCTGATCCTTCTTCGTTGCCCTTTATCGAATCCCTTCTAGACAAGGTGAGAGCGCTGACACTCCATGGTCTCACTGGATTAGATCTCATATCTTGCTGGACTAAGTGGCGAGTTCAGCCTGTGAGTCGCCGCTCGCGGCTTATGGTGGATTTCACTTGTCATGCAAACGACGTCGATCGTACTTGCCCTGAAGATTGGGACAAAGGGGAGTGGATAAATTTCATTCGCCGAGTGACGGACGAGGATATTGACTCGTATGACAACGTCGGACTTGCTCCCTTCTGGGCTGAGCACAAGCCTTTTGTGGTAATGTTTACTTGTCACCTGTTTCCTCGAAAATTCCTTCTCCAAAATTAATTATTTCTGACCTGAGCTCCTTTTCAGATCGATCCCTATTTCTGGGTTCTTCCTCAGAGGACGTCGACTTGAACCAAGGAACCGGCTGAGTCGTCAAACAAGCCGCAGCCTTTGGCGAAGATACAGTTATGCACGAGGGTAGCGCTTCTGAAGAGGAACAACAAATGGCCGACGCTCTTCTGTCCTCGACTCCAAATACACCTTTCCTGGAACTTCCTGAGGTGCCTCGCAGGTCCTCGAAGCGTATTTTATGCCAGAGCTCAGAAGACCCCGCGCAGCCTGAGAAACGTCGCAAAGCCTTGGCGTTACTAGCAGAAACAAGAACTGCCAAATCTTTAAAACTCGCTGATCCCAACAAGGCTACTTTTTCTTCCGAGGCTGTTGCAAAGGATTGCTTCTCAATAAGCTCGGGTAATTGTTTGCGACTCTCTCCTTTTCTTTTTGTGTTTACGTATTTGGCAAGGAATTGCTGATCACCACTTCTTTTCATACTCTGTAGGTTCAGATTTGCAAGGTTTATCTTCTCCTTCCTCTGGTTGCCTGATGAAGAGTATCCGTGTCGCCTCTGGGTATGGTTCGCCTTCTTTTCAATGTTGCGGCTCTGCTAGGTCAGCTTATTAACCCATCAATGTTTTGCAGGGCCATGTCTGAAGAGGATACCAAGTCTAATTCCCATCCCACTTCTTCTCAGCAGCTATGAGCGAGGATGATGCTGCTGATGAAAACGTGGGAAACAGTAATGGTGCGACTCATCCAAGGCCCTCCCTGGAGGAAGGTATTGCAGATGCGGCTCCTGCCGCGACTCCAGTCGCAGCTCCATCCACAACTCCTGCTGCTGGTAGGGTATCTACTGAAAATAGAATTCCAGCTCCAGGAAATAGTTCCAAGTCAATTGCAGATGCCATAATTGCTGCTGGAGACAAGCATGCTGCTCTGCTGCGCGGCTTAGTTGAGCAATTTTCTTCAAGTCGCCAGGTACATATACCGTAGCCCCCAAGGATCAAAACCTTGTGTCATCGCACGGGGTGTTGATTCTTTTCCTGGCTTCAAATCTCGAGCCCCCAAATTCCTGGATAATTTACCATGCGTTTTGCTCTGTTTTTTTCAGCGTGAACTGTCCTTGCTTGATGCTTCTGGCTCAATAAAGGGTAAAGGCATTTCCATAGACCATCCTGAAATGATGCAGTCTCGCCTGGAGCAGCATAATGAGGTCATTAGGGACCAAGATCAGGAAATAAAATCTCTCAAAGGTCAACTCGACTCCTGCGAAGAGCAATTTAAAGAACTTGAAGCCGATATGCAGCAGCGACTCATGGAGAAAGACGAGTCATTAGATCTTTGCGAGAAGGGCTGACTCTTAAATCTGAATTGATTGATCGCCTGAAGGGAGACCACGCAAAGGAACTCGCCGCGCGAGATGAAAAATATAACTCGCTGCTCAAAGCCTTTGAGGGTTTTGGCTCCATGGTCAAATCAGCCGTCCTGCAGCTTGCTGGTTGTCTTTTATTCCTTTAATCATATATTTTGGGTAACCAACGTTAGTCTCTGACTTGTTTCTTGCCTTTTCTTTCTTGACATAGGCCTGAGGCCCCAGTGTCCCGCTCCAATTGAAGGATCAACTGGTATATCTGTCTGACTCAGCCAGCGCTTCTTAAAGGTTACCAAGGAAGTTATGACGGTAATCTCTCCTGCGACTGATGGCCCAACATCTTGCGAGTATTGGATAAATAAACTGCTCAAGGCTCCGCATTATCTCTGATTGGAAACGATCCTCTGCTCGCGCCGGAGCCGCGCATGTCTTGACATTGCTTCGAGCATATTATCCAGAGATAGATGTTGGCAAGGTTGCTCGCCACGGCCTGGCGATGAGCGCGGATGATACTGAACTGCCAATAAGCGAGTACTTCGATATCTGGAAAGGGATGCGCGGATATGCCACAAAATTTGTTGATAACTTAGACTTGGGCACTTATCTCGATAAATTCAATCTTGATGGGAGCAAGGTGTCAAAGGAAAAGTCCTCAGGAGCTGAGTCATCTCGGGCTGCCACTCCAGCAACAGTATCTGGTGGCCCTTCTGCCTCGTCTGGCGGCGCCCTGATTATTAGGACACCTGCGACTGCAACTGCGAGACAAGCCGCGCCAATTCCCACTCCTGTAGCTCGGAAGAGGAAAAATAAATAATGTGGGACATGCCCGTTAGTCTGTAAGACATTCATGTATTATAAACAGTATTTTGGACCTATAAGCAGGTTCTTTTCTTGATAATTCCATTAAGTAGACGCTCGCGCGGCTCAGTATTTCCTAGGAACATGTGTGTTCAGGGTCGAGAGCGGCCATGATAGGCAATCAAGCTCGATTGACGCCACACCCCAGTACTTTGGCCGCATAATGCAAGACGCTTCTAGCTTAAGGATTGCCACTAGTTTGGCAAAATTTGAGGTGCGATTGGTACTCGCGATGCTCGTAAGGAGCCCTCAAGGGTCAGTGATATATGAAATTCAAAAGACTCAGCGACTCAATGATAGTTGAGGCGAAACGACAAACCCTTGAATGTCAAGGGTGCCGGCTTTATTTCATAATCACTCGATGTTTTACAGGGTGTTACAGGATGATGCAGGCCCTTTAATGCGGGTTTTCTATTCCCCGCAGGCCATGCATACTTGATACTCATCGCACTTAGTTGCGAATTAATACTCCTAACGGAGTGGGTTGAACACCTGATTGGTTCAATTTTGAGTCGCTAAAAGCGACTCGGGTCGAGCATGATAGCTCCGATGTATGTCTCATGTTGAAGCAGAGAGCAATGTGTTGGGATAGCCGCACTGAGCTGCGACTTATGTTGAGTTGAGTTTGCTTTGTAAGGACTCACGATAACTGACCCCTTTGGCTGGGGTTGTTGATCGAGGCTGGATCTATGCACATGCGCCATTTCTTGTCTTCTTTTTGTATCAAGGCGACCTCTGGGGCATTATCTTGCTGATGCGCGACTTCTCGGTGGGTATTTACCATCCGGTGGCTGCATCCTGTTGGCCGCTTCCGCGGTACCTCCAACGCGACTCGTTTTGAGCTGCGATTACCGATCTGCGACTGATATCCATGTGAGGAGTTGGCGATGCAGCTTCTTCTGCGAGTACTGAGCCTGCGTTCTCGCATTCTAACGCTCTCTGCCTGTCTCCATATATTGTAATAACACCGTTTGGTCCTGGTATCTTTAACTGTAGGTAGACGTAGCAGGGGCGAGCGGTAAATTTGACATAGGCTTCTCTTCCAAAGATCGCATGATATGAGCTTTTGACTGCTACAACCTCAAAGTCTAGGAGCTCTGTGCGGAAGTTCCGCTCTGTTCCAAAGCTAACTTCAAGTGTTATCTTTCCGATTGGTCGCGTAACAGCTCCTGGGATTATGCCTTGAATTTCTTTCCTGGATGGTCGCAGCCTCTCGGGTATATTCATTCTTCGGAGCGTGTCTTGATATAGGATGTTTACTCTTCCTCCTCCGTCCATTAGGACCTTACTTAACTTGTATCCCGCGACTTCAGGCGTGACCACCAGAGCTGGCTGTCCTGGATCTCTTACTTCTGGGGGGTGATCGCCGCGACTCCAAATAACCGATTGCTCTGTCCAGCGACGATACCTTTCTGGCGTTGAAATCTGACCGCTCTTCCGGCTTCCGTCCGTTGTTTGTACTTCCACTGTATGAAACTGTCCTATGTTTCTTCTAGGTAAAACGTCAGGCTCTTGACGAGAGCTAGATTTATTCTTGTGCTGCATCGATTTGCTGCGAGCCGTATCTGGCGTGTCGCCTTCTTTCCACCTCCGGTAATAATGACATTGCGCCTTTGTGTGACCCGCTGGCCTGCCATCTCTCCTGCGATGTAAGTCGCAAGGCACGTCGAAGATCCCCTTGCAGTTATTAGGGAGTAAGGCCTTATCACTCCCTTGCTCCTGCATCTGGTGTGCGCGATTTCAGTTTTCGCGACTTGCAATTTCCCTGTTGGGTTCTGTGATAAGCCGCCTGTCCCTTTATCTGTCTTTGCGTACTTGTCAGCTGTTGCCAAAAGCTGGTCGAAACTATCAATCTTGTGCTCAGCGCGACTTAATTTGTGCACCAACGGCTCAAATCTACAGTTCTTTCTCATAGCTTGTATTGCAGCTTGTACTGTTAAGTTTTTGGCGGAGCCAAGGATCTCCGCGATTCTCTTGATCCAGTCGACGCTTGATTCGTCCACTTTTTGAATGCATTGTCTAAGGTTTTTCATGTCTTCTGTTTGGAATCTGCTGATGAACTTGTCCTTCAAGTCTTCCCATGTTGTGTGGACCCCAGATTAAGTATCCGAGATACTCGTTATGTTTCCTGCAACAATCCCGTGATCAGTCTGTTGCTGCACATAACTCGAATTGGTATCACAGAACACCCCAAAAGCACCGAATAATTATACTTACGTGATTGAAGTTATAAGCTTCAACAGGTACTTGCAGCGGAACCACCGAACAACGTGGAGCCCAAGTCATTCGCCTTAACCCTACAGGCAGCTGACTGGGAAGCGCCCTAGTTCGCAAAGACGCCAGTGAACTCCTCTTCTTCGAACTGCTCCTTCTTTAAAATCTGGCTATGACAAAAGCCAGGGACGAAACCAATATGAGTACATTTGATTGTACTCGCAAACTACCCCAACTTGAGCATGCACTAGTTTTGATAATCTTTAAAAATCCTTAGAAAAGAAAACATCTCTATATCTTTCTTGAAAAAGAGAAGAGTAGACCTTTAATCTTGTTGAAGGCAAAAATATTTTGAAAAGTAGTTTTTCAGTATCCTGGTTGGAAACAAACCCTTTGGAAGAAAAAATAGTTTTCACACCATGTTTGTTGATAAGGGTAAGAAGTTCTTTTAAACCTTTTTCTCGAGAATAAACCTTTGGTGAAAAGATAGGAAATTCCTTTAAAACCTTTTTCCTCGAAAACCCCCGTCTTGTCCATTTTTCCAAAACTTCTTTTTTTGATCATAGCCCCTTCATGGTTACTTATTTTTCCAGCAACCTCATACCACCCTCTCGGTATGGTTGCATAAAACATTCTCCGCTTCATTTCCTTTCCCAAAACTCAGAGCTTTTTAAAACTTGCACATGAGACCCAGCAGTTCGTTCCAACTGTCCATATCCGAGGACTCGGCTATTCGAATAGTTTTACACTCTGCAGAGGTAGCACGCTTTTCCCACATCCATCCGGTTTCCCGGCCATAGCCTCTCCTTTGCTCATGCTAGTATAGGACCCTACCGCTACGAAACTGGTTCCATCGACACTTAAATCCTCAGAAACTAAGTGTGAGGACTTCGTAGTTCTGCCCGGCGAATTTTAATGGCCCTACAAATCCTCTTCTCCTTAGAGGACCCGGGTCAGGGGCAGGTCCTCAGACCATCCCCTCATGGAACGAGGCCATCCTCGTTGTTGAGGCATCCAGTACTAACATGAGCAAATTATATGACCACGCCCCGCCCCATATGGGGGTAAATGTGGTCGCACAGGTTATTGGTTGTTCGGTAAGTACCAGGACACAATGTGCATTTTTCAGAAACATCACCATTCACCACCTCTCAATTTCATTACCGACATCTCGGCGTACCAAAACTCATCCAAGGATTTTCAAAGGAGTTTTGAACAAACAAAGTTTTTTTCCCATCCTATAGTTTGATTTAAACAAATGATATTTCTACATAGAGTGGCAAAATAGTTTTTCGTAAACTTTTTGAAAAGGTTTTCACAATCATTTCCAATTCTCATAGCACAATTCTTTTAACCAAAACTTGGGTGGTTCGTCACCCCACCAAAAGATTTTCAGAGAAGGCTTTTGAGTAAAATAAATTCACTTAGAAATCATTGTATACCACTAACACCTCTATATCGGGTGTCTCAACAATGTACTTGTATTTTGGAAAGGGATTTTCAAAATCATGGCTTTTGTGGCAAACACCACATAAATCGTTTATGCTACTTATAAGTAACACAGGTAAATCAAAATAGATGTATATAGATGCAAGCTTAGTGAAGTAGCTTGCCTGGTTTCAGCATAACGCCCCTGGATTTCTCCTTGTTGATCAATAAAGTAAATATCCCATCCTTCCTTGATGGATTCTCTCCAAAGACCACTCCGGTACCGGTATTATCTAGCGTCGCAAATAGGGAACAACAACAATCAATTACACCAAACAAAACCACAAGTGGTGCACGGACAGATAACATCCACAAGCACCAAAATAATTGTTTAAGCAACAACTAGGACCTACACTTACAAGGGCCTTGTACAACGCAGGGGTCTAACTCTCATACACAAGTTAGGGCCAAATAACATGCAGCAAGGGATGACCTGCTACAATGTCAGTGGCTAAGAAAGGCTACTGATGTTCAACATCATTCCTAAAATCTCGTACACCCATGATTTTATCCGCAAACAATTCTTAAAAGTTCGGAGTTCCTAGGAAATAACTACCCTAATGATATTACCCCTAGATAAACACATGCAACACTAAACTTTTTCCACCATGCTATATAAATGTGACAACACCCTCGTATAAGTGTGTATCATACTTATATAGGCTAGGAAATACAAATCCAACACTAACACACTTTTCTAGCTAAGGATAAAACTAATACAATAATTAGCAGAAAAGTCCTAAAAGTTGTTAAATGCACCTCAAATAATATATAGCTCTAACAGTCACACCAATCTAGGATTAGGTACTCCTAAGAATACAGAAGGTCACATAATTGGATTCATATCAAAAATCATCACCAAACAATTTACAAAAAACCTAAAAGAGCTCTCTGGTCACATACCAACCTGCAAGCCATCTTATTTAGGAAGATCATTTGCATAAGAGGTCAAGTGCTACGGCTAGGTAACACTTAGGTCTTTCCAAAACAGTTGAGTTTGCAAAATTAGCTATCCTAGAAAAATAGTTATTGAGTTTTTGGTAAAAACCAGTGTTTCTGCTTCTCTTTTTATTTCTCTAAAATTATTTGCCCAAAAGTGGATCTACCACTTGGACCTGGTTAAGAACTTGTTAGGCTACAACCCTGGATTTTGGTTTGGTTAGATCTGGTGCTTTCATAATTTACTTTGAAATAAACGGATGGATCTAGTCTCTGTCAAAACAGAAAAGGAAAATAGCTAGGGAAAAAAAATAACAGAGAGGGGCCGGATCTGCACAGCGCGCAGGCCAACGAGCTGGGCCGGCCCACGGCGGGTGCGCGCGCTGCGGAGGGGTAAGTCACCGTCAGATCCAGATCCGACGGCGCGGACTGAACGCGACAAGGTTTCAAACACACACGTCGATCCGAAGATCAACGGCTCTCGTGCTTCCTCATCCTCGCGAGCTCGAGCGAGCACAGAGCTATGGCGGCCGAAGCTAGGGCTCAAGGTTAGCTCACCTAGGGTCGACGAACGGCGATGGCGAGGGGCCGTGGTGGATGCGGGCGGTTGAGGCAGTGCAGGCGAGCAAACGACAGCAGCTACGATGACCTCCATCGACGACGGCGACGAGCTCGGCTAGTACGGCGTCGTGGATGACGGCGACGATGCTGCAAGCAACCAGCCGCGAAAACATGTCAGAGAGGTTCGTGTGGTTCGAGGGAGTTATGCTGAACAACAATGGCGGAGAAAGACGGTCTGGATCGTCGGCAACCTTCGGGTTGGATCTTGCTCGGGTACGGCGAGTGTTCGCCCTCCTCTCGCTCACAGGGAGCAAGCGGGGAAAGATGGGGGTGATGTGGTGTGTGCGGTGGGTGAGTGTGAGCTAGTGGCGAGGTAAGAGGCTGGGGCATCGCTTATATGCACGGGGGTGATCATGGCTCCCTTCGGGTGAGCGGCATGGGCAGTGAGGGGTGTGGTGTGCAAGCAAACCGAAGGGTCCCTGTGGCCTCGTGCGCTATTGCAGTGGCTCCTTCGACGAGCACACGGAGACACACCGAGCACGCAAGTGAGGGTGAAGGAAACGTGCAGCTTCCTCTTCCTCCCTGCCACTTCTCTCGGCTGCTCCCCTCTCTCTTCTAGTTGACTTCTAGAGCCAGCCAGTGGCATGGCCAGAGCGCTGGGACACTGGGGAGTGGAGTGGCATGGCTGCATGGAGCTAGGCAGCGTGGGGGAGAGAGCACGGTGGAAGAGGTGTGCACGGGCGTGAGAGCGAGGTGGAGGCAGAGAAAGAAACGTGGGTGCAGGTGTTTTGGCGACATGACCCGTGACCAGAGGGTGCGGTGTGGTGTGGGAGGGGTCACGGCAGCAAGGGGGTGGGGTGGTGTGGAGCAAGGTGGCGGTGGCGTGGAGAAGGAGCATGGTGGCGTGCGGGAGGGAGCTTGCCCTCTCCTCCGTTTTCCTTGCCGCACAGCCTTCCTTCTCTCTCTCTCGGGTCAACGGCTAGGGCATCCCAAGGCTGGATTAGAGAGGTGGTGCACTGGGGTGTGGAGTGGACATGATCTCCTTCCCCAATTCACACAAATTCAACCCAAAACGATCAATCCAAATCTGTCCAGAAAATAGTTTCAGAAAATTCAGTTAAAACAGACTGGAAATTTTTCTAAGTGTTGAAAACTGTCAAAACTATCAAAAAGTTCATGCATGTTTGGAAGATCAAATGGACTCCAAATCCTTTGATTCAACTTGGGTTTTTAAGAACATGATAAGCACTTTCATAACCACATTTGTAATAATTTTAATAAAATAATTAAAATGCTGAAAATATGCGACGAAAAGGGTACCAGGCTGTTTTTCAGAAAAACCTAGTTTTAGAAACTGCTAAGTCCAGGGACTGTTAAAATCAGTGAAAAGTTCGATCAAGGTTAACATAGCAAACAATCTCCAATTGTGGAAATTCCAACTGGGAATTGTTGTCCATGTTACACTGATTCAGAAACACATCTTTAATAATTTTTATAAAATGTGCAAGGCTAGGAAAACATGCTGAACATAAGGCATCAATCTGTTTTTCACTGGTTTTTAAAACAAACTGTTTTCTGTCTTATTTTCTTGCCACAAAAACAAGCATGCATCTATTGGTTCCAAAATCCAAAAATTGAAACTAAGGACATGGGTTTGTAGTCCACACATCAGAGAACAATGTCAAGCACAAAACTCACTAAATTGGATATTTTGGCTAATTAAAATCATGGGCTAAAATTAGATAGTTGGAAAGGTTTTTCAGGAATTTCAATATGGACTAGCCTTAGAGATTCCACATGAAATAATGGTGTTTTGGACCACAAGTCCCAGAAATAAGTTTGGGGTGTGAGAGGGTTTGTCAAGAGTGAAGGAGGTCTTTGATGAGGCCACAAAGGGGAGATGGATAACTAAGCAAGCATCTCCAAATATTTTCAAACCTGATGTTATGATAAGGATGGTATAGAGTAGAGGAGATCCACCAAGATGTATTTTCCCCAATCTTCCAGGATTTAACCAAAAGGGGAAAACCTAGAAAGGAGATGGGTTGACAGGAGTGAAGGTGGGTTTCTCTTGATAGTTGTTAGAGTTAAAAGATTTTGGATAAGATGGTTCAGGGTTCTACTGGCTAGAGAACAACATCACACATAAACAATTCCAGGAGTTCAATTCAAGCAAGTCACACATATAACATGATCAACACATACACACACAAGTTAGCACAATCTCACCACCATCATAAGGTCAGACAAAGCAACATAAAAGGGGAACACACCCATTGGTGAAGTATTTTTAAAAAGTTTTTGTTGGTTCTGAAATTTTGGGTCCTGATAAACCAGGTTTTTTCTTTGATCCTAAATTTGGGATGTTACACATGTGCTTATTGATTTTGATGGCAGCCTTAACAGCCAATCCCTAGCTTCTCCCTGTATTGCCAAGTGGAAGTATTTCGCACGTATTTCTTGAGTCACATCAGCCCCTGTTATGCTTGCCTCGTAATCTTCTATCCATAAGGCAGGGTCTTGGTCACTGCGATAGGTGGTGACTCGCTGCGACTCGTCGAAGTTTGGGGGGAAACGAGTGAGCCGTATTTCCTCTCCAAAACATGCTGCTCCTTTTAATAATGAATAGGAGTTTACTGGCGCTGAATCTTCATCTGAATCAGTTTCAATCTGGGATGGCTGAGTCGCTCGGGACGTCCGCGACTCGCCTTCTATCTTATTTTCTTTTTCCAATGATACCTGCAAACCTGCTAACTGGTTGACCACTTCTTCGACGCTGTACTTTTCTCCTCCCCATGATACCTCGTTTTGCGGCTCATTGGGCGTGACTCCATACATATTTGCTTGTTGTAAAGCAGCGGTTTGCAGTAGGTCGATCGCATAGCGAGCTTCCTTATCAGCTCGTGTATCTCCAACCGGTACTATCTTTGACAATATCCCTATCGTGGCGCGCACGTTGCTCTCTGGGTCACCGTGGACCTGTGATTTCATCTCTCCTCTGTCCATCTTGATCTGATGTTTTTGCTGCCAACGACGGAGTCGCCACTCTTCTTCTTGGAGTTTCTTGCGCTCAGATGTCGTCTTGGTTCGGACTGCCTGGTGTTTTGGCTGGCAGCGACGGAGTCGTCGACCTTCTTTTTGGAGTTTTTCGCGCTCAGCCACGAGTCTTTGTGCCTCTTCACAGAGTTCCGTCCTGATAGCTTCAATCTCTTCAATCTTGAGGTCTCCTTCCTGATTTGGTAGAGATCCCCAAACAGGTCTTGACGGGACGGGGATGGGCAGTCTTGCCGTAGCTTTTTGTAGCTCCTCCAACACGCGGACCCTGACCGGCCGCAGTTCCTTCACCGATTCGCTTCCTTGAGTCGCATCTATAGATCTGCGACTGATGGATCCGACGAAAACTTTTACTGATCCGATGGGAACAATGTATCCAAACTCGATGCGATCTGCCTCGGGTCCCCACTCTGAGTCGTCGATGAAGGGGACCCCATTGATGTCTTCAACTTGGCCGATGGCGATGTCCTTGAAGCCTGATTCCGATCCTGCGCGGAACGTGATGCTTTTGACCGCAGGCCCCACGGTGGGCGCCAACTGTCGTGGGTTTGTCACGTCAGGTGTCATAGATGACTTCGTAGGTGTGGGATTACGCGAGTCAAGCATCTCCGAGCTTGGGATCGCAGGAACAAAGATCAACACAGATTTACCCAGGTTCGGCCCCCTCAATGTGAGGTAGAAGACCTACTTCCTGCCTACCCTAGATTGGTATTGATATGATAATCGAGGTGTTACAATGGAGGCGATCCGATCTGGTACTCGCCGTATAAGCTAGGGTTTAGGGCTTGGTAGATTGACCCGCTCTAAGTCCTGCAAGTCCCCTTTATATACACAGTGGCTCGCTAGGTTACAAAAGGAAACTTCCCCATAAGGAATACGTCCACAGAGGCCTACTCGGAGACTACTTGGTCTTCACGTCCTCCGGGATATGTCTTCTAGATCTTTCCCCTTATGGCGGTTCAATATTGGGCTTGCTCCCAAGTAGGCCTTTGTCCGTGCGAGTAAGGTAAGTCGCACTGGGCCACGGGTTAATCCAGAAAGTATTCCCCCGACATAACTCGAGCAAGTAACACAATGGTCTCCGGACCGGCGCAAGCCAGCCAGTCATGCCCCTAGTCGGCATTGGAGGCTATCTCGGTTGGAAGCCTTGTCCCCGCCAAGAATTGCTGGGCAAGGCAGAATTATGTCTGAAATACGGCATAGAAGACCCGCCTCGGCGGCAGCGTGACTAAACGATTACCGAGCCATTGAACTCCATTGACTTGAGAGCTATCGTCGCCAAGGAATAAAAGATAAGTTTTTCAATTCCGTGAGCCTCTCTTGTTGTCGTGAAGTGTGTTATCCGTAACAACCACCAAGCAGGGGGGCTGACATGGTGCCGGTGGCTGACAGGTCGAGCGCGAGTAGCCTATCAGTAGGCGCTGCCACCTGATCGTGCCGTACTGCCGCGGTAAGAAGTGGAACGGGCAGTGCTGTGTTTTAAAGAACATAAACACAGAAATGCACATTCAACTTTGCTTGCGGGTTGCTTCTGATGAAACACTTTCACGACATGTAAGGGAGGGTCCATTCTTTTCCTACTGAAAGTTTGTTATGTGTAGCGCCTCTCCCGGGACAGGAATGGATGCTGAAGAGCGGCTCAGGAGCTGGATACCCGGGAAGGACAGAGCAGATCAAGAGCACGGCAAAAATCAGCTAAGTCTTTGCATGTGCATCTGGCATACTAGGCATAACATCTCGCTCGGAGTCAATATACCACCAACCTGCGCATGCTTGACAGTTGATGAGAACCTTTGCGGGGGTAATGCGTCCTCCCGGCGAACGATCCGATTTCCCTTCTGGCCTAGTACCCGTGGCTGTGGAGTGGACTACCGGAAGGCATAGTGCTCTTAGGGGTACTGCTACCGGTGCAGGCGGTTAGAGTACTTGTCACCTAAGAGATCTCCTCTGAAAACTTGACGGCGTGTTAGTGCAAAGGGAGGTTTGGGAAATGACTCCGGGAGTTGAGCCCTAGGGTTGCATTCATCTGAACTTACATTCTGAATTTACAATTCTGAATTACATTCAGTTATGCTTTCCCTGGGTACATATCTAGCATGTGCTACTAAGGCCAGCTCAGAGCTCCTGGCTGTGCAGATTGTCTTCTGTGTTATTGCCTGCCGGGTGCACGCCTTTTCCTCCGGTGACGCCTGGAGGGAGGGAGGGCACTTGCGCAGGATCTTCAGGGACCCCACGGGCCAGGAAACTTCCTAGCAAACCCCGGGACATGCTGGTTGCAGACGAAGTACACATGGTCCACGAACCTGTCCATGGCATCCTCTTCCTCCTACACGGAGACGAGGAAACAAGATCTTCTTCACTTACAAGGACTACAAGGGGACGATCTTTTTTACAACAAAAAGGTTGGCTCCCATCGAGCAAGGAGCACCGCCGTACAATGGAAGGCGCTACTTCCAGAAGTACGTCGTCAAGGCCGCCGGGGAGAAGGTCAACGAGATCTCCATGGCGCCCGCCCGAAGCTCCTCGCCTTCAAGAAGACGAGCTCTCCTCGACCTTGATGTCTGATGAGCTTTCCTCATCATCATCCTCGTCGTAGGAGCTTGAGCTGCCGCTGCTACTCTCCATGCAGCACTCCACGCGTCCGCCATCGACACCGAAGATCTTCACGGAGAGCGTCGCATCTCCGTCATACCGGAACGCCAAGCATTGCCCCGGGACAGGCGGCGGGCGCGGGAGAACGACTTCCACCCCTGACCCAGGAGCATGGCGCCTTCAGCGGTGCGCTCCGCCAGGGCCCAGGAGGGGCCATTGGGGCAGCCTTCTACTTGCAGCCAGAAGCCGGAGGGTCTGATGTCCTCCGACGCCGTCGCGAAGGAATCCGGCAGTAGAAGCCGGCTGCGAGGCCTGTGGTTTAGATCCACGATGAACTCGAACGGCGCGAAGCTAGTATGAACCATGCTCCTGGGAAGGGGAGCAGCGGTGCCGCGGCCTCCACGGCCGCCGCGACCGCGAATCCCACGACCTCGCGGAGCAGCTCGACCACGAGTGGAGGGGCCACTCTCTGCAGCAGCTGAAGAAGAACGAGGGCGCCCAACTCCTCTCCTCGCTCTTGCCATTGGCGCTGGCAGCTTGTGGGGAGGCCTGGAGTTGGACTGAGGAAGAAGATGGACAAAAATGCAAGGGGCGCGCCTTGCTTTTATATCCTCGGCGGCGCCTCTGTCAGGCGTCTCCTCGGTTCTTCCGTTACTGGGAATCGAGGGGGCCATCGCAGTTACTCCCCTGAGCGGAGTAGCTCCAATACCGTCAAGACCAATTGGTGAAGCAAAAGAAGGAAGACCAGATGCCTGGGGACCACTTTGACCTATCTTTAGGCCATAGCCCCGGCAGCTGGAGCAAGACCGCCGGGACCATGCCCGGGGGCTACTGTCGCAGCAGTGGAACACGGGGTTCCCCTAGTGCTGCCAAAGTGGGTCCACCCCATGTGGGCCCAAGATGAAAATGGACAAGACCAAGACTCAAGTCAAGCGGGCGGGTTCACCGTCAGGACAAGCAAGGACTACGTCGACAAAGGGCTCTGGTCCTGGGGGCATGCCGGGTCCCCGAACCAAGCAAGAAGGCAAGGAAGGACCCGAGAGCCCGAGTTCCCGGCAGGAGGCCGGGCTCCCTCTCGGGTACTTCCCCACATCGCTGTGGATAAGCTCTCCACCTCACGCTAGATGACCTCAGAAGACTTGGGAAGTAAGGCGAAGGTAGCGCGGGCAGGAAGCACAGTCCGTGGTGGTGTCAGCCCCTGTCCACCCCAAGGCGGACGCTCCCACCTAACCCAAAGGAGACGCTAGGTTGAGAAGAGGCCACGTCTCCCCCTAACTAGATAAGGAGGGTCTTTCACGCCGAAGGTCCCTCGTGCCCCTCACGTGACCCTGTGGCAACCCCTTAGCCTATAAAAGGAGGACCAAGGCACGGAGGAGGGGGGAAGGTCGAACGGGAGGAACAAGTCCAACCAGAGCAAGGCTAGAGTAGGGCTGCTAAGGTAGAGGGGAAGGTGATCTACTCCGGGTAAGGATCTGTCCTTCTTCTACCTCCAGCCAAAACCCTTCCGGGTACCCCATCCGGGAGGCTCCATTGTAAGCCACACTATGAAGAACCCATCAATCCAGACATGCAGGAGTAGGGCTATAAGCCTCCGGGCAGCCTGAACCTGGGTAGCTCCTTGTGTCCCTTTGGTTGCATGCTTTGATCGTGGAGAGGAGAGCTTGATCTAGACTCCGCCCGAGAAGACGATTCTCAGCCTCCTTCGCGCCCCGTGCCGAACCTAAAAGGGGGTTTCCTCTACTCCCGGTGTCCGTGCATCGAGACACGACATACATAAACTGAAGTCTCATAGATTCATTCAAAATATTCTTGAAGGTGCATATGGCGACCTTCACATAGGCAACTACAACTACAATTACATGACAATAATGAAAGCAAATACATAAATGAAAATTGTTCTAGCTGAAAAAATGGTATTTATGAATGTTATACAAGATTCACCTTGTATAGAAAACTAACAATGTATGTGAACAAAAATATTCCCCACGTAAAATAAATTTCCACAAAACCTTAAAAGTATGGTTAATATATAAAATAGATTCATAACCACCATATTCTTAAGGAGAATTTTTCCCTTAGAATATGTACATATATTTAACAAAAAGAATCACGTAACTCGCTGAAATTTTGTACAAAGATGGCCACTAACTCCACTGTTTTTTTATTAACAAATTAGTACCATCACGAATAAAAAACATTCGTGAAAAATGTATTATATGAACATGAATACTACATATAAAATTATAAACTGACACAAAAAATACGTATTAGGACTAAATAGTACAAAAGGAACAACGAAAAGAAAACAGGAAAGAAAATAAATTAAATAGGACAAAATGGGTGAAAGGGAAATGAAAATAAACAGTGAAAGAAATATACAAAAAGGAAAAGTGATACCAAAATCTTATTGGATTGGGCCTAAATTCACTCAAGCGGAAAAACCACGTCAACGGAGCTTTGTCCCAGGAGGAGGGTTGCAAACATAATTAACGGGCAGAAACTTTGAATTTGGGCCTTGGCTGCTGATTCGAATAGCACGCATCTCTGTCTAAAAAAAGTGCAAGGCGCCGTAATACACTTTACGTGTAGCATTCTTGCTCTTTTTTTTTTTTTTTGAACAGGGAATGGCCCCGAAGGGCCTAGAAACTGCATTCCAGCGATGGATACAACATTACAGTGAGGACCCCAAAGTAAATAAAAATTACAAACTGGTACTCACAATTTTCACCAAGGACCCTAAACAAAAAAGAAAATCGCAATCAAGTCCTTCTTCTCCACCGCACCTCGCCGGCGACTTGAAAGCACGAGCACCATGGACGCTACCGGGGATGAGACCACTTGGAGCAATCCCGGCGATAAATCCCATGCCACAGTCGAAGATCCTCCGCATCGGCATAAAAGCCTGGAGGAAGAAGAAGCTCGGGAGCAAGCAACCGGCGATTTAGAAGGCGCCTCTCAAGGTTACTGTAGACGAGAGCAGAGGAGAAAGGGGAAAGTGAGCGCCGCTCCCACATTCTTGCTCTTTCATAGTCGACCAAGCTGATTAACTGTGTTCTTCCGCAATCGCATCCATGTCCTGGCATGAAGCATTTTTGTCCTGTTATATGTGCGACCTCTGATATGGTGCAGTTCTGTTGTGTTACAGTATATGTGCGACCTCTGAATCTCTGATGTGGGAGTTCAGATAGGGGAGCGGTGGTCCGAACACTCCGGCATATACATGCATGCGACCAATATGACACCCAGACCTCACGTCGCCCGCGAAGCTCTCATGGCCTCATACCCTCTCCCGCTCGCTCTCCCATACATAAAGCATTCACAGCTGCGTTCACAAGCCTCCCCTCAACGCAAGCAATCTCCATCATCTATACAGCATCATCATCTAAACTACTCGAGAGGTTGATCAGCAATGGCTCAGAGCAGGAACGCCGTGGTCGCGCTGTGCCTTGTCGCCCTGGTGGTTGCGGCGTCGCTGCCGGCTGCAACCGCCTACGGCTGCTACGACGACTGCTACGAGCGCTGCGCCAACGGCAAGCAAGATCCCGCCTGTGTCAAGATGTGCAACGAGGCATGCGGCGCCGACGCGGCAGCCAAGGCCGTCATTGGCGCGGCCGCTGCCGGTGTCGCTGCCGGTGCCAGCGCCGCCGGGTCGACACTCGACTCCGCCGCTGACAAGTCCTTGGACGCCGCCTTCCAGAAGGCCGATGCCGCCAAGGCGCCCGCAGCCGGCGCCTATGCGTGAGCGGCTCCCTGGACATCTAGGAAATCGCACCGGCACCGCCTGGCTGACTAACAAATATGCACACACGCGCGCATGTTCGATCACCGGACCAGAAATCTATAGCTAGCAATGGCGGTGTCCTAGTGATTTCGATCTTATGCATGTATGGATGCCTGCATGCTTTAATTTTTTTTCGTTCAGTTAACTTGAGCTTTACATCCGATTATCCATTGTTCTACTTCTGCCTTGTTTCCTGAACTTCTTTGATTTCCATTCCCTCCATTTCAAATTATTCCCTAGAACACAAAGTTATAAACATGGTCATAAAGGAAATAGAATAAAAAACATAAGATTTTTTTTTGAAACGGAGGCAAAAGATTTGCCTCATCCATTAATTAAGAAGAAGAGAGTTGCCCAATCTATTTACGGAAAATCGGACAAAAACCGTTACAAACTTGGTCACAAAAGCAACCAAGACACCACCCAACACACAAGTGGACTACTCCCAAGATAGACCACACAACCACAGAAACACACAAACACACGCTCGCAACACGATACTCCTATAACACACTGATAGAAGAGACACAACGTCATCAAAGTGCCCCCTTAGATCAGCGATGACTTGAGGAAACCACATTTGCAAAGGCAACAAACACGAGCATTTTCATTTTGAGGGTCAACAATGCACGTCAACCTATACTTGTGCTATTCAAACCTTTCAATTTACAGTACTTAGTCACAAGTTGGTACAGTCCATTAATTGATTATCATTAATTTAAAAAAATAACTCAGGGGAATATATAGATATCCTTTCAATCTTTCCCATTTTGCTATTTTTTCCATACGGAGATTGAAAAAGTTCACTATCACCAGATAACGGAACAAAGTTTTTTGTTTTCTCCCACGCCCCAAGGGCATCACAAGAAGAAATAAAAAAGAAAGGCTACTTTCCACAAACCAGGACCAAACATCAAACCAAAATACAGCAAAGTTTCGCTGCCTTCGGCACACCTAATAGCGAAAAATCCCATCACGCCCAACCGATCCTCCCTTCTAACCTCCTCCAGCAGCAACAGCCTAAGGTAGGGGCTATAGAAAACAACTAACAAAGAGAACCACGATCTAGATAAAAATAAAGAGAACCACTATCTGGCCAACCGTAAACTTTATATTTCATACCTTGGAATTCAAAGCTTCACACAAACGAGAACAAAAGCATGCTAATTCTCCCAATATCAACAAGCTCCATAGCACAAACACATCACCATTCTGGGATCTCAATCATGCCGCCATTCCCATTTTGGTAATCCATGAGATTACAATTAGATGCTAGACGAGATTTACATAATGAATGAAAAACTTAGGTTTCATGATATAGTGAGGCTCCTCTAAGAATGTGCATATTATAAAGCTCCCCTTATAAAGAATCCGAGGAATGCAAAGCTTAATGCTATACATAGGAAACATAGCTTTGCATAAAGTGGTATGATAATCATGGTATTTTTTTCGGAATGGGGATATAAGTTATAACCCATGATGTGATGCACACAAGTTTCCAAATGGTTAGAGGAACATGATGTGAGACAAAAGGATAAGTGAATAGAGCCAAGACAACAAGATATGAAACATTTTTTTTGAAACGGAGACACGGGATTTGCCTCACCTATTAATTACCTGAAGACAGTAAATTAATGAAAAACAAGGCGGAAAAACCATCACAAACCGCTGAGCTGGGAGAGGAGGTGGTCAGAGCGGGTTGGGGGGAGGAGGGGGGTTAGGGTTTGATCTAGAATTTGGCTAGACAGCGCTCGTTTAAAAAAATGGGTTGCGATATTCAAAGCGGTGGTTGGCAGTTGTGAGATGCTAACGCGTATGTTGACTGCCGGTCCGCATTTCCGGCCCAAATTTAAGTCGAAATGGGTCGACCCGGACAAGTCTGCCCCTCTCCAGTCCGTTTGCGCTGCCCGTTAGGTGCTGTTTTTGGCCCATTGAAACAGATACGTGCACAACATGGAAATGCGCCGGAGGTCCGTTGGTGCCCTAAGGGCACCTCCAACGACCTTCCGCAAACGGTCACGGGTACACGGACCGTCCGTTTCTGTCCGCGCAGACATATGGCACGTTCCATCGGTCCACTTCAAACGGATATTTGCCCGTGCGGACACTCGCCACGCCCCAGTGTTTGGGTGGACGCGGAAAAGCCACGTGTCCACCTCAGGACCATGTGTCAGCGAGCCAGGGCCGCTTCGGCTACCGGTCCCACTCACTCTAGTCCCCGCTCCCCTCGAACCCGGTAGGATAGGGTTCTACTATTATTTTGTAAATATTTTGGTGTACTTTGGCCCGGTAGGGCCCTAAAAATATATGTCTAATTATTATGTTAAATATTTGTTTCATTTGTTTATTTTTTTTTGGTTTTCTGATTTGTGGTGGGTCGTTAAGTTCACCCCCACCCTAAACGGACACGGACCGTTTTTGTTCTCCGCGGACCACGCCAAACCGATGAAAACGGTACACTTACCCGTCTATTTTCTTGCGGTTCTCGTGACAAACTCTCTTGACAGATATGTTGGGAAACCTTCCCATACGTTCCATGTGCAGGCCCACCCTTTCTTGGGTGGGGTTTTTTTTTTTCTCTATATTGGTCCTCAACCCTAACCTCTCTCCCTCCTATATATACTCATGTATTGTATGGAGAGAGACACACCTTTGATAATAAAGATCAGCCCCGCATATTTATCTGTGTCCTTTTACTTTTCGCATATGTGATTGTGCCGCGTGTTTGACTCCTTCGACTATGCTCTCGCTCCACGCCCTTGGACCGGACTCGCCGGCAAAGGTTGTGGAACACGTTATCAGCACGACACTGCTCCGCCAACTGATCTGCATCGAGCCTTCATCAAGCAGGCGCTCGTCGTTCATCGCGGAGGTATAATCCAGATCCGATCGCAACAACGGTTTAGCATCTATTTATGTTTCCGTTCTTGCAATACGTTTTATACTACCCACGGTGTGGATTTTCCTCCCGGGACCCAAGCTGACATGATGTCGCCGACCAATGTCGATGGTACCGGATTCATGGGGAACTTGTTGACTAGACTGTGGGGATTCGGTACAAGAACGCGATCCGGATGATCACGGTACCGCCGCTATGCACCAGCTGTGCCACGCGCCGTCTGATTCCAGATGAACGGACGATGAAAATTGACATCCGAGAATTCGTTGTCGTCTTAAAAGTCGTCGTTGGTTGCCGTAGAGCTACTCGTCGCATGTTGCCAAGGTCGGCCGAGCCGCCAGGCAGCACGCCGAGCACACTCTACCTTGCGCCGACGTCGCCTTTTCGCGCGAACTGAAAGTTCACATGAGCATGCTAGCCGCAATGCCGCTCACCGCATCCGCGAGCATCTCGACGTACGCCGTCCGAGCCACCGGCCCAGCTGGTCGTGCTCGCCGCGCGCCGTGCCGGGAACGCCGTCAACAGCCTTGATGGCCGTATGCCACTCACAGGCTGCTTGCTGTCCCAAGCCTGGCCACGCCGCCGTGCCCCCCCCCCCCCCGGACGCCCGCCTTGGCACGTCACCGCGGCCTCCGGCGCGTGCGTCGACGTCGCCGCCTGCGCGCAAGACGCGCTACGCCTCGAGGCGAGCCGTCGGCCGTCGTCCGACCACGCTGGCCGAGCCGCGCCGCCCGGCCCTCAGCCGCCGCGCGTGCTCTGCGCGAGCTCACTCCAGCTGCGGGATGGCCACCGTCGCGGTGCTGCGCAAGCCGCACGCCGCGGGCGCCGCCCCCGGCACCTACTGCCCCCACCCACCTTGCGCGCCGCCGCCGGCTCTGCTGGCTGCCGGTGCCGCCGCCTGGCCACCGACGCGCTAGGGGAAACCTAGCGCCACTCCCCTGCAGGGACGAGGCGAGATGGGCCGGCCCATGTAGAGCTACGGCTGCTGGGCCTTTACCGGCACATTTCGGCTCGGGTAGAAAAAAGAGAGGGGCCGCGTTGGGCAATTCAGGAGGTGGGCCGAACCGAAAAAGGCTGCGCGCGCGCAATTTGCATTTTAGCCCTCGGATTTTTTCAGTTTTACGTAATTTTAATTCCTGCTGAATTATTTCACGTATAAGCCTCTAAAACTGTCTGTTTTTGCTGAAATTGCATGTTTAGCCATAAAACAATCTCGAAAAGTCAATTTTAGGGCCATTTTTTCACGTTAGTGATGCGCTTAACATGTTTCCGTCATTATAATGCTTTGATTATATGTTTTCATTGCTAGAATTAATTGTTTAATTACTTTTAATCGCTCTGAAATCATTGTTAGCATGTTTTTAAATATTGGAACATCATGTTAATGAATAATTGTATCTTCATCGGATTTATGCAATGGATTACCTGCTGTAATCCGGATTACCTGCTGTAATCTAATATGATTTGCATAAATTGCAAATGGCCGGAATCGTCAACCGTGAGTTCACCGAGCTACCCCAAAATGGGTTGAACTGCCTGACGTGGGCATCGTACGTGGAGATCTTCCTCACGTCGAGGGAGCTGACCAACGCGATTGGCGTGGGGGCCCAGGCTGCCACCAGCGCTGTCACCCCTTCTCAGAATGCCCAGGCTCTGCATTTTCTGTGTCACCACCTCTGCAGTACTCTGAAAAACGAGTACATGGCTGAGCAGAGTGCTTTGGACCTCTGGAATGCTCTTAAACAGCGTTTCGAGCGACTGAAGTACATTGTTCGCCCGCAGGCAAAGGCGGAGTGGATGCGTCTGAGGTTTCAGGACTTCAAGACGGTGGGAGACTATCATCGACACTCAGAAGATTGAGAAGATTCTCTCTACTTTCCACCCCGATGGTGTACAGTCCTCGCGGAATTACCGCCAGGGGAAGTACACGCAATATGCAGAGCTTCTGGACATACTCCAGGTGGAGGAGGCGCAGGATGAGCTCTTGCGAAAGAACTCTCTCGCGCAGCCACTTGGAGCGAGTTCCCGTCAGGAGGCCCATGCTAACGCCTACAAGGTATGTGTGCCTCTCAAGAAGAAGAGAGGCAGGAAGGGCAAGAAGGCGCCTCACCCCCTCGCCAGGCTCAGCAGCATTAGCCAGGCAAGGGGGAGTAGAGGCCCCAGGACTGCTACCGGTGCGGCTCCATAGAACACTTCTCACGCCAGTGTCGTGCGCCTAAGGACGTTGTGGCAGCGTACAAGGCTAGTAAGAAGGTGCATGAATCGCACCTCGCCTTAGAAGAGTGGGAGGCACCACCAGCACCCATGGTGGCGCCTGAGCTCCTCCCGCCGCCTTCACCTCTGCCTATTGTTGCACCTCTTGTTGCGCCCATGGAGATAGCTCCGACGGTCCCAACGGACGTCGGCGTCTCTATGGAGGTCGATCACTTGGCACGCCCTTTTGCGCCTCGTGTAGGCACTGATGATGATCCTATACTAAGTGATGAGCAGTTTGCTCAGTTGGAGATTGAGTGTGAAGTGAACGGCGCGTTCACTATGCCCGTCTAAGCTTCCACTCCTTCATTTATCATGATTCCTTAGGCTATTTGAGATACATTTCGTTTTGTAAGCTCTATAAGAGCAAGACATATTCATTATTTCGACGCTTGAATGACATTTGGTTATCATTCATTAATTCCTCTATTTAAATATGATGGCATGTTATGTTCTGAGATATATATATGCATTTGCTCTGTAATGTTGCTACTTCCTCGCTTCATTATTTTATTTACATCCAAAATATCTTAGAACATGTGTGGCACCCCAATGGAGGAAACATGTCTCGTGGAAAACGATACACAAATACCATCTTCAGGAAGATTATGTGCTTTGAGTGTGATAAAATTCTCGAGGTAGTGTTATGAAAATCGCCGGCTGCGATCCTTATATAGTTGGCTCCGGACGAGCCACTATCATAGTACTACCCAAGGGAACAACTTTGATCATTAACGATGCATTGTTGTACCCCGAGTCACTCGCAACCCCCCTTAAGTTTCAATAGTTTTCACGCTAATAGTCTTCAACTGAGACCGGTGTTACGAATGGTATGGAATGACTCCTAATCACTGAGTGCGATGAAAATGGTAAACATGTTCTTGGAAAATTTTCCTCCATTGGAAACATGGCTATGCTACACGGTAATTGTAGCACTGCCTGTGTACACTACCTTCCAATGCTCTGAACTATTTTGCCTATGGCATGATAGATTAGGCCACTCAGTCTAAGTATGACGAGGAATATACAACTCAAACGGTCATAATGTTGAAGTGAAAAACTTCCCAAATCCTGATGATTTCGTGTGCTCCGCATATGCTATGGGGAAATTAATCATTAGACCTCCCCCCTAAAGGTGAAGGATGAAATTCATCATAAGAGTTGTATTTCGCCAACCAGATGTTGGGGCAAGCTGTGTTACACGCTGCTAAACTCGTTAACTTTAGACCGTTGGCCTACAACATACATTCTCATGTGCAGCTTGCGCAGGGTCAGCACCGATAATTTTCCACCTTTACAGGTTCGATTGCCAGGTGTATGTACCGATACCACCACCCCAGCGATCAGCAATGGGCCCGCTCCGTAAGTCGGGGATATACATTGGTTATGCGACTGTATCCATAATCAGGTATTTGGACCCCATGACAAGTGAATGTCGTACGGCCCGCTTCGCTGATTGCATTGACAAGGATCTCTTTCCGACTTTAGGGGAGATAATCAACCCCTTGATGATAAAAGTCGAGAAATCACGTGCCAAGTCACGGAGATCCACGCTCATGACCCACGCACTGCCGAGACAAATAAAGAAGTCCAAAATAAAATTGATTTGCATGCATTAGCGAATCAACTGCCTGATCACTTTAGTGACTTGTAAACTGTGACAAAGTCGCATATGACTGCGCGCAATGCACCGGAAAGGGTTGAGATACCGAAGTTAACTATGGTACGCCCGTTACTGTTCGAAGGCCTAAAAGGACGCGAAATCCGGTTTCTCAACTCCTAAGTACTCGGGGACGCCTGAGCAAGAAGGATAAGAGAGATTTATCACAGACATTCACCAAAGCCCCTAGTAAGAAAATGGGGAGCCAATTGAGACCTGGCACAAGTACGAAAAGTCCTGTGCACGGGATTTTGGACTTGAACGTCCCTATTAAGGGAACATCCAGCAGAGATGTGAGTACACACATCGGCGCGGAAAAGCTAAAGGACCTCGCTCCTGTAATGGGAAATACGGTGGAGCAAGAGGTAGCGCCAGATGCGCCCCATGACGAAATGGCCATAAATTATATAAATAAGGGAGAGTCAAGGAACCGAGCAATGGCAATTGTCGACATTAACTTTGCTATAGAATTGCCTCAATCATAGATCCTGACCCTAGGCCTAACAATCTCGCTGATTGTAAAATAAGGTCGTATTGGAAAGATTGGCAGGAGGCAATTACCTCACACATGAGGTAGCTCGGTACAGAGCAAGGCTCGTCGCTCAAGGGTTCACTCAACGACCAGATGTCGATATTTAGGAAACTTATTCCCTAGTCATGGCTGGTATAACCTTTAGATACTTGATCTCGATGGCAGTAAATCTGAACTTAACAATGAAATTGTTGGATGTTGTCACTGCTTACCTATATGGTAACCTTGATTCGAACATTTACATGAAGGTACCGGAAGGTATCACCATTCCGATCAAAGAGAGCAAATCGGTGTCTATACATTGTTCTTCTTTAGAAGTCATTGTACGGACTTAAACAGTCTGGTAGGATGTGGTATAATCGCTTAAGCGATCTCCTTCATCAGAAGGGCTACACGAGCAACGAAGATTGCCCATGTGTCTTTATACGGCGATCCTAAGATGGATTCTGTATAATCTCGGTGTAAGTGGAAGGTCTGCAACTTGAACATTCCCCTGCTGGGATTCTAGTGCACCAGTCTGCCTACACCCAGAAGGTATTAGAGAGATTTGGATTTCATAAGGCATATCTTTCGAAGACCCCAATGATTGGGAGGTCTTTACAGCAAGATAAGGACCCGTTCAGGCCTAAGGAAGAGGGGGGAGGAAATTCTGGGACCGAAATTCCCCTACTTGAGTGTCCTTGGAGCACTAATGTACCTCGCGAATTGTACATGGCAGGACATCGCGTTCGCTGTCAATTTGCTTGCTAGGTACAGTTCTGAGCCTACTTAGATATTGGAAAGGCAACAAGGACATCTTCCGATACCTGCAAGGGTTTATAGGAGGAATCAAGACCTATCATTGGTAGGCTATGCTGATGCAGGGTACCTGTCGGACCCGCACACTTCCAAGTCATAGACTGGATATGTTTTCCTTTGTGGTGGAACTGATGTTACGTGAAAATCGTCTGAGCAAAGTCTTCTATCGACTTGACGAACCACTCTGAAATCATAGCACTATAAGAAGCATCACAAGAGTGTGCATGGCTTCGACGGATGATTCGCCACATTCAACAGACGTGTGGGCTGAACACCGTACATACCTCCACCATTATCTATGAAGATAATGCAGCTTGTGTTGCACAAGTGCAGTCAGGGCATGTGAAGAGTAATCTCATCAACCCCAAGTTTTTCTATGCGCATGAGCTACAGAAGACGAACGAGGTAAGGATCTTGCATACTAAGTCGTGTGACAATCTCGCTGATATGTTCACTAAATCATTACCGGCATCATCTTTTGAGAGGTGTGTTCGTGGAATCGGTATGATGAGACTTAGAGATATGCCAGACTCCGGGGAGATTCTTCACACCCCCATCTGAAAATCTTGATCCGGATGATCAAGTACTCAACCTGATGTTGAGTGGATTGTACTCTTTTTCCCTTATGTGAGTTTTTCCGATGTTTCTCACATTGAGGTTTTTGATGAGCCAATTCGTGCGACATGAGGAGACGTATGCTATGCGCTCTTTCTCCATATTTTTCCTAATGGGTTTTTCAGAGTTTTGAGACATAGACAATACGGGATGTCGGACCAAGGGGAGTGTTGGGAAACCTTCCCGTACGTTCCATGTGCGGGCCCACCCTTTCTTGGGTGGGGGGTTTTCCCTCTATATTGGTTCTCAACCCTAGCCCCTCTCCCCCCCTATATATACTCATGTATTGTATGGAGAGAGAGACACACCATTGATAATAAAGATCAGTCCCGCATATTTCTCTGTGTTATTTTACTTTTCGCATATGTGATTGTGCCGCGTGTTTGATTCCTTCGACTACGCGCTCGCTCCACGCCCTTGGAACGGACTCGCGGGCAAAGGTTGTGCAACAAGATAGTCGATCTCCACCGTAGCCCTGTATTGAGAAACCGTGCCCACACGGCAGAACACGTGTCCGCCGCAAGATCGATGTTCTCTATCATCTCCGGATAAGAGTACGATACGAGTTGTCCTTCTATCTGCTGCCGTGGCGATAGCGAAGCGGAGCGAGAGGCGTAGAGTGTCACGCAGACCGCCGCCCTCTTCGTCTTCTCCAATAGACCAGACCAAAACCAAATCCCGCAAAATCCAATCCGACCACGAGCACGCAATCCCGCGGAGACTCCTACCCATCGGTTTCTCCCGCCAGATTCTCTCAAGCGCGACCGCCTAGCCTACCCCGCGTCTATCCATCTTGCGTTCTTCCTGCAGATCGGGCGGGGAGTTCCGAGAGCGCCAGGTAGTGCCGTAGTGCTGCGGCAAGATCGGATTCTCGTCTTTATTTCCTCGGTTGTTGTTGCGGGTGAAACAGAGATGGCCGGGGGAGGGAACAGGAGGGGAGCAGGCTCGGAGGAGGTGAGGATCGGCACAGGCAACGTGTTCGCGGCGCTCGACACGCTCAAGAAGAAGAAGAAGAAGCCGGCGGTGAAGCCGGAGCCGGAGCCGGTGACGCCCGAGGAGTACTGGGCGCCCGCGCCGCTCAACACCAAGTCCTGGGCCGACGTCGAGGACGACGACGACTACTTCGCAACCACGGCGCCGCCGCCCCCCGTCTGGGGGACCCAGGAGAACAACGCGGCTGCCGGCCACGAGGACGACAAGGAGCACTCTGCCGCTGAACAGGTTCACCTTGCTTCCCCCAACTGCCCGCTTGCGTCCCCTTCTATATATATGTGCTACTGTCTCTGAACAAAATTCAGTGACACCTCACCGTTGCAAGACCCTCTGCCTATGCCTGTTTATATATGTCTGTTGTATGCGTGTCATGATGTTGTGCCCTGTGAACAAGTGGTATTGGATACTTTAGGACATAAATCGCCCTGCAGGAGCCAATTTTTGTATGGTGTCTCCGGGGCATCAATAGGCTTCTTGGCGTCGTGCAGGCAGCACGGGGGCTGCTGAATACTGTGGAAAATTGATTGTTGCGTGATAACGTAATTTGTTCGTTTTTTCTGGTACTGGAATGTTTTGAGATCATTGTGCGCGCCGCATCTATAAACTCTCAAATTTGCTGCGTATGTGGTAGTCAACTTAGGGATGTTACTTCACTGGTGTTTGAAGTGTGAGGATATGGTGATATGTTATTACTATGAGTTGATTTGTTTATGGGGTGGATAGTTTGTTAACTGACCTTCTCTGTAGAAATTCATCTGGTTAGTGCTTGGTGACGCAAATTAATGTGTGCCTGTATGGAATCAGGCAGAACAACAATGCAATAATTAAGTGAAAAATCGTATGCCGTGAGAACTGAGTACAATTTACTAGTGGCCCATCTCGGAGAATACTGATGTTAGACTAAGAGTCTTTGGGCAATCAGGTTGAAGCTAAAGATAGTTTGATGCTGGCATTATTATCACATAATCATGTGCCTACATTCGTTATATGCCTTCAATATACTCTTGGACACGTGGTTTTTGTTATTGTCAAGAAGCTTTTAGTTTAGTTGATATAATATTGGTGGCATGGATAATATGCTCACTGACCGCCAGTTCCTTTATAGGATATATTCTGTTATAAGTCATAGCATGGTGACCCAACCTAATGTCTACTTGTATGGTTTTTACTTGTAAAAAAAATTAAGTGGGGAAATCCTATGTTGTACATTTGTACTACTAGTGGCCCATATCAAAGAATACTGATGCCATAGTCCTTGGGCAACCAGTTTGAATCTGCAGATATTTTTGGATGCTGGCATTACTATCACTTGCCTATTCGGGTATATGCCACAGGACTTTCGGGCATGTGGGGTTTTTGATTGATAAGGAATATCTTCCCATAGTTATTCTTAGGTTCTAGCTCAAACTTCTGTATTTGTTTTCTTTCCAGATATGGTATTCTTTTTTTATCATTTTAGATCCTTCAGGCACATAGGGTTTCTTTGTCTTGCTAATTTTGGGACCAACAGGAGCATCTTCCATGCTAGCCCACAACAGCCCAGTACCCAGTCCGGGCCTTGCAAATTGCTGGCTCTGCCCGACTCACTTGTAACGTGGAACCACTTGTGCATTAGTTTGACTTTGCCGTGAATGGCACCTTCGATAATTAGTAAAGTTTTGATTTGATTCCATCGGTGTGTACACAACTGTATTTTTTTGTATAATTATGCTTACTTTTAGAATGTTATCTTTTGGCCATTCCAACTTCTCTCAAAACGCAAAAGTACTTTAATTGAGCTGTTTTATTTTACTTCCATATTTGCGGTGTTAGCTTAATATTCCAGGTTTCATGACAAAAAAAAACTTCAGACTCCAGTTCAAATTGATTGGTATCATACAAGCAATTTCTCTAAAGTACAATTTGATTGGTATCACACAAGCATTTACTATAAATTAAAATTTGGTATGCCCCTTTATATTTTATAGTATATATTAAGTAATAACCCTATATATCTACTGCACACTGCAGGAAATTGAGAGTGATGATGATAGCCTTGATGATGAGGTTGATCCTGCCGCTGAGGATGAATATGAGGCAGGAGATGATTCCCCTTCTGAAGAGGCACTTCAGAAAGCTGTAGGTCCACTTGCACCTCCAAAAGATACTGAAAGACAGCTCTCCAAGAAGGAGTTAAAGAAAAAGGAGTTGGAAGAGCTTGATGCAGTATTGGCTGAGTTGGGAATTTCAAATAACACTACTCAAGATGAAACAAATGGTAAGTTAAAATATCTTTGTTTATCCAATAAACTGAGCGAGAAAAATATTCCGTGAAAATTGACTGAAACTCAATATACTTATATTGGAAATTATTGTGCTGTTCATTTTGGTGAGTTAGTTTGAAAGTTTTATCATTGTTTTCACGTGTTGTGCATACTTTTCAGACAAGAAAAGTACAGGTCAAGCTGCTGATGGAGAGAAAAAGGAAGATGCAACAGCTCCTTCAGAGAGCAAGACCTCCAAGAAGAAGAAAGCTAAGAAAGACAAGTCTTCAAAGGAGGTAAAAGAAACACAAGATCAGAACGACGCCAACGACGCTGCTGGTGCAGAACCTGATGAAGATGCCGCCGCATTGGATGTTAAGGAGCGCATAAAGAAGTTAGCATCAATTAAGAAAAAGAAGTCGAGCAAAGAGATGGACACAGCAGCAAAGATCGCAGCATCTGAGGCCGCAGCCAGGAATGCAAAGCTTGCGGCGGCAAAGAAGAAAGAGAAGAGCCACTACAACCAGCAGCCTGTGCGTTGAATTACTGTCCAGATTCTGCAATCTTTATGTGTGCACAGTTGGCCTTCGGATGTTCTTCTAATGGACTTCTGTGTGGCTGGACTTCTGAGCGTGGTGTACTGAGCTCATAACTGAACCTTTTGCAGACATGGTAAACGTGAATATTTCGTGCTACCTCCGTTCCATAATTCTTGTCGTGGTTTTAGTTCAAGTTTGGTGTGGTTGCTTGTGGTGTAGTGTACCAGGCTCATGCTCGTAATTAAAGAATCGATATCTAAGTTTATTTTTTACAAACCACACACTCCTCATGCCTCACGCGATGCAGATGTGAGAGTTTGGTACGAGTAAATTGCACCGAATCACAGATTTCGAATCGTGTGACATCGCGCGCACCTCCGGGAGAACCTCTGCTACAACAAAATGGAGCAACGGTTTTCGGTCTTGTTGCCGATTTTTGTATCGAGACTGGATCAGGGGATCTTCCTAGTGAGCTAGGTGAGTCAGATCTTTCTAGTGAGGTAGGTGAGTCATCGCTACTCGCTAAGAGTCACCATTGCTGCTAACTTGGGCGATCGCTTGCACTGATTCATGACCGCGCTGCCGCACAACACGTCCCAAGCACCTGACATGCTAAAGTTCCGTGTCACGCCGACATATATAGCCAACTCCAGTTCAATAGTCAACATGTGTATAGTTTTGGAGCAAGAATCAAACTCAAGCCCAACAACAAGCTAGACAAGCTCGCGTTTCTGGAGTTAGCTTGATAGATGGGGATTGTCGTGTCCGAGTTGTGGGGTTTCTTTGTGGCGTGTTGTTCACGGTTGTTGTAGGTGGGCGTCTTTGTGGCGGATGGCTTTATCCTCCCCGTGATGTTGGTTGTCGGTGTTGTTGTATGATTTTCGTCCGGTTTCTTCCGCTAATAAACCGGACACCTTCTTCTTAATTAATACATAAGGCAAATTTTTTGCCTTTGTTTCAAAATAAAACTAATTACTCGCATATGAAAGACAACAAAAGGTGAGAGGACTTGCTTCGTTCCGTATGCGAGGAGAGAAGCTAGCGCTAGGTTTCCTGCCTCCCGTCGGCGCCGCCTCCATCCGCCTCGTCCCTGTGGCCTTAGGCCATGGTGGCGCGGTGGATCCCGGTGCGTGCTGGCAGGAGGGCTCTGTTCTCATATGCTTTTTCATGTTTCGTTACGATTTGTGTCCTACTCAAGAAGGGAATAAGGTTCTCCCAGCCTAGCTCCCGTTCCGGTGGCGCGCCTAGCGTTGTCGGATGGCGTGTGTAGGTGTGTTTCCGGTGGATCTTGCGGTGTTCAGTCGGTGGATGTCTTTGGTGAATCCGCTTGGATCCGGTCTTTGTTCATCTATGTTCGTGTGTCTACAGGTTGGATTTTTCTAATCTACGCTTCTCTTCATCGGCGACGGTTGTTGTTTTGGTGTGCTGGTCCTTTGGGGCTTTAGCACGACAATTCCTGGCTGTCTACTACAACAAGGTTTACCTGACTCCACTGATGGAGGGGCGATGACAGCGGTGCGTCTTTGGCTCGCTTCAATGTTTATAGTCGTCGCTAGGTGGTATACGGATTTGGATTTTATTTTTGTTACTTCTATTCTCTGTACTATCTCGACAATTGATGAATAGATTGGAAGGTTTTCTCGCAAATAAAAAAAGGCTGGAGTTGGAGATCGAGACCTACTATGAGATAGGACAAGGTGTGCGTTCTGGGGTGCTATCTCTTATTGTCGATATGGCTTGAGCAGTTCTTATAAAACTGTCTCTGCCTTCTATATAAAAGTATTGTATACTTTAAAAAAACATGTGTATTAGTTAGCTGTAAAGATTTATGACTACTCGCTCCGATCGAAAATGATTTACATAGATTTGTCAAATATAGATGCATCTACACACTTAAATATGTCTAGATACATCCGTATTTAGACAAATTTGTGTCAATCATTTTAAATCGGAGGGAGTACTATATTAATACCTAGTGCATCACACTCTCGCAAAAGTTTTTTTTAGGCCATGTTGTAGTGGACTCTGAATTTAGAACTCGGTTTCTCCTCTCTTTCGCCAGGTCAATATGAATTTAATATTTAAACTCTTATGGCCTACTTACGACGCATTATTATACTTGCTCTTATTGCAATGGTTTGTTCACGAGCAAACCACATCCTCTGCTTGCCTCCCGAGTGTAACATCCCAAATTTTCAAAATCATGCATGGCATTCATCATCATGTGTTTGTTACATTTCATTGAATTGCATTTGAGTTAAAGGAACAAATCACAAAAACGGAAGAATTTAATCAATTTAATGCTTATGTGCAATATAAGCACAAAACTATCTTCTATTTTTCCTACACGAGTAAACTGTGCTAAGTGACTCTATTTTATAAACTATGAAGAAATAGGCTTTCGCCCCGCTATATTAATATAGCAACCACCCGATACAACTTTGAGACCACTGTTGCACAGATAAGCCCAAAAGAAAAGAAAGAGAAGAAAGAAGAGAAAACAATGCCAACATTGGCGGATCAACGAAAACGAAAGTGACTCGCAACCGCTACGTCCTCTCCGGCCAATTCCCACCACAAACCTAGCACTCAGAATCGCCGCGTACCAAACAACACTTCCAAGAAGGAAACAACGATGACGCTGCTGTTGCCCGGACAGGTCCTAGGGTTTCCCCCGGCACACTACAGGTAGTGGGGAAGAGGTATACCCGACGCCCTTTAAGAAGGAATAGCGACACTCGCAAGCGTCACCGCGTCGGTGTCAAGATGACAGGGATTTCTCCCGATCCCCCAAAAAACCACATCTCTGGACAATCCGAAGCGCTCCATCCGTCTTGCCACCCACCAACATACGCCACCACGGAATTGAAGCCACCATCGTCGTATCACAATGGTACTCGCTACGAGGCCGACCGAACTGTGAAGAACCCGCCGTAGACAAGGAGCGGCAGTACCACATCCACGCGGGAGGGACCAGCCTCCACCGTCGTAGACGGTAGCCGACCGGACACGGCTGGCAAGAGCACACCAGGCCACCATGGAGCCAGAGGGCGGCAGCAACACAACCACCTGGAGGACATCCTCCACCGCCAGCGGCGGGTGCCGACCGGACGCGGCAGCAGAGACACACCAGGCCGGGTAGGCCCGGTCGGGCCCTGGACAGGCCCGTGAAGTCTTCGCCGCCACGCTGCAACACGTAGGTCACCGCCGCCGCTACCCTCACGGCTCCAAAGGCCCGGCCGAAACGAGTCCGCGAAGCTCCCGCCCTCCACGCTGCAGCAGGCGCGGCGTCGTCGCCGCCACTCCCGTCCCAAGCTTCGTTCACCAGTCCAACCAGAGTAGCAGGAATGAGCCGGACCCGCCCTGACCCAGATCAGGCCCAAAGGGCCCAGATCTGGGCCTGCAAGGCCCTGGCCGGAAGCTCCCTTGCCACTGCCGCCACCAACGGTGGCGCCGCCGCCGCTCACACCATCCGCAGCAGAGCAGAAGCTCCGCCGGAAGCCGGGCCGCCGTCGCCTGAGTGCGCCGCTCGGCGCCGCGCCGCCCGCGTAAGGACGACGCCGATTGGGGAAAAGAAGGGGGCCGCCGCCGCCGGCGCCACCCGGGACTAGCCCGGCGCCGCACGCCGACGACGGCCGTGGAGGAGAAGCAGGGGAGGCTCGATCTGGAGGGAGGCGGCGACGGCGACCGGTCGCCCGCGCGGGGGGCGACGCGCTCGCGAGAGGTGGGTGGTTGGTGCGCGAGACCGCTTTTATAAACTATAACTCACAGGAATTTTCCTGTATTTTATTTTACTCATTCTGGAGTAATTTTGATACTTCAAATAGAGAAAACAAGAAATAGAAAAAGACAAAAAAAAAGAAGGAGAGAACGGACCAGCCAGCCAGCCAGCCACGGCCCTAGAAGGTGGTCAGCCCACTCCACCATCACGTACCTTTGGATGAAAATCCCGAACGAATACAATTTCGTCCGTGACACGAAACTGCCCGCAAAAATCGTCGATTCATTCCGATTTTCTTATCCTTTTTCTACCAAAATCCAGGTATAAACAACCCGCACCCATTTGGCCCCGAAAGTTCCCAAAATTCAGCCGCTAGGCTGCCCAAATTTCGAGCTGAAACCGATCTGGCATCGCCGCCGCCATTGTTGAGCTTGGGAGGTTGGACGCGTCGTCTTGGACCACCCAAGCTTCTATCACGTTGTCTTTCGGAAGGTCCTATCTTTTTCTCGTCCGCCTGAACCTTACTTTTTGCAAACGGTGAACCAGGGAGCTCGTGCTCATAGCCGAAGCACCGCCGGAGCAGGAGCTCGGGAAGTCGTCGTCGCCGTCGATTGGGTCACCGTGAGTCGCCATCAAGCATGCCATCGTCTTCGCCGCGAGGAGAGGAGCACGTAGGACAACTTCGACGAGTCGTAGAAGCAGCGGAACAACGGGAACCTCGACGTCCGCCGCCGTCACCGTCGTCACCGGTGAGCACCGCCGCTAGTCACAGATGTATTCGTCCACGTCAGTTAGATCGACGATCTATGGCCGAGATTAGATTAACCCCGAACCGGTACCGGCCAACGGGATTACCCTGCGTGGCAGCGGCGTTAGCGCCACGTCGCCAGCCCGGTCAAAATCCTTGCCAGGAAATTAATAAAATTTCCAAAAATGGCTTAACCTCGTAAAATTCATATCTTGAGTTCTACTTAAGTCCAAAAATTATCATCTTTATATCAAAATGCTTGAAACTTTTTTTTGCGAAACACAGTACAAACGCAGACGCTCACATACACGTGCACACACTCACCCCTATGAAAACACACGCACACTCTGCCCCTATGAGCACCTCCGAGAGACTGAGCCGGCGGTTGGATCTTGAGATTGATGAAGTAACCACATGCGTTGAAGAAAATTTCGCCTAAACGAGAAACACCAATGTCAAACCTGGGTCGGGATACAACCATCATCCTAACCATCCTACCACAGCCAGGTTCTCAATGCTTGGAACTTCTTATATCTTTATCTTATGTATTTACTAATGGGACTGGCTAACTGTCAGCTAGCTGATTTCATTTTCGTGCTCAGTCAGATTTTCCTGACGAATCAGACACAGCCACGTCGTCTGTTGTCAGTCTGATAGATTCAAAAACTGACCACGCCCTTCCCCCGCGAGAAATCTGTCCGCGTTCTCTTCGTTCAGATGCACGGCCCAGCTAATGTGCTTAACGGGTCCGCAAAAGCCCAACCCGTACCCGAAAAAAAACAACTGGGACTGAAAACTGAACTGGGCCTTCTGCCTCGGCTTGGACTCGCTGCAGCGGAGAACAACAGAGAAAGACACAAAAAAGGGAGGTGGTCTTCTTCTTCCCCAAGAAAGAACTCGATCGTAGGCTGCCTCACCACCGGCCCCCCTCCCCGATCTTACCCAAGAAAAGAAGAGCGAAATCAAAAGGAGAGAGACACACACTGACTGGATGTGAGATTTGGGGAGAGAAAACCTACTCCAGATGAAAGAACCTGAAGACTGGAACAAGAGATCTGACGGGAGGGATGCTAACCTGGACAGACACAAGGCCTCCGTTCTTCAGGTAAGAAAACCTTGCCAAAAATCTTCAGTAGGAACTGGGTTGTTACTTCCAACGATGCAGTGATCGACCTCCTCCTCTGTGTGCTCCGTTCTTCATGCTTCATTGCAATTTACTCCAAGAACTTGCTCTGCAGCTTCATTATGCTTGATTAGATGAACCAGATAGTAGATTCAGTATGCACAGTAAAATCTGAGGAAAACATGCGCTAGAGAACCAGGTAGGAGATTCAGTATGAACAGGTTTCATGCGCTAGAGAAACCTGATACACATCCAGTGCCAAAATTCGTAGCTCTCTCACTATAGAGAGTTCGCATAAAAATAGATACAAACCAGATGTGGAGTTCTACATTCCCTAGTACAAAAATACGGCATGCACGGAAGGCGTTACATCCTCACGAGAAATGATAGATACGATACCATCAGAGAACATCAAACGTGACCATCAAGATGTTGTCGTCGTTCTTGTGAAAGAGTACCAGCACAACCATCCCCTCTCCCAATCCATTCTCACGCGCAAAAGTTGACCATCCATCCCTGAAACAAACCCTTCCATCTTTGCACGTGTAGTATTTTGATCCCCTGTGGTTGACACCAAAAAGCTCTTTCATCAGAACGGCGTACCCCTCCGGAGGAATGTTGAGAACTGATACAATCTCCAACGGGATGCGCTGCCAAAAATCAAAGAGATAAACACATTAGAGAACATAGAGTACAAAAGAACAGTCATGTAGGAACAGTCATGTCATGGTTTCGACAAACCCCCAGATGGCAAACATTAAGGGGAAAATATTGATAGATATTAAAGGGTATTGATAATATATTATGATCTGATGTGCTTCTTGGTACAGCAAATATATATAGCAATGACCAAGGTACATATGCAACAAGAAGTAATACTTCTTATCTACATGGTTCTCTCGTGATCAAAACAAATACGACTAATTTCTTATTTACATGGTTATGGCTAGCACCGAAGTGTGATGAGAAAGATATAAGAAATAATGCAAAAGAATACATATATAGGACATCCCGCTCTCTTCATATAGTATTCTTAGTAGCTATACAATTCTTCATATATGCAGACAAATAGATCTTAGTAGCTAGACAATTTAGAGAGAGAAAAAAGTGAAAGAGAGAGTTTCAGAGAGCCATATATAGAGAGAGATAGAGAGGCAGGAGCACATCTAGAGAGAGAGAGAGGCAGGAAGCACATATATATATATATATATAGAGAGAGAGAGAGAGAGAGAAAGGAAGCACATCTAGAGAGAGAGAGAGGCAGGAAGCACATCTATAGAGATATAGGGGAGAGACAAAAATTACTGAAACTAGGAACAGGGACACAGAGAGACTATCAGAGAGAGAGAGAGGAAAACCTGAAAATAGTTCAGACCAGAATGACACACTCCTGTCCTTGATCAGCAAAAATGGAATGAATTTCTACAACAAATATACCTAGTCATTAAAACACAGACAAGATAAAAGATAATACTACATAGTACCTAGAACCCTTTGCTTGGGGACATCAAAAGCTTCTTCGGGGAAATTGGGAAGAATGGAGGAGGATGATCAAGTTCAACCTGAAGCTGTCGCCTCTCTTCATGTCGTAGTGCTTCAGAAGCTTCATGTAACCTGGACTAGAGATCCGTGTCTTGTTATGTTCATTTTTCAGCTGAAACACATACTCTTCTCGTTCAGACAACTTAACAAGCATAATCTTGTGCACCATGTCGTTTAAGCTTTCATGAAACATGGGACTGTCTGATTAACAAAAAGAAAACAAGATTAGGTGGATGGGAAAATTATTACCAAGAAAATAAGAATGAGAAACACTACAAAAAAAAATTGTACCATTGACTTAAGAAAGCTTTTCCCAAGATATATATAAAAGAAAAAAGACTGCCTTTTCTTCTTTTGGCAAGGACCATCTGGCCATCCGCAAACATCGCGCCACATCTACAAATTTAGATTAAAAACACTAAAATTAGACTAAGAAACTTAGATGACACTTAAACACTAGATAACCAACCAATTACCAATGAATCTATAGGCAGACATTACTAGGATGAACAATGAAATATCAGAGACAAACGAGAAGGCTCTCTGATCCTAAGATTGCAAGGACAATCTGGACATCCACAAAAACATCGCAGCCCAACTTCATATATAAAAATCAAACACCAAAGTTAAGACTAAGAAAATTAGATGACAATTATACACTAGATAACTGACCAATGCCAATTAACGACAGAAAAAATATATCTGAATCTGAGATTACAATCATGACAGAACTGAGATGAACAAAGAATATCACATAATAATAATGAGAATAGTAGGCTAGACTAACATTGCAAACAAAAACTGAAAATCAACTAATAATACTGATAATAACAAATCACAAAAGATGGTGCAACATCGGATAATAAAACTGAGAGAGAGAGGGAAGCCTGAATCTACAAACAGAGAGAGAGAAGCCTGAAACTCCAAGAAACACAGAGAGAGAGAGAGAGAGGCCTGAACCTCCAAATAATAGAGAGAGAGAGATGAGCAATAAAAAGAGATAAGTAGACAGAGACAGATAGAGAGATAATACAGAGAGATGCCTGCAAATCTGAGAGTGAGATAGAGTACTACATAGAGACAGAGAGAGAGAGGTGTCAGATTAATAGAAATAGAGAGAGACTATATATAGATAGATAGAGAGAGAGAAACATGAATATACAGAGAGAGAGAGTATCAGAGAGAGAGAGAGAGAGAGAGAGGGAAGCCTGAATCTACAGACTGAGAGAGAGAAGCCTGAAACTACAAGAAACACAGAGAGAGAGAGAGAGAGAGAGAGAGGCCTGAACCTCCAAGAAACAGAGAGAGAATGAGATGTAGAGAGAGAGAGACCTGAAACAGAAAGAGAGAGAAGCATGAATCTCCAAGAAAGAGAGAGAGAGAAGCCTGCAGCTACAGAAAGAGAGATAGAGGAGAGAGAAGACTGAAAGAGAGAGAGGAGAGAAAGGCAGTGATTGAGAGAGAGAGCATATTTCATAAATTGTTCTTAAAAATTGTATTTTTACAACAGGAGGATGAATATGCGTGCAGAAATCAGAAAGATACACAGGGACACAACTTCGATGATTCTTCTTCGAGGTATGTAATGAACAAATTTTGGGATATACCACATGTGTGACAAAAATTTAAAAGAACATTGGCTCATTGTTGATGATCTAAAAATTGTTGCAGCAACAGGATTTTACATTCACAGGGCTGCTGCAGGGGAGTTTTGACGCATTATACACATCACGGCAATGCGAGCCTTCAATGAAGGTTGGTTATTTTCAAAAAACATTTTAAAGATAAAACAAACCCCTACACTTGCAACAAACTACATATGGCAACAAACTACCAGAAGAATTAAAGAAACAAATACTAACCTAAAATACCATTGTTTGAATGCAGGTTGGCGAATCAAGCGGGGCTCAAATGTCTTCTGGCTCAATATGGCAGAATTGTGCAGCAACATGTGACAACCAAAATGTGTCAGCACAGGTATTATGTTATGGCAGATAAATATTTGCACAATGCGGGCGCATATAGAAAGACACCCGAAACAAGCGACCTAAAATGAATGATGCAATATATTGTGCAGGAAAATGTGAACTTAACTGCTACTGGGAGTTGCAGTGCTCCGCCTTTTTCATCTTCTCAAGTTTCAGTAACTGCTATCCCTGTGAAAGAAATGATGACTCGAGTGAGTTTTTTTATGACAATGATCCATGGGCGAACAGCTTGTTTAAAGACATAGAACATGATGAGGTATGTTACTGTTATTTCTTCAAAACAAAATAGAATCAAGACCTAGAAGAGAAAATGGAAATAAAATATGATACATTGCCTAATTACAGGTGTGCGATAGGCAAGAAACAGTTCGGGATGAACAAGTAAGGCAACAACACTTGATGAATGGCAAGCAGACTGAAAACAACTCAACACAAACTGGCCACCTCCAAACAAATAATGAAGAAGAAGAAAGAGACATCTGTGACGAAGATGTTGACAATTTCCTGGAAAATGAAGAATCAAATTCACAGGGGCAGAATGATTACTCAATCGAGCAACGAATGATACCAGAAGTAGGGATGCAATTTAAAACACGAGATGAAGCTCAGAACTTTTTCAACATGTATGCGTTTGCAGCTGGTTTCTCGGTTACCATAGTGTCTGGTTACAGGACAACAAGCAAGAAGAGACAAGGAGAGGTTATAAGGGCCACGTTGAAATGTAACAAGTATGGCAGAAACACTCCACTAGAAGAAGAGCAGAAGGCAACTCAAAGGCAGAGTACTGTAATAGACAGGACAGGTTGCAAAGTGGAGATGGTCATAAGTGAACGGAGTGGTGCTTGGCGTATCACGAACCTGATGCTTGACCACAACCACACTTTAAGCCCCCAGAGCAAATTCTTCAGGTCCCACATCTACATGACAAATGAGGAAAAAGCAATGATAAGATCGCTGAGACAAGCAAACATAACAACAAGCAAGATTGTATCGGTGCTGTCATTCCTACGAGGTGGCCATGAAAACACGCCTTATAACAAGAAAAAAGTGAGCAATTTTGCCACAAGCATCAACAGAGAGCTCAAAAACACTGACATGATGCAAGTTGTCCAGTTTTTCAAGAAAAAACGCGCTGAGGACTCAGGGTTCTATTACTCATTTCAGGTGGATAAGAACAATAAGGTGAAAAGTGTGTTTTGGGCAGATGCAAATTCAAGAAGTTACTATGAATCCTGTGGTGATTGCATCAGCTTTGACACAACTTTCCTCACAAACAAGTATAACCTCCCATTTGCACCCATTGTTGGTGTTTCTCCCCATGGGAACACCTACATTTTTGGTTGTGCTCTGATTGTGAATGAGACAGCTAAAACATTCAAATGGGTTTTCAGAGAATTCATATGGGCTATGGGAGGTAAACACCCACAAACAATCATTACCGACCAGGACAGAGCTATGCTCATTGCAATAGCCGAAGTGTTCCCAAACACAGTGCACAGGAGTTGCTTGTTTCATGTGAAGAGCACAGTGGAGGGCAAGCTATGTCCAACTTTCAGAGCTAATGAAGGCCTATATGAAGAGTTTCAGGACATAGTGGACAACTCACTGACAGAGGAAGAGTTTGAGACCTCATGGCAGAAAATGATTTCAGACTACCAAGTGGGACACCTTGATTATTTCAAGACCTTGTGGACAAGCAGGAAGAGGTTTGTGCCAGTCTACTTCAAGCAGCATTTCTTCCCCTTCTTGCAAACAACAGCAAGAAGCGAGGGGACAAACGCACTTTTCAAGAGAGGGGTTGGTGCGCAGTATAGCATGACAAGTTTCTTGCGTGAATATCAGAGAATAATGGACTCGATTCATTCAAAAGAAAGAGAGTGCGACCACAATGCAATACACAAGAAAGTCCCACCTGAGCAATTTAAGACTAAATACTACATAGAGATACAAGCGCATGATCTATATAACATCTCTATATTCAGAAAATTCCAGAAAGTTCTAGTTGATGTCACAAGGCTGAGACTGAAAGAAGAGATTCCAGGACAACTGTACCTGCTGTTCCAAGCCCAGAATTATCCCATCAAAGAACACAGATCCAGAACATATGTGGTCCGCGTTGACTTGGAAAAGGAAGAGTACAACTGCATATGCTGCAAGTTTGAGAAGGATGGGTTAGTGTGTTCGCACATACTGAAGATCATGCTTCACCTGGACATCCCACAGATACCAGACAAGTATATCATTGACAGATGGCGCAAAACACATAAGAGGATCCATCCATTACCTGTGCCTGACAAGCTGGCTGACAATGATACGCTCAGATACAATCTGCTTGCACGCAGGATGGTGAAGACAGCTTCAAAAGGGGCCACACACAAAAGAAAATACGACTACTTGCTTACAGAAATGGACAGAGTTGATGATGAGCTTGAGAAGATTGAAAAAGAACTTCAAGAAGAAATGAAGAAGGAGGCTCTGGAAACAAGGACCATATCAAATTTTGCAAACGCGCCGGACGGGGATAATGCAAGCTCCACGATAGAACTTTTGGACCCAGATGAATCAAACACAAAAGGAAGGCCGAGAATGATGACCATACAAGAAGCTATAAAAGCGAACAAGTTCTACAAATGCAGCCATTGTGGAGAATATGGGCACACAATAAGGAAATGTCCTAACAGGGATAAGGAGTATAACTTACCAAAACCCAAAAGGAAGCGGACTAAAGAGACTGCTAATTCAAGTACGTACTATTGTTCTCTGACTTTTGTAGGAAAAAGGATGGTAAAATGTAAAGAGAAGATTTAGGGAGAAAATAAGAAAAATTTCTCTTAAAAATACTAAACGAAATGTTATTCTTTGACTTTTGTAGGAACACAGAACAATGCCAGCACCTCAGCGCAGCCCCAGCAGAAAAAAGCAGTGGCAAGAAAAAGAGCACCGTCCAAGAAGACAACTCAAGAAGGCACCGAAAACAAGCGCCAGAGCACGCGTGAACAAAGTGGAACTTTCATGCAAACTCCGGTGGATGTGGTGCAAGAACAAGGTGCTGCTGGCAAACCCACAGCTGACAAATCAAGACCGAAGAATAAAAGATCATCCACGAAAACAAATCAAGAATGCACCATCGTGCAGCCAGGCGCTAGCGTTGACAACTAAAACCGAGCGAAGCTCCGGAGGACAAAACAAAAACTTCTGCTGCCAGAGAATCAGTCATTCTTGAAAAAATTTGGAACTGCATAATGCATATTAACCAAAAAGAAATTAGCTGTGAAACACTATGAGCATATGTATTATGATTGCTTATTATAACTGTGACTAGTGTGTTTTCATTACTATGAATGAGTAACAAGACTTCTTGTATACACTATGGTGGTGTGGTGCACGGACTGAAAAATTATGACGATAAAAGGTATGCTTCTGGGCACACATTAACGCGCATTAAACGAAACAAACATACACTAGGATGTTTATGGAATTGAAAGTACATAAAATGACAAAAGGCCATGGACGCTTTGTACTACACTGGTTAGTTCCCACACTCGAGAAGTTGCAAAAGTCGCTACACATTGAACTATAGAAACTAAGGCCCAAAAATGGCCACAAAGAACAAACGTTCTGCATGCCCAAACGCTGCGACTCATCGTTGGCTCCAACAAAACACAAAATGGATCTCATCCATACTGCCTTTTGCTACACTGGTTATTTCCCACACTCGGGAAAGTTGCAAAACATGCAAAACAGACGCTACACATTGAACTATAGAAACTAAAGACCAAAATGGCCACAAGGAACAAACGTTCTGCACGCCCCTTAAGCTGCGACTCATCAGCGACTCCAACAAAAGCAACAAGATCTCATCCTTACTGCATTTTTGCCGTCTGGTTAATGCTCCGGAACATATCAACCCTGATGCACAACAAAAAGAAAAAGAAATAAGAGAAAAGAATATTTTAAAAACAGAACCAACGAACAAAAAAGAACAAAGGTGGTCATCAAGACAAAAAAAGACAAAAAGCTGACACTGAACAAATAAAAAGATATAGAACTCATACCTCTGAATAGTATTCAGTCACCAAGCTCAGGTCAACCTCATTCTGGCTGAAGAAGTAAAGCCTGTTTGCATACAGGATTCTCAGATTGAGAACATCGTGATAAGAAAAAACTGTGCGCATGTCAGTCAAAGGCTCCCAATCCTCCATGAATTTCATAACAAACACTCCACAATCTTTCCTGTGATCAAAAACAAAAATGTCACAAAAGGAGTTATTCACCTAACACATATGACTGGGAAAAAAAGATAAAGGACTAAAAAGGATGGATTAACTTACGTTGTTTGTTGCTTTGGTACATCTGGATACAATGCATGAAAATCACCAAAGTTGTGATTTCGGCTTACGATGATTTCCCACAAATGAACAAAATTGTCTATCTGTAATAAAAAACAGAGATACATGGGGTCTATTAAAAAAAATCAGACTACACTAGCATAAAATGAACGAAAAAACTTGAATGAAAGACTAGACTAACCAGACGATCCTTCACCCTTAAGTGGAAAGGAGAATCCTTATCATAATACGAGTCAAGAAACACAAAGACCTTGTGCTCAAAATCAACGGTAAAAGAGATCCAGTGGCCAGAATCAACAATAGGAAAGAATAACTGCGTAAGAGAACAAAATTTAATTGCAGAAGGGCCTTTGCTAAAAACTAACAACAATAAAAATGATAGATTCCAGAGAGAATGTACCTTGTTATTTTTGTGACCAAGGTTCCTACCCTTGCTTGCTTTAGCTGCACCTTCAAATGATGCTCTAACAGTTGACTCTTGTTGCTCCCCAGAATACTTGAGAATGGCTTCCTGCATGAACAAAAAAAAGAATGACTATGAGAACAACCCGATGCTTGACTAACTTGAAAAAACAAGAAGAGATGAAGAACGGTGAAAAGCAAGTAAACTAACCCCAATGTGGGGGAAGAAATAATGCCTCCCAGAGGACGCAGGATGTCTTTCTTCAAAAAGCATGCGGCAGAAACATGGTATTATGAAGTTGTCAACTTCGCCATTGGGCATCAACGACTGACCGAGTGACTTGTAGCTACAGTGAACCTTCTGGTATGACAGACCAGGTGTCCTGCAAAAACAAATGACCACAAACTCAGCAAAAAGTGAATCACATCCACCAAAAAAGCAAACAAAAAAATGGCTAAGACCAAAGATACAAAAGGGATAAATGACAACATGCATGAGCACCTACAAACATAAAAAAGGTAAGGGGAATGATGACAATCTAAAAATAAGAACTTACTTCTTGTGTGAACTGTGAGCTAACTCAATGATAGATGAATAATCAATAATCTGCTCTTCAGAGACAGGATATCTGCTATTGTGCTGTAATGGAGGAGACTGTTTGGACACAAGCCAGTTCACAAACCCATACTTCCGCCTCACAGGAGCTACAATCTGGGCATTGTTGTTGTTTCCTTGAGCTTCTTCCTTCTGGACATTGTCTTGCTTAACATGCATTACACCCCCCGCCTGCTGATTAGACAGCATCATGTTGTTGTATGTCCTATCGGTTTCCTTTGACAACTCAACGCATCTCCTCCTGAAATCGCTAGACCCCACAATTTGCACTCCCTCACGATTCCCATCCTACAAAACCCCACAAACACAGTGAACATACAAACGAATCCAAAGAATAAAGAAAAGAACAAAAGCAATTGAGCTAAAAAATGATTATGTGTACAACAACAAAAAAATCAGAGGAAGCAAAAGAAAAGGATAGGTATTTACCATTGGCGGATTTGGGGGCATATCATCAATTTTGATAGGGTCATTCAATGAACCATTCTTTTGGAGCAACCTACGTACCCTGATGTTGCCTGTTTGCATCTGAAAAACAAAATTCACAAACAACAAACATGGATGTCAGACAACAAAGACAGCGCGAAAAAAGCATTCATATTGATGCCAGAATAAAACACACACAGAGAATAGCCGAGAAAAGATAGATACCAACCTTTTTGCTTCCAGACTCAGGCGGATCACAAGACAGATCAAACAGACCGTTGTTCAGTTCAACAATCCCTTTGTTGCGCTCAGATATCCCCAGCCCATTCACTTCAACTGTTGTGCATAGCTTCCGACTCAAATGATTTAGTTCATCTTCTCCAGCCAAAACTTGACACCTCCTGGCCTTCACCTTTTTTATCGGATTCAGTGCAGGGGCTGATTTATGGCAAAAGGGGAATGAAAATTAAATATAACACAAGACAAACAGAAACCTATTCAGGAGATAAGAGAAAAAGGACAATTGACTGTCATAAGACTATTACCCTCAACAACTTTAGTTATCATGCAATCCGGGGTTGCTGAAAAACACACAAAAGGACAACAAAAAACCACGGTGAGACTAGTCAACAAAAGGGTCTAGAAAAAAAGGATTTAAACAACAAAGGGTCTGATATATGAAAGAGACCGTATGCAATATCTTTCGCAGCGTCAACAGGTGGAGGAGTAGTCTTCTGCAGTACTTTGTCACTTTCACCTGGGTTGTAAGTAATGTTTCCATCTGAACGCTGCTTTCACATCAACACAAAAAAAGAAAAATAATGTAAGGAAATAATCTAAAAAGGAACCAATATGGAGAAAACGAAACAACAAAGGGAAACAGATAAAAGCTGAGATGTACATTGGTAGGTAGCTGCTTCTGAAAATTGACACCATTATTCGCATCGACTCGTGGTGACTTTGAATGAACTTTAGTGTGTGGGACACTTGTTTTGGAAAGAAACTCCAGCACACTGGAGACTAACACATCCAACTTTGGTTTCTTAGAAGAGGGGTTGTTTAAAACAAACTTATCGGTAATGCTAACAATGCCATCAATGACCTGCGAAAAAAAAGAAACATAGAACTGATCAGCACCAAAAGAAAGATCGAACCACGGCAACAATAAACAAAGAGATAAAAATCGAAACTAAAAAGAGACAAAAATGACATACGCCAGCAGGGATTGAGTCCATAAACTTAGTATGCGCACTGATCTTGAAGTCATTAGACAAAGGAGATAAACTGAGATGGATGCCGGTTTTCATCCTAGCACCAGGCAGACCAGAATCCTGCACAACACACCCAAAAAAAGCCTATCCATCAGAGGAGAAATCTACAGAGAGGATAGCTTATACATTTTCGACAAAAGAACTAACAATCAAAGCAACCAAAAAAAGAGCAAATAATTACTTGAGGGCAGTAGCCAGACAACCCTTCTTTTAATCGCTTCTTTCCAAATTGGTGAAAACCTTTACAATCAAGTTCGGAGTACACCTTTATCATGTAGCCCCTCCACACAAGAACCCTTGGAATGGTCTGGTCCACATTCCGAATGCCAAAGTCCAAAAAGTCTAGGTATCGCACCTGATTTTTAGTTCACAGAAAAAGTGCCGGAAGTCAGAGAGAAAAAAGATACACATAAAAACATAACAAACAACACAATAGTACAATAAAAAAATATAAAACGAGACTCACTGCAAGTGCGTAATTACAGCAGATGGGTACCTTCATCCTCCTTCCTCTAGCTTTGCCATAAGAACTAAACTGACACAAACTATACAAGCAATGCTCATACACAAGTTTACTGAAATCATATTGCTTAGCCGCTGCAGGATCCTTAAGAACTGCGAGATGGTTGGTGTTCACAGACTCATTCAAGCAGGGACAGAGGAAACAAGATAACGCCACAGTCATGAAACAGACAAACACATCAAGTTCACTTAAAGGATCAACCCCTTTGAGCTTGTTCCCGAAAAAAGTTATGTGAGGCATATCAGGCAACTGAAAATGAGATAGAATAAAATCCTTTCCATCACCGCTATTGATTGGGATATGCGCCCCCCCCATCGGCAAACCCAGAACAACATGAAAGGTATCCTTTGATAAAAGAAATGACTTATCACACACTGTGATGAGAGAGCATGTTGGGTCAATGCAATCAGCCACCCATCTAGCAAAAACTGAAGGAACATAGCAACAATCAAATAGAAGTAGACACCGAAACCCAAACTTCTCAATAATAACTCTCTGGTCATTAGTCAATTTCTTTAGGACTTGCAGAAAGTACTTGGGCCCGTATCTGGTGAAAGCAGTAGTGTCTACACCATCTGATTTACTCTTCTTAACCTACAAAATAATAGAAATATATATTTCACAACAATGAGAGATAGAAGAACAAAAAGGAATGCAGCATAGGAGAATGGAAAAAAAGGAGAAATAAAACTAACCTCAACAGTTCCTACCATATCTTGGCAAATATCACTAAAATTCCTCTTCAAACTCTCACAGCCTACAAAAACAAGATGAGTAATCAAGACACACACAAGCAGCATAAAAAAAGAAAAAGAAACACATAACAAAAGAGTAAAATCATGATGAAATTAGTATATGGGCAAAAAATAACCTGTTTCCTGAAGAGGCCAAACAGTGCATCTTCTAAGACCTTATTCCTACCACTTATATCATATTCTCTCACCTGAAAAATGAGGAAAAAATACAACACAATTAGACAAAAGCTAGCTAGTGTATGAGACCATCAGGCCCGTAGAGTAAAAAATACTAAAGCAAACACACTAACATCACAATCGCTGGAGAAACTGTGCCCATCAGTATGACCAAGGCCGATATGGTCATCGACAAAATCAGCAGATACAGAGTGCCCCCTGCATAAGAAGTCACCAACAACAAATTAAATAACAAAAATGCTCACACACATACATGCGTTTGGAAATGAATGCAAACACCTTTGTACAAATAAAGGAGACAAATCATCTACTGCAAATCTGAATACACACACATAAAAATGCCTCACCCATCCAGTTCTGTATGCTAGACTAACACTGAAAAAATCTAGACGCTGAACTTGGTGTCCCCAGGGAAATTATGCTAAGAACAGAAACACCAACACACAATCGAGAATTCAAAATAATCACCTACAATGCACCACCAAAACCACACCAGCACAAACACACCAGCAACCCTGCGCACAGGAATACAACAGACCCCAATATGCGAATGGGCAGCTAGGCTCTCCAAAATCAACCACAAACAGCAACAACAAAGCACTCCCTCGCCGCAAAATGGCAGACCTCACGTCGAACAACCGACGAGGGCTGCGCGGGGTCATGGCTGCAACGAGATCTGGAAACATCCTTTGCCTACGCCCTACCTAAGAGCTACAAATCGAACAAAAATCATAGGCATCAAGCTGAACAAAAGCATAGACGAAGAACACAACTCGGTCGCCGTCGACGCCGCACCGGAGATCCAACAAACACGCCGCCGACGACACGAAAATCAAACAACAACGCCGACCTCTCGGGGCGTCGAATCAGCACCTCGCGGGGGCCCACAAGCGCGACAACGCAGGGAGTATGTGAGCTTGGCTTGGGACATACCTCGTACGCCGTCGACTTCGCCGCCGCCCGCCATCCCCTCCTTCGATTGACGCCATGGCGAGAGAGACGAAGGAGGAGCTCCCCTGTTTCGCCTCTCACCTCGCCTCTCCCCTCTCACGACGCGTAGCTAAGCGGTGCCGACAGCGCAGATAAAAAATTCAAAAAAAAACACCGAAGGGGAAAAGAGGATAACGGGTACCAGAACCGCCCACAAACGGGCTTCATCCAGCCCGCGAAGCCCGCGAACAGAAGAAACGCAGTGACAAGACACGATACCAGCACGAATCGCAAAGACAGATCGGACGGACACAAAAGTGACTGAGCGCGAAAATGAAATCAGTCAGCTGATAATTAACAAAAGTCTTACTAATTGGAGGTAGAAAGCTCCACGTTCTAGGATAAGTGTACAAGTTGTCACGCTTAGGGTTTAGTCTAGGGTTTAGCGTTAATCCTGGCGGCCGGTTCGGTTTTTATTACTAAGACCCAGTCCAATCGGCTGGAGAGTCCTGCCGCATGTTCTGAGGATTTTTGCGACCTCAGCCGTGCCGCCGCCAAGGAGATGCCCTCCAGGTCGGGTTGCGCTCCCCGGCGCGGTCGGGAGCCACGCGCTGCCGCGAGCAGGGTCACCGGTGAGCGAGATGAGGGCGCCGACCTCCATCTTGGAGAGCAGGTTCACGTCTTTGAGGTCCTTCCCTAACCACGCTGCAATCTATCTTTGTTGCAGAGGAGGTTCTTCTAATCTCAGTTTTCATGCCCGACCAAAATTGAATCCAATGCAGTGGAGAAGGTGGTGCATCGAAGGCAGTTTGTAACTTGGTATGATTGGACAGACACCATTGTTTGTGAAGCTGCAGCGTAGAGGAAATATGGCAGACTAATTGCAGGTATGGAAGGAGCAACAAGGGAGTAGTTTTTCGTTTTTGAGGATTTTTATGTTGTGCTCCCGCAATTTTGAGACTCTGCATCTAACGAGCAGGTACAGCCTAGAGTTTTGTTTTGGGGATTGGGGCTTTCAGGCCTGTCCTGATAAATATTACTTTGATGACTAAGATTTTTAGGTGCTATACAGTCAAGTAGGGGATTCAATTCACCAAAGCCTTGGTCCTCTTCTAATTTTGTTGGAAAGTGGATAAGTCGTTTTGGAGCATTACCCGATTTGTTCAGCTACTTCTCTCTGTTTCTCGAAATGGGCTTACGCCCCGCTATATTAATATAGCAACCACCCGATATAACTGAGATCGCTGGGGCAAACAGCACAATCACGCCCAAGAGAAAAACAAAAGAAAGAGAAGAGAAAAAATGTCGACAATACTAGATCGACGAAAGCGAAGATGATCCGCAAACGTTGCGCCCTCCGGAGAATTCTCACCACGCTCCCGTGCCGCTGGATTGCGGCGTACCAAGCACCACCTTCAAGAAGGAATGCGACGACGACGCTGCTGCCCGGACTGATCCTAGGATTTCTCCCGGTACACGGATAGAAGTGGGGAAGGGGTACACCCGACGCCCTACAAGAAGGATGGTGGCGTCCGGAGGCGTCACCACGTCGGTGCCGATAACAACCGACCGGGATTTCTCCCGACCCCGGCACTCCACACCCCGGCAAACCGTCAGCTCCACCTATCTCGCCGTCCACGAACATACGACAACAGTCTTGAAATCATCCACGCCGTCTGACCATGGCAAACGTAGCGAGGCTGGCCGGACCGAGAAGAACGAGCCGTAGATAGGGACGACACTACGGCAGCCTCGTGGGAGGGTACAACCTCCACCGCCGAAGGCAGTAGCAGACCGGACGCAGCAGCAGAAGCACACCGAGCCACCCTGCCCAGCCGGGCCCAAATCGGGCCCATGAAGCTTCCGCCGCCGCGCTGCAGCCGACATGGCCGCCGTAGTCGCCATCTCCAACACAAGCTGCTCTTCAGCCCAACCAGAGGCGACAGAACGGAGCCCGAGCCGACCCACCCTTACCCAGATCGGGCCCGGAGGGCGCCGCCGGCCAAGCTCGCACCACACGCCGCCATCGCTGCCAAGCAGCAACGCCACCGCCCCGCCGCCATCCGGCCTGCGCGCCAGAACGCCGCCGAGCCGCACCGCCGTCGGCTGGAACTCCCCGCGAATCCTCGTGAAGCTCCTCCAAACGCGCGGGAAGAAGCAGTCCGCCGCCGCCGGCACCGCGCGGGCAGCGCCCGGCGGCCCTGGCCGGCGGCGGCGGGGAGGGAGTGGGGAGGAGGAGGACTGGAGGTGGCGTGCCCGGCGGCCTGTCCCGTCGCCCGCGGGGGCGAGCGGAACGAGCGAAGCGTTCTCGTCTCCTCTCTCTCTGTTTCTCAAGCAAACACTACATGTTGTCGCAGACTTGGAGTGTATACATTCATTCAGGAGGTCGAGAAGGCGGCACCATAACGATATTTATCTAAAGCAACACGGAAGATCGAACCTGGCCAACAGAGACAATACGGTTGGGGTTTGTTTGAGATTCAATCCAGTCTCTTCCCAACCCCTTTCTTCTCCACCCAGTTAATCTCCCCAGATTTCAGGTTTTGATGATTGCGCAGAAATCGAACATCTGTTCTTACGTCAATTAATGAATCAATCTCACGATGCTTGGTGCAGCACTGCAGTGGAGGAGGTGGTATTGACGGCAGTTTGAAGAAGACCGGGCGCTGCTGTTGTTGGTCAGGCTGGAGGAACTGTAGCTTATTGAACAGCGAAATTGGCTTATTTTTTTGCGATTTAACAGCGAAATTGGCTTGAACTCTAGCGTTTGATCAGAAAAAAATCTATTATATATGTGTATGTATGGTGACTGTTGTTGGCTCTTTGTTAGATCTGCGCTCCTCTTGACTCGATCATGTCCTTAGGAAGAGGATGCAACCAGTGGTGAACTGCATTGCCTACGGCAATATCAAGCATTTTCAGGATCATACAGTCAGGAAGCAGACAGCATGGAGTACTTGAATTTCACAGGTAATTTTTTTTAAACTGCTTATGCATACATTTTACAGAAGGTATAATCAATTTTCTTACTGTGTTATCACACACAACATGTTGCGTACTATTTCTGTAGCTTCAGAGAAACTGTGAGCATGTCTCTTCATCGTTATAAAAAATTCCAGATTCAGTGCCCCATCTAGCACTCTATATTTCTTATTACTGGCTATGTAATCGGGAGTAACGTTTTTCCTATCATGAATTCACATGTTAGGATTATATGCTTTATAGGATACCCATGTTGTAGTTTGATTTTTTTAATCATTCTTTTGAAAAGAAGGGGTTAGTATTACGAGCCACCATGTTAATCCTGAGCAATAAATCTAATTGTTCGTCCAAACCCAAAAGATTAGGCATCCTCACATATTCTCCAATGGATACCTCTCCCTAATGTAATACTTTCCTGCAGGCTGCCGAAAATAAAGTCTGCCTTGCATCATCCTTTGCTTCGCCGCCCCAGTGGGCTTATCGACAATTCTGCACGTCGTGGAACAATCTTTAGGGGGTCTGTTCCCACCGTGTTTCCTTTCCTTCCTTTCTCAACATCATTCTTCCATCTACGCTGGAATCTACAAAAAAAAGTACCATCCAATTTCATGCCTATCTGGCTCGCCTTAATGTGTTTCTTAAATCACATTACCTTGTAATCTGAATATGCTGCAATCTCGGATCAATATTTGGCGCTGTAGATAAATCTATCCTCTATGCTTGATGGCTTGATGCAGCGGATGATCATGAGGTTTTCCTATTGTACTTTGAATAAAATCTCTCGCCTCTTGCTAATGTAGCTCTTTTGAGAAAAGCTCTGGAAAATATGGTTCTGAGATACACCTTTGATATCCAGTACTACACTGGAAAGACAATTTATATTGTTGCAAACTAATCTGACCTTTACAAATTGTTTTTTGCTTTTATTTTTCAGATCCTAATCCACTTCTTCAGTTGGAAGAAAAATTTCCATTCGCTTCTGATGACTTAGTGTTAAAAAATTTATGATCACATGAAGTTCCTTACATGTAACTGCTAATTAATATTTCGGTAAGTCACATGTTGCTGGAATTGGCATCACTACAAAATTTCCTTCTGAATGTACAAGACTAGAAAATTATGTGTATTAACTATCATATATTTTACCATCATTTTTAAAATACTAATAACATCAAGAGATTAAAGCTTCTGAGATGTACTACGTACCGTGGATTTAATCAAACACGTTCTATGGTATATGTCATATAATATATTAATAATAAATCCTACTACTTTTATTTGTGGAATAGAATAATACTGTCTTCTTATATTCCTTCAAACAGATATAATCATACTACTTTATTTGAACATTATTTTTTATTAGGTCACAAGTGAAAAATATTGCCAGACGAGTGTCCACAACTAAAAATTGGTGAGAAAATCTGTACCATTGTTGAAACCATAGTTGTACTATTCCAGAAAAAATTAAATTTGTTTCTTTTTGGCGCCATGGCTTACCAAGTGAAAGTTTATATAGTGGCCTTTTAATGCTAGTGTGGCAAATAAAAAAAATCATGTTGTTTAGTTTCTAATATATTTCTCTTTTTCCACATGCAGGCTATGCTACTATGCTACGAAGCACGGACACGGGGACAGAAAGACGGGGATACGCATACGGGGATACGGGATACGGCATTTTCCAAAAACAGCCATTCGGGGATACGGCAAGTATATATAAAATAAATCATTATATTTTTTAAGGGGACTCAATAAACCATTACATAGCCCATTACACAGCAAACAGAGCAAAGTTGTCAGGCCGGCCAGGCCCAGCACGGCCCATTTAACTGCTCCCAGCTCACCCCTCAATAACCCTAGCACACATTACGTGAATCTTCCTCTCCTTCCTCTCCTAACGCCGCCAGCCTCCTCTGCTTCCTCCTCGCTGCCTTTCTCTGCGCCGGCGGTCCTCTCATGTGCTCTCTCCCTTGCCTATCCTCCTCCCTGACCATGAGTTCCCAGCCGCCAGCCTCCTCTCCTTCCTCCCTGACCTCCAGGTTTCATCTCCTCCTAACCTCCTGTGGCTACTAACCTTGCGTGTCCCCCGTATCCCTGATTTTTTTCCTTTTTCTTTTAATTCAAATTTCGGGGATACTGCAAATTCGCGTATCCCGGCGTATCCCCGTATCCCCACGGCAGTTCGGCAGATTTTGCCGTATCCGTGCTTCCGAGCTACTATGTATGGTTTCTACATTTCAATATAACTAGCCCATGCGGATGCACGCGCCGTTGATGGCTAGTATGTATATAATACAGTGGACAAAAGAATTGCTCTTTTGCATCATGCATATTAACTTTATTACAGATGTTTAAAATTAGTGTTTTAGCTAATAAATTTAGTTTTACTTTGCTAAACACATTAAAAAGTGTCCATGAGCATCATGCATACTGTAGATATCAGAGAGCTAAATATAAATAATTTTGTTAGTTTAAAAGTGTGTCACCCTTGCATTTTATCATGCATATATATTTTTATGTAATGCCATAATTGTGTGTTGTATTGATTTAATAAATTGTGATTAGTGCAGAACGTACTGTGAGTGCCGCACCAACTCAAACAACTACCAAGGCAAGTGTATACTCAAAAGTATAAATGACCTACTATTTATTATTATTGCATTGTAGATTTTTCAGCACTATGCATGATAGGTTTACTACTGTTATATGTATGCTATGCAAACTTGTTAGGTTAGCCACATGACTTGTTGTTAGTGACCTATTTAATTTAGTGGAATTACCTGCTGCAAAATTGAATGTTTTGTTGTAGATTTTGTTAAGTGAAAAATTCTACTAAATTAATTTACCGCCTGGGTGGATGTGGTTTGTTTTGGCTGATGTGAGTTGAGTGGCTACTCAGGGTCATTTCCATGGTTGTGCTTGGGTACGCTCACTTATGGATGGCCACCCAAGGTTTCAAGTTTTAACGTCACTCCGTGTTTGTTTGCCCAAACGTGCAACCACTAGTCATAATGGGCTCTGCCTTGAGTGAGTAGGTTGAATGAACCCAATCCGTGCTTGACAAGCTGATGTAGTGCATGTAGGTGGGAACGGGTAAGCCAGTGGAGAAGGGGAAAGAATTCTTCTGAAAAGTCTCGTCTTGACTTTCTCCTTTTATACTAATTAAATGTGTGAGTAGGAGCGTTGGGTCAGTCGAGTCAATTGGGGAAAGTGCACCAGCTCTGCAGAGTGTTAGAACTAAGATCTTAGCCGTGTCCCCGTTAATGGACAATTGGTGCTTTCGAACAAGGTAGTGTATGGAGAATCTCATCATTCCAATTTCATAATAAAATTTGATGTGTGAACAGGGTAAATGAGACACTAGATGTGTTCCAGTGTTCTGTCTCATTTTTTTTAGTTGGGATTTAAAATACTTTGTGAAAAGTAGGACAAAACTGGGTTATGAAACAATCTTAAAACTCCACTAGTCAGATAAGCATTTAGCAATAGTCTTGCCATTTATAATATTCACTTACCCGCTAGTCGCACGATATTGACCCATTGTTTGGGCTGCAACGCTATATGTTGCAGGTTCTTCTGATGAGGAGTGAGGTCGTGTACTTTCGAGCGTACAACCAACATGATCACCTTTGGCACATGGAGATGATAAAGCTCCGTGTTATCTTTATTATTGCGTGTGAACTCCGAATAATTGTGAAACCATTTTTGTGTTTTAAGCTACCCTTTGGCTATGCACAGATTTAATAAATTATTTTATTTCTGGATCATTCATACTTGCGATATAATAACGTTTGACATTATTGCATGGTATTACATTTTGTTGGTGAGTGCTAGCCTTACTCGATCTAGTGCCTAGCATATTTCACAAAATGTCTGTGCTTTTACAAGCAAGGCATTACAGATGGTATCAGAGCGTAATGTTATATGTAGGCTCGAAACCTTAGGGTTTGTTAGAAATACTAGGTTTACCCATTTGATTGTTAATTTCAAATTTTCATATTATTTTAATTAGAAGTTTCTTTTTATTCTATTATACTCTGTATTGTATTTTCTTAACTTGTTCATTGAATCCAATATTTATTTCCCTTTGAGTGATAGATGGGAGAGTACACCAATGTCCGAACACATTTTTGGGAGACAATTGTTTGAGCTTGTGGATCAGCTGCACCTTTCTCACCCTTATTTCAGCGGAAGAAAGATGGACACCAATATACCCGGCGTTGATAGATGGGAGATACGCACCATCATGAGAGTTGATCCCACGACACCAGAGTTTGAGTCTGTGGACTACACCAAGTTCTGTCAAACTGGAGGGAGGGAGTCGACACAACTATGTTGGATTTATTGTCTCGTCTTTGCTACACCAACTTCGAAGACTTACCAACGGATTTCATAGTTCGTGCCTTTGGAAAGCATGATTAAAATGGAGTCGCGATGGTGACAACGGGAAATAGGATGAACATACCCACGACTGAGAAGCATTTTGAAGATCTAGAATTCCATGCCAATAACATGGCTAAGAGAGTGCATATGGAGATGGCACATGGTGATCAGTCCAGGGCTGTTACAGACACGCAGACACATAAGCTCCAAGCGCTGCACACACTCACTGGACAAATGGAGCAGCACATCTAGGACCTGTAGCTTGAGAACACCGAGAAGATTGACCAGATTGCAGCATTTCAGGCGCAGCTCAACCCACCTCCACCGTCCACCGCCACCACATGCTGATGATGATGATGAAGATGATGAGGAAGATGAGGATGGTGATGAGGACGCTGGAGATGGAGCTGCACAGGCGCAAGAAGAACTGTGCAGCTCCATCTCTAGCGTCGTCATCACCATCCTCATCTTACTCATCTTCTTAATCATCATCAGGTGGTGGCGGTGGAGGTGGGTTGAGCTGCGCCTGAAGTGCTGCAATCTGGTCATCCTTCTCGGCGTTCTCAAGTTGCAGGTCGTGGATGTGCTGCTCCATTTGTCCAGTGAGAGTGTGCAGCGCCTGGAGCTCATGTGTCTACGTGTCTATGACTGGCCTGGCCTGATCACCATGCGTCATCTCCATATGCACTCTCTTAGCCATGTCATTGGCATGGAACTCTACATCTTCAAACTTTTTCTCAGTCGTGGGTATGTTCATCCTACTTCCCCTTGTCACCAGCGCGACTCCATTCTCATCACGTTTACCGAAGGCTGATGGAATATGGAATCCGTTGGTAAGACTTCGGAGTTGGTGTGGCAAAGACGATACAGTATATCCAGCATAGCTGTGTCGACTCCCTCCCTCCAGGTTGGATAGACATTGGTATAGTCCACAGTCTCAAAGTCTGGTGTCGTGGGATCAGCTCTCATGATGGTGCGTATCTCCCATCTATCAACACCGGGTATGTTGATGTCCATCTTCCTTCCCTGAAATAAGGCTGAGGAAGGTGCAGCTGCTCCACAAGCTCAAACAATTGTCTCCCAAAAATGTGCTCGGACATCACACTAACGTACGTGGTCTTGGTGTACTCTCACATCTATCGTTTTGAAGAGAAAAGAAATATTAGATTCAATGAACAGGTTAAGAAATTAAAAGACAAAATATAATAGAATAAAGAGAAACTTTTAATTGAAATAACATGAAATTTTTAAAATTAGCAATCAAAGGGGCAAACCTAGTATTTCTAACCAAACCTAAGGGTTTTGAGCCTTCTGGCAACATTACGCTCTGATACCATCCGTAATGCCCTTGCTTGTAAAAGTATAAACATTTTGTGAAATATGGCCCTGGATCGAGTAAGTCTATCACACTCACCAACAAGATGTAATACCATGCAATAATGTCAAACATTATTACATCGCAAGTACGAATGATCCAGAAATAAAAAATATCATTTACATCTGCGCATAGACAAAGACTAGCTTAAAACAAATAAATGGTTCCACAATTATTCAGAGTTCACATGCAATAATAAAGATAACACAGAACTTCATCATCTCCATGTGCCACTGGTGATCATGTTGGTTGTACGCTCGAAAGTATACGACCTCACTCCTCATCGGAAGAGCCTGCAACATTTAGCGTTGCAGCCCAAACAATGGGTCAATACCGTGCGACTGGCGGGCAAGTGAATACTGTGGATTATAAAAGGCAAGACTATTGCTAAATGCTTATCTGGCTGGTGGAGTTTCAAGTCTATTGCATAAAGCCAATTTTGTCCTACTTTTCACAAAGTATTTTAAATCCCAACTAAAAAAAATATGAGACACAACTCTGGAACGCATCAAGTGTCTCATCTACCCTGTTCACCCATCAAATTTTATTATGAAATTGGAATGATGAGATTCTCCATACACTACCTTGTTCGAAAGTACCAATTGTCCATTACCGGGGACACGGCTAAGATCTTAGTTTTTTTAGGCCATGTTCTAGCGGACTCGGAACTCGGTTCTTCTCTTTCGCTAGGTCAATTTGAATTTAATATTTAAACTCTTATGGCCTACTTACCTCGCATTATTATACTTGCTCTTATTACAATGGTTTGTTCACCAGCAAACCACACTCTATGCTTGCCTCCCGAGCCCCCTCTTCGTGCACAGAGCTCCATAGGCGAGCGACCCGGCTCCATGCGATGATGCAACGAATTGCAGATTCAACCCAAATTGAACCGTACTAGCTAGCTGCAGTATGAGTTTCCATGCTACAAAACAGAAGACCATGCCCAACATTAAATTACTGACACCCTAAGTGGTAGAATACCCTAAGTGGTAGAAGACACTTGGTGTTGAACGACAAAAACACACGCCTTACAAGATTAGGATAAGACACAAGTTTGAAGATATTTATGTGTTGGAATTTTATAGTTTGAGGGGCAAAATCTAAAAAGAGAGGTTGGGCTAAACAATAAAGTTGTTTGTTTTATGCCCTTACGAGATTGAAGTTTTCCATGTTGTATTGGTGATTGAACGAGCCACATGCACCAACATAAGACACCTTTGCAACATGAAAGCAACCCTTTTGCAATAGACATCCTGAAATTGTTGTAACATGTTGTTAGTGCGTATGCAGCTAACAACTTGTTTGCAACATGTATGAAAAACCTATGCAACATTAACAATCTCAAAATTGCAAAAAATTCAAATTCTAATATTTCCAGGTAACTACCTTGCCACCTCTGAGCTCTTATTCCTTGCATCCCAAGTACGGCGTTGTGACAAACAAAGCTTCATCTCATGATTTAGCATGAGCAAGGAGAGATGAATCCATGGGTGAAGTAAAAGGAGGTGAAAATCTTTGGGGGAACAAAATGACAAAGAGAGGAGGATAAGTACACGAAAGAGGGAAGGGAAGAGTGGGAGCACGCATCAACTAGTTTTCTAAGGTGCCTGTCACATAATCTGGTAATAGCTATGGTGGTTGCCACAGCCATGTGCTTCTTCGTATGTGCCTGACACATTCCGACCAATTCGCGAACCGTTGACTGAAGCCGTATGATTCATTATTTCTGACATGATGGCAATTGATTCACGATGTGAGCCGACGTGATGTTGCTCGCCAACGAGACTATATGTTAACTTTACATACCTAGCCGCATTGTGCAACATCTTTCTTGTGTGCGGCTTGGCATGTGGATCTCGTATTACTCGTACTACCACTTAAAATAGCAATTGGGGATACTAGTGTTGAAATACAAATGCAATGGTCTCCTTTTTTCCCATCAGTTCGTGCCATTTGGTTGAAGTGACTAATTTATGCAATTTAGTGATATGCAGGGGCGTTATGTACCCTAGTTGTAAGAGCCTATATGGTTCACAGAAATTTCACATAGTTCAGATTATTAGGATTTTCTATGACACGTATTATTTGTATGTAGCATTTCAATCCAGATGAACATTTTTGCACTATTATGCAAACAACACACGGATCAACAACTGTGGTATCCAATCCAATATTATTCAAGATGACATGACCTGGCAATATTATACATTTACAAACCCAGTATTTTAATTGCATTTACGATTCATGGTCCACCTGTTTGTGACAGCAACCTGGAATTCTGGAAAGAACCAGAACTGGCGACGTAGGAATATGTACTACTCCTATTAGAGCAACAAGCATGCAAGCAAAAAAATAAACAACCCGATGTTTTAATCAAGCACAAACGTTCAACATCGGCATGTATTTTGCTAGTTGTGGTAGTTCGTGGTCGATCAAGATTGCTTCAAGGACCTGGATGAACTCCTTCGGTGCAGCGAGCTGCGGGAAGTGGCCGGAGGACTAGATCACTACCGTCTCCGCGCCACGGGCGCCAGCGCACGCGCGCTGTATGTACCGCGCGACGGCGAGCGGCGCCACTGAGTCCCGGCCGCAGTGCACGATGCTGCATGGCGCCTTGACGTCCGGGAGCACGCCCCGAACGTCGCAGGTGAGCACGGCGCGCAGGACGGGGAGCGCTGTGCCAGGGCGCATGGTGGCCAGCTGCTTGGCGTACTTCGCGACAGCGGTCGGGTGGTCCGCCCCGACCACGGCCTGGGCGAACAGCGGCACCCACTCCGCGAAGTCGGCCTTGATGGCGCCGAGCATGGCGTCCACCTCGCCGCGGTCGAACCCACCCTCGTAGCCGTCGTCGTTGATGTACCTGCTCCAACATACGTGCAAATCGCGTATAGTTCAGCGACATCCTTTAGAGTTTACGGTATTTTCTTTGGTATATAACTCGTGCTAAGGTGAGAGTGTGATCTGGACCTAGGTGACGCTCCGACCAGCACGAGGTGGCTGAACAGGTCGGGCCTTGCGACCGACGCAATGCAGCCGATCATGCCGGCCATAGAGTGCCCAACGTACACCGCCCCCTTCAGCTCCAGCTCTCCATCAGGGCAACGAGTTCGTCGGCGAAGCCGTGGTACGAGCAGGGCCGTTCGGAGCACCTGCCATCGTTGCCAGCCGCGCCGGAGAAGCTCCAGTCGAAGATGACTACACGGAATTTCTCCGCCAGCGACGGGACGACGTCGTCCCAGACGAACCGGCTGGCCCCGTAGCCGTGCGCGAGCACCAACGTCGCGCCGCCGTTGCCGAAAATCCTGGCGTTCATCTCGATCCTATCAAGAAAAATTCAGGAGTAGAAGAGAAAGTCCAACTTAATTCAGTGTCCCGACTTTTGGACTCAATTTATAGGGAGAATCCAACCACACTAAGATAGAACCAACCAATCAGAGAAAAACAAGGGTGGCAATGCGAGAATTATAAATTGTGCAGATCAGCAGATGTGCACAGCAGCATGATCCATTGGGGTGGCTACAAGGATACCAGACCGGACCAGAAGAGAGCTTTTGCATGTCTCAGAGAGTTGTTTCCCCGTTGTCTATCTTGCGTCGACATCGATGGTGACGAGCGCCGTAAAAGGTGTCACCTGGAGTTTTGCGCCTGAACAATGCGTCGTGATGGTGACAAAGGCAGATTCCATGAGCTGCAGGGGCCTCGTCTCTCCATGGTCCGATTTTGTCGGAATTCGCCATGGGATAATCTAAGGATGTGTTCGGTTGTGGCATTGGATGGAATGGAATGGAACCATTCCATTCCATTCTTGTGTTCGTTTTACAAAAAGAAGATGGAATGGAACCAGTCTAGAATTTGTTGTCACAACAATTTTATTAGGAAAAATATATTAATAAACACTAATTAGGATCTAACACTAATTAGATTAGGGGAAAAATCCCATCGCACACAAATCGATGCTGGCCGTGGCTGCTGCCGTGCCGGCCGTGGCCTGCTGGCCGAGGTCGCGCCCGGCTGTGGCCACCGCCGCTGCTGGCCGAGGCCGCGCCTGGCCCGGCCGTGGCCGCCGCTGCTGGCCGTGGCGGTGACCTCGGAGGAGCGGCTGGACGACGGCGACCTCGGAGGAGGCAGGGAGGAGCGGCCGGACGGCGGCGACCTTGCAGGAGTGGCGAGCCGGCGGTGACCTTGGACGGGAGAGAGAGAGTCGCTAATTTTTTCATTAGGGACGCGTTCTACTTCGTTCCACCTCGTCCGGCCGATTCGGCCGGACGGGTGTATTCCGAATATTGGCGGAATATTCGTTTTTGGGGAACGACCTCGTTCCGTTCCAGTGCACAACCGAACACGAGAATCGTTCATCGGAATGGAACGGTGCCATTCCATTCCACGCGATTCCACAACCGAACAGACCCTAAGGGAACGCCCCTTAAACTGTGTCATCCACGATGTACTGAAACTATGTCACTTGTCTGGAAACAAAGGGTTTTATATACATATGCTAACTAAAAAAAGGGTTTTATCTGCGAATGTCTTTGTCGTGTCGTTAATTTTCCTGACACAAAGCTCTGTGTGATGAATCGATTTCCTACATTATCGATGTATGAATGTTTCAACGCGTGTGTATTAGTTACCCAGGAAATAAAGTAACCAATCGATGGGTTAGTGCGAACAGTTCAGAGATGGCAAGCTATCCAATTACATATATAGTTCCATTTTCTACGTAATGAAAGCAGCGGCGGTGCTAAAACTATTACTTTGCATTGTGATGTCAATCCCTCAAAGCTGCTCCTAATTAATTATATGAATTTGTGGACGAGTTTGAAGAATTTAATTTTAAAATTGTGTGTCAGTAGACATCATAGTTACACCAGGAAATTATGAGGTTCTTGGCGGCACAGGGGAACAACGATACGACCAATGACTGACGGACATCATCAACGGCTCAACGCAACGTGGAGCAGCAACATACTGTGGTTCATCGATGCCACTGAAGACCAAGGCATTGCGCCTCTTTCAAATATTGGGAGTGCAGATGGTTTTCTGCCGAAGTCAGCAGAGATACAGAGCCAAAGGTCTTCAACCGAATCGAAGGTAGACGAAGAGAGCACACGAGGGAGAGCATCACAAACTTCCCGAGCACGGGAAAATGAAGGAGAAGGTGGTCAGTGTATTTGCTGTCTCGTTCTCACTTCTCAGTCGATTGTGAATTAACTAATTCTCAGTTGACGGACTTTTTTTGTTAATCCCGATAGATCAATTGGCCTTTTTTTTAGGGATTGATCAATTGGCTGAAGTAACCACATTTGTACGTGTTGTTTCTTAGCATGAATGTGGCCTCTTCCTATTGTTGGTCTGTTAGGCCTTCTTGTTCATGGGCTTATTTCCATGTACTGCGATGATAGGCCTGTCGATTGAAACGACTTTTTTGTTCGCTCTTTTGCCTACAACAATTTTCTCTCGCCTCTTCATATCGGGTGCTCCTCCTGTAATCCCGCTCTCACGTTGAACATGTGTTTCGATGGCAGGCACAATAGAATAGAACTGATACTGCACAAAAATCCAAAATAAAATATGCAACTGAAAATATTACTCATTCACTCTAGGTGCGCAACTGACAAGCAGGAAAACACGAAACAAAAGCCCAAACACATCACTTGTCCACCCCCTCATTTCTCACACGTTCTTTCTCTCTCCTCGTTCCTCTCTCAGCCGCCCGCTTGAGAGCTCCCCGGTCGTTCCCAGCTCCTACCCCTCCTCCCCGGCATCTCTGCCGTCCGGTGGCGTTGGGAGTGGGGAGGCTGGTCCCCTATGTATATTATTGCCAGGCATTATGCCGCTGCGAGGACCTTTGTCGCAGCTTGCGAGCGCCGATCGGCGATGGATGGTGGTGGTCCTGCTGCTCTTGGAGCTCCAGAGGATGGAGATGATGGGCGACGTCTCTTCTACTGCTTCCCCTCCCCTCCCCGAAATAAGCTTGCAGGGAATACAGATCTGCTGGTTTTGGAGCCACCTGCATGGGTTTTGGAGGAACTGATCAAGTGGTTTAGAGGGTTCTTTTGGGCAGGAAAAAAGGAGATTAATGGAGGCCAGTGCCTTGTTGCTTGGGAGGCAGTATGCAAGCCCACCTGCTTTGGGGGCCTGGGCATAAAGGACCTGCGCCTGCAAGGCATGGCCCTCAGAGCTCGATGGGCTTGGCTGCGGCGTGTTGATAGAGATCGCCCTTGGCAGGGTTTGCCAATGTGTAAAGATACAGCAGCGGAGGAGGTTTTTCAGAGTTTGTGTCATATCAGAGTAGGACATGGGGCTCAGGTGATGTTTTGGACGGACCGTTGGTGAATGGGCAGAAGGTGAGCGACATTGCTCCTCTGATTTGGGGAGCGGTGAGCACGAGATGCAAGAACAGTCGCACGTAGAAGAAGCTCTGCAGAGGAACAGGTGGGTCTTGGATGTGGCCGAAACTTTGACAGCCGAGGGCGCGGGACAGCTGGTCAGACTATGGTTGGAACTCTCTCGGGTGCAGTGAGTTGGTTATGAACCTGATGTGTTCGAGTGGCCGTGCGCCAAGAAGGGGAAATACAATGCCAAGGACACATACGAGAAACTGTGTCAGGGAAGCGTCCGGGACAGCCTTGCCAAGCCTATTTGGAAATCTTTTGCGCCGCTCAAGTGTAAGATCTTTGTCTGGCTGGCAGCGAGGTATCGGCTCTGGACCTCCGATCGGCGAGCCCATCATGGTCTACAGGAGAACCCGAGCCATGCTACACATGCCAACAGGAGGAGGACAACGTTGATCACATTTGATGCGGTGCCCCTATGCGAGACAGGTTTGGTTCGGTTGTTTCCGGCGTGCTGGAGTAGCCTTGGATTTGCCGCAAGCTGAGAGCACGCTGGAGGAGTGGTGGATTGGAGCGCGAGCTAGAGTGGCGTTTATCCCACCAGAGAGCTTTCGACACCCTGGTGATCTTGATCGCCTGGCGTCTTTGGAAGCAAAGGAACGCGAGGACGTTCCACAACGAGCGCGAGCAGGTCGGACCGGACCACCTGGTTGATCTGATTGGCGAGGAGTTTCACATGTGGAGGATAGCTAGAGCTGGAGGGAGAACACCGATGACGCGAGAGTAGGCTTAGGTGTTGGTGGAGGGTGTATGTGTGTGTTGGCCTCGCTGTACGTAGCGTAGGACTAGTTTGCTTGTAATTATTGTTCTATCCTTCTATAAAAATAAGGTATGCCATTTTGGCATACTCGCGAAAAAAAAGTGATTTGCTCTGGCGTTGACCGCCATGGAGGTGGGCAAGTCATGGGGATGGCCAGATCTGGAGAGCCCGGGCTCTCCCTTGAAGCTTTAGTCAGCAAAGGGCGACAGCGACGACGAGCTTGCACCGCCACTTCTTCTGGCCAAACGGGCCACTTCGCGCCTTAGAGCTTGCAGCTTCGATGGATTTCTTCCTCCAGGCATGCGAGCCACAGTGGAGGATCTTCGTCAACCTCAGCGCGACATCCAGCGTCGATTTTGCCCCAAGTGGTTTCGTCCCCGGTGGCAATCTCGGCGGTTGTGGCTTCGAGGTTCTTCTTTGCCGGCAGAGGAGAAAGGCTCGATGTAATTTTCTTTTTTCAGGATGCTCCTTGTATTTTGTTCCCTCTAGCATGAATGAGCTTCTGGGTCCTTTTGGACCCGGCCCATGTTCAAAACAAAAACAAAAAAACTCGTCCATCCCTTGGAGAAAAACAAAAATAGCCCATCACGTCGTTGTGTTACTTGTGTATGGGTGGACGTCCCACCTCGACTTCGTAGACACAAACAACACACTGCAGCAATCTTGTCACTCAGATTCCATACCTACCAAGTCGATTTAACTAATTCTCAGTCGACTAGAACTAGCAGATCCGTTTTTTTAGAGATGAGATGTTTAGATTTGTAATGGATTATGTGTACACACATAAACCCACGTTTCTATTTTCTCGATTCATGACTAATAATCTCTGAGTCGCTCGCCTGCCATGTGAGTTCATCTCCATCAATCGCATTGTCGTCTCCGTCTTGAGAATGACCCCTGCGACTGCGACGTGAAGGAGCATGTATCCGGACAAGATAAGCATCGCGATCACCTTATCCTTCCATGCGCAGTAACAATTTTTGCAAGCATTTACACTCACAAAAGTGCAGCAGCGGTAACAATTTCATGTACCGCTCGCTATCCGCCTCACGAACTCCCTGAGGCCCCGGTCCGAGGCTCCGCCGTCGGCCACGGCGGCCCTCGCCTCCTCCTTCCACGCTGCGGCGCGCGCCGTCACCGCGTCCGACGTGGCGACTCCACGCACCTCGTCAGCTCCCGGGCCTCCAGGACGCCGTCCTCCGAGCGCGCCGCCGCACGAACACCGACGCCCAGCACCCGCTCCACGAGCCACGCGTTCGTCCCCTGGTCGGAATACTGCGGCACCGCCACCGTGGGCACGCCGCACGCCACGCTCTCCAGCGTCGAGTTCCAACCGCAGTGCGTCACGAAGCAACCCACAGACGAGTGTGACAGCACGCGCGCCTGGTCGCACCACTCTACCACCATGCCGACGCGTCGGCGGTTGCCGCTGCAACGAGTTTTTGATCGCGTCGTCGTCGCGTTGCTCCTTGGAGTTGTCTTTCCGTAGCACCCAAGGAACGGCTTGTTGGCCTGCTTCACGGCGTCTGCTATCTCGGCGACCTGCGTCTTGCTCATCACCGACGCGCTGCCGAAGGAGATGTACACCACCGACTTGGCCGGCTTCGTATCGAGCCAGTGGAGGTAGCCTTCTCCGTCGTGGTCGAACAGGTCGTTGGGACTCTGCCATCGGCGGCGTCGTCATGAGGAACGACAGTACGGGGCCGACAGTGACGACTTCGACATGAGGCCTCAGCGACGCGAGCGCGTCGGGCTCCATGGCGTCGAACGTGTTGGCGACGACATAAGTGGTAGGCTTCCCGGTGTCGACGTCGCGCTCGAGCTCGTCGATGAGCTCGCCGAACTCCGGGATGAGGCAGGCAAAGGGGTCGTCGTCGGAGGTGATGCCGAGGAATGACGGCAGGTCGCGGAAGCAGAGCGGCGGGAGGCCCGGGATGCGCACCTCGGCGGTCGGGTCGCGCGACGCCGCTGCCGCCATGACGGCCTCCCGGCTCCCTCGAAAGTAGTGGTAGTACGCGGCGAGCGCGTGGCCGGCTGGATCCAGAACACGGCGACGGCCGCCACGCCGTGCTGGCGCGCGACGGCGGCCACCCACGGCATCAGCAGCGTGTACACGGCGCACGTGACGGGGCGCCCGCGGTCGCGGAGGCCCCGGAGAACCGCGGATAGCGTGCGCGCGCCCTCCAGCCTTAGCTGCGACATGTAGCGCGCGTAGCCGTCGGCGGCGAGGTGGAACCCGCCGTCGTAGCCGTCGGAGTAGGCGGCGTATGTGATCCCGCCTTCCTCCTCTCTTATCTCCTCGCCGTGTGCGCCCGCCGCGGTGGCCTCAGGGAACATTTTCCGGAAGGCCGATATCGGCGTGCATATGGTGACGCGCGCCTCGCCGCCGTCGGCGGCGGCCGCGCGTACGAGGCGGCGAGCGAGGTGGCGCGCCGGTGTGATGTGACCCTGCGCCGGGTACGTCACGACCAGGAAGTGCGGCTGCTGCTGCTTCTCCTTGGCTGCGGCGCGCTCGTCAGGCCGCTGCTCCATTGGCAGCATCACGTTTGCGCTCACACGAGCTTGGCAGTGGCCACGCACGCTTTTGACGCGGGGAATAGGAGTGAGGCGAGTCGACACGGTTGATTTGTAGCTATAGGCGATAGTAAGATTTTTTCGTTACTGCTTTACTCATGATTGGCGATTCTGCTCTGCTTTTCTGGTTGGTCTTATCTTATCCCTTCTCGATAGAGTTCGATTGATGCATGGAATTCTCTGCTTTTGAAGAGACAGTGGTGTTCGGTGCCTTCGGTAGGTCAAAATGGTATGTTTTTTACTAAATGGTCCTTTAACTTAACGCTAATTGTGACCCTTCGAATAACTTTCACGCGAGTATCCTGAGGCTCTGAAAATCTTAGAGTCTCTGGGAATCTCAAAAAACGCCAAATAATATGGAGTATCCCAAGCTGAAAAACGCGATTTTTTTTAAGTTATTTGGGTAAAGCCATTTGATGTGGCATTTTTAGACCCAGAGCTCTGAGAATCTCAGAGGACGCCATGGTCGTCTGAGATTCTCAGAGGCTCCGGGTCTGGGAAACGCACATCAAATGGCTTTACTCAAATGACTTAGAAATTTTCACCTTTTTTAGACTTGGGATACTCCAGAAAATATGACATTTTCTGAGATTTTTGGAGGCTCTGAGATTTTTAGAGGATCGAGATACTCCATATTATTTGGCGTTTTAGGGCGAGGGCCATAGTTGGCTGAAAGTTATTTGAAATGTCACAATTAGCGCTAAGTTAAGAAAAGGGTCATTTAGTAAAAAACATATGTCAAAATGGCCCTGTGCATCGCTGGATGCAGAGGCTCGGGGTTTTCCCCAACTCTTTTTTAAAAAAATTACCTTTCGGATGGTCAAACAAAACACTATCTGTCGGGGGAATAATAAATGAGTTAACCCGCGGCCCACAAGAGTAATGCGGCTTATGATAGGTTCGCCGTCACACCATCAATGGGCTTACACGGAGATGGGCCGGCGTAAAAGAGTCGTAACATGCTATAAGGAAAGATCCAGAAGGTCGGCGTTTACCTGCCTTGGAAGGCAAGAAGATAATCGGCTTCGTGGAGAACTCTTGTAACCTGACGAGCTTCTGTGTATATAAAGAGGACTCGCATGGCTTAGAAAAGGTCAAGCTCTCAAGCTCTCAAACCCTAGAAGATACGGCGAGTACCGAGATCGGATCGCCTCCATTGTAACACCTTATACATCATATCAATACCAATCTAGGGTAGGCAGGAAGTAGGTCTTTACCTCACATTGAGGGGCCGAACCTGGGTAAATCTGTGTCTTCTTCGTTCCCTACGATCTTAAGCTCGGAGACGATTGACTCGCAATCCCACACCTAAGAAGTCATCTATGACATCTGACGTGACAAACCCACGACAGTTGGCGCCCACCGTGGGGCCTGCGGTCAAAAGCATCACGTTCCGCGCAGGATCTATGGTAGGAGTTGAAGATCTCGCCATCGGCCGAATCATCATGGTCAACGGCGTGCCCCTCATCGACGATTCAAACTGGGGCCTGAAGCTGATTACCTGGAAGCTGGCCACATCATCCCGTTTGGATCTATCCACGTCTTCGCCGGCTTCATCGGCAGCAGATCTGAGAGCCCATCACGGCAGGGTGACTCAGAAGAAGGAGTCGCTGTAACCGTGGACGAAGAGGAGGAATCTACCAACAACAGACCATCGCACCTTGAAGACGAGGAAGCCCAATCCATCGAGTTTGTCCTTGAGAAGAGGTTGGGCGGAAACCCCGAGGGTGGCAGCTCACCATCCATGCACAGTCAACACATGGAGGGAATTTACAGGACAATGGAAGCAGGAGAAGGCTTGGGTATGCCACCAGGCAGCCTGGCCCCTACAGTACTAGAAGCCGCAGAAGAAGTCGCGCCGGTTGGATCAGGAGTCGCAGAGCTCGGTTCAGGCGGCGCGGCACCTGCTGCGGCCACACCAGGAGTCGCGGCGTCAGGAGTCGCAAACAGGGAAACCCCATCTGGAGCTATAGCCGTGGGGGAAACGGCACAAAGAGTAGTTTTCAACGCAGCGGCTACTTTACCACAAGGCAGCCCGCTCTTTACACCAATTTCTGCGGTCAATGCCGCAGCCAGGGCAACAGAGATAGAAGCCGCAAGAATTGGGCTCTATGATGAAGTCCAGAGGATAGTGGACGAGCGCAGCAGGTTAGCACGTGAGGACTTGCGCCTTCAGGAGGAGCAGCGGCGGCTTACAGAAGACGCCGCCATGCGGTCTCAACAGCAGGACCAAGCACTCTGCCACATAGGCGCCAGGCCAGTCGCATACGGCCAGGAGCCGACATAGTTAACCCCCTGGAGCTATTCCAGTCGCCCCCTGCCGGATCTACAGTTGCGGCTCCGTGACTATACACTAGCAGCTACAACATCTCCCAATACGGCTCCATCAGCCGTAATCAACGCGGCTCGTACGGAGGCGGCACCATTAGTCGCCACCAACACGGTACGCCCAGTCGCCATACCATCAAGCGCGGCCCCGTCGTACGTGGCACCATCAGTCGCAGCTCCGCGAGTCTCAGCGCCATTAGCCGCAGCGGCTCCATCGTTCGCAGCACAAGATGGCGGAAGCACCAGGATCAAGAGCCCTGGTACAAGCCAACAACAGGGCTATCATGCCACCTCCATCATCACCACTAGCATTTGTGCAACAGCCGCCACCTCAGCCCCAAAGGTTCCATACCCACAAGGGCATTACGTAAGCCCAGTGGATAATGTTTACGCGGCTACAAACATCCTGTCCAGGCTAATGCCAGCAGGAAACACGCCGATCGACAGAGAGGCTCGACGTGCCATTGAGATGCTGAGCACGGCGGTGGTACAGCAGGCAAACATGTCTGAACACGCAGGACGACTGCACTCCACCCCATACAACAGTCGGGCTACGGCTGAAAGAAGCATCCACGCTGAGTCGCCTCAGGTTGCGACTTCAAGCTCTGCGAGGCGACAAAGGGAAAACCAGCCGGCAGTGCAGAATCAGCCGCAGCAAACCCAGCCAGCAGAAGTTGTGCAGCCTCGCACAGTCGTTAATCAGATCGGAAGGCCAGCCCCGTCAAATCTATCGTCGCGACTCAAGGGGCCGGTCTGCTTCAGCGAACGGATCAGGTCCGAGCCGTTCCCAGCAGATTTTAAAGGACCACGCAAGGTCGTGAACTACAATGCCAGCATGGATCCAGTAACTTGGCTCAACAATTACGAGATGGGCATGAGCATTCTTAATGCATCCGAAGAGATATGCGCCCGATACCTGAACATGATGTTAGAAGGCGCTGCCCACATCTGGCTACAGAACTTGCCACCAAACTCAATAAACTCCTGGGACGAGATGAAAGAAGCTTTCATCAAGAATTTCCAAGGAACATGCAAGCGACTCTGCAGTATAGAGATCTCGAGCGCTGTGTGCAGAAGGAAGGCGAGTCAAGCCGCCATTGGATGAGAAGGGTAGCAGAAATCATACACTCATCGGATAACATACCCCCTAGCTCTGCCGTCCTGGTAATGGAGAAAAATTGTAAATTCGAGCCACTGGTACACAAGCTAGGCCGCATGAAGACAAGGTCAAGAGCCTCAGCGAGGTGATGGCCGCGGCTAATAAATACGCTGGTTCAGATAAGACGAAGGATGCGTCAGATGGTGAAGAAGAGGAGTTGCCGGCAAAGGAAAGAAGAATAGCGGCAAGCCTCAACAACAGCAAAATAACAACAACAGTGCGAGTAATAGTAAGCGCAAGAATGAGGAAGGAAACTCAGGATTAGTCGCAAACCAACACTCGCTTCAAGCAAAACAATGGCAGAGGGAGGAACTTCCACCCAATAAATTTAGAGGAGGTTTTCAATCGCCCCTGCGACATCCATATAGGGAAAGATGGACGCCCGGCTAACCACACCAAAGCACAATGCTACCATTACAAAAAGTGGAAGGATGGACAGCCACTTAATGGGAATAACAACCATCCGAACAATGAGGGAGGCGACCATGGCGGAGGCAACAACCATGCGGCTCCCAATCCGCCACCAGATCAGCCGCAGTTCCCAAAACAGCTAGGTCAATACCATACCATCGTGGTTAACACCTCCAAAAGGGAGCAAAAGCTCAGACGGCGTAACCAAGCTGTCAACGCCGTGGTGCCAGCCATACCACAATGGTTGAAGTGGTCAGAGCAGCCAGTTGTCTGGAGTAGGGAAGATCATCCTGAAGGAATAAATGAAGCAGGCAAGCTCGCGCTCGTGGTTGCACCTCAAGTCGCAGGATATAAATTAAGCAAGGTACTAATGGATGGAGGCAGCAGCATCAATATACTATATTATGAGACCTTCAAAAGGATGAACCTCCAAGAAAGCAGCTGCACCCATCCAGAACAACCTTCCACGGTGTCGCCAGGCGTCTCAGCTCAGCCGCTGGGGCGTATCAATTTAGAAGTCGCCTTCGGAACTCAGGACAACTTCCGGAGCGAGTACGTCTGGTTTGAAGTTGTGGACTTTCAAAGCCCATACCACGCACTGTTCGGCAGAGCAGCCTTTGCAAGATTCATGGCAAGACCATGCTATGTATATCTGAAGCTCAAAATGCCAGGTCCCAAGGGAGTCATCACAATCGATGGTGACAGAGACATAGCACGAGAGTGCGAAGAGGGCGACAAGGCCATGGCCAGAGCCGCCTGCATCGCCGAAGGCGTGCCCGTTCCTGAGCCGCAACGAAGTTTCGATGACATCGTAAAGGCCAAAAGGCACCTGCCTGACCTGCGGCTCCAAATAACAGCCAACAGAGAGGAGAAAAGTAAAAGCCGCAGGACACCAGTAATGAGGGTACACCTCATCTTTTTCATCGCGAGTCGCCATGGGCAACCGCAACAGAACCACTCAGGGTTCAAAGTATCAGTCTATAGCCACTCAGGGCTCAAGTATCAAAATTGGTCGCCACCCAGGCGCGACCTTACCATATGTATCAAAAGGGATCGCCACCCAGGCGCGATCCAACCACATGTATCAAAATTGGTCGCCACCCAGGCGCGACCTTAACTTATGTATCATATCATGATTATGAAATAAAGCCGACACCTCTGCTATGCAAGAGGATGTCGTTTCGCCTCAAATTACCAATTGAGTTGCTGAGTCTTTTATTTTCTTAATCATTGATTCCTTGGGGGCTTTGCAGCTTTATGAGCGCGGCTTGTTACCTTGGAATCGCCAAATCAGTGGCATATCGTGATTATACTCAACCTTCACTCGGATGCGACTCGCAATATGCGGCCAAAGTACTGGGGGTGCGTGTCAATCGAGCTTGATTGCCTATCATGGACGCTCTCGACCCTGAACACGCATTTTACCCTAGGAAATACTGAGCCGCGAGGGCCTGAGTAAGGGAAAATCGAGACAAATCATAAGGACCAGCTTATTGGTCGAAATTTGTACTGCTAAGAGTACTAAGAAATAAATATTGTATCAAGAAAACACTTCCAAAGTTATTACAAGCCACTAAGGGCTAAAGTGATCCTATCATTGTTTTCTTCATTTTTCCCAGCTTTTGGTTTGTGGGAAGGAGGCATTGGAGGCTTGGCAGAAGTAAGGCCGCAGGCTCGCTGGAAGGATGCTCAGTCGCAGGCACGGGAGCAGAGGAGCTTGTAACGCCTGAAGGAGAGTGTCTGCTTGCGAAGTCGCTGCTCCGGTTGACGCGGTTGGCAACCTTTCAAATTTACTCCCATCTGGATGATACTTCCCCAGATAGGTGGCCAGGTCTACCCCATCAACAAGCTCGGTTGCGTGACCGCGCATACTCTTCCATGTGGCCACATACTCCTCTGGCTTAAGTACGGTGCCATCTGATTTCTTCTGCGGCCTGCCTTGCGAAACCTTGGCGCATCAAACGTTGGGTAATATGTCTTGGCTAGAGCAAGGACATGAGCCGCGCCGGCGCGAGCAGAAGATTTTCCAATCCAAAAAATATTGCGGCGCCTTGGACAGCCTCTTGAGAAGCCCTTCACTATCATCAGGAACAGCCTTGGTCGGGAGGATACACTTGGAGAGTTGCTTCATGGCCTCGCGAGCTTTCTGCGCAAACTCGCGGAGGTGGTCAAGTTGTTCCTGGGTGCGCTCGCTAAGTAATGGAGAATCCTCGCCTGGAACACAACACTTACCAGTGAATACAGCGGCATATACCAGAGGTCAATATCAAAACAAAACAGTGGTTTGCAGGACATACCAGCCAGCTCCTGCGTCATAATGCAAACCTTGCCATGAACAAGATTGGAGGCGTTAGATACCTTCGTCAGCTCCTTACCCCGCTTGACTAGCTCCTTCTCGAGGCGGCCAATCTCAACAGCTTTAAGCCGCGCATCCTCATTGGCCTGAGCAATGGCATCCTTTTGAGCGCGGATTTGGCGATCTTGCTCACTGACCCTTTCTTGAGATTTCTCTTCAACCTTCTTAAGCCGCAGCTCGGTAGCCTTGGCTTGCTCAGAAAATTTAAAGCACTCGTCAGTGAGACCACCAATCCTGGCGTCCTTCTTCTTAATTTCTGCATCACGCTGTTGAAGGAGTTCTCGTAGCTTTTCAAGTTCGGCAGGAGATTCCTGCAGGTGTTTCTCCAACGCCTGCTTTTCAGCCGCCGCAGTCTGCAATTCCTCCGCAAGAAAAAATATCAATAGCAAGTGATGACGGAGAAGTTAACCAAAAAATGTGAGGTATTATCACAGTTGCAGAAGCAAATGAAAATCTAGAAAGAAGAATCAAGTTTCCCTTTGGTCCAAAGCAATAACTCGATCCTTGGGGGCTAGGGATAAACAGAGCAGATCAGAATGTTACCTTGTGAGCAGTGGATAGACAAAGCAATGCCTCGCGTAGCTCGGCAGCCTGTTTTTCACTCAGTGTAAGAATGGCTTGCGCCAATTGATCAGCACGGCTCGAGGACGAGGAAGACACGGTCCCAACAGGTGACCTAAGAAACAGTTGGTTGTCAGTCGCCCACGGCTCAATAGGCCGTTCCTTGGGATTTTCTCTGTCACATCCATAGCTGTTCTTCCAGCATTTTGGCCTGCAGCAAGGGCAGTGCTATCCGCCAACGCAGTCTCTTGGGCAGCTGCGTCGGGACCCGAGGTGACATGTGTCATCATTATGGCGACGCCCTCTTTCATTACTATATCGGCCGCGGCGGAAGCCCGCGGCTCAACTATGGCCTCAGGAATGACCCCCAGGTCAGTCGCCACTTCGGCGTCAACCCTGCCTGCCAAAATGAAAGTTTTGCATAAAAAGGGTGCGAATGGTGGAGAAGAAAAATACAAGCACGAAGGAAGCTACTATCCCTGGCGCTATCCTGACAGCAGCAATAAGACTCTCACTAGATGGTGATGACAGGCCTTGGAACCCAGAGTCTACAATCGCAGGCTTATGTGTTAATACAGGCAAGAAGAAAGCACACAAGTAGGACACCAAGGCCAAAGAATTACCAGAATGGGGTCTGAAAGGACACGGATGTCGCCTAGAGGGGGGTGAATAGGCGATTAAAATTCTTTACGGTTTAGTCTTGAATAAATGCGGAATAAAACTAGCGGTTAATTTATCAAGCACAAAACCTAAACAAAGCTAGGTTTACCTATGTGCACCAACAACTTATGCTAATCAAGATAAGCAACTATGTGATAGCAAGATATATTACTTCAAGCTCGATGACTATCACAAAGTAAATTGCATAAGTAAGAAGCTCGGTATAGAAATACCGAGGCACTTGGAGACGATGATTTATCCCGAAGTTCACTTCCCAATGAAAGCTACGTCTCCGTTGGAGCGGTGCGGAGTCACAAAGTGATTCCCGAATAGCCGTCAAATGGCACACCGTAATCTCCTCGTGCCTCTACCAATGTAGAGTACCACGAACCACTATGGGACACTCAAGGGTGGTCACCTAACCCGTACAAGGATGAGGCACACTCCACAACTTAATTGGAGGCTCCCACCGAATTCCCGCGGCTCCCAAAGCCACAAGAATCACAAGGTTGAGGCACACTCCACAACTCAATTGGAGGCTCTCAACTATCCCGCGAGCCACCAAAACTCCGAGATCAACAAGGACCGTCTAGGGCATCCAAGTACCCAAGAGGAAGTTCTGGGGCACCCCAAGTACCCAAGAGTAACAAGCTACTCAACTTCACTTACCACGTATCACCGTGGAGAACTCAAACCGATGCAACCGATGCAATGGGCAAGAACACAAGAAGTGCTCAAGTCCTTCTCTCTCAAATCCCACCAAAGCAACTAATGCTTATGGGGGGAGAAGAGAGGAAGAACAAGGAAGAATACAAAATCCCTCCAAGATCTAGATCCAAAAGCTTCTCCTCACTTAGAAGAGAGATTGATTGGTGGAATGGTAGATCTAGATCTCCTCTCTCTTTTCCCTCTATTTGGAGGCAAGAATCATGGAGGAATAGAGAGATAGCAAAGCTCAAGAAGGTTCAACAATGGGGGAAAAACGAGCTCAAGAGTTGGTCAACCGATGGGGAAGAAAGTCCCATTTTATAGGTCCCAAAAATCCGATCGTTTGGGCCAGATTCGGCCGTTCGGAGTGAATCCGGATTTGGCTCGGAATTCCGGATGACTCGGAATAATCCGGATGTCTACCAAACAAATCCGGACTGAGTACAGTACCGAAAAGCTCAGTTCGGAATCAGTTCGGAATGAGTTCGGAATCAGTTCGGATTGAGTTCGGAATATTCCGAGTCACCCGGATTTCCAGAAACACATATACGAAAAACGTGATATCTTTTACATACGAACTCCGTTTTCGATGTTCTTGGGCTCGTTGGAATCACCGCAACGAGCATTACAAGATCATGCAGAGAAACATCATAGTCCAACATGGGAGTATAAAACCAAATGTAGAAAGGTAAAACCTTTCTATAAATGAACAACCGGTCAAACCTCCAACATCAAAAACTCAACAAGTTTTTCATACGAAATCCGTTTTTGATGAACTTGAGCTTGTTACGAAGATCACAACAAGCTCCAAAACCTCATATAGAGAAAATCCAAATAGGAACCAAGAAATATGATGAAGGCAAGTATGCAAAGGTTTGAGCTCTCTCCAACTGATACGCTAAAGCTCAATGAGAGCCCCTCTTGATAGCACGGTATCTATCCTATAACCCGGTCTCCCAACTAACACCATGTGAACGGTAAAATAGAAACCCTATCAAGATCATACCTTTGCCTTGCGCATTCCACTTGAGCTAGATGATGTCGACCTTGATCTCTTCAAGTGGACCACCTTTCTTGATTGCGCTTCGCTTGGTGAAGTCTCACATATTGCTCCCCCATACTCCACTATGAGAGAGTCTCTCATATGCACATCTTCACTTGACCATTATCTCCAAGAGGGTGGCAAGCATCAAGCATATGATATCTTCAAGATACTTCTCTTGAACACTTGCACTTCTCAAGCTTGATGACGATCACCACTTGACATCATCCTTCATGGGCTATATGAAATCTTCATTTGATGCAAGCCCATAGAAATATACCTAACCACACATAGAAATGCCACACACATAGCATGGGTTAGTTCATAAAGCTATATGGACAATTGCTTACCATACCAAGAGATACATGATCCCACTTGGTACATCTTGTAGCTTTATGTGTTGATCAATATCTTGATCAACCTTGTATATTTTCTTCTCTTTTCAATAGATGATGTCTTGAAGATAACCATGAATTATCACATAATCCTTTTCTTCAAACATACTTGCAATATGCTCAACTCACATATGACCATCATCGGATAACTCCTCGAGTAACAACTTGGTCATTACATGCTCTTCTTCTTGATCATATCAAATATATATCCATACACCTCGATGATCTTGATGCCAAATACTTCATTATATCAATATATTGATGGCATCATCTTGAATCCAACATATGGAGTTCAAGCATTGCTTATGGACAAACACTACAAGTATAACTCAATGCAACCATTAGTCCATAGGGTTGTCATTAATTACCAAAACCACACATGGGGGCGCCATGCCCTTTCAGGGTCCCATATCATCCTCGACGGAGGTGGTAGCTCTAAACACACGCCTGGTAGCAGATGCAGTCGCGCCCTCGGCAGGCTTGTGACGCTTGAGGACCTCAGGGTTCTCGACGGCTCTGTGCTCCGGTTCTTCCCGAGATAGCCTCTTCGAGGCCCTACGGGGAGTCGGGCCAGCCACAGCAGGAGGACTGGCGGCTGGCAGGGGACTATCATCCTCCCCTAACTCAGTGGATTCACTATCTGAAGCCGTGGTGGCAACAGAAGGAACATCGACAATCTTGCTGCCCTCTAAAGCGGGCAGCAACTTCTTCCTTGGGGCACGCTTGGCAGCAGCGGCACCCAGACCGGTCGCGGGAAGCGACCAGATACTTTCATCAGCCTGATTCAGAAGAGGATTACAAAGAAAGAAGATATTATTTACAGTAAGGGGGTACAACTTCAACACAAAGACAGAGGATTACAAAGGAAATTACCTCGAAAGGCTTGTTGTTCACACTAAAAGGGGCAAGCCGCACTTTGTCAAAGGAGACCTCCTTCTCCTCGGTCACGCGGCAGATAAACGTGACCCATTCTTCACTCTCCCAATCTGCGGCAGGGAGGCGATCAACGTCTTCGTACGTGCCAGAGCACTCGATGAAGAGTCGCTGCCGGGGACTCACTGGCTGAATACGCCACTTTGTCCAGCAAGAGATGAGATCGAGGCCAGTTAGACCACGACTGATTAAGACACGGATCTTGTCTATGGATTCGTTGATAAAAGACGTGGCAGATTGGCGGGGTTTGGATTTGAGTGCCTCAGTGGGCTCGAAAGCCATATCAGACCAAGAGGGAAGGCGAGTCTCGCCCTCAGGAGAAGTGTCTTGGCAGTAGGAAAAAGATTTCTGCCAATCCCTAGGCCTGTTGGCCAGGGCCAGCTTGGGAAGAACAGATTTTTTATGGCGCTGTAGAGATACGGCGCCGCACTGGACGTAGGCGCCGTCTTTTGTTTCAAGTTGGCTGTTGCAAGTAAAAGACGCAAGCCACAGATCGATGCTGGGGTCCACGGCGTGGTAATCCTCGCACAAGACGTGGAAATTGCTCACCTGGAGCATTGAATTAGGTCCAATGTCATGAAGGTGGAGACCTAGTTTACGTAGAAGGTTGCGGAAGAAGAGGAAGCCGGGAGGTGTGAATCCGCGCTCCACGTGCTCCGTAAACATCACCAGCTCGTTTGGCTGGGGCTGAGGCGTGACCTCATCCTCGGGCGCCCGCCAATGGCAGTCAGCCTTCGGAGGAAGGAAACCCTTGGTGGCGAGGTCCTGAAGAAAGTCTTCCGTCACCCAAGATCCATCCCAGTTGCAGGAAATCCTGCGCGAGGCCTTCTCCTCGGCCAGCTTCGCCTTGGGAGCCATTGCAGAGAAAGTTGGGGGCTGAGATTGGCTGAGGAAGAGGGCGGCGTGGCGAGGAATGGAAGAGAAAACCGAGGCAAGTAAAGATTGACCTAGGTCGCCGCAGCCTATAACTGGGGAGCCCGTAATCAGCGGAACAGATTACGTCCAAAGAATGGGGAACGGCCCGCAGTTAAAGGAAAAAGAAATTCCGATAAGATAAGAAGAATTGAAAAGATGAGTCGCATGCAGCATCACGGCTTTGAGTCGCACAAAACAGAGATTGGCCAGGGCGTTCACAGTGCGGCTTCACAATCAATCCCAGTAGTTGGAAGATCCACTCCCGTGAAGTCCTAACCAACCCTTGGGGCTAATGTCGGAGGAATAATAAATGAGTTAACCCGCGGCCCACAAGAGTAATGCGGCTTATGATAGGTTCGCCGTCACACCATCAATGGGCTTACACGGAGATGGGCCGGCGTAAAAGAGTCGTAACATGCTATAAGGAAAGATCTAGAAGGTGGGCGTTTACCTGCCTTGGAAGGCAAGAAGATAATCGGCTTCGTGGAGAACTCTTGTAACCTGACGAGCCTCTGTGTATATAAAGAGGACTCGCAGGGCTTAGAAAAGGTCAAGCTCTCAAATCCTAGAAGATACGGCGAGTACCGAGATCGGATCGCCTCCATTGTAACACCTTATACATCATATCAATACCAATCTAGGGTAGGCAGGAAGTAGGTCTTTACCTCAAATTGAGGGGCCGAACCTGGGTAAATCTGTGTCTTCTTCGTTCCCTACGATCTTAAGCTCGGAGACGATTGACTCGCGCAATCCCACACCTACGAAGTCATCTATGACATCTGACGTGACAAACCCACAACACTATCCGCTAGGAAATTTGTCCCGCCACCACGCCACGACGGCCTCCACCGTGCCACGACGGGCCGCTTCAGCCTAGGCGGACTCGAGGCCCGGACAGTGCGCCCAGGCACCGAACAGAATCACGTCTACTCGGCGACATTGTTCACCGGTGGTGGATGCTCGCAACCGAATCCATTGAGCTCTTCATGTTGCTTTGCGCGGAAGAATGTGATCTAGTAGGAGCTGTCTGTATAGTACAACGGTCCAGACATAGCCGTAGCTTTGGCTTGTTGCGGTAGTTTTCACACTCGACATTGAACTTTGTGCGGGACCGGCAGCACAGACACCTCGCCCAAGGTGATGGAATAAACCCTTCGACAATGTCGCCATCGCGGCACAAGAATGTCGTGTTCGGCAAACTCTTTGTTCTCGTGTCAGGAGAGTCAGTTCCTATTCACATCCATGGCAGCGATGATTCGTGTGTGTTGCCGAAGACGGAAGGGAAGGGAGACAGTGTGGGAGGCGAGTAAGATGAATTCTATCAGTCAGGGGGCGGAGGAGGCCTTCTTATACACCATCGGGTATGGCGAGGTAGGGCGAGAGGTGATGATGTTGGATTTAATGTTACGTGTGGCGAAGGCACAACGTATTTATGTCTTCGGATGATGCCGGCGTTAATGCAACGCCTAAGGAAGGCGCAACTCCGTTGTGTCGGTCGTCTGGGGAACCGTCTGTCAAAGTGGTCGCCATTCCGCGTCGACCGACCTCGTGCACATCACCATTAATGACGCGTGGAGCGGGCGTGTGTGTATGACATGGGACCCGTATGTGACATGGCTTGTTCGGCGTTGTCCCCGAGTAAGCCCTCAAATACTCCCTCTGTCCCCAATTACCCTGCTTAATGACATCTTCATGAGATGATCACTTCATTACTAAATGCCATGAAGATGTCATTAACTTAAACTTCATTCTCAATAAAATCTTGGAACAAACAAAAAAAATCGAGAAACTTAAGAGTGATCATCTCATAACATTCATAACTCGACATCAAAATGCTATAGAAATAATGACTTACATCAATCTTATAGCACTATATCCCCTTAAAATTCATATATTTTCCGATGTACAACAGTGCATAAAAAATTATTTGAAAACTTAATCTCAGTAAATGCACTGAAAAACCAGAAAAGTCTGAATACTTCACCATACAAATGGCCAACATCATTCTCAGATTAAATATCAATTATACCTTAATAATTTCAACATTCATTGATATTTAAAATGATACTCATTCTTAAAGCACATTGAATATTCCAAATAAAAAATCTTGTTGGTTCATTTTTATCTAGAATGACAATGTGTTTCTAGCCATATTCAGGCACTCATTTTCTGTATTTAAAACAGTGCATAAAAACTTAATCAGGAAACTTAAATAGCACTGGAAAAAAACTTAAAACAGAGGAAATTTCGGACAGAAATGTCCTCCGCAGCCCAGTACTAACTTAAATCGCCCTGTAGCCCAGCCGCACAATCAGCCCAACAAGCCACCCGAGGCCCAAAACCTGTAGGCAATGCTCTGGACCGTCGGATCGAATCGAACGGATGTGGAGCTCCCGGTCGGATCAAAACGGATGCGGGTCAACCCTAATCCCACTTGCTTCACTCTCCCCCGATTCTTCCGGGCCAGCGACAGAAATGGCGACGGCGACCTCTGGAGCTCGTTCCGGCGCGGCGGCGGCGCTCGACGGAGCAGCGTGCGGTGGACGCGCGCTACTTCGGCGAGCGTGGCTACCGACGCCGTTTTCTCTTCCGGGGCAGAGTTTCTGGGTGGGCCACCGTGTGGTGGCGTGCGGAGGCGACGGCGGCGAGCAAGACCAGGGGGTCAAGCAGGCGTTCGTCTTCGTCCACGGTGGCAGTTTTATGCGACGGCGGCGAGCACGGAGGCCCGTCGTCGTCGTCTTCCGCGCAAGCGCATCCTTCAGCGCGCCCTCTCCGATGGGAGAGGAACGGCGTCGCGGCGCCGTCGCCTTCGTGCAGCCAGGGGCGCTGCACGGGCCCCGGAAGGAAGAGGCGACGACGCGGCGTCCTTCTCGGTATGATTCCGATCTCAAACTTGTGTTCTAGGGTTCGGGCAGGAGGGATTTTTCCTTTTCTTATCGATTTCGTACTCCCCTCCTTCTAATTGCTTAAACATGACTAACTGTAGATCAAATTAATTAACCAAAATTGAAACTTGCTCAAATTAAACATAATGTGTCAATTAAACTTGATCAATATCTCCAATAGTGCATGTTCAGGAGGCAATTAGACTAATCCGAGACTTAAACAACACAATTATGCCTAAAATTTTATCTTTCGGAATTAGCCGAAGGCTATTATGCATGAACATGTGCTAACAGTACACCATTAGTTCATAAGACTTCAATTAGCACTTAATTACATCAAAAGCATGCACATCCAGAATTACGCCGAGGCTAAACGAGATCCCCTAATCATACTTAGGGTTCTAAAGCAATCAGATGTGCTCCGATACCAATGTTAAAACTAATTCCTCGTTAGGGAGGACAGGAACTTGACTGATTGCAAATAGAACACCTAATATCATCTTACGGAGGGATTAGGGGCTGTACTTACGGGTAATCAACATGGACATGATTGCCTGCTTGGAGCAGGCAGAACTTGGTGTTGTCGGGGTTGAGGTAGAGGTGGCAGATTCTTCGTGGTCGAGGGAGAGGCCCATGGACGCCGACAGCACTCCTTGGAGGTGGCCGGCGGTGGTTTTGGTCTTCTGATCCCTTCAGCCCTCTTATTGGATCGGACTTTAGGAGTATTTGCCTTGTATGTGTGTTCTCTCAAAAGAGATCGATACCTCCTCTTATATATATGCGGCGCTGTGGGACCAGGGACTAAAGCCGTTGGCTTTTGGGTGCCCCGATCAGGCACGTTTCTCTTACGTACGTTGAGGTCCAGAACGTGGTTCGTGGGCCTCCCCTTTAACGTACTTTGACTCTGTCTAAACCTGACAGATCAATCCAACACCTACTATCACTACACCATGGTATACATTTTGGGACACTTTGGTTGGGGAAAGCTTCTAATTAGGGGCAGTTTCTCAATGTGCCTCAATAGATATGACATTTTGTGGCACTTTGGCAAAGTGCCCTTAAATGTCATAACTTTTGGGGCAGTTTGGCAAAATGCCCGTAAATGTCATATCTTTTGAGGCACTTTGGTAAAGTGCCCCTAAATGTCATAGCTTTTGGGCAGTTTGGCTAAGTGCCTCAATAGGTGAACAACTTTAGAAACCACATTCACATGTTCAAACCACATATACATGTTCAAAAGCATAAGTCTGATTTCTGTAACACGATGGTCAGTAATAACTACCACAACAAATATAAGAGAATCAACTCCTGTTGTGAAATTTATAAGATAAGATAGATTAATAATTGAACCATCCCAACACAAAGACATATCAGCCTTTTACACCGAGACTACAAGTAGTTCACAACATGCCAATATTCTGGTTCGCAAGATGCCTAGATAAAACAAATTAAAGATCGCAGTTAGATTCACATTTTTTTGGCTGCAGCTATAATTAACTCGTATGACCGTTCTTGCTTCATATGTTGACTAAGGCGGAATTGCAGTAATCTTGTCTTGAACCATGTAGATATTTTATTGCGAGAACCATCTGAAATAACTTAATCTGGCCAATAATTCAATCAAGCTGCAACTGGGCTCACCATGATGGCCTCTTCTGCAAGAAGCAGTGAACTTGGTGTAAGGATGGCTTGAACAAAGACAGCCGAGCTCTAGCGCCTCTTCAAATGCAACTGATCCAGTCATTGCCCTAGAAACATCATGCAAAATGAATACTTGAGTGGGCATTCTACACTAACATCAGAACGATTTTCAGCAGATTACTTTGCTAAAGAAAGTTGTTAGGCTCTCTCAGTTCCCACTATTTGAGAAGTTCAAGATACAAATTTATGACCTGCACATAGTCAGGATCAGTTATATAGTGATGTCAAATTCTATATGCTTACTCTGGAGTTTGAAAAGAGAGAACATGCAAACATATACCTGAAGAAATGGAAACCTCATCATTTAGCCAGTCTTTATCATTTAAGCACCGCAAGATCTCTCTTGTTATGACAATATTTGAAGCACCGATAATGTCTCAGGTCTGGAAGAAAAAAGACAGATTTTAGATAGTGCCAATTAAGCTTGTGTAAGAAATGTGCTTACCGCCTACTATGTCTTGACAAGAGCAAAGAGGCAACACCTTTGTTGGAGCTAAATCACTTAGCTCCTTTCTAACAAGGTTGTGCTTCACACACACTAACACATATGCATATATGACAGACCACATATATGCTCTATATATCGTACATATGCTTGAGGCTACATCTTGGCTTACATGCTTGGTTTTCTTACAAAGGGGGTGCATCCTTATATAGGCTATCTACGTCGGTTACTGTTCACTGAACAGTAGGTCGGTTACAGTACTCTAGAAACTACTACATAACTGTTATACAAAACTGACTTGAACAAAAAACCTGCAAACTTTTACTTCTTCTAGGACTCATACATTTACTCTAGATACTTCATGACTAAGCTAGAAACTTCATGCATATATATGACAATATTACTTTTAACAACCTTTTCCTGCCACCGAGAGCATGACGAACTCTGTCCTCATCCTCATCTGTTAAGAGGAACAAATCATCTGTTAAGAGGAACAAATGTTCAGGAACCTGAAACCCATGTGAGTGTGAGTACAGCCATTTAGCATCAAATACGAGAGTAACATTTCTTCAAAGGGAAAATCATCCACTAGTCTGGTTATAACAATAATTGCAGTGCAGCTTTTGTATTCGGAAGCAAACACCTGAAGCAGCTTTTTCCACTCTACAGTGTTAATGACATTGCAAAATCCACATGTACTATATCCCTAAATGCTTTCAGAAAAATGCATGTATCACAGTGACCTCATCAAACCTTTGGTCAATTGTAACACTTTTAAATGATGGCAGTAACAGCAACCCAAATGATCTTTTAACCGATTTTTACACTAGAGAGATATCTATCTCAACATACAACACAGAGAAAGGCTAGAAGTTGCAAAAGGTCAATTTGTAATCTACTCTATTCTGCAACTAAAATGGGGACAAATGGCACGAGGTCAGCTACAAGGCTAGGCCTAGGCCGGCAATTGGAACCTCATGGCGCTGTTGAACACGGACAGAAGCAGATAGGTCTCGCGGTTTGAATTAGCGATGCCGGCAAGCACCTGGCCTGAGATGCGCACGACCACCATCCTGTCCTCTGTCGAGGTAGTATGCACAGGGAGGTACTCCCTCCGTATCAAAATATAAGTCACACTTGTTCATTATCAACCATATGTATCTAGAATCTTGCACTAAAACATGTCTAGATACATATGGTTGGTAATGAGCAAGTGTGACTTATATTTTGATATGGAGGGAGTACTACGCACAGGGAGTGTAGACGGGAGACCGTAGATGCACGGTGCCGAACGCATCGGAGGTGTCCGAGTCCAGCACGAGCAGTCGGTATCGTGGGGAAAAGACCGGACCCACTGGCTATGTCTCAAGTCTGGACACATAAGGCGCCAACAGATTTGTATTCAAAATTTATTTTAGTCATAAGAATATTGAAGTAAAAAAACAGTGAGCTATCATCTGTTATCGCAACCTCATAACATGGAACTTAGATACATCTCATACCAAAGAACCCGAAAAGCAAAGTACTCTCAAATATAAGCAAGAGGTTGCACATGCTTATTAACCTCAATGCCCGGTTAATAACTCTCTTGGTCCCTGAACTATTCACTTGGGTCACAAAGAATCACTTTGATCAACCAAAATTTGCGGTGCACCTTGAATTGATTGCATCGCTTATCTCAAGCATAAGTATAAGATTCAGCAGAGACATAAGAATAACAGCTGTTATCTGAATGAGATCACACAGTCCTGGGATGGAAGAAATTCGAAAGAAATTTGGTCAGAACCTATATCACTGCGAATAATTTTAATAGCAGAAAATTAAGGAGTTGGACAATTAGGATATTACCTCACCAGAGTCCATGAAGATGACAGCAAGGCAGGAGCCGTAGTGGAAGTAGTGGAGGAACACGAAGCCGGGGCCAGCCGCTGCAACCACACGAGCAACCGCGGCAGAAGAGGTCGCGAGGATCCAGAGAGGGAACAGGTTGCGGCGGGCACCAGGGCGAAGCCTGCCAGTGAGCGGCGGTGGCGCGGGCGACGGTGACCTAGGGTTCCAGGAGCTCGAGTTGGGGCGCGGGCCAACAAAGCGGCGACAGGAACCGGACGAAGTTGAGGCGGAGCTGGACCAGGGGGTGGCGTTGCCGGTGAAGGCCGGCGTTGACCGGAGCAGCGTGGGGCGTGTCGTCGCCAGGGAGAGGAAAGAAAGGGATCGGCGGCGCCGAGCATCTCTAGTGGATGGTGTAAAATTGGACGTGTATATCTCCATATATACTTCCATATACACCTTGCTAAATTTTACACCTCCTAGTTTTTCAGTGGAACGTGTAAATCACGACGTGTATATTCCAACCGCTATAATTCCAACAGCCATATTTCCAACGGCTATATTTTCAAGAGAAAATTGCTTCTGTACCACCGACAAACGTGGTAATGGCTCATTTGCCATCCAACAACAGACGAGTGCTTATATACCAAACCCAACCAATTTGTAGTGCTTATATGCCATGGTCGTTAGTTCGTCGTCAAGATGCCTCCGTTTTCCTGTCTGTCTTTCTAAAATTTCCATTCCTACCCTCAGTTTATAGAATAGAAAAAAAAGAAAAAGAAAATCAATTCCAGTCCAAGCGCACGCATGCGTGCTACTACATGCGGTCTCATTGACCAAACGCACACAGGTAAAAAAAAACCACACGCACGCACGCCGATCCCCCAGCCACCGTCGAAGAATGGCGGAACCGTCGCCGGCGCTCCCCCAACCCCCATCGTCGCTCCCCCAGGCCTCGTCGCCGGAATCGCCGCTCCCCCAGCCCCCGTCGCGAGGAAGCTTGGCGGCGCTGACCTCTTCCCCCTGACCATGTCGCCCGGAACCCTAGAATTGGGGATTCCGGGCAGGTGGAGAGTGGAGCAGGGCGTCGGGATTCCAGCAGGCCAGCACCTCCCCCATCTCCCTCCTCCGCCGCCGCCCTCTAGGCCAGTACCGCTCCCATCTCCCTCCTCGGCCGTCGCCCTCCAGGCCGCGGCCGGAGCTCACCACACCGCCCCGAGCCTCTCTCTGCCCGTCCTCCCCTCTCCCGGCCGCGCGCCGCCGCCGCCAGATCTGGCCAGGCGTGCGGCCGCCGCCCGACGTCCCACCGCCCCTCTTATCTCTTCTCTAAAGCAACAACGAAAAAAAACAGAGCGAGAGAGAGCATACCGGAGGGGAGTGGCCGCCGACGAGCTTCGGATGGGCTCCGGACGGGCGCGGGACGAGAGCGGTTGCCGTCCTTTTCGTGAGTTCACGAGCGTGGCTTGGTGGTGTTTACTCCCACGCCAGGTACCCTCGTGGATACGATGTGCAAACGTACACGACGCTATACACGAGCCACTGGGATGCCTTTTTTTGACTTTCATTGTGTATATTTGGCAATACACCTCCCTATACACCATCCACTAGAGATGCTCTCAGCTGCGTAGAGGTATTTTCTGATATTTTATTACCATTTAGAATTTTTTGATATTTTATTACCAACTGCAAAAGGTCAAATGACCAAAAGGCCCCTGCCGTCCGGTCCAACCAGCCCATTCGCTCACTTTCTCCCTCGCTCTCGCGATTCTCGTTTCGCCGCCGGCGTCGCCGGGCTGCCCCGGCTGTCTCCGGCCCCCTCCGCTGCCGCCATGGGTCGCAACCCGACCGCCTCAGTGTGTTCTTCCGTCTCCTCCAGCTCGATTTGTTCCTCGTGCTTTCCCGCGGAGCGCAACCTCAACCCTAGCTAGGGTTTCGGTTGCCGGAGTGCGTCGCCGTGCTGTGCTGCTCTCGGGTTGCTGATGACGCGCTGAGGATGGTATCGACGCGATGCTTCCGCCGGTCGTGGCCCGGCGCAGGTCGATGTGCTCCCAGTGCTCCTTGTGCCGACATGCCACGGTGGTCGTCGTCCTCGCGGTGCCCTCCGCCGTTGTAGCGCGGGACGTGCCTCGCCACGCTTGAGGTGCCGCGCTCCTTTACCTCTCCTCTTGGTTTAGTCTCTTGGCTTTCTCCTAGGGGTTGTGCTCTGATGTTGTCCTAGCTATCCTAGGGGTTCTAGTGCTGCTCTGGTTCATCCCGATGATGAAATAGCTCGTGTTCGTGATGCTGATTTAGTGGTGCTCTCTGTGGTGGTGTTAACTAATTATTTAAGGTTCGAGCTGGTTGGTGGTCATGTGTCGTTCTTACTACTGGCCATATTTTGTTTCGACTGAAAACGGTAGCTTCCATTCAAATGCTTTGTGTTTAGCTTTGACAGTAGGAAGTATAGTAGATGGTCTCCAATTAATGGCTACATACACTTCTACACTCTGAATTTTCTGTTCCAAACTAAATTCTCAGGTTCTCTTCTCAATTATAATATGTGTACGTCTTAATGCTCCTGATCATGCTGGAAGTGCTATGCACAAGTACTAGTTCTAGGAGTTGAAATTAGGCCAATCAGAAATGGCTCATCGAGGCTGGGGCGAGCTTGCTCTATATCGTGCTGCTGGGTCCGCTATCCAGTGGACGAGGATGGTTCTTAATGGTACTGTTTGTGATTTGTATATTGTGGATATCTAGCAGTAGTAGAGACCGTGATTATGTGTGGCATTAAATGTTCTTTGAATCTGCACTCCGCTAGGTTCTCAGATTGTTTGATGTTAGTTCTTTCCGACTGAATTGATGAGTTAAACTCACAAGATGGGTTAAAGTGACTACCAAACTGAGGCAAATGCAGCAGCAACCATACTACACTCTGTTCATTCATGAAGTAACCTGTAACAGCTGCATGCCAACCATTAGCATTACTTACTCATGCATGAAGTTACCTGTAACAGCTTCATCGATCGATTAGCTTCAGTTTCTGCTGTTGTTAGTTGTTCATCTGGTGGAGGACATAGAGATGGTGTCAAATTTTATTGGAGACACTAGGAACACTTAAATTAGCAGATCTCTTTGATCAGTAGTTTTACTACACTGGAAATTTTATAAGCACCAAGAATTAGACCCTTTTTCTTTCAAAGCAACAGTTCACTAAGAAGCGCATTCCTCGACTTCCATTTGCCACTATTGCTTATGGTGAGCAGTACCAAACAAATTTGTGTGACGCTGTAATACCAACATTTATCATTGTTTTATAATTTATAACTAGCATTCACTACTTAGTGAACTGCTGCTTCCTTTAATATAACCACTTTCGTGGTTCCATATAGAGTGTTCGACAGTGTGTGTATATCTAAGTTATTCTAATTTTTTATCTCGGTAGTGCTGATCTAGGAATATGTTACTATGAGGAGTTAGGGTCTAGTAGATTCATACATGCTAATGTTTCATTTGGTGCCGAAAGGTGAAGAAGCTGGAGAAGATAACAGGAGTGTTATCCAGCAACTAGGAGTAGAATCAGAGCATCAGGGAAATTGCACACGCCTCAAGTTCACCACTTCAGAGATGAGTACTCCCTGTTTTTCTTTGTGCACTAGGAGTAGCAGAAAACTGATTGCAGTTTAAATTGATCTTGCTGTTAGTTTTGCTGTTAATCAATGGCTCTCCTTTGTTATTGACAAGTGTAAATTTAGGAGTAATTAGGAGCATGAGTACTGGTATTTCTATGTAATAAAATTACTGCCATACTCCAGTCACTGTACACAAAAGAAACTTCCCACTGTTATGCCATTCAGATACTTGGAGTACATCAGATTATCATGCCAATCAGTTTGGTACATCAGAAACTTCCCACTGTTAGATTCTTGCTTATCTACTCAGATTCAGTTTGGTATGCAAGTGCTTAGTGTTCTCTCATATTCAGTTTGGCCACATGAATGCATACACATATGTAATTCTGCTAACCAGTAACCAGTAGTACATGCTCTTGACATAATTACAATTCAATTGACAGTAAGATCTTGATTTATGCTCTTCACCTTGACAGTAGAAACACTAGAGCCAAATACAAAAATTATACTGAAATGCCAGGAGTATCAAAACAATTCTATTCTTCCATCTTCAGGTACCTCTTTTGAAGGCAACTATTGTCGAGGTATCTCTTCAGCTGGAGCAGAGGCTAGAGGCCGGCAGCGTAATCCTGGAGCTCTGCGGTTGCCGGCCGGCCGGGGCCCTGGAGCAGGTGCTGGAGGCATTGCCTGTGCCTCACCCGAGGCTTGTGCTGGAGGAGCGTGCTGGAGGCGATGCCTCTGCCTCAGGCGAGGCGACTGCTGGAGGAGCACCGCGAGAGCTCCAGGTGCTGCAGCGGCCGGCGCGGGGCCTGGAGCAGGATCTGGAGGCACTGCCTCTGCCTCACGCGAGGCAACTGCTGGAGGAGCCTCAGAAGGTGCAATGCTTTCTCCATGCGCAGTTTAGCTGCCTTTATTCATTTATACTGTTGATCTTGTGCTAATTGTTCTCGTTCCATTCATTTGATACAGCTAGCAGATGCTTTGAAAAAGGAGAGCTCAAGGTGGTGTTACTCAACCTAGTGAATGTAGACAAGTAACTGTGAATTTGCTTTTACTAAGCAAGAATGCATGTATTTGATTCTCTTTAGTAATTGTGTACTCTGTGAATCATGTACTGAATTTTGAATCATTGTTGAATTTCGAATTCTTTGTTACTATGTACAATGTCTCTGAGTTTTGAGGCATTTTTTTTTGTAGTCCCTAAATACATTTAGGGGCATTTTGATATAGTGCCACTAAATGTATTTAGGGTATTTTCTCAAAGTGCCACTAAATGTATTTAGGGGCATTTCATCAAAGTGCCACTAATGTATTTAGGGGCACTTTCCATAGTGCCTCTAATGAATACTTTTAGGGGCACTTCTTGGGGCACATTAGAAAGTGCCCCTGAAACTTTTATAGACACAAGTAAATGTGGCACTTAAAAAAAGTGCCCCAAATACTTTTAGGGGCACAAAAGTGACATTAGGAGCACTTCAAAGTGCCCCAAAAGCTCAACCGTGATGTAGTGTATACGGCGGCGGGAACTGTTCCAGCTTTGGATGGATGACAGACGGAGGCGCGCGACAACCGGTCGAGGACGCCGGCGTACCCGAGGTAGTGCTGGATTGCGCTTCGGCTGGGGCGGCGGCTCTGTGCGCATCGTCCGCGTCTACGCGTGAAGGTCGCCGGTTGTCGGCGGCAAGGCGAGGCTGGGACGCCAGTGGTCGACGAGCTGGTTCGCGTGACAATGCGGCAAGGACGGCGGCATGACCGTGGTGGTTCTGGATCACGCCCGTGGGGGGGCGGCGGCTCCGTGCGGCGGGTCGAAGGCTGTGCGAGGATTACGGCGAGGATTCCATGATTAGGGATCGAGGAGCGGACGGTTTAGTTGGTAAGACGGACCATGTTTTACTGCTAACACGGATGCTTCCGCGGGAGAGGCGCAACGCGGCGCAGCTGGACGACGGCGAGCTCGGTGGCGGCGGCGCGCCCCGAGGCGAGGGATCGAGGCGCAGCGCGGCGTTCCGGCACGGCGGCGATCTCAGCGGCGAGATAAATCTTTTTTTTACAGGCGGCGACAGAAATCCTTGAGGCGAGGGAGCGGGAGAGGCGGAGCGCTATGCTCCGGGACGATCGACGGTTTCGAGACGATCGTGGACTCGCAAAGTTTTGGATTCGAACTACAGGCTAGGAGATGGTATACGCGAAACTGGCGACTGTGTTGATTGGTCCGTACATCATTAGGGCAATCTAGAGCGTTGATTAAGCCGATTAATGGCTAAGATTACCGTGGTATCACTCAAATTGACACATCATTGGACAATCTTGGGACGTTGGATGATGCTAATCGCACGGCTGATATTATTTGGATCAGCCACCCTCTATATCTTTTTATATTAGTGGAGATTGGGAGTGCAGATGGTTTTCCTGCCGAAGTCTGCAGAGATAGAGCCAAAGGTCTTCAACCGAATTGAAGGTAGACGAAGGGAGCACACGAGGGAGAGCATCACAAACTTCCCGAGCACGGGAAAATGAAGGAGAAAGGTGGTCAGTGTCTTCGCTGTCTCGTTCTCAGTCGATTGTGAATTAACTAATTCTCAGTTGACGGACGTTAGCCGTATTGATTGCCAGCGATTTTTGATAATCCCGATAGATCAATTGGCCTTTTTTTAGGATCGATCAATTGGCTGAAGTAACCACATTTGTACGTGTTGTTTCTTACCGTGAATGTGGCCTTTTCCTAGTGTTGGTCTGTTAGGCCTTCTTGTTCATGGGCTTATTTTGATATACTGCTATGATAGGCCTGTCGATTGGAAACGGTTTTTTGTTCGCTCTTTTGCTTACAACGCATAGGGTTAATTTTCTCTCACCTCTTCGTATCGGATGCTCGTCCTGTAATCCCGCTCTCACGTTGAACATGTGGTTCGATGTCGATGGCAGGCACAATAGAATAGAACTGGAGAACTTGCCTGTGACAAGATGGTTAGAAGGTGGTTGTACTGCCAGCCACCCAGAGTTCAAACCCCAGATTTGACACTTGTGTTTCTCGTTTAGGCGGAATATTCTTTAGTGGGAGGCGACGTTTCCGTCGACAGCGAGGCACCTGTGGTGAATTCGTCAATCTCAAAACTCGAGCCGCCGGCTCAGTCTATCGGAGGTGCTCATAGGGGTAGGTGTGTGTGCGTGTGTTCATAGGCGTGAGTGTGTGCATGTGTATGAGCATCTGTGTTTCACAAAAAAAATAGAATAGAACTGATACTGACAAAAATCCAAAATAAAATATGCAACTAAAAATATTACTCATTTACTCTCGGTGTGCAGCTGACAAGCAGGAAAACACGAAACAAAAGCCCAAACACATCACTCGTCCATCCCCCTCATTTCTCACACGTTCTTTTTCTCTCCTCGTTCCTCTCTCGGCCGCCCGCTTGAGAGCTCCCCGGTCGTTCCCAGCTCCTACCCCAACCTCCTCGGCAGCTCTGCCGTTCGGTGGCGTGGGAGTGGGGAGGCTGGTCCCCTATGTATAT